>CALNVZ010000649.1:15215143-15270703 GCA_940671915.1 Paracentrotus lividus | reverse complement strand
ACTGTTTGTGAGAAAAGCATGATAAAGAATGCCGAGGAAATCGAGAGAAAGAAAAAGAAGAGAGAGATAGAGACAAGAGTGTGAAATATACAGGACACATACCACAGAAGAAGGAGAGGACGGAGAGAGACAGACATTACCAACGGTACATCGGCCAAACTCGCCCCAGGAGTTTAGGGGCATTCAAACGTAGAGTGCGTTGATCCGGCCAATGATTTAGCGGCTAATGCCTCCTTCTACAATAACTATGTCATGTGTTCCTTTTGCTCTTTATTTTTCATTCTAAGAAAATGGGAATTTCTCCGCCTTACATTAGAAATTGATAAGTACATGTAACACGATAGAACGAAGATGAATTGATTGCAAACGTATTCAATTTCAATACGTCAGAAATAAAACATTGAAGAAAAAAAATTATCAGTGATGCAGTTTTCTCAAAATATTTTTTATACAATACTTTTTTCAAAAGTATTGTATAAGAAAGAAAGATAACCTAGTAAACAAAGAGGCAGTAATACTATTTCTAATTCTCCTATCTGGGGAGCATGTCATCAAAGGACTTGTCGGACGTTTTATCCGACAAGCTGTTATAAGCTACTGAAATCCTTGCATCTGATTGGCTGTGAGCAAATTTGTCGGATAAAATGTCCGACAAGTCTTTCGATGAAATGCCCCTCAGAACTGATGTTGGTAAAATATCAAGTTTATTTCTTAAATGACACCAAAAAAAAAAGGGGATCTGACAAGGGAGCCATATAAATTTAAAAAATAAGCAAGGCATACCATTTAAAAATTTTCGTGTTGATTTCGTTTTATTGGTTAAATTGTTCTGATTTATCATTCCAATCGATTACCCTTTTTTATAGGCCTATGAAATATTTGACATCATCTATGAAATATATGACATCATCTCTGTACGCCTCACTATTACCATTGCGTACAGATAGGTAATTCAATGTAAAAAAAAAATATGTTAATGCACATTCTTCAGTTACTCCTATTTATATATCTTTGTATTTATTTATTTCTTTATGTATTTTTATACATCATTTCACAAAGGAGCCTATAATGTAACAAGCTTAGCTTTTAACCTAGGCTCCTTCATATTTCTTTCTTTCTTATGCTACTGATGTCATTCGTTTTATGATTTATCAAATAATGTATAGTATTGAAATGACATAAAATTGTTGTTTTATTATTGTTTGATTGGAATATGTAAATAAAAACTGAACTGAACTGAACTAATTTCACTTTAAATAATAATAATAATAATAATTATTATTATTATTATTTATTTATTTTTTGGGGGGTGGGGGGGGGGTGTACTTAATCAGTTATTTATCGATTGTGTTTTCAAAACTCACGCACATGCGCTGATGATTGAATAGAAAGCTGGATATCACTGGAAATTTTGATGGGATGCAATCTACACCGCCCCTCCCCTCCACAGAAATATGGCAATATAAATATTATGGCAATGTTCAAATCGCACCCTTTGGTCATGCCTATGCTGTGCTACACACACTTTGGCATTGATATGCTTCAACTTAAGAGGGAAAATTAATTACCTTCTAATTGGCAAAATGAAAATATAAAGGAAATAAAGAGACAAAATACACAAGAATGACAAAGTTTGACTCACCTGTATGTAGACGTGTGTGGTTACGAAGCGTGGAAGACTGGCTAAATCTACGGTGACAGAACTTGCACATAAAAGGCTTCTCTAACGTGTGAATGCGCATGTGTGAGCGAAGGTTGCTACGGGAGTTGAAACCACGCCTACATACCACACAATGCAGTCTACTTTGAGGAGTGGGCGGGGTCTGAAGATCACTCACGGTGTCTTCTGTATTTGGGTAAAAGATAATTAAAATGATGAGAGAGATCGTAAATATATCAATTTACAGCAGAATAAAGAGAATTATTATCATTGTCTGTTGGCAGCTAGAAAGTCATAACTCCGTTTCGAATTCATATGACCTAACACCATTTTGGCACTCAACAAACGGTATTGTGCATTCTGAGGGTCAAATTAACCCAAATTCAGGTCCATTGGGGCCATTCGCGGTTTCCCAGTCAACCTAAGAAACATTTGGATTACTGTGTGTATTTAAAGTCGAAATAAGATTCTTGTCAAACATAAACAGCTTCTAAAGCTATTTGAAGCAAAGTAATAGTAATTTTGTTTTCAGATAATCTAAATGAAACAAAGAAAAAAAATCATTTCCACAAAGTGCATGACCCGCCAAATTCTGAGTAATTGCGTTTAATTGATTATTGTATTCATGTTTCCATTATCACGAGGATCCAATCATGCGTGTTTTAACACTCAAACACGTAGTTATTCAAGTTTAACGACACGTGTTTGATATGTATAACATATCATAATGTTGTTTTTAAGAACATTTTCTCTCAGCTTCAAAGCTGTCACTATCACATTCAAAATCACTGTGCGTGAATTCATAGTTCATAGATCATTCAATGATGAATTAATGTGGATTAATCATGTTAATAATAATTGCGTGTTTACGTTTAACATCTGTGATAATGTGCTTTTTATGTTCCATGTGCATTAATATGACTCATAACAAACTCATATCTAAAGAGTGCTATCATGGTTATTTAGCTGAGAAATTAATTTTCATTTATTTGGAATGTTCATGCCATTCTCATAAGCATATTGAAAAATTGGACGGGGGAGTTACGTGATTTGTTTTTGTTAAAGGTTAATAATAACGAATAATGGTTTATAAATTATGTTTCACATGCAATTCGATGTCCTTCTAGTTTCATATCATAATATATCAGACATACTTAAACATCTGATTAGATTCGAACAAGAAAGAACAATTTTTTTTTTCATGAAGAATTACAAAGAAAAATCAGTCATTGTCTCATTCCCCTCTCTCTCTCTCTCTCTCCCTCCAGTTCTCATTCCACTATCTCTCTATCCTTAGCTTTCTCTCTCTTTTCTAATCGCCTTCTTCCCCATTTTCTTTATCTCACTCTCCACCCCTATCTCCCCCTTCTCTCTCTCTCTCTCTTTCTCTCTCTCTCTCTCTCTCTCTCTCTCTCTCTCTCTCTCTCTCTCTCTCTCTCTCTCTCTCTCTCTCTCTCTCTTTCTCTGCCTTTCCCACCTCACTTTCTCTACCCATACACGTATTCGTCTACTTTTTCCGTCCATCTCTCCCTCTCTATCTTACTCGTTCTCATTATCTCTGTCGCCCTTCATTCTCCATCTCTGTCTCATCCAACCTCTTATTTCTATCTCCACCCGTCCAATTTCACCTCAAATGCATCCCTCCCATCGGGTATCCCACACCCCAACTCTCCTTGATATGGCCGCACCAGCCCCTCTACCAGCCGCTACCAGCCCCCCATCGATCACCATTAATACCCTTTCAGTTGGTACCTGTAGCAATCTTTGTTCGTTGCTCCTGTAAACGGGGCCACAGGGGATGCCGAGAAGAGGTCAAATGATTGACCCGTAGTACACAACAACTCCTGGTCTGGGGGTATGGTCTACAAAAACAACAACAAAAAAGGGCAAATAATTACATCAAGTTGAAAGTTGAAGGGAAAAAAGGGGAACTAAAAAAAAAAAATTTATTACTGAAGTGATTAATATATCTTAAGGTATATATATATTGTCCATAATAAAATAAAATACATTCAAACACCAAATGCTTAAAAAAAGAGACAAGGAAAGCAGGGGCATCGGTTCATTGTCTGCATGTGGGGAGTGCGAAACAAATCAGAAATTTCCTCATAAATGAGAGAGGGCGCTAAAAAAATCAAATAGAATAAATGAAATAAACAGAATAAACGAATAGATTTAATAAATTAAAATAAATGAAATGAAATAAGTGAAATAAACGAAAATAGATAAAAAATAGATGGTAGATTAAATAAATTAAAATAAATATGAATAAATAAAATAAAATAAATAAAATAGATACAAATAAAATGAAAAAAATAAAAGAATTAAATTAAAAAAAAACAAAATTAAAAGGGAGCAAGAATATAAATAATCAAGAATGGATTTTATTCTCACCTTGATAGCCGGTAGTAGATCTCAGATCCCATTTGGAACACCTCTAAGTTTTGTTCTTGATCGTTTCGCGCGCAATTCACGTGTGACATCACGTCTGCGACGCTTCTTCGGACGCGTCGACAAAATGGACCAGTCTTCCTTCGTCATTGAATACCTGATGGGATGATAAAAAAAACAAAATGAGTTTTGATAACACCAGCTACTCTCAACGAGGTTAGTTGAAACTTGGTTTACCAACCTGTCCATAAAGGTCACCTAATTACAATCCAAATTAAAGGGTTAAATTGGGCCCAATTGACCCGAATTGCCCCAGTATAGCCAAAATGAGTAAATTTTGACCCTTTATTTTTTAGATTGTAGTGGTACTTTTTTTTTTTTTAATTTACCTTATGGTCTGTCATGATTGTACAATCCCCCCCCCCCCCAAAAAAAAAAAACACAAAAACAAAACAAAAAAAACAAACAAACAAAACAAAACAAAACAAAAAAAAACAAAAAAAACACAACAACAAACAAAACCCAAACAAACAAACAAATAAAAAAACAAAACACACACAATAAGAATCAAAACATGAAAAAGAATCTTCTCTTTGATTGTACTCACCTCCCACATGAACTGTTGTCCCTGTCAGTGGGGATGTCTTGAGGTCTAACGATCCGACCAGAATACGGACCCATCTCTGTCCTTCCTTGATCCAATCAGTCGAGAATACCCCCAGGATCACCCGGCAGAGACGATGGGCAAGGGTCACCTGAGGAGGCATCGGAGAACCTGCACCAAAAGACGAAATAAGAAGAATGATTTGAAAATATTAATTCATTTATTAGAGGATCCAATGTTTGATAATGGGGGGGGGGGCGCCGAATTGTTCAGGATTTGTGAGGTTTTCAAATTATAGGGGGCGCGTGTCCCCTGCCCCGCCAGTTCTGCCACTGTTCATTATTATTCAGTGTATGGGTTAGTCTCTGGACAAGAGACTGATATGATATCACATGTATTACCCCCCCCCAAAAAAAAAAAAAAATATATATAATAATAATAAATAAATAAAATAAATGATAATAATAATAATAATAATAAAAAAATTTTAAAAATAGATAAAAATAAATATATAAAATAAAAATAGAAGAAAAAAGAAAAAATAATAATAATAAAAAATAAATAATAATAAAAATATATAAATAAATAAATAAATAAATAACTTTAGAAATAGATAAATAATAATAAAAAATAATAAAATAATAATAATAATTATTGGCATATCATCAAAACATATGCCAGGGTTCTTATTGATTTCGTCACCGATGCGTAAATGATGACCACTCGTTGGGCGACAAGAAAAACTTGTTATCTTTACTCTGGTCCCTGTAAAACCGATGTTTTATGACGAACCGGTCATCCATGCATTGTTTTTCCCCTCTTAAAGTTAAGGTCGTATAATCAATGATTTCATGAGTGTGATTTAGAACAAGTAACAACCATTCTGGCGCGTGCCGCGTGACGGGTGGACTACGCGCCTCGTTGTTTGACCGGAACTCCCGAGAGACAAAACAACGGCGATTCGAGTCCCGATGGGAGCGCGCATTACGAAGATGAAAACACACTAGAATGACAGGAGGGGGTACCAAAAAAAAGTTAAAAATGGAACGGTCTACTATACGGAAAGAGCACGTAGAGGGAGTATATGGAGGGTAATAAGATAGATAAAATGGATAAGAAAGAGGAGAGAATGAGAGGGAGAAGAGAGGAGAGAGAGAGAGAGAGAGGAGAAAGAGAGAGAGAGAGAGAGAGAGAAAATGGGGAGGGAGATTTGTATGATGAAGGCCAGAGGTTATATTGAACACGTGGTGTGGGATTCCACAGTCATGTTCACAGGAATAATGCTCTTAAATGCTAATTAAATCAATTCAAACAAATAAATCAGCTCTAAATGGACTTCTAAACACATTAAGCTGGCGTTGGTTTTTGGACAGAAGGACATCCCAGCCACTATGGCTAATATAGCTTTTGAGCAGTAAGCGGCCTCTGGTCGAGATTCAGTTCTTTCCAAAAAATATATCTATATAAGATACGTCACACTGTAACGACGAAACGTCATCCCTACATTGGATCATCACCGCAATGCGCACATCGTATTCCCTCTGTGCGAGCATCACTCGAGGCAAAACCACACGCACGTTCCTCTTATCGCCTGCTGGTTGAACTTCCTGCAGTGGGAGTGCAACGGTGAACTTGATGTCTAAAGCTTAAAGGGTGGGACGGAGAGAGGGGGGCTCTACTAAATCGGTCAGGGTCGCCCCAAGGGCAAGATTTGCTCTAAAACCGCTATTTGAAGTGCTGCGGACATTCCAAATACATATACCATCCATCATATTAAACGGAACCCGATACAACAGATCCGTAAAGGCGGAGGGGAAAGCAGAGAGCCCACTTGTAGTGTGGTCAATCTGTTATAGGGACCGTACCTACAGCTGGGCAATCATGGCACGATCGGCTGCCCCATCTTGAAGCTTGGAAAGGACAAAATAAAGGAGAAGAAATACATGTGTCACTCTTCCCCCATCCCTCAAACAAGCTCAACTTGAAATATGTAATTTAATTTTGATGAATGTTTTAATCCAAAACTTGCCTTTTAAAAAGATGTATTATAAGTATTAGGCTGATAAGATTATAACTTCCTTTAATATGAGTTTTTAACAAGCAAAATGGGAAGGATGACAGGGTAGTGTAAAAGGGTGAGCAATTGGGATTAAATCATGATATTACAAAATAAGTTATCGTTCATTGCGGTTTAACTGGCACCCTATCAATCATTGCTTTACCCCAAATAAATCGTGATTAAATGGAGTTTTCCCCCTCCCCTCCCCTCCCATCACTGCATGTTCGCTCTATCCGTCTTTATTTTCAAGTTTAAAATATTTCCTCCAGTGACATCACTCTTAATAATTCGTGATGAAATGGACTATTTCTCCCTCCTCTCTCTCATCATTTGTTTCTAACCCTAAGGTCTTCTTATTTTATTCTAAATGAAATAGGAAAGGCCAATCGACCAACAAGCCAACAAATATAAATAAGGAAACATGACCCTATGTAGCTCAATCAGTGTTTTATGGTGTTTGCTTATTTAGTATGAATTATTTAGGCCAGATTGTCGATAAACATTATATTCAATTTATCCAGTGACACTAGGTCTTGACGAGGATGGTTTACTATTTAGAGCGCAAAGATTTGACCAAGAAACATCAATAGAAGTTCTAGCACAGACAGTAAGAACCAACGATGATAAAACACGTATTCGAATTCATAAGTTACCCTTACAACAATGATGATACTCCTGGGGGGCATTTCATCAAAGGACTTGTCGGACATTTTATCCGACAAATTTGCTCTCAGCCAATCAGATGCAAGCATTTCAGTGACTTATAACAGTTTGTCGGATACAACGTCCAACAAGTCCTTTCATGAAATGCCCCCCCCCCCTCCAGAGAGCAGTACGAAAGACCAAATTCAGAGCGCATAGATTACCGAAGAATATCAGACAGAAAAAGTTGCTAAATATATACAGTCAAAGCAAAAAAGGGACAAAAGGCGTTGCAAAGGCACAAGGGAGCTCTTAAAACGTTGTTATCCGAAATTAATTGACGATTAGGGTATTTGGGTTGATCAACCATCCAGGCACCCCAACTTGGCAGGCTGTCATTTTGAGGAAGACGAAGACGGCGAAGTCGGTGGCGGAGGAGGAGAGAGAGAGGGTAGCAGCTGATGCTGTGATGTCCTGAGAAAACCCCCACCTGATGCTATAAGTGGGACCAAGACATCAACATTCTCGAACAGGCGAATGCAGATTTGAGAGGGAGAGAGACGAAATCGCAAAAGGGATCAAATGAAAATGATACGCTATACGAAAAATGAAATATATATATGAAGGCAAAAGGGAGACATGGTGGAGATATCTTGATCAAGAAAAAGAAGACATGACGCAGTAATGATACAGTGAGACAGAAGGAAATACAGACAGAAAGAGAGAGAGAGAGCGACAGAGACAGAGACAGAAGGAAATAGAGAGATAAAGGAAGAGATATATTTTTTTTAAAGTATGTTTTTATTTCTTCCAAACATTACAACATAACAACTAATAAACGTACATTGTATTCATACTACAGAGATAATTTTTCATAAAGCAAATCATAATATCAATTATATCACTGTGCATTTTATAATACAGCAATGTAAAACAAAACAAAAAATAATAGTATTGATCGATATAGTTGATAGATAAATTGATTGATTGATTAATCGATTTATTGTGGGTGGGGAAAGAGAAAGAGGTGTTGGAAATCGGAGATGAGATGAAAAAGGCGGGGAGACAAAACTAAAGAGAACGGATAAACACGATAAAGAATCTTTGTTCTGAATACTACTGTCATCAAACGAAGACAATGCCATAAACAAAAGCGATCATATTGTAAGGATGGGGGTGGGGTAACAATTACAATGTTCTTTCATTCGCAATTCTCTACTTCATTCATGTGTCATTTTGTTTGCATACATTATGCTTCCTTTAGAAGACTCTTGAATTTCAAGACAGTTCCAGGCTAAGTATGTCAATTTTCCTAACAATCGTCAGCACTTCACTTGGTATTGTTCGGAGTGATCTGCTTCATATGTTCTGAAGTACCTTTTCTCCCACAAGCATTTCGCCCCAAACCTTGCTTGATTTTCGTCATCAAGCATCCAATAAGTCTATTTCTAACTTCTTTAATGTTTGAGATTTTTTTTTCTTTCTAAAATACCGTGAGTAGGCCCTACAGCGACAATGCATACGCGATAATAATTGTAGAACATAGTAGACATTATGACCCATCTTTATAAACAAAAAATAACATGAACGTTTCTGCTAAACTCGGTTGTGATGATCTTTTTGAGAACATTGTTCTTTTTTGTTTTTGTTTTTTGTTTAAAGCAAGTGCTTACTGCCATGTGAATCACTCAAGTCGAGTTTGATATAAATCTTACACCAGCTAACACACGTAGGCGTAACTAATGTGATTCGTTTATCATCAAGTACTTTGACCCTTGAACCCTCCACGTCACCCATGTGACCCCTTTGTCAATAATGTGCCGCTGTGAAAAATTAGATGAATGATGGGAACAGAAACGACAGCTAAACATAATTTCGCCCTGATTATTTCTTTGTTGTTGATATTTTTGTTGTTTTGAAGGGCGATTTTGATCGCCAGTTCAGAATGCGAAAACGGGAGATTGAATAATGGCATGCACATCGTTATCATTAATCATAAGCGTTGCGTTTAAGCACGTTTTGATTCATTTAACATTTCAATCATAATCTTGATTGCTTCTAAATATCATATTCATTCAAGCGAAGCACCCATTGTTATGAATATTCATTTATTCATGAAGTTGGTTGGTTGGCTGGTTGTCTGCATTAAAGAAAGGAAGCAATTAAATGATTATAAACAACCAGAGATATTTTAGGTTTAATTCCTATCCCAGAGAATTCAATGCCCTATTTAATCTCACGAAAGTTATTTCTTTAGCTTTAAAGTTAAAGGTGTCAATTTATTGGGCCTTTGCTGTTCTTTGTTTTTAATTTTAAATCTTTATTATAGATAATATTTCAAAATTAGTTCGCGTCGCTCATCATAATGACACTTATCCCACATCTGTATCAAATTAACTCCAATAATAACTCATATAAAAACAACGTAGAAAGAACAAATCACATCAACGCACGTTTATGAAACCACCTTGCTAAAGCGTAAGACAATAAAACAAATTGGACTCATAAAACCGACACGTCAATAACCATAACTTTCACAAAGGAACATATCGAACAGCATAAAGGGAGCTATGAATATAATGAATATTGAAATGGAGTTATGGTCATGGTCATCACTTCACTGTTTAACGAGACTCTACAAGCCGTCAAGATTAATTTGGGAGGAAAGGAATATTATAGAACACGGCTTAAACCAGGCGTAGTTGGTACATCCCATCCATAGTCCCATCTATAATAACGGATGTCGGGTTGAGTTGGTTAACTCCCAATGGGGATGCGATAAAAATTTATTGAATCTAAAATTATGTCTTTATTCTTGACTTTCTCTCGTGTTACGTAGAGAAGCATATGACATATGATCACTTTTATTAGCAAAGGCACGGGATTTTCCCACTCTAGTTTGCCTCTCCGTAGATGCAGTATTTTGCTTTCAAGCAAACAGGAAGATCTAAATTAAGATTTCATTAAATTATAAGTTGTGTTGATGTTTTTTTTTTTTTCAGGGAGGTAGTTTTTCTTTCTCTCAAGCATTTTTCCAATATGAGATGATATTTCATCTCGTAGCTATCCCACTACTTAAAAAATAATAAAACAGAATTGTTTGATATTTCGTACTGATCGGAAGAGAACATCATTGGTGGCTGTAATCATTGTAATCGATATTGACTATCGGTGAGTTTTATATCTAGTCTTTCCAATATTTTCAATAGGCCATATACTCCAACTTGTAACATTTACGAGTTTGGAATTTGTACTTTTATTCAAGTATCATGGTTTCACAAAGTGTTTATGTTTATGGTTATTACTGAGTTGACTTCTTCAATAAGAATTCGATGTTCAGTTATTCTTTGTTCTTCGTTGTAGGTCTCTTCATATGGGAACTCGTCATATTAATATAATATGACTCTTTACAATTGAAACTTGCCACTTGATACATTAAGAGAAAATGGTGTTTTCTCTCACTGTTATAAAAGTTGAATTTCACTCCGTTTAGAGTGCTTTTTCTACTCGGAGTATCTTTTGTTTATGTTTGTTTGTGTGTACAAATGTCATTTAGGATATTGAGTAAACATATTCATTCAAGATTTTGAATTCACTATGATGGACTATGAGAGACATAATGTAAATAATAATTTACAATCACTGACGTTTGGTCAAATGAGATGTTGAGGATTATGAGGTCATCCATGCCCCAGGGTGTATCCTGGGAGGATAATTGCATCTTTTCAGATTCTCAGCATGGAGGAAAGTATCCCTCTTTTGTTATGAGATTTAAGATTGGATACTTAGAGACGCAGCGAAGATAGAGTGCTTTTGTATTTCTATTTATGTGAATGTGACAGTGTAATTACAGCTAAGCTTCACCGAAGGACTTGTTTATCTAGAAAAACAAAATATTAATCGAATCTCGCTATCAGACAAGGAGTGAGAACTTGAGGTGTTGTTTAGAAATGATGTTGCACGAGGACTTCTTTAGCATCCTTTCTTCAACCCAACGCCATTTTGTTTCCTTCCTAAAAACCTCTCTAGGAGCACTTACGATTGCAGATTTGTACGATTGAGCAATTTTTAATGTACTATATACTATAGTTTACACTTTTAAGGATGCTTCCAGTAGTATCCCCCGACTAAAGCCATTTCATTAATCTCATGATGAAGGGGCTATAAGTTGCGCACGATAAAAAACTTTTTACGTTTTTGCGTCAAACGCGTGTCTGTTGCATAACTCTGTTCAGAAAGGGCTTCATGAGTATTACAACACATTTTTTTCTCAAGTATTGCGTTCCTCTGGCGTTGTGATTGAGTTGGTTACTCGATGTAATTGTAAAGAAATAGATCTCTGAGATGATGTTTTAGCCGAGACATGCGTTCTTTAGTAGTTCAAGAAGGCGGAAAATTGAGAATGGTCTATTTGTGACATTAATCTCTCGTACATTTAGCTCCCATCATGTCTAGGTTTGAGAACCGATGGGAACATTCGAGAGAGGGAAACCATGAAAATGCACCCATTCTTAGATGACACCGGCACAAAAGCCCCTTGCTCATGCTTTTTCTTCTTCCATTCAGAAGAAAATCTGATGATTTAAACCAGTCCTATAGAATAAAGAGACATGAGAGCACTCAAATATGATTGATAGTAGTATTGGAGAGCATTTGAAATATTTTCATGATTTTCACATTTTTATTTGTTAAATGGACAAACAATTTTGTGTCAATTTGTTATTGTCATGTAAGAATTGTCTTTCAAGCTCGGTATCATTAAATCTAAATTAAATGTTCAGGAGTGAGCAAAGCAGCATGGCGGTCTGGGAGGTGAGTTTTTTTTTTGTTTTTTTTTACCGTCTTGATTTATTTACTATATATTAAATTTATCATTCTACAAACAAGGCAGATAGAGGGGTAGCTGGGTAAATAGATATAAATAGATAATTATATTGATATTGTATATATCATATCGAAAGGGAGATAGATACAGCATGTCGATAGATAGTAGCGGATAAAATCGGTGCAATAAGTGTGAACGCAATTCATCAAACAAGATATATGTTTTTTACGACTGATATGTATATAGCACCTCAAAACCAAGAATATATATATATATATATATATATCCGTAAGTTAGACCATGGAACGTCCAAGAGTGCTCTACGTGGAAACGGAGCGAGTATATATATATATATATATATATATATATATATATATATATATATATGTATATATATATATATATATATATTACGTGTGTATATTGTATTATATTATATTTGTGCAACAACTTCTATTGATGCAAATAATATATTTCATGACTTTTATATTTTGATTGAGAAAAAAAATAGGGAAAATGAATTCAGTATAATATATAATATTTCATACTCTTTAATCATGTTAATATTATGAAATGATAAATGATAATGATGTATTGCACTTTATAAAAAAAGACTATGTAATATATGTGATATATATGATCATATTCCCCACACCATGCTGTATGTTGGCTCTATGCATGTGCATATTATATTTGTCAATAGTGCACTTGACCTTGGAGAAGTCGATCGTGCGAAACCGGAAGTATATTTGCATGTAATTTTTACACGCAGCAGGGAAATCCATCTATCACACGAATAGTTTACTAGTCTTCAATCATACAGACTCCGATTAAATATTTTGCTAACTCCCTGAAAAGTTCTCAGGCTTCTCCATTTACATTTAGACCTATCAGCTATTTTCAATACATAGGCTTATTTTTTCTTTAAATATATATTCAAATCCAATTCAATCAATTCAAGTCAGTTCAATTTCTAATTTTAGGTGAATAATTCAATAACAATAACGAGATTAAAGTTTTTGGTACGGAGACTATCTGTGACCGTGTTTCTATAATCGAATTCCGTATGATGGCTTTTTACCTTTGTTATAATGAGAGAAAGCACAAAGGAGGTCCACTTTTTAGCAACGATTTTAGGATGAGATTTATAAAAAAGATAACGTGACTCGTTCTAGATATTCATTGCGGATAGCATCAATCTTTAGCACTTTTGTTAGAACTACGTAATTTTCATCTTTTCTTTCATTTTTTGCTGTTTACTGGTATACGTTAATCTCTGACTACGTGTGATACCAGAATCACTTATGTTAACAAAGCGGGTTAGCAAAGCTCGAGGTTATGGCTAAAAGTACGAATTTTTGTGATTTTCATTTCTTTCTTTTGATTTATTTCATTACGCCTTTTTTATGTAGATTATTGGGCGAAGACAGAGCGATGGGGAATTATATGGGATAAAAAAAGATAGATTGAGAAAGAGAGAGAGAGAGAGAGAGGAAGAGTGTGTGTGTGTGTGTGTGTGTGTGAGGTGGGGATTGTACATGTGTATTGTGTGTGTACACATGGGAGGATCAATGAATGAAAGTGTGACTTTTTAATTGCAAAAGTTAATTCTATGAGATTTTTTCCCCTCTATCAACGAAAATTTATACAAATTCACCTGCCAATCCAGGGGCTTATAGGGCCAACATTCCCCGTTTTTAAGAATTATAATAATGAGAGGGAAATAACAATAATTTCAATGAACTTTCCATAGCCTATAACCTTGATGCACGGTCCCACTACACGCTATCGTGTAATATATCATTGTTTGCCCGAAGACTCCCCACAGAGGAACAGCGTTTAGCTAATTTGTTAACAAAAATTCGCAAAGCGGTGATATTGAGTGAAGTTGGCGAGAAGAAAGAAAACAGAATGTAAAAAATAGTAACAATCTGAAGCAAAACGTGACAATATCTCGTAATTTCAGAGGGAGGTCGGGCGGTTGTTTTGTTTGTTAAAGGTTTGAGCTCATTTTACGTGGCACTATCGAGAGGGGGGGGGGATGTGCTCAATGGAGTATAGATAAAAAGGTATAATATAATATACGTGTGTCAGGAGCCAAGTCATGAATGGCCGAAAAAGATACGAATAAAAATGGAAAATAGGGAATTTCGGTAAAAACAGATAGAAAGAAACAGAAAATGTTGGAGGAGGTTTAATCAAGGAATAAAATACGGATTTTGAATGCACTCAAATATAAAATTCTTCCTATAGGCAAAGCAATATTAAAATATTATTCTCTCAATGGTAATAATCATGCTCACTAGAAAAGCCGATCAATATTATATAGCTATTGCCTCGTGAGTTGTGTAATACTGACTACGAGGGAAATATAACTCCTTTGGGCGTTCCATAATCTTGGGCAATATAATATATATCCAAACAGTTATATTAGATATCCTTAACTTTATTTTGTTAATGTTTATACAGGAACTCTGAGCTGAACTGCGACGTAATAGTTCTGGCGCGTATACGCAGACAAGCCATTATTTCGTATGCAGTCAGTCATTATAAAACAGATATTGACCGGGCGTATATCAGTCATTATCCCCGTTATCGATATCACTTGACACGATTGACCAATCACTTTGCATCTTTCTGAAATATCTAATATGATTTTGTTCAGAGCAATAAGGTCGGCCATTTGCTGCTAAAAGTGTATTTTTTCTTAACTTCTCATATAAATCCGTGATCCAAACAATATTACACGTTTTGACCAGTGTCGCTGGGAGTACCTTGAAAGAAGTAATCTACATCGAAAAGGTGCCAAAATAGGCGAGTTTGAATGCACAGGCAAACATTGCTGATATATGCACAATCATACTACCCCGACTTTAATGTGATTGCCTATGACTGTGTTTATTCAGGCTGGGTACCCACTCAAATCACCTGGGTCGAGGGTGGCAAGTGTATGTTAATGCCTTACCATTAGCGTTAGTACAGTGGTAGGGATTCGAACCGCGAACATTATGATCAAGAGTCCGCAACAACCTGCACAATGGAGAATTTGCCATCGTCTAGTCTTCATGCAGATCAGAAGCCCCCCCCCCCCCCCCCCGGCTCTGCGGCCCTAAATACAATTATAAAATTATCTAAATCTCAACATTCAAAACTGTGAAGAATTTGGAAATTGGCTTTTTTTTTTTTAATTCCGAATGTACCTCTTTGCAAAAGATAATGATGAGCATAAAACTGTGACGTCATATGAATCGTAAACATGATTATAATATATTATAATTCAATGTAAAATTTAAAGGGGGCATTCAAGCTACGTTTTGGTTTCTCATTTTTGGACTTTGAATTGTTTATAATTTCATAAGTTCAAGTAAAAGAAGGATTTTACTGGCCTAAGGTAATGAGAGACAAACGGGAAAAAAATCGTATAGAAAACTAGTGAATATTCAGCAGAGTTAAAAACAAAATAGTGGAAATCCACTGTCCTAAAAGTACTTCCTGTCCAGTATTCAAACGTCAAAGCATGGAGGAAATGGTCAAAGGATCGTAAATTTTCCGAAGTTGTAGGTTCAAGTAAACATAGTTATTTGGGCATTATCTCATATTTCTACTAATGACCATTATTGGAAAGAAATGGAAAAACAACTACCTTTGTAAGGGATTGGACACTGACTTGATAATATTAACTGCCACACCAGTGCAGTGATGAAGTTGTCATAACAACGCACTTAAAGATTTATTATTGTACTGGGTAAGTCGCGTGTGGTTGTTTACGGTGTCGCAACGGTACAGCGCCCCGTAACTCTGGGCTCAAGTCTCCCTGGAATATGTCTACTCTTGAGACTTATCACGCCTATAATGTCACTCCCTCTCTTTCTATTTCTCTCTGTCTGCTCGCTTTTGTTTTATATCAATACTATTCTCACAAGTGGTTGGCCGATTCCGTTACACGGCCTTTTACGTTTCACATAGACCGTTAAATCACGAGAGAGTCATTATATTATCACCACAGTCCCATACCATCTGTTTGGTGTTGGGCATAGCTCTCACGACAAGTGTCTCTTTTGCAGACGAGAGGTTGATGATACTTTGATTGAGGCGGGTAGCTAAGGCGGAGGGTCTGGCCAGTCGCGACGTCGAAAGTGATAATAGGAAAGGACCGTATCATAAATCATAGTCGAAGTCTAATGAAAATTAAACGAGATCTTTATTATCCAATCAAAAGCATCTCTGGGGTCCTTCAGTTATAGGGAGTTTTATGCCTTCACCGAGAGAAATAGGCCTTGTCTTATGAAAAATATAAGATTCATATCACGAATTGAACAGGTATCGATTCTCTTGGTCCATGTGCCTTTATGGTTAAAAAAAAAAGAAAAAAAGAAGATACTTAGTACTGTAAGAAAACGCTATTTTAACGATTTATTTGATAGATTTAATCAAATCAGGCACATTTTTATTAATCAATTACCGCATTTATCTTAGAGAATAAAGGCCCAAAGAGTAACTCAGCATGAATGTAAGGATGCCATTGAGTATAGCTTTTGTTATTCTTGGATGAAAGTCAACTTGACAAGCGCCCTCTTTGTCGTACATCAAGTTATTTATTCATTTTAAACAAAATAAATGACAAATATCGCGTAAACAACTGCATAATTTTCGTCACTAAGACAAACGAAAACACATCTACCATTTTTTAAAGCAAATGAAGCACTAAAATACCAATAAAACTATCGGAGGAAAGTAAATAAATGAATGAATGAAAATAAATTGTCAGTGAATGCGCTAAATTAGGATATGAAGATACAATAGACTTTCATTACGAAAGACCACTCTACAATCACATGTCATGGAAATCTTAAGCAGTTTTTGCAAGTCCCCTTTGCAACTATTGTCGTCATATTAACATTTCTCATTTCCACTGAAAAGTGTTGCATTATATCGTTCTCTCTACCCCTAACCAATACACCCTGTCACACTGTCAGACCCCGACTCCAAACCAACCTTGCAAATTTTAAAGAACTATTCTAATTGGTTACTGGTCAATCATTTTCGCAAATAGCGCGTGCAACAATGATTTTGATTGGCTATTGCCCTTTTGCGAGAGTTTATCGACAGGTGGATGCAGGTCTTTAAAATTTATCTTCTCGCTTTGATTTTTTTTTCTCTTTCTGTATATTACGCTTCTTCTCCTTGTCGACCCAAAGAGACACGACGCAGCTATATAGGAAGTGACAAACGAAAAGATATTAGAGAAGGTCTACACTTTGTTTGAAGATGTAATGAAACGCAAGAGAAATCACAACTGTGGTCTCGGTCTCGTAATTGAGCGCGCGTGCGGTGAATGCACTGCGTGCATACGAACACGCGCGTTCACCTCGTCCAACACGCAAATGTTGGTTTGAACTTTTAAAATGGAAACAAATTATAATTACGTAGGCCTTGTAAAAATATATAAAATGAAATATAGTGAAGGAGAAAGAGTGGAAGGGGATTGGGAGGGGGAGAGGTGGATGATGGACGTACAGGGACTTATATAAATCAGTGAGACAAGTAAAATAGTGAGACGGGGAGAAAGGAAGAGAAAATATATAAAGTGATACATCGACGTACACAGGGACAACGGAGGGAGAGAGAGATAGTAAGTAGTAAGGGAGAGAGAGAAAGAGAGAGAGAGACATATGCCCACGTAGGGACGTAAGAGACACGACTAACGGAGAAAAGACAGAGACCCAAAAATTGGAGATGCAAGCTAACCACTGTAAAGAGCATGTGACTTTCATTGAAATCATGGTGGACATGATCGATTGTCGATATCTATCTATCTCTTTCCTTCTACCACTTCTCTCTTCCTTCTATCTCGTGCTCCCTCTCCTCATTCATCTTTATTTTATTCCATCTCACACACTCTCTCTCCTTCTCTCCATCTTGTATCAACGTAATGACACGGTTTGTAGTGATTGGTTTGGTGGAACGCCTTGTGTTGTGGGTACCCGAGTCTCGCATCATTAACCCGAGCGCTTGGAACAACAAAAGAAACCATCTTCGTATGTACAAGACCGCTTCACTAATCTGATATGTTATTATCAGACGATGTCCCTTTCTTCGTTTCATGACTTTCTCTATCTCTCTCTTTGCCATCCTTTTCGCCATCTCTACCTATCTTTATCTTCCTTCTCACCTCTCTCTCGTTCACTTTTCCATCTCTTCTCCCTTTCTTACCCCCCTCTCTCTTTTCTTTGCCATCTCTTCGTCTCCCCTCTCTTTGCTTTTTTCTCTCTCTTTGCCATCTTTTTTTCTTGTTCTTTCTCTCTACCTCTCTTTCTCTTTTTCTTCCAAAGTATCCCTCTTTGACATCTCTTTTCTCTCTCCCTCTCTATCTCTCTTCTCTCTGCCATCTCCCTTCTATCTCTATTTTTCTTTCTTCTCACCAATCTCTCCCTTTTTTGCTCTCCTCTCTACATCTGCATTCCCTGTGCCAGCCTCCCCCTCCTTCAGATAATACGCGCATGTAATAAGCATTTATTACATCTATTTGAGAGGGGGTAGAGTGGTGCACTTGTAACAGGTCTTTTCCCCTGCCCCCGTCCGCGGCGATGATTTGCGATTGTTTGATGGCGGCGACGCGCGCACCAGATGATATCTGCTATCTTATTGGTCGTTAGTGGGTAATGCTTTCTTCTTTTGAGATGATAATGAAATTGAAGAAGAGTCCAAATTTGAATAAGAATAAGCTCGGATGGTACCCCCTTCGCCCTCTCACATTGAAAGTAAGTGGACCGTGTTTAAATCACGTTAAATCGCATCCCGAACAGATTTTTTGAGTCATTATGCGTCAACTGATTCTATCTTTCCCTTGAAGGCGAATAGTGGTTTCTCGTTCATTTATTTGGAAGGAAGTTTCTCACAATAGCTCACGACATCTTCCCTAAATGTATAGTTGAATTTGGAAATATGGCATGTCGTTATGCTTAATCATGTAAGGAATTAGAAAGAAATGATTTCAGATTAAGAAATACTAACCGGTTAGGAAACGCAAATGCAATATCTATATTGTTTAACTAATGGATAAAGAGGAGAGGAGAGTATTCAGAGAAAGGATGAAGAAGAATCAAAATGAATGAAACAGTAAACAGATTTGCTTGCAAAATGTAAACTAAAACAATAAAGTTAGTAGAAGGAGAAGAAAATAATATAAAGATAGCCAACGGAAAGATTCATTCAAGAAATGTGGAAGGTGAATGAATAAAGAGATATCAAGATAAAGAGAGGAAGGGTGAAAGAAAGAAAAAGACATGGAAAGATAAGAAAAATGTAGATATATAGAAGAAGAAAAAAGAGGGGAAAGGGAAAAGCAGAAAAAAAAGAGAGAGAGGGATAGATGGAGGAAAGAGACGGTCGGACTGGAATCGGCAATGACACTGTAGCCACTATTTCTACCATCTGTTTCCATTACTGGCAGACGGCATATGGGGACTGCGGATTTTTTTTTGCCATTTTTTTTTTGTTTGGTGCGCTTAGCTCGTACCAGATGGGTGTTAGAGGTTCTGGGCTCTGTTTGCTTCACCAACCAGTCACGTAGTTTCCCCCTTCCCGTCAAACCTCACCCCACCAAAGAGGAAAAAGCATGAGAAAGAGAAGGAAGCAAAAAATGTGAGCGATTATTGGTGTGAGTTCACACCACATGGCTCTTTTTTCCTGACACTGCCGTCATCTTACTTTGGCTCTTCGGCTTCGATCATGGGTGCTATCATTTCACGAATGTCAATCGAATAATAGGAGAGGCGGTTCTAAGAACTGCATGGGAATTAATTATTTTCTTTCAATCCCTGCCCTCCTCTTCTCTCTCGCTCTCTCCCTTTCTCCCTTCCTCATTCTAGTGGTAGGTCTACTCCCAGCCCAAACTCTAATATTTATGAAAATTATTGTTGCTTGTTGTTTTACATATGTGCTCTTACTCACTTACTCGCTATGCACTTTACTGAAAGTTCAAAGATACAAAGAATAAAAGAAGGTTTGGTTCAATTATTTCTGATCACGCCGCGAATCGAATGAAGTTTTAAAGCTTTACACATTATGCAATAGCATAAACATTATACTGTTATTGAGTATTCAACTATATTTATTCTATTACATATGTTTGTTGTTTTTTCTTAAAACAAATTTGAGTTGATAAAATAAAAATGATTTATTTTTTTATTTTTTAGCCGGAATGTTTTTAGAATCAGTTATGTGAACGACATTGCTGCATTGTAGTTTAAAAACACTGAAATAATATTTTGAAATGCGTGCTTCAGACAATAACATATCGTACAAGGGATCTATGGCAATATAATTCTGCTACTTAAACAAAAGCACATTTTGTAAAATTTGGATAATGGTTCTTCAAACTGTATCCTTTTAAAATGAAAATTAAATTGTTGTAAAGTCAAGTAATTTTTTTTCTTTCTTTCTTTTTACTGTGCTGCCCATATTTTGATAGTGTTCAAACGTTCCCAATACACCGCGATGTGTACACAAAGGAAATGGGTGATTTATGTGACGTCACGTGGTATTCAAGTTAAGACAAACATTAGTAATATTCAGGGTGACGATAATGATATTTTTTAATCAGCACTGTCTAAAAAAGAAGGATTTATTTTAATTTTACTTACGGTTTTCAATCAATTATAATTGGAAACACTTAGCATACAACTTTGCATTCCCGTTGCTGTCTTTGTCCTGTCACTTTGTGGTCATCTTGTTACGCAACATGTTGGATGACGTCACGACATGTCAATCGCGAAGACTCCCAAAGTGATGCAAATGTTGGATGTCGAACCCAAAAATCAAATGTAACAAGACAATAATCAGTTTATTTGGTTTCTTCTTTGATGATAAAGTGTACAAAATACCGAATTCTCTACATGGGAATTCACAGGCCGCCATACACAAATGTTTTATACCATATCTTTTATTGATCTTTGAATAGAGATCGCGTACTGATAACAATGTATAAAGTCTGATATAAAATCTTGTGTTGATGAAATGTACAATTTTTTATTTTATAGTTTGATTCTCAAAAAAATATTTCAGATAGAGCAAAACAAAATGGTTATTGAGTATTCAAAAATGACCATCATCTTGACCATTCAATGTTATGCAATACAGGAAGAAATCATTACGTAATACAATCTAATTAAGACCTCTCCACCTCTCTTTCACACACTGGGATCTGACTGCTTGGGTGCCGGGATTGAACAGAAAATTTCAGACATTTGTAATTTCTAAAAGCCTTTAAAATACAACTATTTATTCATCAAAATTAATCAAACTTTCAATACACTTGCCTCAAGACTGTGGTATTTCTTTAGTACCATTTTAAAGAAATTTTGTCCGCATGGTATTATGTAACATTGTGGGTGACGTAACCACTATACATATGGCATTGTATGGTGCAGTATCTGACTGTCTATGACACACTGAATAAAATCCGTGCCTAAAATTAGTAGAAAATATAAATAAAATACGGAGAGAAAACTGAATTTGTACGGCTAACTTTTGCATCTGAAAATAGGGCACATCTACATGTATATGACATGGTCACGCGAAACGGATATCTTACGTAACAAGGAGGGTGACGTCATTGCTATATTACATACGCCTCGGAGTGTATAAACCAGCCAATTTGGATGGAAGCAAATATTAAATATATTTACATGTTTGATGATAGATTTATCGTTTAAGAAATGAAATGTTACCATCATTTTGACATCTCTTACGTGGAGTGAGATTTGCTGGTCCATATGCATCATAACATGACGTCATTTTTTGTATGGCTGTTACGTAACAAGCCGGGTGACGATGTCAATGTACTATAGATATGGCGCTTCACATATATAATATATTTCGAGTGTTGGAAGAAATTTTTGATATATTTCAAGCAAAATAAATAAATTTTAAACTATTCCAAACGAAGTGAAACTACTAAATCCACGTATAACTGTATCTTACGCGTCGAATGATATGTGCATTACATGTCTTCTATTTACGACTATTACGTAACAGGTATGGTGACGTAATTGCACCCCTGTTGTATCACGTAGTTTGCTCGCTTTAAAGTGTTATTTTCACATATTTTATTTGAAATGCGCAAATATTTATTACATCAAAACTAAATAGAAATATCACATTCATATAAAGTACTATTCTTAACACAAGCGGTTGCATGTAGGACGTGTGATTATGTAACATTTGGTTAATACTACTGTCTTGTTATTACGTAATACATAGGGTGACGAATCACCTACAATATACAACATGTATAATGCAGTTAGTCAATAAATCTTGATTTATAAATGATTTTCTTCATAAAATTCAGTTTCAAATATTTCCAACTTTATTTTCAAAATGGAAATTAGGTTAGATTATACTCTTTCTTGACTCAGTTTTAATAATACGACGTATTGGGTAATACAGACATGACATCATAATTATTACGTAACTACTTCAGACAATGTTCATGTACTACATAATGCAGGGTGACGAAATTAATCAGTTAAAATGCATATTTTCATTCGTTGCTTTCTCACAAAAAATCTTTTGATGTTTACAGGCTCAAACTGTGATTCTCCTGTGCTTTTATGCACAACTAACATTTGTAATGCAAAGTTGAGTGCACTTTCAGTTGGTGGGTATGCATAACAGATGGGTGACGTAACGCACATTGTTTCATTTTTCATGGAAAATAGGCTTTTCATCGAACTGCCGAAAATACATTCTAATATAATTTTTAAAAAAAACAATCAAAGAAGAAGAAAATTAATAAATATCGAGGAAAGTTTGTATTTGCCTCGCCATATATTTTTTCTTCAGTTTTTAACATCATATGGGCTTGTCTGTTATGCCAGCTAATATGTACAATAAATGAGTGACGTCACAATAAAAAGGGTATGAAATCAATCGAAATGTTATGTTATTTCCATGATTGTTAATACGTATTTAATCACGAAGCTTTTAATCAATTTTGTTAAAACTAAACAAATGCAGAAAGCATATATTTACTATTATTTTGTAAGAATAAATCAAAACATACTCGGTATCATAATTCGTGGTAACCTGTTACGTAATCATTCACCCCACTTCATATCATTAGAAAAGCACACTGCTTTGTTCAGTTTTGTTTTTTAGTATTGAAGTAAGCCAAATCCTAACAACGATGGAACGTTTTATGAATCTTTATGGAGACATGAGAAAATAATTATTAAAAAAACCGGGTCTATTGATTTTTTATTTATTGGCGGTTCTACCTAACATTAAAGACAACCCATAAAAGCATAAAATTATGAAAGCATATCACTACCTCATAATGTAGTTCGATAGCATTCTGCTCGTCACCAATTTAAGCGCAAACACAATTTTCAGAATCGCGTCTTTCTAAAAAATTGCAATATCATCAAAACAAATCGCACTCTTTAAAGAAACACGTCGGATGAAAATTCGAGAATAACAGTGGAAAATTATGGCCTCTTAGTAGCAAAGCAAAAAGTGATTAAGAATATATCAACATGTATCAGATTTAATATCACAATGGCTATGGTTTATTTGTAATTTGAGTGTTGGTTTAGTCTTAAAAGTTACGACTTTTGGAGAGATTGAATGAATTAGGACGGGAAGAAACGGATCAGATGCAATTCATTTTTACTGATCATAACTCGATTTGTATTTTCATTGTTGTTTTGTCCTCCCACGCCCTTTTCTCCTGCCCGGCGAAATACTCCCCCAATAAGGCCGAGCGATGCATCCCTCTACCCTCGTAAAACTTTATACGAGTGAAAATTGTTATCACAGTACCCCAACATCCAAACCCGCCACTTATAAAAAGTTCAACGGAGTTGATACAGAGAGAATAAAATACAGAGAAAGAAGAGGAGAACGAGAGAGACAGAAAAGGAAAGAGACGAGAGGAAGGGTAGAAGGGAGGGGTGGAGGCATGTACTTAGCCAGGTCAAAGAAAGCTTAAGAAGGATTTATCCTTTTCTTCCCCCTGATTTCCAAAGTTTGTTGTTGAGATTTGTGCGCAGACAAAGACGAACGATATAGAGTTTTTTAGTGGGAGTTGGCACATAGATAACGTGGATACAACAAACAGCCTGCGTCCTAGCCAGGGGTACCACGCACACTACTAATTTGATTCACATTGCGAGCAAAGGGCGTAATCACAGATTACATCTGTGAAGACGTTACGCGCTTTGCTCTCTTTTACTCGTATCTTATTGCCGGCGAGACCGACTAAGGCAATCACAATTTGTGGTCTGATCACGACCCGTGGAAAAAGGCACGTCGCCGCTTTTTTATGGCAGGTGGATTTTCAGACAGAAGTTATTACAGGTGAAACAGACCCAACCATATCAGTTACAAAAAGTTAGCTTTAACAACGATAAGATATTAATGCGTGGCTTCTGTGCGCCTGAGGCATGTTTTTGCTCGACATCAATAATATATATATATGGAGCGGTTACATTGCGTTCATTTTCAGAAACAATTATTCGTCTGGGCGGCCGAAACAAAAAATGACTTAAAGATTTTTTTCATAAAGGAAAATGGGAGGCTGACTTTTGACGGTGTTGATTTGTTCGGTGCTCACATCACTTGGTATAGAAGCCTTTATGCTATGCACGCCCAGAGTGGGAGGGGTCAGTCAGAATGCGAGGGAGTTCGCGAGTGCGCTTCTCAAGTCAAAACACAAATCGTCTCGGGGGACAAAATCAATTGTTTTGTGATTTAAAAGGTTGTTTAGCGAATGGGAATTTTCGCTTTTTGCAAAAAGAAACTTGTCTGATTTTAAATTCGTTCGGGCTTTGAGCTGTGAATTTATTTTCGTACGTTTCAATCGCTTCAATTAATATCTCAAGACCTTATCCGTCTTAAATTTATTTTCCTCTCTAAAATTCAACATAATTTAGTTTAAATGAATATCTTTATAACTATTTAAATACAAATGAACGATTTTCTATGATTTTTTTCTTCAAATGCGCCACAATTTTGTACAAAAAATTGTAAATTTCGCACAATTCTTCTTCATTTCACGACACATTACATGCAGACATGCGAGTGGTTTAAAACATGCAAAATATAGACACTAGAGGCCAAAGAGAGACATATATAAAGCAGATAAAATTACAAATATCAGCTTTGGCAAATGGTTGACGAATCTCGACAACACCGGACGACGAAAGTTCGGCATAACAAAAATATTTCTGAATCGAGCCAACAGGTGCTGTAAAAATTTTGTTTCTGATTTTTATTTTTATAAACACTTTCTAGCTGAATTGATCATTAGATAGAGTGACGTTTAATGTATTTACTTCATCTCTGTGATTTCGTTCTGATATGCCGAAACGTCTATTAATTGGCACTTTATTTGAAGATATTCAAGACATAAAATTTCGACGGAAAATATATTTCGACAAGTTAAACTATTTCGTACAGTAAGAAATAAAATTGCTTTTTAAATTCAATTTTGAAGACTTTTTGATTTGCTAAAATTTCCTTTTAACCTTCCGCGAATAGACAAAGCAACTAATAATGCAATTAAAAATTAAGGACTAGAGTCAAGGAATTGTGACGAAAAATATTCGGCTTACCTTTCTTCTTCTCGAGGAGCTGCCGAGCCTTGGTGTTGTTATCAGCAGGCAAACTTCGACCAGTCAAGTCGCACCACTTGCCGTAGAGAGCGTTACGAAGCATTTCTTGGCTGATGTAATCTGGGGAGGCAATTCGTCTATCCATGGCAGCTGGGGAGGGACCTGCAAAAGCCAGGTGAATCAAGCTCAGTTGTGATTCTGTCTGCGTCAAACACTTGTTTATATATCTAGCTTTCAATAAAACCTGTGCCTTTTTGAGCCATTCACTCGCGCCACCGCGTAATGAGAGGCAAATATGCGCGTAATAAGCCCAAAACTACGGTGCACCGTCAAACAAAGAACTCTGTTTCCCCCCAATTGAATATAATAAGTGTCTCCGATGATGATTATGTGGCATATCAACTAGCAGACCTTCTTTACGGAGCTCCCTGACTACTCGCCTTTGCACTTGACGAGTAGGCCGCAGCTGCTGCTGGCGGCCAACGGTGCGCTTCTAGCTGGACGCCTACTCTGGACAAAAGTCGATCGTGTGTTCTGATTTCAATAGTGAGGCAAAGAACATGATGAATTATCGTCTGCCTGCCACTGCTTGTTCTAATAGCTCAATTAATATAAATAAATAACAAAACTATAAATGTTTTGGGGGGCGTGTGTCGCTCGCGCGTCGGCGGCATTAGCCCACCAGTTAGTGGTCGTCTGAGTGGGCTGTTCTACCAGACGCTGTTTGCAGATAACGGCATCAGTACCGAGGCCTCTTTTGGTCGCTCCATACTCTAATGCCGCGAGGAAGCGGCCGCCCGGCTGGTGGCCCAAACAATACCACAAAACACCCAAAAAAGTCGCACATGTGGACCCAGGAGACTTTCTGCCTTTTGGGTTTTTGCTCGCGCTCCGGTAGCGGTGACGCGTCACGACAGAACTCGGGTTGGTGCACGGCTCATGGGAGACGGTAAAGGCTGATGCTTGGCTTATTGTCGGTTCATATTTGGCGACCAAGCGAAACCGACTAGCTAGCCAAGCGGGCAGATCGACGAGGACGAATATGACGCCTCTTTTGTTCTCTACTCATTCATTCTTCATCAAGTATAAATTGAAACACCAAGATTTTAGGAAGAGTTCGACGTAGGTTGGCAAGCAGTGGTTCGCCTGCCCTACGTGGAATGAATCATAACGCACAGATGAGGCACAACAGGTCGTGCCACGAGCCCTCTACTCGTGCCCAGCTCACAGCAAAACCAAATAAAATTATGGAAATGTAGCATGGCTCCCACCTGGCGAGATGATCAGAAAACAGTGTGCAATCAAAGGTAGGGGTACTCATCCCACGGGTCTGGGGCGGACGGGAGGGTGTCGAAATGACGAGCCCCTAACGGCGCACCAAAGACGCTGCCCTCATACACAATAGACCACAAAAACTCGGCACAACTTGGGCTCATGAAAAAAACCTCGTTCTATAACGAAACGACGGTCTTTTAATGCAAACATTAAGACTTGGGCAAGGTCTTGGGTTCATTGAATTATTGTTGAAGGTGTACCCCCTTACTTTGGCTTTCTCAAATCCAGATTTCTTGACTTAAAATAAGACATTAGATGTTGGAGAACAAAGGGAATTGAACAACATCGCATACTGTCGAGTTCGCACGGCGCTGCGCGACACAACCAAAGCATAACAAAATGAAAAGAGGCATCGATCGAGCTGCTCTAATTTGAGCCTGAAACGACACTGCGTCTATTTGGATAAAATCACGGTCTTATCAACAGGTGGAATTATTATCACGTCATATATTAGCAACAGATTGGAATATTTCTTTAGGTTTATCCACATTTAGACATACTATTGTGTAGTCTTTTCTCTTATTTTTGAGAGAGCGTCATTGTTTTCTGTATTTGGTGTTATCTTTATGACACCAATTAAATCAAAAATATTATCATTTTATAAAGCTTTAGTTTTAAAAATCGCTCATTGATAATAAATGTGTTTGAGCGTATTTGTAGCTGAAGAGCTTTTATGTACTTCTCTCTTAGAAAAAACAAACAAAGGAAAACAAAAGAAAATTTAAAAAACCACGCACAATTTTGAGACTGCCGTTTCTAAGTATATAGAGAACATTTACACTACGAAAACAAAACAATAGTAAAAACTGTATACTCATTTTGGCAATATAAATAGACATGCCTGCATAATTTCGAGGATTGAAGCTAACATCTTTGAACATGGAGTATAATTACAGTAAAATTAGAATGAAAGAAATTACATTTCAGAATAAAGATGAGAAATCTAAAATAATAATTAAAAATAATAGCTTTTTAATACGGTATCAATCAAATTTATTTGTAAGAGGGGCTTCAATTTTCAAAACAATTTCTCAAGCTCCCATAGATTTTTAAAAAAATTAGGCTTTGTCTCGCTGCACCGATAAGATTCACTAAACTTCGATATATTTTTGTAAATTGCGAGGAAGTTTAAATACAAAGTAAACTTTGTATTTTTCATAAGTAAAATATAAATTTGATGATTCCTTTTAAAAATGTTCACTTTCTCGGCAAGAGGGAAAATGCATTCATTTGAGCTTTCCAAATTTCTTTAACTTTAGAAATTAGTCTGCATTAGCGTCCCCAACGTCCATACATCTGTTGCACAATCTTACTGAGCTTAGTTTATATGAATTTACGACAATTTTAGTTATACTTTTCCCCCTAAAAATATCACTAATCTCCCATCAGTTTGTTTAATTTAGTGCAGGTTAAATCCTTTTGATATACATGCCATCCCAGAATTCTTATACCAGACGCGCGTTCATTTCAGCATAATAGCTACAACTGTTACTCCCCCTTTCCCTTTGTTCATATTATAACATATCATATCGTCTGTCTGTAGAAGATTGCCCCCGTTCTGATTGTAGGACGACGGAGCCTTTTAAGTGACAAGAAAAACTACACTCACTTAGCTAAATTGGTAACACATACAAATTAGGTTGATCCTATTAACAAATAAAAGAATTATCAAGACATGGGCGTAATATAGGAAGACGCGTATGTAGGTTAAAGCGAACAAATGGTCAAGCAAGATGTATGGCCGACTAAGCGACTACGAAGAAGACGGTAGACGAATGCGAGGAGAAGGAAGAGAAAAAGAGAAGGCGAAATAGATACGTTTTTCGCCCAAATTACTTTAACACAATAGAAACGCATTTAACCTTGTTAATGCGCCAATTCCACGGTATCATGTCCCAGATAACTGTGTATCAGTTGGCGGAGTCGAGAGTTCGGAAGAGGAGAGGGGTAAAGACCGTAGTGCATCTACTCAATTGGTGTCGAAGACGCTCGAGGGGTAAAAAGAAGGTTTCCGAACTGGAAGACGCACTTTTGTGGCTAATCCTAAACTAAATAGCACAATTGCTATTTAATTTTTCACGATTTCATAACGGCAGGTCGGGACAAAAATATCGCATTTGGGGAATGGAGAGAGAGAGAGAGAGAGAGAGAGAGAGAGAGAG
Source organism: Paracentrotus lividus (assembly GCA_940671915.1). Taxonomy (NCBI): domain Eukaryota; kingdom Metazoa; phylum Echinodermata; class Echinoidea; order Camarodonta; family Echinidae; genus Paracentrotus; species Paracentrotus lividus. The sequence continues at coordinate 15,241,409 of CALNVZ010000649.1, read as the reverse complement.
AGAGAGAAGGAGAAATGGAATAAGAGAAAGAGAGATGGAGAGAAAGAAGAAGGATTTAAAGAGCTGGAGAGGGTAAGAAGGAGAGAGAATATATTTGCCTGTAGGCATAGTACATATTATTTTAGGTCTTGCGTTCTCGCCGTCGATGCAGGCATGGTTAGTTTGAAGGGAAAGAGAAAAACCAACAATGTTTTTTTTATAAGATGGAATAAGAAGGTGGAACCGCAGTCAGGATGGGAACATGGAGACAGGCAAGGCTCTTGTAATCTCTAAATTATAAAATATCATTTCTAGCCACAAATGACCAGATTTTCAATAGACCGATTGATCTCTAATTTTGACGGGACACAATAAAACCAACCTGTTACTCATCTTTTGCCCTTTTTTTCTAGCATAGTAAATATTTTCATGTTAACATTTTGATGTTTTTTTTTCTTTTCGTATAATGTGTTAGTGATATGCATTTCTTTATTTGTATTATGATGTAAATTTCTTATCCGTTTAAGTTGTCTTGAAAATAATGTTTTCCAAACCAACAAAGTAATCATCTACCAGTAGGATTAAAGAGAAAATAAATCATTAATATAGGCTTCCCGGTCAATTTTAAACTCTTTGCAATCGAATTCGTTTATGTTCATTCAATTTTAAACGATACCTCATGGAGCGGAGATTTCGGTCAATTGAATTAACGTTTATATTTTTAATCGCGATCCCATTCAGACGAAAGAGCTGGTAAGAAATGTCAAATTGATCGGAGATAGTTTAAACTTGACCAGGAAAACCTATATATTTTTAAATTAAGACAAAAAAAAATTGTAAACCCTCAATCACATTCAGAGAGCCAATTCCAAAATGCCAAAATATCAAATAATTTACAAATCGTGGCAATGAAATGCTTTACTCTGTTTGTGCCATGTAACATTAAGAATTATGATCAATTGTAAATCAATATAAACCAACCAATCAGGATCATTGTTGTATGCACTTCTTTTATAAATGTCTCTTTGCGAACCAATCAAAGTGGTTGTTTTGGAAATGCAATTGATTTTAACTCTTTATGTTACAGGGTACTTGTTCTGGTTTACATGTGGTCATATATACCCATGTTACTCCAACGTAAATAAATCTAGAAGACTCGTAGTCTAGTGGTTTCATCACTTGACTGTGGATGCAAAGGTAATGGGTTCGATCCTTGGCACATGTTCTCGAGCAAGGCAGTTTGTCTACATCCTTATTCCCACCTAAATGGGAAAGATGCGAACGTAACTTTGGTTTGATCAGCACTGTGCGAACATGTCATACGTTGCTAGAATTCTCCCAAGAGTGTGGAGAGTGTGCACACATTGTGTATGTACAAGTCTGGATAATTGGTAATAATGTATCTCAAATCCAACCTAATATGGTTGCATTAAATGAAAACTATTATTAATGACTCATCTCAATTTACCTCCTTAATTTTATTAGGTACACAGACTTGCTTTTATAACTTTCATTAACGACTCGTTACAGTTCTGTAATTTCAATTTGTGTTATGCTGCAGTCACATAGACACTTACGTTGAGTTACTTCTGGTTGCGTCCATTCTTCCAATAAAAAAAGGAATGCATAAGAAATGATAGATTAGAAGATGAAGTAAGGACAAAACAACAAAAACGTAATTTAACGTAAGTGTCTGTGTGACTGCAGCATTAAATCAGTCGCTAGTTAACATATTGACTTACGACATTTATTGTGAGCCGTTACCAATAAGTATCCACGGAGGGTACTCTAACTAGTCATTGAAAAATAGCTAAGATTCATGCCATTCTGACCCTATATGCCTTTATTTGAATTGTTAGATGCTATTCATAACAATGAATTTGAAGTTGTTGACGATTTCTGTGTATTTTGAAAGAGGAAATATGTAGGTTTTTTTTCTCATTCCTAAAAGTATTTTGTAAGAAGACCCGGCTTTAGAAAATGAATGAATAAAAATTAGGAGACAAATAATCAAAAGCAACAACTCGCCATTGTAGGGGGTAGGGATTATCAGTGAACGAAATCATGAAACTGTATCATACTTCTCTCAAAACCGGTTACATGCAGACGTTGTAGTTAATTTTCACAACAAAACAATGGTTATAAGAAACCAAGAAAGGGGCGGAAAGAACGCAACACACCTAGCAACCATGACACCCAGAGAAGATGTACTTTCTTTGTGCCGTTGTCAAGGTGTTGCCAAGAATGATACGCCCCAAAACATAGGTTGTGATTATGCAGAAAAATATCAAAATGTGACAACTTATGGTAACAAATTCCAGTATATTCATCATATGAAACTGGCTATAATTCATGGGGAATAAAATAGAATTAAGACCTTTCGTAACCAGTTTGTAAGGTGCCCGTGTTATGCTAAAATTATGTAAATTGAGAAAAGTACATATATATCATTGTATATTGGTTCCTAATTCGTCGTTTCTTATCCACAAACCAGAGATTATGGCAAAGGGGTTAAGTCGTTTCCCGGACAGAAGCAGATTTTGTGGGTTCAAAATCCCTCCTGGTTTCAAGATTGTCTCTACCTTTATCTTCATTTATATATAGATCAGGCATCCGTTCTAAGACGATTGGAGTTATAAAAGTCAAAATTTAATGTTTGGAAATGCATTTATTTGAGGTATGAGACATTTCAATAAATGAAAATACATGATGGTAAATTAATTGAAGTTTATTCGATATCTATAATTCACCTCAGTCTCATGAAATAAGAAGCCCCTTCATCTTATCTTACCATGTTTATCTTACCATTCGCTATCATAACACCAAATTTTAAATAAAAAGACAATAGGCCTATATAAAAATGCATAAAGGTAACAGACTTCTCGACTTCTATCATTCATTCAGAAATTGCAGAATTCTGCAGCTCGTATTGTTACCTTTACTAGACGCTCTGCTCACATAACTCCAATTTTGTCCTCACGTCATTGGTTACCTATCGGAATATCGTATTGTATTTAAGTTGTTATTGCTAGTTTTTCATTGTATACATGGATCTGCCCCTGAGTATAATGTTAAATTGTTGATGCCTTACAATCCTCCTCACGTCTAAGATCTTCAGACTCGAAATTACTTGTCGTTCCAAATCTAAGAAATCATTGGGATCGCTTTTGTCACATGCTGGTCCTTTTCTGTGGAACCAATTGCCACAACACATTCGTAATATTATACAAATGTTGAATGTTTTCAAAACTGCACTCAAATCTCATCTGTTCAAAATTGCTTCAAGTAGTTTCCAGTCATTTTCTTTCATTACGTGTTTCATGTATTCTTATTATATGTTTATCACCATTTTTTTCCTCTCCAGCCGCTTTTGAGCACATGATTAATTGTGAGACAGCGCTTAAGAATACTCTATATAATATTATTTATTTCCCGCTCATTGAAAAGCCGAAGAAAAAGTTAATTCATCCATATATTAGTAAACATGCTAATTAGTTAATAATATGTATGATAATTAGTCAATCTTAACTCAACAAAGTCACCGAGTCTGTTGTAGTCTTCATTATAACTCATTCCTTATCAAAACACCCTGCACGGAACATCGATCCACATATGATACAATTGATGAAGACACATTCATGGTCATTGATTAATGACAGGGACAACTTGTTCAATGGCGAACTTTATTTACAAATTGGGCGGAAATTTCATTTTATCCATCTGTTACCTTTTCGGCAACCAGTCTTGTTGATTTCAGACGATATTTCTTATTATACATTTATTTTATTTTCATTTTTAGTTTTTCAGGGTATCTGATCTCCCTTCATATATGTAAGTGGAATCTTTGATTGTCCTGTAAACATTACATTTCATTATCTACAAAGAAAGTAAATTACAAAAAACATTATTTCTGAATGACATGTAGCCTATTGTAAGCAGTGTTTTGACTTTAATTATATTATTATTTAATATAATTATTATATATTATATATATATTGTTTAAGAATATACAGATTAGCATACATGTAATATAGAATAAAAGATGATTTTTAAATATATGCAGCTTTAGAAATTCGTATAAATAATTTTCTGTAGAAAATAAGACGGACATGATAGAAGTGATCTTTGAATTGTATGTGGAGAACTGTGGACTGATAAAACTGATATCTCTGTTAAACGTATATATCGTGAATAGAATATGTAATAGGCATGACAGCAATTTTTTCCCCCGTAAATTACGATTATGTCAAGTTTACACTATCACATCACGGAAATGCGACTGCGATGAGAGACTAAAGGAAATATTAACAGCCTTTGTTAATATTTCCAAGTTTTCTTTTGCTACACATCTCTTCACAATAATGATTTTTCGGTGACGGACAAGAAGATCTTCATTATTTACATTCTTGATTCAACATATTATATTCTTTTGTTCTCTTAATCACACCACACCCCTTTGACATCTGAAGAAAAAATCGCTCTGATCCGCAAATCATATATCGTCTTTCTATCAAAATAATGATTGGATGATTAAATGTTAATATAAGCTTGACTGTATTCCGATATTCAGGATTAATGGTCACTCTTCTTTTGGAATCTAATGTTGGTATTCACTTCGCGAAACGGGTTTGAGACGGATTTGGACTAAAATGAAACAGTTTTGAGACTGTTTTTAATCTTGTCGCGGAGACATCTCCTGAGTCCCGCGATGTTTCATGAGTTTCGAGAATCTCAAAACTCGTCTCAAGTAGTCCCAAATCCGTTTCCGCGACGGAAAAAAAAATTTCGGAGACGTCTTCGATACTGTTTTTTCCGTCGCGGAGACAATACTTTTTTTTCCGTCCGGAGACCTCTCGGATACTTTTTTTTTCCGTCGCCGGAAAAGGATTTGGGACTACTTTGAGACGGTTTTGAGATTCCCGAAACTCATGAAACGTCGCGGAGACTCAGGAGACGTCTCCGCAACAAGTTTCAAAACAGTCTCTAAACTGTAGTCCCAAATCCGTCTCTGCGAAGTGAGATACAACCATCAAATAAAACAAATTAGTGGACGGACTCTTACCAACCAAATAAAGTGCACTTATCATATGGATCCAGGATTTTGCCCACCCCACAATCACCACAAGCAACAACCCCTCCTTATCCCCCTCCCCCTAAAAAAAAATAAGATTTTTTTTTTTAGCCCCTCTATATATTTTGACCCGGAAGTCAAATTCCCGACTGGCCTCCTCCCCCCCCCCACCCTCCCCCCCTCCCCTCCCCCTACCTCCCCCTCCCTCCCCTCCCCACTTCCCCCCCCCACTTAATAAAAAAATCGACACGTGTCTGCTCGCGGACAACTCTAAACCCGGGCGTAGTTCAATTAGTACTGACTTCAATGTTGTTCCAGGGAAACTGTCCTAACAGTATATGTCTATGGGACACTCCCTGTGTCCTGTAACATAAAGATACGATCAATCGTAAGTTTATAGTAAACCGTGTACTAGGAGTGTAAGATTGATCGCATATCTCTTTCATGTTACATGACGTCATCGGGAGTAGTTTTCATTGACCCATCGTCATCATTGCCCATAGCATGGTTATTGGACTTTGACGTGGGTTCGATTCCGGCACCGCGCTTATGTCCTTCATGTCCTTGAGCAAGGCATTCTATCTACATTACTTTCTCCACACAAGTGCGAATGGGTACCTGGGTGGTGTTTCACCAAGTCGTTCTTAAAGTTACGAACGACTGGAACATGTTCTTGGGTGCTATACTAATCACATGTTTTAAAATTTAGCGCAAGAACTGATCACATGTGAAACACAGCCCTGGGTGGTGTTTCAACAAGTCATTCTAAAAGTTACGACATGACTTTATGAACGACTGGAACATGTTCTTGTGTGCTGTACTAATCATATTCTCAATTATTTTGGCAAAAGAACTGGTCACCAGTCGTTCATAAGGATGTTCGTAACAAACGTGACGGGATTGAGAAGCCACCATAAGGCCTCTTATATATCTTTATGATGATGATGATGATGAAATCGTTATCTTAATAGGAAATTTCCTACATAGTACATATATGTACTAAATTTTGTGAATTTAGGAGTTTGTGAGACTGGTCTTTTTACAAAGCCATCTTTACTTTTGCTCATTTTTAGCCGAAATTTTGTTCGTTCATAAATATTTTGTGGGGTGGAATCAGAGAATCTGCAGAATATAGCCCTAATGTCCCCATTAAAAAAATCTGATACGTTGAAGTCATTCCTTTGTTAACTGTCAATAATGCCATTTTTTAATTACACTAATTTTGATGATTTTTAATATTTTAGACGTAAGCGCTTAAATGACCTTTGCAATTAGCAAGAGTGAAGTCCGACATAATTGTCAGCATGCTGAGACTCAGAAGGGCGTTAGCTCTATTACTTTTAAGTAGTTAAGGCAGAGTTAGCGTCCTTCTTGCTATTAACAAACGATTCCATATCAAGAAGTTTGTCGCCATCATTAAGAAGCAATGAGATCAAACGAAACGAGGTAGAACCTTGGCGTGAAGCCGCTCGACACCCAGACATCAACAGTAGCCGGCCGAAATCTGCTGGGTGACACCATGCACTTGAAAGAAACAATATTCTCGATGTCAAACCAGAATCAAACGACCCTGCTACCGCCACACACGTGATCGACTACGAGGGTGAAGGTGTGGATGATGATGATGATGATTAGCACCTTCCATCTACTTGGACCTTCTTATCTTCTTCCATGCTTTGTGAGCACGGTGCAGGAAGGACGTCAACACATTTTGAAGAGCATAAGCAAACACTTGGAAGGATACGCACGTGCCAGACTGCGGACATGTTTACTCGACAACCTTACTGCGGAAGCTGGAAGGATCGGACAGCTCTTCGGTTTCTCTTCGTAAGTTCTTGGTCTTACGTTCCATCGTGGGTAATGTTTTTAGAGTTCGGAATGTGGTCCAGTGGTCAGTTCTCTGGGATTCTCCTCCAGAGCGATTCTGATAGGATCCAGGTTCGAAACTCAGTCACGTCTTTCGGGTGACGTTAAAGGTCAGCCCTGTTATGACCGGTAATGTCGCGGCGACGCATAATGTCACAACGGTGCATTATTTACGTCTGGGACCAACATTTGACGTCATCATCCAAAATACAAACTGATGCAAATCGGACCGAGGTTTGAATCCCAGTCACGTCTTTTGGATGGTGACGTCACAGGTTGGTCCCAGATTTAAATAATGCGTTGGTGTGTCATTATGCGCCGCTGCGACCGATCGTAAAAGACCCCACACTCTGATAGTGACTGAGGCACGTCTGTAAAATCGCAGTTCAACAACTGTAACACCAACATCAGTAATAACAAGAAGAAGAACAACAACAACAACAGCAACAACAACAATATTAAAACAAATTGTGGAATTTGTATTGTTGATACCACGCCTCATAGGTTTAAGTGTTCTAATAGCGACAAGGGAAGTTTTCTGATTCTACACAGGCTTAATGGTGCGCAGATTATAAGGGCTAAGCCCCAAAAACTTTCCAGTTCTAAATTTCATCACAAATGTTAAATGAATATTTATACATTGTTACCATGAGAGATGTATTTGACTACATTGTGATGTTTGGTTTTCTTCAGTTACAAGCTCAAATTGTTTTTCAAAATAGTAAAAAGTATGACATTCCTTAATTTCAGGTCACTATTTAAGAAAAATAGAAAATCAGCGCAGCCCCCCCCCCCAAAAAAAAAGGTATACATACTATTTATATATTGCTCATTGCGTCAATCGTAAGATTAGTTTTTGTCGGACGAATGGGACAATGTCTGACGGGATAAGTTTGTAGATAAAAGTTTTACATTGGACTAATAGAATTTTTATTTATTGGTCTGACTGATGTTAATTTTGCTTTAATACTTATCCAAGGTCTATAGTAATATAAGAAGTCTATATTTACACCTTTGTGACGGTTATGATTGGTACTAAAATGTTACAGAAAATGAAAAAGTACAGTCAAACAAACATTTTTTTTGTTTGACTCATATTTAAAATTGAAAAAAGGAAAAAAAAAAAATCCATAACAATTAACAAAACGCATCTAAAAGTTTCATTACCTAATGGCACTGACAGTAGTCAAAACAAAAACACTGTATATACAAATTGAATAACAGAATGACATCATCAATAGGACCTGCTTTACGAGAAATTAAGTTTATTTAATTTGTCCAGCCCTTTTGAAACCACCATAAATCCATTGAACTCGTCTTAACTTGTGGTTTGACATGCGGTTAAGGTCCTCAATAGGCCGGGATTATGCACACATCAACTTATGACGACCAAATCTGCGCAATTAATTAAGCCTTTCGTTAACAAGAAAGGGACAAAAGGGAGAAAGGCATTGAAAGATGACATTATTTTTTGGTGTGGGTACTGTTGTTGAACCGAACGAATTTGTTGTGGTCAACATTCCCATTCAGTGTGTAAATAGGCGGCTTAAAGAAGTCATCGGGTTGTGGGTTTTACGCCGCCTTTTTTTCTCTTTCTGCTATTGGTGTTGTGATAGCAACATGTTGTCCGTGTGTCCATGGCACAAGGCCGTTCAGCCCTTGAAACTTCCATCCCATATGTCCAACTTTCAAGAACTGACCATGCTTAAAACATTGGGGAAAATAGCAATATTTCATTCGATTAATTTTTGACAAACCATACACAGGACATCGCCGGGACAACACAAAAACAAGAAACACAAAAGAAAACATTACCGGTCTATAAACGCAATGGAATAGGACCATTTTGTAGGGGTCAATGACATGATAAGAGTACTTATATTTCTTTTATATCAATCAGTAATTATTATTCTTAACAATTGTATTTCAATTTTATGTTGTTTCCCCTTCGAACCCCGCGCCCTCTCTCTCTCTCTCTCTCTCCCTCAACTATTCCTGCCATTTCCCATCCGTTTCCTTTATTATTATGTAAAGTTTTAAAATTAGCATTACAATCTTTCCCTCCTTCCATTTTATAGTTTTGATTTGTTAATTTGATATTTTGAAATATATGACCTTTAACTCTTTTAAAAATATGTCAATATTTCATATATCATATACTTCTTTATTACCATCCGTATATATCGTTCTAGTCCTGTTTTAATACATATCTGCCCTAATTGAATCAATTCTTTTGAACCTTCTCAACCCCCTCTCTCACTCTCTCCTTTCTCTCCCTCATCTTCTCTTTCTCTTCCCATACAGTATCAACCCAATGCCCTTTTAACGAATCCAATTCTACACTCAAGTTCACGGGAACTGGGCCTAAAGAAGAATGGTTCGTATACCAATAACCAGGCATTGTTAAAAGCCACTATAGAAAAGGTGACATTTTAACACCCTTGAATGAACATGGGCCGAAGGTCATATCAAACGTACAAAAGAAGTCTAAATGTTCGAACGCAAATGATACTTGGTTCGTGGATGCTGATACAACGAGGAATAAAGGGTTCTAGCCGAGTCGCACCAGCATGACCAGTGAAACCGATTCCAAAGCTACCACTAACTTGCCATTCGTGGTAATATAATAAATTGTTCGGTTTGGTGTCGGTTTGATGTCGGTTCAGGGTCGGGTTCACTGATGTGACACGGCTATTATGATTGAATATGACGATTTTGGAGGAGACAATTTGCAAATATTACTCTGAATTATAAATATTTCTATCGTTTTCTTTATTACTATGTATATCTTAAATTTTGCAGAAGAGAAGGGGCGGGCGAGAGAGAGAGAGAGAGAGAGAGAGAGAGGAGATGATGGAGTAGGAAGGAGAGATGTGGAAAGAGAGATGGAGTGAGAGAGACATGAGGGGGTAAAATGAGGGAAGAGAGAGAGAGAGAGGATGAGGGCAAAACGAGGAGAGGGTTAAACGAAAAAAAAAAAACAGGAAGAAAACGGTGGGATAATGAGAGACTGAAAGAGCGACAGAGAGAGGGAGGAGCTGAAAAGAAGTAGCCAATCGTGAAAATGAGGGAGAATAGAGCAAGGGAGGGAGGAGATGACAGAAATAATAAAGAAGAGAGGAAGGGTGGAGGGAGAAATGAGAGAGATGATACCGGAACAAATGACCGCTTGGACGACAGATTATATGATGGGGGTCGTACTTGAAATGTTTCCATTTGAGTAGCGCATTGTGGTTGCGGCGGCCATATTTGTTCTACGATGATAGATTGTATGCATAGCCAACACGTTCTTGCTGACAAAAGTAAACCAAGTTTTCTCACCAATGAAAGGGAAAATGAAAGAAATAACAAATTAACCTTGTCATCTCCCCGGGTTCGAACCCACCCACCTGTAGACCATGCACTTGTTGGTGAACTTTGGATTTTCGTGACCTCGGATCGAAAAGTGAAAGGTATATCGAAGAGAGATAGAGGGGGAATGGTGAGGGGTAGATTGCCAGATATTGGCAGCAGACGTGGTGCAGTATGTACACAATATTATGTATTGTATCGACGACAATGTAAATATGTAAACAAAGAAAGACAGATTGGAGATTTCCGAGGAGTATATCATATCGTAATCCATATCGTAAAGCAAGAAATTGAGATAAGCGGATCAAAAACAAATACAGGTATTTTCCGAATTTAACATAAATTATTGCGTATCTTCTGTTACATTTCCAGCTTAATTAGATAATGAAAGAAAGGAATATATCTAATTTGACTATAAAAAGTTAAGACAGTGAGAGATGTAGAGATGGGAGGGAGAGGAGGGGAGACGAGAAGAGAGAGAGAGAGAGAAGAGAGAGGGAGAGAGGGAGAGAGAGAGGGTGGAGAGAGAGAGAGAGAGAGAGAGAGAGAGAGAGAGAGAGAGGAGGAGAGAGGGAGAGAAAGAAAGAGGGGGGGGGTTAGAAAAAACTAAATCGTATATGCATAAAGAGATAGCGGAATGTGTATTTGTATATAGATAATGTCCGAATATGGTCTTAGTCAAAGATACAAAAGAAAAAGACATACATAAGAACTAATAGAAAGAGAGAGAGTGGGGGGGGGAGAGACATTAGCAAGTGCGAAATAAATCTGATTAACTGAGAAGTAAATTATCAAGTAAATAATTTTAATTTAGTAATTCATTTTTGTGAATTGTTTCGAGCGTATAAACTGTCGGTTTGCTCAATCACCTTTAAAATCTTTTCCCACCCCAAAATAATTGTTCAATATATCTCAATCTCTTATCGAACTCTTTCTTTATAAAATAATGAAAGAATACGTCTCAGCTTTTTGACAACAGAGGACAAAGGAAATCAGTTCTCTTTTCTGGGAAGGGAGTAAATCTACATTTACGTTCGTTTTTCCTGAAGTACAAAATGAAAAACAAACAAAAACAGAGCAGTAGGCACGAGGTCCCATCAAGAGAAACAGAAAAGAAAGGGAAAAGAAAGAAAATCACACCGTTGGACTAAAAGCTGCTCCGATTGGATAATCCGTTTGGCCAATCAGAGCGCAAGCTTGTTTCTAAGCGCCTGATTGGTTGATTGTTTACACCAATGGCGTGTCGTCGTAATCCCGTAGATTTAGCACGAGTGAACCCCAGATGGCGCTGTGCGATTTTAGAAGGCTGTTTAAATGTGCCCAGATTTAATCAATTATATATACATGTAGAAACTTCAGCAAACCCCTTGTTGTTTATGGTATATTAGTATACCCCTGAATCAAAGAAAGTGTGAAAAATGTCAGAAAGACGCTATGGGTGATGAGTTTCATACTGAACTTGATTGTGAATATTATAAGGAAAAGAGAAGTTTGTTGATTAAAAAAATAAAAATACTATTATCTAAATAAATCTGCCTACAAATTCACATTTTTGTTCCAAGCAAAGGGCAAAACATTAATTAACTGGAACAAATTTATACGTTTCATTGCAAACTCAATTTCGTTGATGTTGAAATACACTAAGCTGTTTGTTTATATAGTTTTATTGATGATTTCATAAACCTTTTGCTCGTAGGTCTGAATAAAAATTAAATTTTGAAACTGGAACATGATGAAAAAAAAAAAAAAAACACGATGTGGATAACACTGTAGTGCAATAATTTTGCGTGTCAAAATAACTAATCAGTTATATGGGGTGTCGTCGTTTGTTATTGTATTATGTGCTATGTCTTCTTCACTGCCGTTCTTAAGAATTAATTTATTTCTAAGTATCGGGAGATTTCTTTTCTCTGCTACCTAACTAATGGTATGCAAAAAAAAAAAAAAAAAAAAAAAAAACAACAATCCCAGAATAGGCCTATCAAGAGAAAAGCATACCACTCATAATCATAACCACCTTTAACCCCCCCCCCCGCAAAACATGACATTGGTCATAACCATATGCACCATATGAATACCACGCCCTATCAAAAAAGGCATGAATATCAATGTAAGAAATCTTGCTCAGATGAAAAATTATTAAGTGTGCTTATTTCTTTCCAAACAAAGACTTTTAAAAAAATCATCCAAACACACGCGGCTCTATTCGGCCTTGACTATAGCCAACATTGTACCTCACCAATGCATGACTCTTCATTTTATAACGAGAAATAATTCATCAATAAATAGTTAGAAAAGAGGACAATTAAAAGCTTGTTCGCATCAACACATAAAATTGTCATTATCCGTCGCGTGCTCTAGACTTTTTTGGAAACTGGTATTCCGCTTGAGCGCACGCGCGCGCGTTTGCAATGGACCGTATTAAAAACTACTTCAATGCATTGTTTTGAAAAATATGTTTATTTGAATGAAAGCGCTTAAACGACGCTACCATTTCATGGCATGCTTTGGTTTTTATTAATGAATTAGATATAACCAGGATTAACACTCAATTTATATTATACATGATTATTATCTAGCAAATAAAACAATTTCTGAAAGTGAGTGACCTTGTTTTAAATTTGAATCAATATAATTTACAATTTTGGAACCTGGTATTATGCATGGGTGCGCTTTCGTTTTGCAACGGAGCGTACAAATACAATATGACGACGCAGCCGTTTTGTTGCACGACTTGTTTTCTATTGACGAATTCATATTGTGCATAAATTATTATCAAACAAATAAGAATTATCAAGTCAAGGACCTTTTCTTCTTTTAAAAAAAAATTCATTATGCCTGTGATTAGAAAATATAAAGATATTGGTATTTTTTCGATCAAAATGTGACTAAGTTTTTATAATCAACAAGTTGATACGTTATTGATTAGATTCGTATTAATCGACCCCGTTTGGTATGCATTGCACATACACTCTGTGTTAAGACTTAAGTTGTAGAATTACGTAGTACGTAGAGTATAGTACGACATAACTAATGGTAATGAATTGTAATGAAAGCGCAACTTTAATATGATAAAGAGGTTATAATTAGTCTACATTATATCATTAATCAAACTGAAAAGTTATCCTGGAAAATTATGAAATTTGAAAGAAATTATAAATATACAATTTTTTGACAGTTGAGCATAAATTCTAAGATTTGGGCTAAGTCAAACATCTTAAATTGAGTTGTTCCTACAAAATTTAATACGCACATTAGAAAAGTGAATTTTATCCTAACTTTAAACCTAACTACCTAGTGGCTTAACTTGGATGTTGATTATATGGCAAGCTCACTTGAGGCCACAAATTAAACATGACAATATTAAGAGAATTAAGACTTTTGCTTAATGCTTTCTGAGCTCAGACAAAGTGCTTTACGTGTTTGGAATAAAAGCTAATATATTTTTTTCCTGGACAAAATCTTAGAAAAGATACTTAGACTTAAGCAAAATTGCTTAAGTATAGTTTATGGAAAACGGGCCCTGGTATATGATTATACTTCTTCAATTCGTTTTATTCAATTTATTATAGTCCATCAATAATTCAAATTACAATAAACTATAATGTTGGTTATTGAAACAATAAAACTGATCAGTTGATGACAAAATATATATACATTTCAAGAGTGTTTTCATTTCATTTTTTGTTTTAATTTCTCATTGATCAAAGAGGAATGACTGAGCAGCGATTATAAGAGAAGGAAAACAGTTGTCATTCTAAATCTGAGTCAATTGAAGGTGACACCCCTTGTCTAATTGCTTTGCAAATGTGAAGTTCAAGTGCGTCTGTTTTGCATATTACCATGATGTTACGCAAAAACTCCCTGAAGCGTGTAACGAGGATACAGCATTGCGGGACATGCAATGTGTATCATTACGGTTTATATCCACTTGGGCTAACAGCAATTGATCTATATGGGCTAAACTCATTTGGTCGGCTAACAATTTGGTCTATTTTCCCCTAATTCTAGAACATACTTGGTCTAATTTTCACTTGGTCTAATGGCCACTTAGTCTAATTGCCAGTTCATCTAATAACCAAATTGTTTAATTGAATTTTCGTCCAATTCCCAAATCAACATTTGGTCTATTATCATCTTGTTACTGGAATCAATCAAACGGTATTAGACCAAGACTTGGACGGAGACGAAATGGAAATTAGACGAAATGGCAATCAGTCAATGATAATAAATAGGCGAAGTGGCATTTAGACCAAAAGATAATTAGACAAAAATATGAAATAAACGTCTAGAGCACATCAGATATTATATTGTGTATGAAAAGCATAAAATAATGTGAATTTTTGCCGCTAAATGTCATCTTCGTTCAAATTTGATTCTCCGACATCAATCGAGTGACTGATCAGTTTGTCACCCGACACCAGCGGCCCAGAGATCACTGAGGATTGAGAGGAAGTGTCAAGCTTCGCAACAGTGGTTATGCACCCGTCTCATCTTTCAAAATGTGCAGAAAATTGGAATAAGGACATGTAAGGTCTCGGGAGAATGTGTCGATATTATCATAACCTTGGAATATTATTTTTATTTTATTTTTCTTGTAAAGCAAAGTAATGTAATCTATTATACATGTTTAATGATAGAGAAAAATAGTTTTTTAAATTTAGTAAATGTATTCATCACAAAATACTAATTTAGTATACTTATAGGCCTATTCTTATATTATCTTATTAATCTACCAATTAAATACATTAATAAGTACAAGGCAAATAGTTCAGCTAAAAAAAATTGTGAAGCAAATTTGCAAAATTCAGCTTTTCATAAATTTCATCTGATTTTAAGAAAATCAAATAATGATACTTTTGCTAATTTAAGACTCTGTATCAGCGCGAATGTCTTAAAACACTATTATAGGAATCTAGGACAACTACTCCCCGGACAACTACCCTCACCAAAGTTTTATGCATCTAACTCTACACCTAACCCTATTTCCTGGGGCAGTCATGGTAGTTATCCGGGGTAATTGTCCACGGGTAGTTGTATTGATTCGATATATGAGTATATATTTTGAACGTGGCTGCCAGTCTTATCTTATGGCAGTTGAGCATCTAAAGGAATTAAATCCCACCCGCAGTAATCATTTTCATCATGTGAGTAGAGTGTGGTAAATGTAGATTTATGATTTGAAGGTAGAGTGCCTTGGCTGGGACTTGAACTGCGTACCTTTTGATAGACGGTAAAGTGGCTAAACCACTCGACCACAACAGAATGAGAAACATTTTATTAATTTCATCTACAGCTCCGTCAAAAAGCTATAATCTCTAAAAAAGTGCACGAGAAGTCATGCGAATCATGACTAACACATTTGGTGAAGAAGAGAAAAAGAGCTATCATCAATTGGACTAAACACAGGAAACAGCAAGATGCGGAACACTACCCAACACCATCCTAATCATCATGATCATGCTTCAGATTCGAAAGGGCGTTAACTTTGTGTTAATTAAATGTGCTATAACAGCTACAAGTTTAGGCCCCTGGATGATTATTAATTGTTTGTCTTTAATTCTTTGACACTTTGGTTTAGAGCGAGCACATGACAGCAATTTGTACAATCTAAATACCTTAGGTCTGTCTGTCTCTCTGTCTCTGTCTCTGTCTCTTTCTCTCTCTGTCTGTCTCTGTCTCTCTATATCTCAATGATATAAAAACAATTTCAGAAAGTAAGGTATACCCTGATTTTCAAGTTTACAACTGCAAATCAATCATTACGGTATAATTCAATACAGATATTTCACAAATGATAGAATTATAAAGACGATGAGAATAAGTTGGATTTGCAGCTGTGAATTGAACAAAATAATCATAACTAAAAAATGAGTCTTTCCCAAGACTTTAATCTACATCTGGCACACTCGACCCGGATGATGTAAATGTGTACTGGTGAATAGAAATTCCTTGAATGCTTATCAGAGTATTTGCCTAGCTATCCTGGTAATTATTAGTTAAACACCAGGGCCTCGTTGCATAAAACTTGCTATTATAGTAACTTTGCCACCAATCATGCCAATGGTATAACTTTCGTGAAATACAGCATTTTGATTGGCTGTTGAGCAACGTTACCGTGGTAAAATTACCATTGATATTAAACATGGTAATGTCAATATAGTAACTGTTTATGCAATGGCCCCAGGTGTATATTGTATTAGGCGTTATGTGAAACTTATCTCTTAATATTATTGTATTATCATTCTTATTATCACTTCGTCAAATAAGGGCTTACCGAAAAAATTACGAGGGGGTCCTCTTGTTTTAAATCCACATGCTCAATGGTTATCTTATTGAAAATGAGGGTTAACTGACTCTATGAGAATAAATACTGGTCTAAAACAGGGTGATGATATGAATAATGGAACAAAGTATTGTAATAAGTGTTAGATAAGTGTTACATCATGAAAGAAATCCGATTTTATTCAATAACGCTCGGTATATAATATGACAGGATTTCAGTGTGCGATTAGTGTGCGACATTTCTCTTAGGCAAGCTTAAATGGCGGGGTTCACGTTTCATGAAATTAAACCACAAAACATATCACTTATCCCATAAGACAAAATGGGCGAAATCTCCAAGAAATCACGATTAATCCTCATGTATTATGCAACTGAAATACTTCCAACCCTCAAAAACGATCGAGAAAAACACCCTAAAATATACAATCCCACTGAAGGAATAAGTGGAGCAACAAGTCAGACATGATCGTTGCGTTTTGGATTTATCTGCTCACATTATTCATATCATAAAGCCGGAAAGCGACCATAATGCAACAGAAGTCAAGAAACCCAAGACCTGCTGCTAGAGGCGCCAAAGACTATGGTAATATTCAATGCTAATCAGGCGATCGTTGTCGGTCGCGGGACTAAAAAATAAAGGGGAAAAAACTTTCGCGGTAAATGCAAGACAGGGAAAAGGGCAGAGACTGACAGAGAGAGAGGAGAGAGAGAGAGCGATGAAGGGGTGTAAAAAAATTATTCCCCAAAGATCGTCATTTGGTATCATTCGAAGGCGGAAAATGTCCGTCAATGACGCGAAATGAATCGGTAATTGAAGGGATCTTCGGGCTGGAGACGGTTACGCTGACGGAGAGGTCACTGTCGCTAACCCTAAAGCAAGCCGGAACGCCGGGGGAGGAGACCCGTGGGGACCTGGTGAGGTTTGCTGTTCGTCTGGCCTGGGTTGGGGATCTCTAGATACAACAAGCCATATACCGCAACAGGATTACACATTTATGAATAATGCATTGAACATGATAGCCGTGTTGGTGTTTCATAATGGTGGTAGCAGTCGTTGGGAGAGAGGGGAGTTGGAAGAAGAGGGAATTATTTCTAGGCGAAAAAAGGAGAATAAAGTGGGAAAAAAATTACAGTCACAACCGAAGAGGGCGATATTCATATTTACAGTGCATTGCTTATTCCTTCAAAGGGGGCACGTACGTTCCTCCTTGGATCTTGGCGTGCGCAGCCATATTGTTCGGTGGTCACATGTTTGGATTTCCATGGTCACATCACGTCTTAAGTGAAACGTTCACCTCTCCACGCCATACACAATAGAAAGTCGTAGATAGATGCAAGTTGTGTTGTGACCATCGCGGTCTATTGTCATCTTGTGCGACGAAGGGTCCGTTCATTTATGTTCGTGTTTTTTTCATGCAACAAAATGACACCGAAGACAAAAGAGTAAAAAAATCCACAGAAATAACGCAAAAGCGACAACGTTGTGAATATACACCTCTACTTTGGATATTGGTGTTTGAAATATACTAATTAAACACACAATTTGGTTTTTCTATGGTCACTTTTAAGAGTGCTCAAAATGACGATTCATTTTTTTACTAAACCAAATATAGAAATTATATGTGCTTTTATAAAATCATAATTTTTTAATATCCCTACCCTTTTTGATATTTTGAAAAAAATATGAAATGTTAATTAGAAGTTACCTGAACCGATACCGTTGTTGGATTAAGAAGGATAGATTTTTTTTTTTTTACTTAGGGACGCCCCTTTGAAATCAGGTAAAGTCTTCTCTTTTTTACAAATAAAACCATGGATTCGTAACAAGTATATTTCCATCATTATGTCAATCGTTTATTTATGATTTTGATGTTGATATCAATCATCGAAATTAAAATTTGGAGTGTGGAAATACAATGTATGTCTATGTTTCGTTGGATTAATGCTGCAGTACAAACAGGAAAAAAAAAATTATGTATTGAAACTCGCAGAAAATAAATGTCAGCATGCGTTGAGAGGCTATATCGCCGCGACTATCGGCCAAGTTTTCCAGTCCCATTCCGGGTTTGGTAATATTTGGTATAATGTTGAATTAGTTTATTTGTACACCATCTCCAAATTCAAGATGCATATGCACGATTTTGCCACTTTGATGTATTTCGGGGTTTTTTAAATTTTGCTGTCCAACTCGTTTCTACTGCTTGAGAAAACATACAACAAATTACCGACCGCTCGCGTTGCACACGAAAACTAGCGTGCGCGCGCACCTCAAACCAATATGGCGCCCTCCGCCAGGAGAACACACAACCAATAGACGAGAAACGTACGGGGGGGGGGGCTGAAGGGCTATAACGTCATTGAAAAGGGGACAGTTCCATAGTTCCATAAATTGGAAGCTTGCAAATGATATTGACAAAATTCGTATTTGAGATCGTTTTGCTAGATGAATGCAGAGAAGAAAATTTCAGTTAATTAACATCAACACCCTAAAACAATGGCACCACTCATTTTTATTTGATTCTCAAACACCTTCTTCGAGTATTAACTATTCAAAAATAATGGGTATCTGTCGCACAAATAATAAGGCTTATAACAAATTAGGATTCCCACTTTTAAAATGAATTTACTACTGCTATGTCGTGAATCATGCAACATTTCACATTTTAAAGAGAAACATAGGAGCAATGCGAGTTATTTCTTATTTTATATTTACTTTTATTTTTAATTTAACTATAAACTTTTACACATTAATAGAAAAAGCACTATCTTTTGAAAAACACCAATCTAGATAAAGTTAGATGCACTTCGAACCCCCAAAACAAGGAACGAAAATTTTAGCTCGCAGAGAAGGTCTGCGGAGAGCTAGAATCTCTAACTTAGTAACTCCATGGTTAAAGGGAGGGGTATTGGGTTTTTGACAGACGTGTATCAATCGGATATCATTATTTACGTCTTGGGACCATCCGAATGACGTGACTGGGATTCGAACCAGGGTCCCATCCATGTTGGTTTATAACTTCCACTTGTTAGCTGCATTGCAGGTGCACCTCACAACGCCGAGATAGGACCATGCAGTTTGCGAGGTAAAGAACGCTATAACGGGTTTATTATCTCCGCGTGCGTACGTATGTGACTTCTAAAGGGGGTATCACACTGGTTGCGAACCCAGGCGAATTTACAGAGTGTTATATATAGAGAGGATCTACCAATGTTCTTTTGGGCTGCTTTGTTAGACAAGCATAAAGGGGTTATCTCGTTGTATCAGAATGGCATGTTTTCTTTTGTGATGCTTTGTAAGCCAAGCTCAAAGGGGTCATCTCGTTGTATCAGAATTGCATATTTTCTTTTGTGTTGCTTAGTTAGGCAAGCTCAATAGGGTCATCTAACTGTATCAACATGGCATGTTTTATTTTGTACTGCCTTGTTAGGCAAGCACAAAGGGGTTGTACTGAATGATCATGGCATGTTTTCTTTTGTAGGCCTACTGCCTTGTTAGGCAAGTAGGGGAGACCAGGGACAATTGTAACGCTTTTTTCCAAATTTGACTTATCAACTTTAATATAACTAAATACCCTGATAGCAGACTGACGTCTTAAAGACGTCTTAAACTGGTCAAAACTGGTCAACTCGTCATACCGTCGTAAACACGACATCTTTACGATGTCTTAACGACGTCTTCCAAACGATTAATAGAATCTGATATCTAAATATCTTTACATGTTTCTATGCGATGTGATTATGTCTTCTTGGTAATGACTTTCAAAGACGTGAATTTTCTATTTTTTGGAGCAAAAAATTATGTCAGTAATATGACGTCTTTATGATGTCTTTACGATGTCTATAAGACCACTTTTCTTGTCATTTTTTGACCAAAATACGACATCTTTAAAGACGTCTTTAAAACGTCTATAAGAACTTTTTTGTTATTTTTCTACCAAATATGAATCTTTAAGACGTCCTTTCGACGTTTAAGATCACTTTCCTTGTCATTTTTGCCAAAATACGACATCCTTTAAGACGTGCTTTAAACGTCTATAAACAACTTTTTGATGTCTTACGACGATCTATAGGACCACTTTTCTTGTCATATTTTTGACCAAAATACGACATCTTTAATGACGTTCTTTTAAAACGTCTATAAAGACAACTTTTTGCTTTCATTGGACCAAAATACAATGTTTCTGTTGGTCATGAATATTATAAGCAGTATTCTGAGATTTGAAAGGGGGAATGAATAGAAATATACAATTTTAAGCCATGTAACCGGCATTCGGCTTATTGACATAATCAAAATTGTTTTATTATATACATTTTATGTATAGACATCAATTTCAAGGTGCTTCATAATGACAATCTTCATATTTCATTAACAAAATTGTAATTAATAATAGTAACTGTCTTTCTTCAACATTTGTCTGTAGCACTTATATAGCAGGACGCGACAAACTGCCAGTATAATAGGGCCTTGTGTAGGACAGACATAGGTTATAATATTAGGATAGGTTAGGATAGGATAGGATAGGACTCAGTATTAATGTCAACATCCCTGATAGCAGAGTGACGTCTTAAAAGACGTCAGAAAAAAAAATTATGACGTAAATTTGCACCCGCGTTGACGTCTTAAAGACGTCGTATTTTTACGTCATAAAGATGTCTTTTTTAGACCGTATAATGACGTAAAAAATACGATGTTTTAAGACGTCAAACGTGGGTGCAAATTTACGTCATAAAGATGTCTTTTCCTGACGTCTTTAAGACGTCTGACGTGATGTCTTTAAGACGTTTTTAAGACGTCACTCTGCTATCAGGGTACTTGCTTAAAACTAAGTAAAATCATTTCAAAACAAGAGGTCGAGTGTTACAATTGCCCCTAAACCAGGGGCAATTGTAACACGCGATGGGGCAATTGTAACACATGAAATTTTAACATTTTGCTTTTCTTTATCAAAGCTATGCACTTGACAGATCCAAGATTTAAACAACATTAACCACATAAGCTAATTATTATAAAACATGACAATGCTTGACATTATATTTTCCACTTGTTATATACACGGCATGGGATTATTGCAGAAGTTTATGTGCTCTGTACGGGCGACAACAGCGCGCTGAATTGTCCCGGGGCTAGGTACGGGGCAAAAGTATTTACTAAAAGGCATTGTTACTATTGCCCCTGTGGTGGGCGACCATATTTGGAGAGATTAGCTCAGGTATTCATCGTTGAAACTTTAGCAAAATACAGGCCTAAGAATATAATTTCTAAATGAATAAAAATGACAGCCATAGCTCAACCACATATTTGTCCAGAAGAAAAACATTGGGTAGTGTGAGATATTACTTTCCTGCTCAAAAAAATATTCTTTTTTATGTTATATATTGTACATATGCCTTTTGACAAATACTTTGTATATTTTTATATGTGCTTTTTAAAGCGAATAAAGAACAATTGAATTGAATTGAAAAATAAGTGTTAAAACTGTTTACACTCAAACAGCATGTGGAACGATGAAATGTACATGCTCTATACACAGGTAAAAGTTTTAGCGTGTTTCTGCTAGGAATGGGAGCCCCTGTTACAATTGCCCCGTGTTACAATTGTCCCCGGTCTCCCCTACAGGTGGGTTATATTGTATGATAATGGCATGTTTTCTTTTGTACTGCTTTTTTTTTTTTTTTTTAAGCTCCAATCACAAAGGCCGTGGAGCGTTTTTGAAAGTAGAGGAGCTGAGCCGAAGGGGGCCGGGGGGGGGGGGCTGAAGAGACTAAAAATGACAAATGCAGGTCATTTTTGCAATTTTGTACACGTGTGCTGAGAACGAGTGGGGGCTGAACCCCCCCACCCCGGCCTAGCCCGCCCCCAGCCCCCGGCTCCACAGCCCCTTCGAAGGGGGTTATTTCACTGAACTGTGAACACATATCAATGAAACAAGTCAATTTTTGCTTCGTATTGGTTCGTGTAGGTACGTGGGTGCGTGTGTGTGTGTGACTGCACATTATTATAGCCACTAGTCAAAAGTGAGATATTGATTGTCAGTTATGCAGTCATGGGTGCAGAAATGAAAAAACAAAATGATAACAAAATGATAAGAATAATATAGAAATGATAATAGTAATGATAACTGAAAAATTACCCCCAACGCCCGGCCATTCGCACGCCCGTAGTGAAATCTGAATGTTTTATTTGCGTTTATTGTTAATGAAAAATACCAATCAACATGATCAAAGACACCCATATACGCTGGATTTTTATCATTATTTTCAAACATATTTTGAGAAATTATCTTTTTTTTTTCATCGAGTAATTCTTATCCGATTCAAATTTATGTTGACCCTT
Source organism: Paracentrotus lividus (assembly GCA_940671915.1). NCBI lineage: Eukaryota > Metazoa > Echinodermata > Echinoidea > Camarodonta > Echinidae > Paracentrotus > Paracentrotus lividus. Next base: position 15,218,523 of record CALNVZ010000649.1, on the reverse strand, counting down.
TCCATATATATTTTTTTAGTAATATCAATAAACCTATTTATGTGTATATTCAACCATTTTTACACACAGAATTATACACTTGCAACCTTTGACATAAATAAATTCGCCTAGAAATGTTGGACATGTTCAAAACTTTTTGGCGAATTATTTTCAATGGAAATTCCCGGCTTATCGAAAGGAATGTGGTTTAAACCAAACACAATCGCTTCATGCGCCAATGCAGGATAAAAAGAATTCCTGTATTTTGACTCCATTCATTACAGAAGTTCGCTGCATTCCAATATCATCCCTTTGTCCGGAAGACACATAACAAAAGAAAAAGCCTCACGTCGAAAGGCTGCATGGTCTACTGAATCAAAGTTGATTACAATCTTTCTATATACGATAATCTCTAAATTCGCTTCGTTCGCAAACGTTCGCAATTCAGTGAGATACCCCCTTAAAGTCCCTGACCGAGAAATGAAATAGTCAAAAAACGAAAGCTATTATGCTACATAATACATCAATTCCAAATTTAGGCGTTTTTATTTTCCATCTATAAAGTATTTAATTAAAAAGATGACCAAACCGCTACCAGGCCATCCCTCCCAAATACTCGAAAAACTACCCCTACTATAATGGCGAGGGTGATGACGTCAAAGGATGTTAACGGAATGCTACAACATTGCAAGCATTGAATTTTCCCTTTCATTTCATAACAATAGAATTCTAGCACACGGGCGGTCTATTGTCCTGACATAGCAATATTAAACATGTTTTCTAAAGGCGAAACCCAATCATGCCTGGCCACAGGACTGCTGTAACATTCCATTAACCTCCTTTGACGTCATCAACCGCGCCATTAAATTAGGGGTAATTTTACGAGTATTTGGGAGGGGTGGTCTGGTTGCGGTTCGATCATCTTTTTAATTAAATGCTTTCTAGATGTACAATAAAAATGCCTAAATTTGGAATTGGTGTATTATGTAGCAAATTAGCTTTCGTTTTTGGCTATTTCATTTCTCGGACCTGTCTGGGACTTTAAGCTAGAATTTTTTTATTTTTTTTTAAATCGGTTACTCCGCTGTCTTTGCACGGTAATAAACTGTACTGCATATGATAACGTATAGGAAACGATCAGAAATTGAAGAGCACCCTCTGCGGTATATTGCCACTTTGTCTAAACCCACTTTGAGTAAAGCCCGCCTCACACTGTGCGATTCGCTGCGATGCGATTTTTGAGGAAAACTGTTATATTATTTGATATGAACATTCAAACAAGGAAATTAATGCTGTCCAAAGTTCTGGGTATTCCTATGAATACTAAGATTGCATATCAAGGTGATTGCGAACCCCCTTCTGTGGATAAAATCAAATTTTTTCCATATCGCAATGACGTCACAGCGATCTTACGATTGTAAATTAGTTTGACCTTTACCTCCTAAGTAACAGCTCGCATTGGAACAAAATTTCGATTACATTGTTCTTGTGCATGTTTTGCTTCTCATAAAATAATTGTGCATTTTTCAAAATGTCACATTTAATGCAAACTGCCATTCGTTCCATAAATCGCATCGCAGCCAAGTCGCACAGTGTGAGGCGGGCTTAATGGCCATTTGGTTTCATCCCACATAGTCTTATTCCATTCCGTCTACAACCTGTTCGTCTAATTACATTTTTGTCTAATTTCCACTCCGACTATTTATCATTTTGTCTAATTTCCATTTCGTCTTATGTCCATTTGGTCTAATGTCCACTTGGTCTACCGCTTAGCCTAGTCAATACCTGTAAGAAACTAGTAATGGACCAAAGACTCGTTTAGGAATTAGACGAAAATGCAATTAAACAAATTGGCTATAAGACGAATTGGCAATTCGACAAAGTGGTCATTTGACCAAGTGAGAATTAGACCAAGTATGTATTATACCAAGGAGAAATTAGACCGAACTGTTAGTAGACCAAATGGGTTTAGCCCATGAGGTATTAGACAATCAGAGAATTGGACCAACTGTTGTAAGACCTAGTGGATAATCCCTCTCGACGTTACAAATTCGGCAATCGTTTTATTGCCCCTGTAGCTTCGAGTAGACAATCAACATTAACTTGGACTTCACAAGAAGGTAACATTTAACAAGCATCAGCAGTTTTTTACAACCTTGTTTCCTTTCTTTCCCTTTCTTCCTCAACAAAGCTTTCTGGTATACACGCAAGTCTGACGAGACATCATATTCCTAAATCTGTCATCGGCATAAAGTGAGAAAAAAGGAGAACGTTTAACTGCCGCGAGCCAGAACAATCAGGGCGTAAAATTAAGTGACTTCTCTTCTCTTTCTCAATTTATCAATTTGGTGACCTTAGCTTTATCTTTCTCCTCTGCTTCGGTGAAACCTGTTCACGGGAATTATGAAATATCAAAGAAAGACAAGGGAATAAAATCCCTTGAATTAAACTCTTGTCGTCGTTTTTGTTACGAATTCGGAAGCGGTATGAAACACTTGGGAATATGCTTCATCGGTGGCGGCGCTATAGAGCAAATAATTCACCAGTCCAAGCTGGTCGGGTAGCGTGTATAACTTGCATTGAAAAATAAATCATGTCTATGTCTGCACAATTTTAAGATTCTTTTGTGTACTTGCATTATTGTTGACATTGTAACTTAACACTGAGAACCTCCTTTTGTGTCATATTCTTATTTTTTTTTATCTTAAGAATTTTTTTAGTTGACAGAGACCAAATATTTCGAAAATACACGACTACGACGAAAAAAAAAGAAAAAAATTATGTGCACTAAAGTATATACTAGAGTAGGTTCAAATGAACTGTGAGTTTAAAAATAATAATTTACGCTTAATCTTTGTTTATTCGATTTTCATGATTTATAACTTTATATCGGTAAAGTTTTTTTTCCCCCCATAAGCATATATTCATATTTTGTTGAAGAACGTAAACAATTATCAAACTTATGCCAATACCAAAACAAGATTTATTTTTTTATAAAGTACGTAACTCCAATGTTACACATTTCTTTATCCACTTTGCCATTTTTTTTTAGTTCTTAAGAAAATAATTGTAAGTAGGAAAGTGTCGTATTCATTATTTTGACAACAAAATTCAAAAGTACATAGCCCTAGAGAAGAGAGGTATATGCATTACCTCCTTGCCTCAATTTACACTTCCATAACATAACATAATAGGCCGTAGTAAATATAAAGTAATAAAAAGGGGCCTTTATTCGTCACCTCCTCCTTCCATTCACAATCCATCAATATAATTATTAAAAAAGAAGTAATCCTAAAAAGGGGGTCATTTCTTTACCCTTCTCCTCCATTCAAACTCCCGCAGCATAGGAGCGAACCGGAGCGGGGATCGGACACGAAACGGTAGTATATAAATGCAGAGTT
>CALNVZ010000649.1:15198180-15213788 GCA_940671915.1 Paracentrotus lividus | reverse complement strand
GGTATTTTACCGTGAAAATAACTCGGTGTTCCAGGAAATAAATTGACTGCTTTTGACTTCTTTTTAACTTCAGGGGCGAGGTGCAATTATTGAATTGTATATTCTGCTCTTTGCTTGAACATTCATTTTTCATATTTGAAATAAATCCCGTCCAGAAATGAAAGAGTTACAATTTTTTTTTGCAATGTAAGAAATCAGTCAAATTACTACAAAAGTTTATCTTTTAAATTTTAGGGATTACCATGACAGCTTTAGATTCAAATTGGGGGATACCGGTGTTATAAACAAGGGCGCCTATCCAGCAATTCAGTCATAAAAATCACAAGCAATTTGCTAGTTTTTTTTCACACGTTTGTTATTAAAAGTGTGGGATGAAGCCCCCTCCCAGCTCGCCCCATGCAGCTCCGCGGTCCCTGCTGTATAGGGGAAGTGGTTAATGTTTACAAAAAGGGGCCTTAGGGGCCATGCGACCAACTTCGGTTATTTTTAGGCACCTTTTACCCTGAATTAAGTTGGGGTTATATGAAAGGGCCAATACAGCTCGCCTGCGGATTCGCGCCTGGTTATAAAAAAGCTCCGATTTTTAATGTCCAAAATAAAGGTGAAACGGAAATTCTTTTGCCCAATTGATCATGGGCTCGGCAGCCACTGAGCAGCGCCAGATCGACGTTGCTCTATCCCTTTCTTGTTGAACGCCAAACGGAGTAGTACCAACTCCCATCTTTCAACGTCTTTTGGTATGGCGCGTATATTGACTGAATTAATGTATATAATATAAAATGGTAATTCATTTAAATTTTCTCCACTCTCTAGGCTATTTATTGACATGAATAATAATAAAAATGTTCGTGAGCAAAAGGTCAAAATTATACGTCTGAAGATGTTAAACACTGTATGTCATAAACAATAATTATTATCAGCCAAACTCCAGGGAGGAAGGGAAACGATAATCCTGCATCAACTTGCAAATCGTTCACCCTTTCCCACTTTTTTCTCATACTTACAAATCTTGTAAAAACTTCCTCTGTGTTTTATAAATCTAGTTTTTTCTAATGATGTTGAATAATGCTAATGAGCCTCCGCCATTATCGTCATAATTAATTGTTTTTGTTATCACTATAGTTTAACCTGGTGGTCAGCTTACAAACTTATATAAAATATTGATTTCAAATTTACTTAGCATCTCAACTAATTAACGAGTGCCCCGGGATCGAGTGCAAATTATAACAGACATTATGAGGCAGTGTTATGAGGTTCGAATGTTCGATTTTTGCACAAAATATTTTTTATTCTTTTAGGAAAGAAAACGAAAACAATTTGAAAATGTATGATATAATAGGTATAACTGCTATCCAAATTCCCCATTATTTTTTTCGGGATCATTTATAGCGGAAACCAGGTCTCATTTTCCTTTTTTGAATTACAAAAACTTTTGAAGGATATATTTTCGGTGCCCGGGGACCTTGTTTTAAACAAACATCAGGGTCACAAACTATATAATTAAGAAAACAAATCCACAAAACTAAAAACAAAACAAACAAGAATCGGTATATCGCGCTTATGAATATCTGTCATTTCATTTCTGCAGAGAGGTGAATTTCGTCAGTTCTTTGCACGCAATAGTTGATTTTTTTTTTATTATTATTATTTTTTTTGCTGTAAATTTAAAATTTGTATATTAACTATGAAATAGCAATATTTGTTTCTCTTTAACACAAGCGTAATGCTTGCTTTCTATATATTTAGAGTAATTTCTAGTTTTCACGGCCGACAGACCTTTTCATTAAAGTTATGGGTTTGGGTAATACAAGGCCCAAAAATCTAAACGAGATTATCCCCGAAGTACCAATCTTGACTTAGGAACAACTCGGAGTCCCCCTTAATATACAGCTCTCTATCATTACTGACACTTTGTCTATTTCCTTAAACACAAAATGGGTTTAGTTTATTTGCATCATTCCTGTTTTACTAGCAATGGATGTTTATAGTAAAACTAACTTTGTTTGTTTTGTCAATTACAAATCCGTTTTAGATATGACATAGATAATCATTCAAAATTACCGGAATGTACATATAAATCAAATAAAATTTTTCTTCATACAAGTCATCCATCAATAAACTTACCCAACCGTGTAATGTTTTTTTTAAAAATCTTTTTTAAATTAAATACTTTTCATTTATAAACTTATTTGCTGAATTATTATTAAGATAGATTATCTTTTTAACGTAGATTATCTTTTTAATGTATTATCCTTACAAAATGACAACCATGTTTAGTGCAAAAGAAAAAAGAAAGACATATTTAACCTATAAATTAATATAAATATAAGATCATTTAATTATATGAACTAAACAATAAACTCAATTCCACCTACCTCTATTCGTAAGTCCCTCAGAGTTCCTAATGTCGCTTGGTTTCTTCGACGATGTCGCCGTAATCGACGCGCTAGTCGAATGAGAAGTACGATGTCGCTGACGATGAGGATGCGAATGATTGTTAGTTAAGCTCTCCGATCCCATGTCTCGCTCGCTACTCAGCTCAATGGATGATGATCTAGTCGTCGCTTTCCAAACTCCAACTCTTTCTGGTGCTTGTCGGAAAGATTCCCGAAATCTGCAAACTCAATTGTGTTGTCTCTCCGAACTCCTCGTCGAAGCCCCTCCCACAAACAAGACAGTGGTGATCAGCGTCCGATACGCTATATAACCTTTGACATGGTTTATCGAAGGTCTTATAGATGCACCCATTCAGATATCCTACCCCACCCTAGTGACCCCTTCCCATCCCTCATCTATAGATCTTCCTTTTATTAATATTAACACACACAAGAAAGCAGATGATCACTCACATACAAAAACCATCATCATTGAAGCGTCGAATATAGTTAGAATTAAGAAATATCCGATCGCTTCTCCTCGTAATGTTTCGCTTGGGTTGCTCGAGATGAATGGAACTCAAAATAAAATATCACTTATTGAAAGAATCATTGCTTTGTGTAAAATGACAGGCGAAATTGAATTTGTTTTTCATGGTATGTTAACAAGAGTTTGGTCATCATTAATTCCTTGAAAACATGAATATTTTTATTGTCCTTAGAGCATGTCTTTGTTAGAATGACGAAATTGTGTTTCATTGATTCGATGAAAAGCTATATCAATCGTGACTGCCAATTATTTCGATTTGTAAGAAAAGGGGAGACTTTTCCACAGATTTTGTGCAAATATGGGCTCATAATTTTGTTTTTGTTTTGGTTGTGCCCGTGAGCATGCATGCACCTGCAAATTTCCTCTTTACGAGTTTTTGATAGCTTTTAACTCATACAAAGTTTAGTGACCCTAAACCTGTTATTAAAAAATATATTAGACCATCTGTGTCCATCTGTAAGGAAACAAGACGCAGTGAATTAACAATCGAATTAAAAGTATCCATTTCCGCTGAAAAATACGAAATTTTACAGAGTATTCCTTTTATTACAGGACGAAACGTTTAAAACTTTTATTCACTTTGCAAAGATGTCCCAGAAACCCAGAATTTACGAGATGGTAATTACTAAAAGAATAATGCAAAATCAATACTTAAACAGTCGCTATATCTTTTCATTTTGTTAGATTTTCTTCTGGCTTGTTGCGCAGAAAGCAGGCAATAAAAGCATGATGCGGTTAAGTGGCATATGATCAGAAAAATGATGACAAAGGAAATACGTTTGTCCATCTTTATCCGTTTTTTGTGTTCAGCTTGAGAGCGATTTGATCTGTGTCATTTAATTATCAGATTGGGCTTTATTAGCTGACTCTTTGCATTTCATTTGACCACAAAAATGTGTGGTCTAACCGTACTTCATTCCAACGTCAGATCGGATTATAAATGTAAATAAAATATTGATTGGTAATTTCTTGATATTTCTTTTAGTTGACATACTATCTGTTATGTGATATTCATTGTAATGAAAAGAATGTTTTTATTATTTTATTTTCCCAGTTATGGTCTAGATTTTTAGAGAATAAAGTAATTAAACATGTATTCTCCAAGGTCTAGTTTATTTATATTGACAAGATAAAACGGAAGCATAATAGAAGAATACTTATGATTTCATTATTTTTTACGGGGGACGATTTCTAAGTCTATATTTTATTACATTTTATTGAATTCCTAAATAGTGTTTCATTCGAAAGCAGATTTTACTGTAAATTAGAGCAAATTTATTAATGGTATAGTATAAATACGATAGGCGTTGAAGAATGAATGGCAGGGAATCAACATCCAAAAGATTCGTTGGCCCGTAGGTACGTCAGTCCGAAAATTCGTCAGTCCGATGGTTCGTCAGCCCAAAGTTCGTTGGTCTGAAGGTTTGTTTACCCGAATGTTCGTTAGTCCAAAGGTTCGTCAGTTCGGGGTTCGTCAATCCGAAGGCTCATTAGTCCGAACTTTCGTTAATCCGAATGTTCGTTAGTCCGAAGGTTCGTCAGTCCGAAGGCTTGATCCCCCGAAAATAAGATTTAGGGTTTGGATCGATGAATCTTATGTCATTATGAGGTTAAAGAATAAAATTACTCTCGGACTAACTTACCAAATATTGCTTTAAAAGGTTTAGGTAGGCCTTTACAAATCTTATTTTATTGTTGGATAAACAGACATACTGGTATATAGGAAATAATGTGTGTTCGGACAAACGAAGTTCCATTAGTTGGAAGAGAGGGAACGGATTCTCAATTCTTTTTTTCAATCCCCGGTCTCTGTGGCTAGCCCAGAAAACAAAGTTTTAATTTCGTTTAAGTCATACCAAGTTAGTTTTCTTTACTAACTGCAAGACACACTTTTATACTCATCTTACGAAGATAGCATTCATTAGTCACGAAAAATATCAGTCACGTGTTTACTCGGTTCACTCATTATTCGATAATGAGGAGCAATTATTCTGAGCTAAGGAAAATATATGTGCCAATGTGATGTTCCTTGCGGGCTAAGTGGTGAAATTGCATTTAAATTAATTTCAAATAGCTCGGCATCAAAACAACGGAATGAAGGATAGACGATTTGAAACACATTCGAAAGTCTTTTAGATTGGATATGGGCTCAAAGTGACTCTTGTTCGCACAATCAGAAGTGATGGCATTGTCCCTTGCGTTCTTAATAGCGTTAATTTGGAGTTTGGGTTGTTTTTGGCGTGCAGTCTTTAACAATGGGGAGACAGTGTTGAACAAGAGAGAGATAACAGTTCAATTGTTCGAGTGAACGAAATTCTAAAGCGCGCACGTGAGAGTGAAGCGAAACCACGTGGTAGAGATCATCCGCGCGCATCGCGCGTGCCCTCAATTTCCTGCCGAATATATTGGTGGAATGAACATTTTGGAGGATATTGTTCTATTCCAAGAGGGGACCTGAATTCGCTTGGGTGGTGGAGCAGAGACGCGTGGGGCTGCACGAGCCGAAACTATTTTATCCTATTGTGTATCTCTTCTTGTCGATGTTAAACAGGAAACATTTGACAGAGACTACACTTCCAGTGCACGATAATCTACGACCGATTCATTACAAAAGTATTATGAGAGCACTTTCTTCTCTTTAATAGTTGAACTTCTCAAGAAGTTAAAGACCCTTTCCATCATTCCACTTTGCTCTCTTTCTTATCCGGAAATGTAGGCTATAAATTTTATATCTAAATTTACCAAAATAAATGACTAATAAAGTGAATTATAATCTAATATCTCAAAATAAAAGGGAACATAATAATTATATAGATAGGCCTCTAGACGTACCGTGGATTAGTTGAAAAAAATTTCGAAAACAAATTCAAGCTCTTTGAAAAGCAAGCAGTGCATCAATGTAGAGAAATTAACAGGAGTATTTTTGAAAGGGGGGGGCAGCTTATTAGAAAGTGGGCTGCACCCCCCTTTTCAGCAAACGTGTAAGAAAACCGCGAAAATGCCAATAGATTTGTGATTTTCAGCCTATATATTCAGCCCCCACTTTCGGTTCAGCCCCTCTACTTTCAAAAAGTTACTCTCCGCGGCCCCTGAATATTGAGAAAGACACAGTGACTACGTTTAATACGTATAAATACTCATACGAATTTATCTTAACAGCCCATCATTAGGCCTATAATTATTCTTTAAAAAATGTGAAAATGAAAATAATGCCCTTTCCATGAATGTATATAAGTTTTATTACAGATCGTGCACTTTCTATTCAGCTATTACAGATAGACAGCGAACATCATATTTCCCCATGGGTATAGGCCTAAAAAATACAATCTTTGGCGTTATCAAGACGAAAACAAAACAGAATATCCACAGTTTGTTTCCAATATATATATATATATATATTTTTTTTTAAATAAATTTATTTATTTATTTCATTTAATTTTTTTTTGGCAACCCACTAAACGATAATTATGATTGGTGGACCGATGTAGGCCTATTAAAAAACATGCAAAAATATATTCCTGAATTCGATGAACATTGATAGGAAAGAGAGAAAAGAATATAATAAACGATTTCTACTTAAAATAGAGGGAGAAGGAATAGTGAGTGTGAGATGGAGGAAAGAGAAAGGATCTAGAGAAGAGAGCAAACGTCGATGAAATATAATATTAGCAATGAAAAAAAAAAAAAGTGTAGAAAGAGAGAGAGAGAGAGAGAGAGAGAGGGGGGGGGGCAGCCCGGGTCGAGGATTTCAAAATGGATTTAAGGAGTCAGGCGGTAAATTTTGAAATAGTGGGGCGCAAATCCTCTCCAATCCCCTAAGATTAACATTCATGTTTTTAAATAAATGGGAAGGGCACACAAATATTGCGAATGCGCCATGGATACGCCTTCGAGGGGGATTAAAATAGACAACCATGACAACGACCAGTAAAGAATATGTCGCCTACAGTGTTGCAGGTGCACGCGCGCGTTTCATTGGTTGAGTGATTCTTGTTCAAAAACACGTGCGCATCCTCGACACGCGACAATCTTGTCTCTTTTCTCCACCGCGCGCTTCTCTTGTTATGGACCGATAACCATATTATATATAGTCATTCAAAATATTACTCATGATTCTGGTGAAGTAAAATGTAGTTTGAAATTGAATAGATGGAGGGAGAGAAAAAACATAAAAGATTTTGATGAGGGGTGTAGTTGAAAATGCCTTAGAAGAGAAGCTATTGTTTACCGTATTTAGAATGAAACTCAAAAGAATGACGAAATTCGAGGAGAAGTATTAAAACGGGCAGAAACGCGGAACGTAGGCTATGGCTAGTTAGAGACGTAACTATAAATGAACTTAATATTCATATAATTATCATAGTCTGTGTTTTTGTGTTTTTTGCGATACTTATCATCTATCAGCTGCCTCAAACGAGAATCATAATTAAATTGGTTAAAACATTGTGTTTTCAATTTTTAAATATTTTGTTTATGAGGGTGGTGCAAATGTAAAATTATAAAAGACATTAGATCATGTATTATATTGGATAAATTTACTTATCCATGAAATGAATCAAGACTTTACAAACACGATTATAAAGGGGGAAAAACTCTCACATTGCAGTCATATCCAATATTTTTGATAATGGATTTATTACTATATTAAGAAATTAATAAACTCTCGTGGAACGACATATGCAAATGTATTATGATTTCCTAGCTGAATGGAAGCTCTTTCTTATCGACATCATTTTTTTATTTTTTTATTTATTATTATTATTATTATTATTTTTTTTTTTGGGGGGGGGAATGCAAGGATTGAATAGAAGAAATCTTCAGCTAAGAATCGAACCCATGTCTTGCTGCATCAGCGCCAGGACCAAAAGTGATACGTAAGAACTCGAGTTATGTTGTCTTTCAATAAATCGATCTTTTTTTTAACTTGTGTTTTTCCCCCAAAGCGACATCAGTATAACTTCGAATTAGTCATATATGGAACCTTATACTGTACTCAATTATGATTTCGCATGTCATATATAGGCCTACATCATAATGACCTATAATTCATGTATACCCTTAGACTTTACATTGGAAATCACCCCTTTAATTTACCCCTTGGAAATTACATTGTTGATATATACACTACGCAAGATTAGAAAAAGGCCTGAAATTTTAATGAAATGGCTATGTAAGGGGATAATTAAACAAAGTTATATAACATATATTAGTCACATTTCTCTGATATAAATTCTATATTTTATCATGGAGTGCCATTGATATAGCAAATTCATAATCATGATAATCGATGAATTCTAAACCTCACTCTTTTAACCAAGTTATGGACTCGCGAAAAAAAATGAAGATATCTTTTTTCATAGTTCTTGATAAAGGAATGGGTCAATTTGATAGGGACATGTCGACCGCACAGGTGAAATAATTAATTTTCTGGAAAAAATGACACTTTATGAAATTTACATTACATAACACATAGGAGACCTGCTCGTATGTGACGTCACAGAATCAAAACAAAATATTCATAACTTCGTGATTTTTTGGTCGATTTCCTCCAAACCTTCACTCATATTTTTCTTTTATTTTTCTGCATTTTTTAAAGCCAATTTAATCCCAGGGTGAACATTCCCTTTAAAGTTGGCACCTTTATTTCTAGGAGTGAAACGGCAATGATGGGGGGGGGGGGGAGATTTAGTTGAAACAGAGTGGGTCTTCTTAAATCCGGAACTCTAAAGCCAGTTTGGATGCGGAGGCCTTCGAAGGATTTAGATCAAAATCCTTCCGACTCCACGCCAATTTTCACCTTACTATCCTGATAGATTACTCTAACTCAAAGTACAGATATATGGAATTAAAATCAATGTATATTCAACAAACCTCGAGTTAAGCACACTTTTCATGGTCATTGCACATAATGAAATTAAGAAGAAGCAGAAGAAAAGGGAGAGGCTGATGGAAGTTTTTTTCATGTTTCAGCACAATTTCTTAATAATTTTTTTTTTATTTATTTTTTATTTCTGACAAAATCAGATACATGTTAAAAAAGAAGAAGAAATTTTCTATTATAATGTAGGGCTAAACAATGTAGCTTTGTGAAAAATATTTTAGATTAGATCATTATTGCGTTTTAGTGTAACTTGTTTTCTTATGTGTGAGTGAGTAAGATAGAGAGAGAGAGAGAGAGAGAGAGAGAGAGAGAGAGAGAGAGAGAGAGAGAGAGGGAGGAGAGGCAGAGAGACAGAGAGAGAGAGACACAGAGAGAGAGAGAGAGAGACAGAGAGACAGAGAGACAGAAAAAGAGAGAGAGAGAAGGGGGGGGGGGTGGTGAGGAGGGGATACTACCAAACCTTTGAAGCTGCGATTTAGAATTATATTTACCGACTTTTCGATTCCCCGTTGACGAGGATGACGATGCTCTATTATATTTTCCCAAGGTCAACACGTCAAGTTCAAGGGTTAAGTGTTCTAGCTAGTCTGCAAACACAGACCTTGAACACCTTTAAAAAAAAAAAAATTTTTTTTTTAAAGATACATTATTTGCGAAATTTGTCCTGCGCTAAATTATTATTTTTTTGAAAATTGTTCCTCTTATGGGGTGACAAAGTCATTATACAAAACAAGTAATTTTCAGATTAAAATTTTGCTGATGACTGTTTGTCTGATGGTATCTAAACGGCCTTTAGATCCCTTTCCCACACCGCCCTTTGGGGGGGGGGGGATGTATAAGAGCGTCCGTGAATGTACCATTTAATATTATTGCAACATTCTGCTTTGTAGTGCATGAAAATTTCCACGATTTGATTACTAGAAGCAGATATTTACAAGAATTTGTCACCATTGTTCTGAACAAGATCCTTTCTCCGAATAAAAAATTCTGAACTCAGCAAGTTCGTATGCCGAGATTTGAAAAATCGTAATGAAACTCTCGTCTCCGGACCATCTGCATGACGGACACATGTTCGATTTTCCCGCGTCGTGGAGACTAAAGATCTGTCTCGAACCTATCTCAACCACCATTATCAGATTATACGAGCGCTCCCATCTCCCTGGTTTGAATTATGGATTCTTCTAAGAAAGAAAGAAATGAAGAAAGTTTGAATGTGGAGACTACTATGTGATCCGTTTTGCACCAATCCGCTACGCTCTTAACAAACTTTCATTTCCGGATGACAACGAACCGTGACGCATCAGCTGGCGTTTATTAAAATATGAAAATTACCAAATACGAGGGGTTTTATCTGAACGACCTATGTCAAATCAATTGTGCGTTAACTGTAGTCCCACGCCAAGATATTAAAGCAGGGTCTTGATTGATTAGACTTGGTTTATATACCGTGGCGTATCCAAGGGCAGTCGGTGGGGGAGGGGCACATGTAATACGAGCCCACGTCCCAAATTATCAAATGCAAGGGCCCCTTGCTTGCAATTTCTTCTGTGGTTTGTAAGATGTGATTGACTTTTCAATGGAGAGAGAGGGGATAATTTGTTAACCTTTTCCCCTATCCCCCTCGTTTGCAATAATCAAAATAAAATGTTTTCTTTTCTTCACTGCACACTAGTTTCCTTTTCAGGTCCTTAAATAGTCTGACACCCACCCCCTCCCGAATAAAAAAACCGGAAATTGGATTTTAAAAGGCTGATAAGAATATGTCTGTCTTGCATGTGAAACACATTCAAATTCTATTTTAGATATTGTAAACTGAAATACAATGAAATAATACTTTTTTTCGTATTAGCAATTCACCTTGAAATCCGCCTCTATAGTTTATGAATAAATTAAATCCCATTCGTTGGTATAGTTTACACAAGCCATTTTGAATTGATTTCGCTTCTGACACCGAAAGCTTATTGTATTATGGAGAGCCCTAAATCCAGTTCCATGTAATTCTAGCCTACGAGATTCCGGGACCTACCCTGCTTCAAGGGATGCGTTTAGCGTGGAGGGGCTCCTTCTCTGTGAGCACAGCAAACTTCATGACTGAATTTCATGTTGATCTGCAACTTAAGAAAACAGGACGTCTTCAGCTAAATCCATCGACAAATCCTGACGTATTGAATGGTGAATTTGTCTTGCGGTCAATAGACACAAATCGCTTTTTTTTTCTTTTTTTTTTTTAACGTCTTTTTTGTTTTTCTTGGTGGAAAGCACGGATTGAAATGCTTGTACATTTTATACGTCAGATCAACCTGGTCATATATTTTGCTCCGGCGACAATTTATATAGGCTTTAATTGCACTGGTGTTAAATATGACACACCGAGCTGGTTTAAAACCATACTTGCCAACATGGAACACTTCAAAAGCGGTAGTCACTGCGAGGGAGGGTCTAGGAGGGAGGTTCGTCCCCCCCCCCCCTCCCAGGGCTAGAGACATTGAAAACGTTTTAATCTATTTGACACATTTTAAAGCAGTTTCCAGTCTCAATTTAATGATAAAGTATAACCATGATAATCTAACTCCAACAATTGAAGGGCGTATACATTTCTGACAGGCATTTATAAGAAAATAACACCATGGTTATTTGGTTAGATTATCACAGTGATCAGTCTAATAGTCATTTATCCAGGGGCGTAGGCTGGTTTGGTCATGGGGAGGTGCACATATTGAGTAGGCGGAACTTAGTTTTTTTTTAGAAAATTCGAAAATATACACTGTTCGCCATAAAGGTGGAATACTTTTTTTCCCGCTCTAGCAACATCATTTTGCTCTGGCATTAATTTCTTGAATGTGTTTGTCCCCGCTTTCATTTTTATTGACGCTGGCAATTTCTTGAACGTTCCCCAAGCCCTTCCCAGAGATTTTTGAAAACAAAAAGTTTGTCAACCCTCACGGTGCTCATTTTAGGCAATTTTTCACATTTTGGGACACCTTTTTGTTTACCCGGCCACCCAAGCCCCCCTCAGTCCTACCCCCATGAGATGCGTCTCGGGGGTAAATAAGGGTTGATTATTGTCCTTTCAGTTAATTTAAAGTCTATGGTTATTGTCTATGGAAAGGGTCAAACATCATTTTGATTGTTGTTCAAAATGGATTTTACTCATTTTTACAGCATGAAAATTTGCATCTTCCCAAATATGTGGTGTAGCATATCAGTCAAACATAAATTACAATGTAAAATGAACTACAATTATCATTTACAACCTTGTCGACATGTCATGAAGGATGAAGCAAAATTTAGGGGGAAATTTTGCAAACCCAAAATAGGCAGTGTTTTCAGAAAGTATAAATTTTGAAATCATATTGGCGCGAGCTATGATATCTTTGAGCCCTTGTGTCGTACATATATCACCGAGCAACCTTATAATTTTGTTTGGCTCAGATATTATCGAGCCCAAAGATTTGGAAGGGGGCTCAGGTTCCATTTAATGGCATAATCTCAGGCGGATACGGATATCATTGAGCCCCGCCCCCCTCGCTCTCTACTTTTTAACACATCGCGCACTCACGTTATCTTGGTGTGTCTGTGTGTGTCTATGTGTGTGTATGTGGGTGTGTCTGTGTGTGTGTGGCGGAGGGGGCGGGAAGGGGCGACAGGCCTGAAGTTATGTTGTTTTTTTGGGGGTGGGGTAAGAAATTGAATAGCCAAAGGCCCACCACCAAAAGTTTGTGTGAAATCAAATGTCGAATGCAACAAAAATATGCAATCACTTGCCTTGAAATTTCAATTGGATGCCTATATTTTTTGGGGGTACACTGTTAGAACGCGGTTTAAAATTTCGCTGTTTAAAAAATTCTGGTTTAAAAGTTAAACATTCTTGTTTAATATTTAAACATTGTTGCTTAAAACCGGAAAAAGCGAGGTTTATAGATTTTAACAAGACCTGTTTAGAGATTATTAAACAGTACCCAGGGGGCAAGAGGTGTGGACCTGACTTGGCGAGATCTAAAAAGTAGTCCTATCTAATATTGTTCTGTGTACCCATAGCAACACCGCTAGGGTGGACTACCCGGTGGTAAAGTGACACGAGGGTGTCTACAGGCGGGGCGCCCAAAATAGCCGCCCTTTTTACAAAAAATAGTATTTTAAAGAAAATGACTAGAAATAATTATCTAAATTCATGAGTTGGGTCTCATATGAAAGAGTATTAAATTTATTTTACAACAATGCTAACTTTAATGAGAATTGAAATTAAATAAATTCAGTTTTGTACTTAAAAACATAATTTTTTGCATTTTTTTCCAAAATGAATTTTTTACATATTTTTTAATCTAATGTATTAAAATTTCTGATGAGAGCTGAAAGTTGTTACTTCCTCTGAAAAATTGCCCATTGGTATGTCCTATCATCTGTAAAAAGAATTTGAGCAAAACCTTATTTCTATAAAAAGTTATAATACGCTAAAAATATAAATGTAATATACAAACAAATCAAAATTTCGTTTATTCATGTTGAAAACCCGCATATATACGTGTTATACCGTACATAATATACATGTTTGTGTACGAAACATTGTGAATGACCGTGGCTAATCTTACAATTCTTTTACAGATTTAATGGACTTTTGGGAGCACAATAAAAGTTTTTAAAGAGATTTAAAAAACCCGACAACATCTGATGTTTTGTATTTAGAAATGGAGCCCATGTGTGGGGGCGGCAGGTTTTATTTTTTTTTTATAAAGAATACATTGAGAATACATTTTGACCTTGTGCACGCATATCTGTAGAATGCATGTACATTGTACAAATTCAATCAGAGTCACGGCACAAAAATAATGAAATGGGGTCCATTATCAACGAGGAACCGGGGGGGGGGCTCATAGGTCCGCCTAACCCCAAAAAATAGGGGAAATCCCTAAAATCAGGAATTTGGTGCTTACCCCCACCCCTCCTCGGGGGAAAAGGGGAAAGAAAATATAATTTTATGTGGATGTCCGACCAAAGTGAAGTGGGTTATCCCCATGGCTCTTTGTTTATTAATTTATTTATTCATTCATAATTATCTTCTTTATACAAGGTGGCCCTTTTAATGAGGAATATTACTCTTCCAGGCCCCTGTCTATACGGTTAAAAGCAAGTAATTGCACTGTAGTATAAAACAACGTACTTAAGTATGGTATACATACATAAAGAGTAAATTAAAATACTCTTGTTTGAATAATGATGACAAATATTTAAGGCCGAAGGACGATTGTATTTTATGCTACCCCCCCCATGCCCCTTCCACAAATCTGACAGAAATTCTAGATTCTATTAGATGATAAAGATTGTTATTTGTAAAATGACGACAGTCAAAGACATGAACTCAAAATTTAATTGTCGCCTATCATTAAAAGGCATACACTTCTAGCGAGAAGGGGCAACCCCCCCCCCTTCAGGAGGTCAACCATACACGTATGCCGTTCCAGATTTTTAGAGATACCCTATCAGTCGGGGAAACTGTGTCAAAATTCCCCCTAATTAGAGGCTTTTTGAGGGGGAGCAAGGAAAATTACCCCCTTTTCACAAATTTTGAACCATATTCAGTCCTATATTTCAGGATTTTTCCTCAAAGAATTGAAAACTATCCCCAATTAAAAATAGGTCACGGGAAAAAAAGTAAAAGACCCCTATTTCAATGATATCTCGGGGATTTTTCAACGACCTGAGCCCAAAAATACCTCCTTCCGGAGAAATCGGAACAAGCATACGTGTATGGTTGACCTCCTGAGTGGGGGGGGGGGCGGGGGGCAACACCTTACGTGGCTTCAGCATGGTTGTATCGAATGAAAGAGAGAGAGGGGGGGTGGGGGGGGAGAGAGGAAGAGAGCAGGGGCGACGATTTGTAAAAAGAAACACGCTTTATTTCATTACTTTCATTTAAATAACCACTTGATGCTTTTTTAGGCAGGCATGGGGAAATTAATGCTTTTCATTAGCCACTTTAGTAAGTTATATTTCTTCAGCTCTTAAAAAAATGTAGTATCCATAGGGTAAGACCGCCACAACTTCACCCCTGGACCCTTTTTATATTGATATGGAGACTGGCACACTCTTATACATGTATCACGCATATCACAACTCTGTATAAACACGGACATTGATAAAATTTTTGGTAGGTTATGGGAATAATGAATGGGAGGGGGCTCTGTCAAGGCCCACATAATAAATATATTTAACATGGAGTGGCGTATCGAAATGGGCCTGATGCAAAGAACCTTGGTGAGTTCATTTTTTGTTCTTCTTTTTTTTGTCAATCACAGTAAGTGACAAAGAATGCCTGAAACAAGAGAGAGATTCGGATCATGATTACATAGGATACTTTTAGATCTCGCCGAATGCAGCTAACTCTAAAAATATGGGTTGCCCCCCGGGTACAGGGTTTTGTTTTAAAAGGCCGAGGCAAATGTCAAGTGATATTCATGAGTGAATGGCATCACTCGTTACATGCAAGGTATATCGGCGCAACATTTTCAATCATGGAGAAGGACTTATGCCTCACACATTACTAAAAGTGTTTATAGATGTGTTGGCTCAGTGGTGTGAGCGTCTGCCTTATAATCAAAAGGTCGTGAGTTCGATACCCGGCCGCGTCAACCAACATAACGTTAGAGCGTTTTTATTTTTGGAGAGGAGAGTTAAACAATACTGTTGATATTTTAAACAACCATTAAACAACAGGTTGTTTAAACTTTTAAACAGCAAGGATGTTAAAGTTTTAGACAACTACTGGTTGTTTAATTTTTAAACAACGCAGTGCGATTTACCGGTT
>CALNVZ010000649.1:15176371-15195572 GCA_940671915.1 Paracentrotus lividus | reverse complement strand
AACACGCAGTTGTTTAAGATTTTAAACAACTTGTTTATTTTTTTTCTAAATCAGCTGGTTCGACTGATGTTGATACGAACGGCGGGTTTGCATCTTGATCAAACGACTGAACCCAGTCAATTCATTTTACGGAACCAATCGGCGTGAAATATCCAGGCGATTGGTCCCACAATGTGCGAAGTAGGTCATTCTATATTTCGAATTTTGGATAAACAAATATGTATCTTTAAGTTTGGGACGCTCTGTTCCGCTTGAGTGCATTATTAATCCCCCCCCCCCCCCCCACGTACGTTCCTCCTTGGATCTTGGCGTGCGCAGCCATATTGTGCGGTGGTCACATGTTTGGATTTAACGTTCAACTCTCCACGCCATAAAAAGAAAGTCGTAGATACATGTAGATGCAAGTTGTGTTGTGACCATCGCGGGCTATTGTCATCATGTTCGTGTTTTTTCATGCAACGAAATGACACCAAAAACAAAATAGTAAAAAAATCCACAGAAATAACGCAGAAGCGACAACGTTGTGAATATACCCCTCTACTTTGGATATTGGTGTTTGAAATATACCAATTAAACACACAATTTGGCGTTTCTATGGTCACTTTTTAAGAGTGCTCGAAATGACGATTTATTGTTTTACTAAACCAAATATAGAAATTATATGTGCTTTTATAGAATCATACTTTTTCAATATCTCTTCCCTTTTTGATATTTGGAAAAAAAATATGAAATGTTAATTAGAAGTTACCTGAACCGATGCCGTTGTTGGATTAAGAAGGATAGTTTTTTTTTTAAAACTTAGGGATGCCCCTTTGAAATCAAATAAAGTCTTCTCTTTTTTACAAATAAAACCATGGATTTGTAACAAGTATATTTCCATCATTATGTCAATCGTTTATTTATGATTTTGATGTTGATATCAATCATCGAAATTAAAATTTGGAGTGTGGAAATACAAAGTTTTCCAGTCCCATTCCGGTGTTTGGTAATATTTCACGTGGGTTTCACATGACTTTTATGATATTCCAGGATGTGTCTCCAAGTCAAAAAAACTATCCTTCTTAAGCGAACAACGGTATCGGTTCTGGTAACTTCTAATTAACGTTTCATATTTTTTTCTAAATACCAACAAATATAGAGATATTGAAAAACTATGATTTTATAACCCAAAAATTCGTCGTTTTGATCAGGCTTCCAACACTCTTAGAAAAAAAGGTTCCATTGGGCACCTTTTTTTTTGCCACAATAGCAGCACCCTTTTTGGTTCCCATGAACACCTTTGGGGTGCCTATTAGCATCTTAAGGGTGCTAACCAGCACCCTAAAATGCTTAAAGGTGCTTGTGTGCACCTTTTTGGTACTAAAAGGTGCTTATGGGCACCCTATTTGTAGGGTGCCCATACAAGCACCCATTTTGTGGCAAAAAGGGTGCTAAATGGAACCCTTTTTTCTTAGAGTGAAGATGTATAAATAACTGAGCGAAATAATTCCCAATTGTTTGTTGAATTAGTTTATTTGATACACCTATCTCCAAATTCAAGATGCATATGCATCATTTTGCCGCTTTTGGTGTATTTCGGTGATTTTTTAAAAAGGTTGCTGTCCAACTCGTTTCAACTGCTTGAGAAAAACATTACAACAAATTACCGACCGCTCGCGTTGCACACGAAAACTAGTGTGCGCGCTCCTCCAACCATGGAGATACTAAGTATCTCCATGCTCCAACTAACATGTCGTCCACCGCCAAGAGAACACACAACCAATAGGCGAGGAACGCAACGTCCCCCCCCCCCAGTCGTGACATGAAATCTAAAAACATTAGGCCTACTCGGGCAACTACAATAACTTCACATAGCGGGGCCTACTTTGGGGTGGGGGGGGGGGCAACAGCCTAAAATGTTGGTTCAAAAGTTTTTTTTTTTTTTAATTATAAAAAAATTTGAGACAAAAAATGTGCGGGGACATTTGACATTTGTGCCTCGAACCTTCAAAATACCGGAAACATGAACGCCCCCCCCCCATCCCAACCATAGAAATCCCCCAACCCCTCCACCCTCCGCGGAGGGCTCTGGTCCTAAAATTCCACTGGGAGGAGCAAAATATTTGACTCATCCCAGCCCGTTGTCTGTTCTTCTGAAAAGTAGGTCTAAACAACAAACAAAAACAATTGTTTAAAGCTAATATAGTGTTGAAGTCATAAGATTGCATTGTGGAAGAAACAGTCTCAAAGCGATGGAAAAGGTTGATAACAATGTATCTAAGAATGGTTTATTGATGTGAGTAATTGGAATCAAGAAAATTATAAGAAATTTACCAAATTATGTTAAGAGGAACATGCACTGGACACAAAAACGCATGTATGGGACTACATGTACATGTGCTCGCATGTTCGGGACCCGAACATATCAGCTTTTTTGGTCATATTATCATTATGAAGGCATTTGAAGAGCAATCCTTTTCAGTGGAATTTTCTACGATAAAATCCTTCCTAAATACCTTGAAAATAATTTGAAAGCTTACAATTATTTTCTTGACCCATGGTTCACCTTTCCCACTACACTAGATTCTCTTTAATTTTCCATTAATTTTGGCGCCCAAAGTCGAACACTTTTATCCAATCAAGAAGCTGCAAAGATTACCCAGTGTATTCTATGACTAAATCCACGCCACGCTGCAATGAAAAAAAAATAAAGCCACGCTGTAGTAGTTGCGCTGCCGCGCCGCGCCGCGATGCAGCACATGGCTTCAATGCAAATCGTATTTTATCGGTTATTCCAATTCCCGAAGTCTCGCGTAGGCATACGTCACACTTTGCTCATTTGCATAATTAGGAGTTGTCAATTTAAAAAGCCTCAAATTAGATTACATTTATATTTTTATATTATTAAAATACTATTAGAATTTCAACTAATAAAATGTATTCTTATATAAACGTATATTTTTTAAAATATCTAAATGGTGAAAATAAGAACAATCTTGATTTATTTTTAGTTATATTCTAGTTATGATTCTCAAACTCGGCCATTTCGCCGGTGGAGATGAATTTTGAGGGGCCATCTTGGTTCAGACTATCCAGTTTTCTGGGCTGAAAGATGACCGATTATACATCCGCAACGCCTCAACAATCCACAACTCTGGACGGGAACGCAGCTTTTGCTGACGCCGTACAAAGGGCGAGAGCGGTAAGTAAAAATTGAAGGAATTATTACTAAAAATTGTCTTCCAAAATTGAGTGACATGGCTGCACATGCATTCTGAATGCACAGAGAACACAAAGGATTTGAGTTTGACTGGGTGTGTGTGTGTGGCGTGCAGCGTGTGCATGTTCTGTGTGCGTGTGCTTGCAAGTGGAGTGGAGCCGAAGTGAGTGTGCTAGTTCAGATCAAGATTCAAGAATATTGTCTTATTGAATGCGTTTAAGAATTAACAATTAGATTCCAGAGTCTACTGTAAAAATCCTTATACTTTTTCAACTCTGGATACGAGCTCCATCTTTTATAAAGCAATCTTGGATTCTTGCCTTTTAAATTTTTTGACAAATAAATAATATTATAAGCAAACCCGCACATCGAAATTTCTAACGTTACAAGTTTGTTCGTACAGAGCTAGAGGACAATGCATTTTGATAAAATGATTAGCTATCGCGTGAAGCTTTGCCTCCTGGTTGCGATGACTGAAGTGCGTTGAACGTAACCGAACAACGCGATTCCGCTGTTCCCGAAAGACCGCTTTTATATCATGCGCGCTGTTGATCAACCAAAGTGGACCCATTTTGCAAGAAAAACTCAAGACTGGACTTCACAAAACGTGTGGCGGAAAGCCACTCTTTCAATACTTTTTAGAATAAAGAAGAGAAATATAAATAGGAACTTCAACGAATCCACTGTCGGGCTCCGCCGGACAGTTGAAAACGTATGAAGAAATGAAGACTTACCAAAAAAATTAATAACGAGTCTAAATTTTATCGTGACTATTCATTGGAAGGCACAATGGTAGTGTATTTCGTATGCTAACGTGATCATTCGAGCGTCGTGCATATTTGTGGAGTAAAAATTTCTATGTGACCCGTCCAATCAAATCTGGCTTCGGACTGCTGCAGAATAAAAAAAAAAAATTCAATTTTGGCCTGACATGCGATTACATAATGTTGCATAATGCGAAAACGGAGTGTCTGATTTTTTTCGAATGGGGGGGGGGTCAAATTGACCCCCCCCCCCCAAGTCAGAATAGGGTTAAACTCCTTAAACCTTCATTTCTTAGGTGCATTTGATATATTGTACAAGACATACTTGTCATGATAATTTGTAGAATTAACAATACACAACAAACATTACAAAATTAAATCTTTTAAAGAGAATCTAGTGTAGTGGGAAAGGAGAACCATGGGTCAACAAAATAATTTTGAGCTTTCAAGTTATTTTCAATTATTTAGGAAGATTTTTATTGTAGAAAATTCCACAGAAAAGGATTGCTCTTCAAATGCCCCCATAGTGATAATATGACCAAAAAAACTTAATGTTCGGGTCCTGAACATGTGAGCACATGGACATGTAGTCCCATACATACATTTTTTAGTGTAGTGCATGTTACAGAATTTGGTAAATTTCTTATCATTTTCTTTATTCCAAAATCTCACATCAATAAACAATTCTTAGGTACATTGTTATCCACCTTTCCCATCACTTTGACGCAGTTCTTCCGCAATTCAATCTCATGACTACAACACTAGATTATCTTTAAACATCTACTAATTTTTGTCATTATCTGATAGATTTTGAATGATAATATGTATCGCTCATTTTCTGCTTTAAATAGAACCATTTTAATTAGCAGTGTAGAATTACAATCCTGCTTTGATTTTTTGGGTGAGTGCATCATATGTGATGTAAAAAATATCCTGTGATGACAATTTTTTTTTTGTACAGTCTCCATTATAAATTGTTTCTTTTTGTGTCTTCTCTGTTCAGATCGCTGCTAAGATTGGCGGTTCAAGCACGTTAGGCCTAAATTCAGGTTCAAGTTCAGCTGAGATAGGTGGATTGCCCCCAGCAGGTGGACTAGGAGCACTCAGTGGAGGAGACGCAGCTAGCGGTATCAAACGCCCTCTCGAAGATTCAAATTCAGAAGCAGAGCCGGCAACCAAGAATCTAGCCATGCAGAACGATAACGATTTCAACAGTAAGTGATTCATTGATGTGCAAGGAGGTTGATGATGATATTTGAAAATATACAGGAAATAATAATAATAATAAAGGAACATTTTTTATGATGCGTAATTAATATCACCCCCTACAAAACAAACAAACAAACAAAATCAGTTTATTCCTTATGAAACCATTTGAAATAGCAATATCATCAATTATGTCTGTGGTTACTTCACAATATTATTTGTCTACATAGTACAGAGAAGATGAAATTTACTGGTCGTTGGTCTAACAATGAATAGAGTTGGGTATTGTCAAAAGTATGAATATTTACCAAGTGGTAAATTTCTAGTTGGAGAAAGATACCCAGAACCTTCAAAAACTTTATCACATTCTTGCAACGTATGCTAATGTTTAAAAAAAAAAAATAATAAAAATCGCTCTGCCTGGAAAAATTGACTTCACATGAAAATTTTGTCTTGACTTTTTACAAATCATAAAAGGAACATTTACATGTAGATTAATATTTGTGTATTTTTTAATTTTTTTTTCTCCTTTAGCTTTTGGCGCTGCCCTGACAGGGATGCCTAGAGCAGCACCAGCAAACAGCATGGGGTAAGAACATATATTTATATCTATAGGATAGCATGAGATGCGATATAACTATGTGTTGAAGTGTATCAAGTTTAACCCTAAAAGGCCTTGGGGGGGGGGGTGGATCCCTGTCTCCTTTCAAGACTGACTGTATTTCACGCCTCCGAAACGCCCTTTCATAGGCAAGGGTGTGTGCCACCGTCGTCACGCCGATGAAAAAGAAAAAACCGAGATCTCGGGGGGGGGGGGGGGGGGGCGGGGGGCGGGCGGAATCCCCCAGTCATGAGATGACAAAAAAAAAACCAGGCCTTTTAGGGTTAAGCCCTTCTGGCCATAACTTTTTCCTAAGTGGGGTCGGGGGAGGGATGCCAATCTAACTTTTTTAAAGGTTTGTGTGAAAAGAGTATAGGGCACATGAAAGTGATGAGCCCTCAATCTAACTTGCAGTGTTTACAGGTATATTTATGTTTGGCATGGATATAATATGCTTTAACTACAATCTGCGTTCCAATTTTTATATCTTTGAAAAAAAGTCTCTATAATTGCTACTGTAAACATGGAGAACAGAAGTCTGACTAGTGGGCAAAAGACACACTGTGAAATCATTTATGAAAACAAAGATTGATTTTATAAATATGAATTTAATGTGTAAATAGATGTCTAAAAAAAAAGAACATTTTGGCTACATATTTCAAAGCTTATGTAATTCAGTGTTAAATTTTTAGTCTAATTTTTAGTAATTTTGATGTGTAGTTAGATTATTTTATTTTAATGTACAAAGGCATAATGTGTGTATTGATAGTGATTCTTCTTGAAATTATGAAATAGCCTAAAGAAAGCAAACAAGTCTGATTTTGAATACCAGACTGGTAAACTTATATATCCTTTCATACTTATAGAATTGCAACTGAAGAAAAAAAAAAGAAAAAAATTGTAGACTGATGAGTCTTACATGTACTTCTGAAACACTACTATAATTCTTTGAAAAGAGACGTAAGTTGCCGGGGATGAAATTTTGGCAATTAGGATATTCAGCAAAATTTCTCAGTGATTGTGGGGGGGGGGGGATTAAAAGTGTGCAATATAACCTTCATTGGGTCAAGTGTGTTCTCAATCCATCACCAGTGCGCTTCATACTCTACTGCCGTTTTTATACTCGCTTGATCTTTATATCTCTCCGCTCGCTTGTTCTTTCCCTATCTCTCCTTGCTATTTCTCTTCTCTTAGTTGTTCTTTTCTATTTCCTTGTTTCTCTCTCCCTCTTCTCTTTTCGCTCGTTCTCTCTCTCTTTCTCCACTACATCTCAGATGCTGCCATTCATCATCTTCCATTCCAAATGATTGCTGTATCCTATTCTTTTCTTTCATCAATCTTGATTTTGTTCGTGTTTTTGTATTAGGGGTCCCGGTTCAATGAATGATGAGGTCTTAGTACCTGAGAAGCTGGTCGGACTAAGTAAGTAAATAACAAGTTTGGCTCACTCATTTTCCTCTCATTTCTCTTCTTTTTTTTTTTTTTTTTTATTGCAGTCGGCGCAGGGTTCAGAAGAATTTTGGTGCCAAAATAAGATGGTTGGTCTAAGTGAGTATTTTTTAAGTTCTATGTCAAATTTCAGTGAAAAGGAAATGACATACACTGGAGCGCAAGGCGATGTAGCTCTAGTAAGGGGGTGGGGGATTCTGAGAACCATCTCCATAAAATCCTAACATGCTATCTCTTTCCTTTCATCACTTTCAATTTTCTGTGTGTTTTTCTAGAAATAACTCCAGTGTCATCACCTTTTTAAACTTAACCCTAATCCTACTGGACAGTCCGAGGGCAGCGTGAGCTATAATAAGCCAAGAGTGTGATTTTTATACAACTCTCCCAGTCCTCTATCTGCACTCTGCGGAGCTGTGCGGACCTGTGCGGGCTAAAACTGAGATTTTGCAACTCTTGTAGATTTTGATTTTGTGAACGGAATTTCCTGATTCTTACATATTTATAAAGAAGAAATTCTAAACCTACCTATCATGCACATTTTATGGTATTTTATCATATCTTAATATTGTAAAAGTATTGGTGAAAGATATGGAACAAAAACATATATTCAGTTCGGTAAAAGTGACAAGAAAAGTAGTTATTTTTGCATGATTCCAAAAGAAAATTACATATTTGGAAAGAATGAAATCTTAGCTTCAAAACGTAGTAACTTTTGATATCCTTTACATTTTATACCAGTCAGGAGCTAGCAAAATATGAAGCAAGACCAAAATACAGAAAATGCGGCTTTCTGATTGGCTGCTTGAATCAAGGATTGATGCGAGCGGGGATTTTGAAACACGTGGGAGCCGTTACCTGACCGCGCAGTGACCTTTGGTGCGTGGTGAGATTCGCATCAGCCAATCAAATCACACTCAAATTCAGACCAGCCAATCAGATCGCAGTTATTGAAGCAATTTTGTATTTGCTGCACATTTAGCTAGCTCCTGACTGGTATAAATCTTGAAATACCATGTTTGGTGTATTTTTGGAAAGCTGAAGAGTTGCTGAAGATTATGAACCCATTTTCTCGTCGAATCATTGAAAATAAAGCGTATTTGAGGCTAGTTATTAAAAAAAAATTCCCAAACGGATTTTAACACAAAATATATCCAACAATTTCTACTATTTTGAAAGACATATTTTCTTTCTTATTAAGGAATATATATTTTGATAGTATGATATATTAATGCCGAAAATTTCATGTCAAATAGTCATTTCTATGCAGAATTATAACCGCACAAAGACAGGGGTACAAGCTGCTAATTACGTATTCAAACACAAACCCATGAATAGGACTTGTATAAAAACGAGCGATTTCCAAAGCGCTGCGGGTGGACTGTGGAGAGTAGAATAAACCTCCCTCGACATTTTCCGTGACCATTCAGTTATGCTTTTTTTTTTTTACCGTGCCGCTCTATGACTTATACTTTCAAGTCTTTTAAAATTTTTAAGAACATTTTTGCGAAAATTGGACATACTGTTACGCAATTCACGATTTTCAAATTTTCTGTTACACTGAAAACGTATCAAAACGTGATTTTGTGTACAAAGTCAATGCAAATGGATTATGTTTCTCTTATTCATAAATCATATGATTTTTTTTCTTGTCCATTTTTTTTAGCATGATTATGCTTCAATAAGGTTCTGCAATAAATTATGCAAAAAAAGAAAAAAAAGAAGAAAAAAGAAAGAAAGTAAAGAAAGACATAAACACTACGAAATACTTAAGAAATTCATTAAATACCTAAGAAATCGATTTTGATACTGGTATATTTCTAAGGAATGCTTCAAAGAATACAATAGAAAATTAACATTTCGGGAGCTTTATTTAGTGAACTAAAGCAAATTTTTTTAATTTATGCATAGATTAGCATAATTAATTTATGAAGTAAATACTTCTTAAAATTTGAATATTGGAATTGTTAGATGACGTCATGGATGAAGTGCATGCCTATTTTAACAAACTAGAGCAAAAATTCTGATTTACTCATAAATTAGCATAATTAATTTCCGAAGTAATTACTTCTTAAAAGTGAAATATGCCATGGATGACATGCAGTTGACAGCTGTTGATAGCGCAGTTGACAGCCGAGATCTCAGGGGACTAAATTGGCCCCCCTCCAGTCATGGCTTAGCTCAAAAAGCCTAGTCGAATTAGGGTTAATACAGAGTAAACAAGACAACTAAACTTCACAAACTATGGCCGGTATTCTCGAAAGGTGACTAAAGTTAGTACCAGTAGGCGTACAAAATACGTATTTAGTAGGCTTTGCTATACAAACTTTAGTCAACCTTCAAGAATACCAGCCACTGTTTTAAATGTTGTCTGGTGTAAATAGTATGTAATCTTCAATGTTGAAGGAAGCAGACTAACTACAACAAGAACATGACCAAAATCAAGTAGCTGTTTCCAGATCAAATTGGTCATTATAAAAGTATTTGGAATAGTGGTATGTCTATGAAACGTAGGGTGTTTCTGTACAAGATGCCCATGTTACAAGCAAAGTTTCAGGGTTTTGATCTCTTCATAGCCAAAGTTGTAGGTGTGGGGACAGATTTTGCACCTTATCAGAGCAGCTCATTAATAGTCGGTGTAACACATCAAAATTCTTTTTGAAGCACATTGAGGCAGATAGATGTGTGTGAAATGTCCTTCTCAAGATCTTCATATTATTACACTTTATCAATATTTCTTCAGTTATTGGCCGTGGAGGAGCACAGATCTCTGCACTACAGACAGAGTCGGGATGCAATATTCAGATTGCCCCAGGTAAGTCAATACTATGCCCCGTGGGGTGTAACACGAAGACTTAGGATTGATTAAAAGTTACGATTGATTTTTTCTTGGCAGCCTCATCATGGACAGGATGCTCCAAAGTTCATGATCTTAATCTTAACCCTAGCCCTAACCCTACTCTTAATCATATCCAAATCCTAATCCATGACTGTTCCTGGTTTTCAAATGAGGCTACCGAGAAAAAATCAATCTTAACTTTTAATCAATTGTAAGTCTGTGTGTTACACCCCGCTGGTAATGAATTAGGAGCACTCGCACTCTTGCTTCATCTTTTATTTATTTTTTTTTTTTGGGGGGGGGGAGGACAGGGGCAGAAATGGATGTTGTAAACGGCAACAATGAAATCACTACTGCACGACTCCACACTATTTTAATTATGGCATCTGAATCCTGCTTTTTCAGGTTTCTGTATACATCATAAAGAAGTTCCAAATAATAAATGTTATTAATTCACCATAGGTTGGTCGGTAATCTGGGTACTTTTATTCTAAGGTCACCAACAAAAAGAGTCTCCCCTAGCAACTGATGAAAACAACTTTGTACATGGAGTTTGTTACATGATCAAGAACTATTGGTTTGCACGATGCTGTGCACCTACGAGAAAAAAGTCGTATTGATTGGGTCACTTTGGGAAGTGTCCTCTGGAGGCCTTATCTGTTCACTATTTAAATCTAAATTGCCTAAAATATTGCACACCTGTTCTTTCATATTCAGATAGCGGAGGAGCAGCTGAAAGACAAGTTACACTCACTGGAACTCCCGAAGCTGTTATGTAAGTTAAATTTCTGTGTGGAATTAATGTATAAAATCATGGGTCTGTCTTGGAATTGTAAGCTCATACACAATGACCATGATTGCCCATATCCATTTGGGATCGATTGTAAAGATTTTTGTTACTGAGCCAAATCATGGCATGATAAAAAAACATCACGCTTTTTCATATAACATATGGAAAGCAAATAAAATTATTTTTAGGAAGTTTCTCAATGTAGGGGGTCGGACATGTACCCTCAGTGGGCTGATAAACCTTGTGTCAAATAAGTGTCATATGTTCAGGAGAGCTTTAAAAAAAAAAAACCATGGTGGCCAACATACTGTAACATATGGGATTGCTTATTTTTTTTACATGCTGTTTGTTTTTGGACAGGACACCCACTTGACTAATAACTTTTGATTACCACTCCCCCTTAAAAAAAAAGTGATTTTTACTTAAATATGAGATACGATGCTTTAGAGTGGCTCAATCTGCCAACTCTACTAAGCCGAAGAGAAAAACTTTCTTTAAATTTTGCAATTTCTTTTGAAAGACATGCATTGTGTAAATCATGGTTACCTAAAATGAAAACTAATACATTCAACCTACGATATCTAAATGAATATCAAGATTTCAAATGCAGAACTAAAAGATTTCAAACTAGTCCACTACTATATTTCACTCGTCTTTTGAATAGTCACCATAATCAAAACTCTTAAAATAAAAAATTTTACATTTTCTATGTTCTTGCTTTATAATTTGTATGGGAGTTTTAAATAATATTTTATATGGTATTGAGTATTTCTTAGCTTGCTTTGGTCTTCAGGTTTATTTTCAATGTGCTCTACCTGTGATTTTATACGTATACACATGTACTTTTACGTTTAATATTGTATTATTGTAATAAGCAGTTTTATTGTATTTTACCAATCCTGTAAAAATGTGTACAATTCAGTCTCTGTACTGCGATACATGTTTTATAATAAACCTTCATTGAATTGAATGAATTGAATACTGTCTATCTGAGTTCGCAATGATTGTTTACATATAGGCATCCTTCTGAGATATTTTGGCATTCATATGTACCATTGTTTCTGTTTTTTCAGGCATGCTAAGCAGCTGATCCATGAAATAGTTGCAAAGGCCAATCAGAATGAGGCGGAAGGAAACGTAACCTTTGACATGATGATCCCCGCTCTGAAGGTCGGACTGGTCATTGGAAAAGGAGGAGAGACAATTAGACAGCTTATGGTGAGTTTGCTCTTTCTGCTTTAATTTATCCCCATCATTTCACACTTTCAAATCCTAGTTGAAAAAAAAAAACAACCCTACTTTTTCTTCATTTGAAGTGCTTAGCACCTTTTTTGTAAGTCATTCACTTGGATGTTTGTTTGACCATTTACCCTGTTTTGTGACAAAGTTTAACCAAAAAAAAAAAAATTGAACACTCTGTTGCCAATTTGCCCAACATTGTGGGATTCCACATCGGTCCATCGAAAATTGGCAATTTTCATATATTTGTGTACAAAATACTTTTTTTCTTTTCTGAAGATGCTCTATAACACTGCTTATTGTATCTACCTGAGCATTTTAGCTGTTCCTACTGGTCTCAAATCATTTAGACTATGCTACTCAGCGTCTTTGGTAATAAAAAGGATTAAGATTGTGCTCTGAGGACTAGATGTTCTAGATGTTTTGTATAAATGCCTTATTGTCTTTGTCTCTGTAGGAGCAAGCCGGTGTGAGGATGGTGATGATTCAGGATGGTCCAGGAAACACTGGTGCAGACAAACCTCTCAGGATTACCGGCGATGCCAGCAAAGTGGAGGTAGGTCTCTTGTCCCTTCATAGTGCTACAGTGTGATAGACAAGTACTGAATCAGTGTTATCTGTGTTTCTGTGCTCTTCAAGCAAAAATGAGTTTGGAATATATACATCCATACAAGCTTGGGGGATGCTAAATTGGTAGGTTAGTTATGGAATTTGATTTTGTTCATCTCGCAGCTAGGCTACTACATGCATGACATGTAATGAAAAATACACATCATACTCTATCACAATCTACCAGCTAGTGCATGATGAATTCAGCTGGACTCTAAATAGCATCCTATGTACTCATAAATATTATGCTAGTATGTTATAGATTTGATTTCAAATTTCTTTCTCTCTTGTAGAATGCCAAGAGTCTTGTAAAGGAAGTGATGGAGAATGCCAGGAATAATCAAGATAGGAGTGGTGGTCAGTAAGTATATTCAAATACCTTTTTTTTTTTTTTTTTTACTTTAAAGGGTAGTATCAGCCTTTTCCACAAATAGCGAAAACTAATGCAACTTGGCATAACTGTAGAATATGATCGACCTATACTGTCTATTCAATCTTACTGTCATAGGTTGCCTAGATCAGTAATACGAAACGAAAATCTGACTACCAATCTTAGACCAGCTCTCCAATAATACATCGTTGATAATTACAGCGCGTGCAGCCGGACCGTACACAGCAATATACAGTGGCGCATCAGCGTGCATTATTCTCTGCGCAACGGTCAGCGGTTCGCACCGTACGGTAGATTTTTCGAGGTTCGAAAAAATAGGAATGAATTTTGATAATCGCAATATAATGACAAGCATACACATTTGAGCTTAATCATGTTGTGGGAAGATATAGTCATTGGTATAACTACTATATCCTTAAAAACTAGAAATTTCACATTTTTTGGCTGCAAAAGGCTGACACTACCTTTAACCCCTATTCAGAACTGGCATGTTCAAGAGGAGATTTTGACTGGGGGGGGTCATTTTGACCCCCCTGAGATCTCGCCCGGCGGATGGTCGATTGCCGTGAAATTTTGCAGCGAACGTCGCTGCAACATGTAAAGGGTGTCGCTGATATGTTTTTTTTGAAAAATTTCACATATTTAATTTATGCTAATTTATGCATACTCACGTATGCAAATTAGATGCTTTTTTAATGAAATCGTTAATATTTCTTAATAAATATAGTTATGAAGCCCAAATTTTTTCTAAAAGTTGCTGAGTAGCATAGACAACAGTATGAATTGACAAATTCAGAAATTTCAAATTAATTCTTTTGTATTCTATTGTTTTATGAATTTCTTATGTATTCTATTGTTTTTATTTTCTTATGTTTTTCTTTGTTTTTGTAATTTTTTATGCTTCAGAAATGTATTTTTGATCAATATAAAGAACAATTTAATTATCAATAAGGCTCAGAAGACACAATTATCAGTGTTATAATATAGAGGTGGGCTATAGAGGGGTAAAAAAGAGGGTCATGTTTCAGAACCAAGTTTTTGCCATCTTATTTGAAGCAGCTCGTTGTTCTGATCGATATGCACCCCCAATTTTAAGAAAAATCGGGTGAAAATGTTGTGACAGTCGGGGGCCAAAAAAACCGATTTTGAGGGGGCGTGCCAAATATGCTGAGTCATCATTTTTCAAAAATTGAAAAAGCTGTAATTCTTTTATTAAAAGGGCAATAAGATGATTCTGGTGTCTATTTATATATGTTTAATCAGCCTGATAAATCCAATGGCAGTGTCAAAATGCAAATAGTGGTGAAAAAATAACTAAAAAGGGGAATTATAGTTTTTACCTTTTAATTACGTAGGGTCTCTGAGGGTACCCTAGACAATTGCGTTGCACAGTCAAAACCGCTGTGTTTTCGTAATGTTTTTTTCATGTCTCTTTTCGTTACATCTTACAAATCTTTTGACACCAAGTTTATTGAAATCAGAACATTCAATGAGAGAATTACTTGACCTTTCGTTGCCAAAGGTCAAAGACCAAATTTGAGATTTATGACATTTTGTGTAACAAAACCAATGGCAAGGTCAGGTTCTTATTTTAACTCTCTATAAATACAGGTAAATCATTCTTTAGACTGTTTTTTTGTTCAATGAGAATTAAAATTGATCCAGATAATGATTTTGATGTATCAGAAGGTAAACATTTATGTAATTCCTATGTATTTCTTGTTCTATGAATTTCCTATGTATTGTATTGTTTTTATTCTTACATGTATATATCTATTGTTTAATTGTTTGAGGGAATTTTAATACTTAGGCCCTTCATTTTGATTTAGTTTCATTCCAATGAAACAATAAAACAGTGCTAAGAAGGATTTACCTGGTGATTTATTAGGTAAGATATAAGACCTGACTTTGCGCTATGTTTTGTACAACAAAATGACAAAAATCCTCAAATTTCGTTTGAACCTTTTGACAACGAAAGGTCAAGTAACTCTCACCGTGGAAAGTCCGATTGTTCAATAAACTTGGTGTCAAAGATGTTGTAAGAATGAACAAAAGAGACATGAAAAAAATAACGGAAACGCGGCGTTGTTTGATTGAGCACACAATTTTGTCCTAGGGGTGCCCTCAGAGGACCCTACCAGTAATTAAAGGGTTCAAACTATAATCTCCCTTTTTTTCAGTACTTTCTTCACAACCATTTGCATTTTTGACACTGCCATTGGATTTATCAGGCTGATAAACATATAAATAGACACCAGAATCATCTTTATTGCCCTTTTAATAAAAGAATACAGCTTTTTCAATTTTGAAAAACATGACTCAGCCCATTTTTTTTGGCCCGCCTCCTCAAAATCGTTTTTTGGTCCGCACTGTCTCAATTTTTACCCGATTTTCTTAAAATTGGTGGCATATCGATCAGGACAACGAGCTGCTTCTAATAAGATAGCACAAACTTGGTTCTGAAACATGACCTATTTATAGCCCACCTCTATTATAAAGTAATTTAGAAAAAAGCAGTATTTTGTACACAAACGCATGCAAAATGACGATTTTCGTTCAATTTTGGCCTGACATGCGATTACATAATGTTGCGTAACGCAACAACGGAGTGTCCGATTTTTTCGAACTTGGTGTCAAAAGTTGCGGGACACTTGAAAGAAAAAAGTCATAAAGCGCCGGGTTGCGATTCGCAGCAGTTGCGCGGCAGTCGCGGATTTTGTTCAGGGGGGGGTCAAATTGACCCCCCCCCAGTCTGAATAGGGTTAAAGGTAGTGTCATCCTTTTGCAGGCAAAAATATTACATTTCTAGTTTTTGAGAGGATATAGTAGTATATCAATGACTTTATCTTCCCACAACATGATTAACCTCAAATGTGTATGATTGTCAGACAATACCCACTCCTCGCAGGCAGGCGGGTCAAACAAGAATTCGTTCAGGAAATTCTGTCACAAGCCTCAGGAGGACTACATGTAGTCCTACACGAGCAATGTTGGATCAGGCACATAATGATATAGCTTTGTGTTTGGTTTTGGTTGGTCTTTTAGTATAGCCAGTGGTTATATAGACTGGTTGCGAGGACACCAGTGTATGATATGAAACCATCAAAAGAGCCGTTTTAGAGTGTATAAAAAATTTAAGAAAAAAAAAAAAAAATCCAATGGATGGTTTGATTAAAATTGTATCCAGATAATGATTTGTGTATCAGAAAGGTAATCATCCATATGATGTAATTTATCGCTATGTATTGCTCTGACTTGGTTATCATGAATATTTCTTATGTATTCGTATTGTTTTATTCTTCATGGTTTATATATCTATGGTTTTCAATCTGTTGTAGGAAATTTTCAGATACCTTCAGGTCCTCACTTTGGAATTTAGTTTCATTCTCAATGACAACTAAAAACGAGATGTATATAGATGTATTTACCTGATGATTTGCATAGAGTATTCAGATATATAGTGAAACCACCTGACTTTGCCAATTGGATTTTGTACACCATAAATGACAAATTCAAATCATACCTCAAATTTCGGTTGACCTTCTCACAACTCGAATAAGGCCATATCGTTCATCACTCTTCTTTCACGTGGATAGTCCGATTTCTGATGATAACTCCCTAAGATGTTTAATAGGTTTGCTAAGATATTGTTAACATTAAAAGAGATGCATGAAAGAATCTAACCTACGGAAAACGCGGCGGTTCTTTGATTGAAGCAACACAATTTGTTCTCAGGGTCAGTGCTCAAGACCCTCACCAGTAACTTATAAGGGTCTCAAACCAACTATTAATCTCCTTTTTCAGTACTTTCTTCACAACCATACCTATTGGCATCACTCTGATTAGTTGATATCTTTCTACTTTCAATAATTTGGATCCAATCTTGTGGCATCTTTCCAAGGTCCTGCTCAATTAACACTACTTCTACAATCCTATGACCAATTTCCTCAGAATCACAATCTTCATTGCGCCTTGTCTTTCTCATACTAAAAGAATTACCTGTCTTTCTCTAATCTCTAGAACCACGATGACTTCACGCTTCTTTTCTCTCTTTATCTGCCACTGCTCTCCCTATACATAACGTTTATCTCACTCGGTCACTTCGCTTATCTCTCTCTAATTATCTAATTACCACCATTTTGTCTCTCTCCCCCGCATTTTCTTTATCAGAGAGAGTGTGGATATGGCATATCGATTACAGAGGAGCCGGAAATAGGGCCGCCAGCTGCGCTTTACGCACTGCAAATACTCACACGAATAACATTGACCAGGAACACTAGTGTGCTGTACTGACGACAGCACTGAGCCAGTGATTTGGAGTAGGCATGTACACAGCCTCTGATCTCATATTAATAAGTCAAATATTAGCAATATAAATATGAGGCAGCATGTATTTGTATTAATACAAGAACATGCGCTAATCATGGGCAAGGAAATAATATAGGACAGGTGAGTTTTTCGTAATGATTAAGCATATTCAACAGTTGTGGCTCTATGACACATGTACTAGATTATAACATAATAATGTTAGTAGCGTAGACAGCTATATAAACAAGGAGTGGTTACCGATTTTTTCTCAGAAACTTGGTGTATCAAAAAGTTGACACGTGGAAAACTATTGATATAAAAAATATGTCATAATAAAGCGTAGCTGACGGGATACTAATTTGGACAGATATGTAATGTGAACGCTGAGAGCAAGTACTAGGCCACGTTGCGGAGCCGGTAAAAGAGGTAAAGTTTGTATCCTAAAAACCTGTCATTATTTGTTGGCAATAAATGCGTTTAATATTGTTTAACTGCTATTTGCATTGGCTGTTTTATAGATATCACCAGTAATGTGCGCGGGTCATAATCTCGACACCCCA
The DNA here is from genome assembly GCA_940671915.1 of Paracentrotus lividus. Classification (NCBI taxonomy): domain Eukaryota; kingdom Metazoa; phylum Echinodermata; class Echinoidea; order Camarodonta; family Echinidae; genus Paracentrotus; species Paracentrotus lividus. The sequence continues at coordinate 15,177,620 of CALNVZ010000649.1, read as the reverse complement.
CTCCACCCTAATCATGGGTGTAATCACTAGAGAGTTATAAGTAGTAAGTTTGTTAGAGATCCTAATATCCAGCCTTTATTAATAGCGCTTTTAGCATAAATTATTAAGTATCTACATCGATCTGCGTTGAGGAAGATAGGATATATTAGAAGTATCACATAGACTTTATCTTCCACAACATGCGCACAATTGTTTTAAGCCCTTGGATGCTCAAATCTTGTGATAATGAATGACAGTGTTGCAGTACGTAATTTATAAGACATCTCACTATGTGTTCCAATTATTGTAATACTTCACTCGCAACTTCACTATGTATTCTTGGAAGCAAAGAGTGCAAATCACCTAAATCATCTTTTGCGAAGCGGGAGTTCTAAAATCATAGAAGTCAGTAGATAGTACACGGGATTATCATAGCAAGCAGAAAGTAGTCTATCAATCATTGGCACGAGTGAGTGAAAATTGGCCCTAACTATAATATTAATGTATATAATTGGAGTTATGTGAAAAAATATGAGTGTTATAAGCCTCAGGAGAGTACTTTTATCATGTATGTCTCCACCCACGATCTCGATGAATGGCGCTATAGTGCTGAATTCAGGGCACATAGCGTTGATTTAAATATTTGATAAACATTTTTTTAAAAACTTTGAAAGCTTTGGTTAGTGTGTTGTGTTTCTTGGAGAAGTACTGTAATATAGATCATTTATTACCACTCTCTCTCTCAGTTAAACAAAGATTATGACATAAATATGTCAGTGAATGGTTATGGAATAAATGGGGGACATATTAAGACTGTTGGCGGTATTGGAAATCAACACATGTGAATAATAGTAAATAATATTGGATATACAAACCATAACAATAAGAGCTTCGTTATAGAGTGTATAAAATAAATAGTAACGAAAAAAATAATAAAAGAAAGTGGTCTAAGTTGAAGAAAACTATGGCCTGCAGTGTATAACAGTTACTGCCAGATGCAAAAATAGTGCATACTCAATTCAGGTACTTATTTGAGATATTCTTTACTTCTGTGTTTAACAAAGTTGACGTGTTGTTCCAGCTTTCAGCCAATTTTGCTTAAGGTTTGTAACCTACGCACCTTGGTTTTGTCAAACTGTGGCTACTGAGCTTCGAAATCTCATATAATCTCGTTCCGAGAATTATGAAGTAAAATAGAAGATTTAACGAGAACTTACCGTTTGAAGTTTGATCTTTATTTTATGAATAATACGAAGGAGAGATTATGATG
>CALNVZ010000649.1:15110497-15163282 GCA_940671915.1 Paracentrotus lividus | reverse complement strand
CTCTATAAAGATTTAGAAGTTTGACAAGAGCAACTGTGCTTAACTTTTGTTACATGTACATGATGCAAATGAAGTTGCTTTTCCAAGACATATTTTGAAAAAGGAATCAGCATCAACACTTCAAATATTTCATCCAAAATATTTTGTTTATGGTTGAAGGCAAAACTATTTCGCTAAACTAAAGGGAAGGATGCAAAATTGGTTAAATTAATTTCAAGCATTTATTCATGGATAAATGCATTAGCTCACCAAGAAGAGAAAACAATAGTAACAATCATAGTTATTTCATAAGCTTATCTGCATTATGATCTTTATTACAATTTTGTATGTGTGTGTGTGTGTGTCTGCGTGTGAAAATAACAGCTTTACTTAGGAGGCTAGTGTTCAGAGGCGAATTTATTGAGTGAGAAGCGAGTGAAAAAGTTTGAGAAATGTTTACTTCAACAACACTTTGTGATGTGTGTGCTATTGTGAAAATGATATTTCAACATTTGGATCTACACAAAGTTATTTATGTAACAAATTTATTCTTAATATTTACTTTATCTTGTAGGGTTTTTATCAATATAAACAGTATTTTGCAATTAACTTCTATGAACCATCCAAATATTTTACAATCAATTCAAACTGTCTTGTAAATAAGCATTATCAAAAGAGGCTTAGAAATATAATTTTACTTATAGGCCAAATTGCATTTGAGCTTTGCCGATATACATACAAGCCCCTGGATAATTTGTTCCCTGTTGCCATCCGCCCCCTCAATGTCATTTTGCCCTATATTTCTGTTTGAATATTGTGATGGGGGATCATAAAATTATGCCATGTATTCTGTCTTTCTAGTACATCTTTTTCTTGTTTCTTACTGTCTTTGAACCATTTGCATGACTTCTATTTGCTCATATTCTCAACTCTTCAGACCTACTTTTGAAGGAATTTTTAAATTATTCTTTATACGAATTCATTGATCACATCATGTTTTTCCTGTGGAAATTTTATGACTATGGTTGCCCTTTATTGTGAATATTGCAATTTGCTTATTGTATGCAAGAAATTTGGCAAATTTCTTTTTCAGGCTAATTAGCAGCTCCATTCCTTTCCTCAATCCAAGGTAAGCTAAAAATATAAAAACTAATATCGTGAATCTGATAAATCTTGTGATTTAGTATTTCATGAATACAATAATCCAATTGAAATTTGAATGTTATATAGTGAATTATATTTTACCTCAATATATATGAAGATATTTCAATGTCATTTACAGTATTTGGAAAATTTCTATTTTCTATTTCATTGATATCTGCTCGAAAATATTTGAATTTATTTTGTAATTGGAAGAAGAAAAAAAATGTTGGATCCCAATAAGCGGTTAACTGGTTAATCGCTAGAAATTAGAGGAATCCCAAAATGATTAATTGAGGATATTTATAGATAGAAGAGAGCTGCTTATATTTGCCACATAATTCAATGGTACATGTACATTTAGAATTTATGCAATTTGATGTAAGAACATGTACATCAGACCCCAAATTGCCAAAATACAATTTCATAACTTTTTCATAATACAGCATAGCTTCTTTTTTTTTTTAAAGAACAAACAAACATTGCTTTAAGAAATAAATATGTTGTCAAAAGAAATTGAAAATGCATCTAAAATTATGTTAAGTTTTACTTTTAAATCCGCGTAAAACCCACTAATTTCTTGTGGTTAATCAGTTAACTGGTGATTTATTTATTTATTCACTCTATTTAAAAATGAAGAAATCATGACAATCGTCATATTTATTTAAATAATATTACTAGTATGATGCATTTCAATCTTCACATTTTGCCTCAAATTGCATATTCATTCCTGTATTTTGTGATATTAAAATGGTCAATCTACTTGATTGCATGTAATATATCTATTCAAATGTCATCATGACTGGAAATGCCCCCAAAAATTCCTTAATATTTATGAACTTATTATTTTTGAATTTGTTGAAATTTTAAAATTTAATCTGTTTGATGACATGAATATATCCCACTAATCATTGCCCGTGTTTTTTTTTTAAATGAATTAATAATGGATATTATGAATATTCTATACACTTATTTATTCTAAGGCAATATTTGATTAATTTTCATGCTGTCAACTTCTCTAACTTGGGTTGGTTTCTATTTATTATTGATGATGTCAATGCAATTTTGTATTTGGTCGCAATGAACAGTTTTTCTTACTGAGGATTATTTCTTTTTGCTGTTATTTCTTTCTCTATCTCGTTTATGATACTTGATTGTATGATATTGCTGCATTTTTGGATAGATCTATACAATGTTGAATTTTTCTGACATATGAAATGTCTTTCTTGGTCTGTCTTCTTATTCTGCCTTTCCCATACATGTACTTTTCCCCATGAAAAGCGATATAAGATTTGTACATTGTATGTTGATAAATCTCGGCGATAACTATTATATTCCAATTATTAAATTATTTGATTGTTGCAACATTACGTTAACTCTACATAATTTACCCACCTTGGTATATTGTAGATCAAGCTAGTAAAGATGATTATATAGAGGGTTTTATTTTTCAATTTCATGCACATGTTGAGTTAATAATTATGAACTGCTTTTCCTGAATTGTTTACTTTTGACAATGCCTTTTGCTTGGAGTATGATGATAGGTTTCTTATTCACTTTTGCGAGCGCTAGGAACATTTTTATTCGAGGCATTTATTGTCTATCCAAATTGATCTAATTCTTGTATATTTTTTTTAGATATAGGACATGAGACTTCCACTTAAAGTATATATAAATTCAATTATCAACACTGGTTCATAAATGTATTCATAACAAATGAACTCCATAACTGAATCTTCTCAGTTTAATTTAGTGTCCCAACTGGTAAATAGTTATCATCAGAACAGGACTGTTCTAAAATCCATTTGTTTGCTACATATTTTCCAATGATATACTCTTAGATTATTAAATTTGTTGGGAAGGGAAAGGGGGCAGATCCAATTAGAAACATTGTAAATTTCATTTTGTATTGTAAGTAGAGCATATCCCTCCAACTTTGAGCAGACATGAACCTGGGGCAGGCTGACATGGACATTTATTATTGCTTACTTCAATGTTTCACAATACATCTTAATGTTCAAAAGCCTATATGAACTGTGGTAAAGGAATGTTGCTGTATTTGCTGGACATTGTGTATTTTAGTTCATGAATATCTGAATATATTTTGATATCTTTAATTCCATTTATGGTTGCCATATTTTGTACATGTGGGGGTGCTAATCATTTATTTTTTCCATCAATATTCCGGTCCCTAATATAAATTATGCAATTTCCCATTACCGGTATGTTTGCCCTTAAATTAATTACAATTTTATTTTATTGATGGAAGTGAAAGAAAATTGATTTCTTATACAGAATCATCCTGCACTTTTACAATATCTTTAATCTTTATTAATTAATTTTGATATGTCTTGAAAATTTCAATGATCTTTTGAATGAGTTTCTTAGTTACCTCCATAGTACATATTCAGTTAAAAGATTCCTTGGAAGTATTTGTACTTTTAGGATTAATTATCTTTATTTAATGATTTCTGCCGGATGACGAGCTAGACCAAGAAGCCATTAGGTCTAGAGATATATTTTCTTAATCGGGTTATTTAGTTTATTTGGTGACTGTATTCCTTTGGATCGAGACTACTATACAGTGTGTTAAAAAACAAAACAAAAACACTTTACATCTTTGAAATTGCTGCCAAATGAAAAAATATTTGATTTTGAGGAGAATGATTCATACAAAGCTCACAAACTCAACTTCCGTATGACACCAAAAAGCCTGAGATAACTTCTTTTTAAGTGAGCACTAGTAAGTGAACACTAATTTACTATCTATTGTGACTGGTTTGCAATAGATTTTTTTTTTTTTGTAGAAAGTTATGTTATCATTTTCCATGTGTACCAACATTTTCCTCCAATAATCAATATTTCTGTATTAGACATCCATGTTTTCGAATGTTAATTTATTTTAAAAAAATTTTTAATTTATTAGTCATTTTTTTTTTTTGAGGCCTCATACATTTGACGAGTTGAATGTTTGTGTACTGTGATCGAGATTTGCAGTGTGAAATGAGTTGTTTTTTTTTTTTTTTTTTGTTAAAAAATAATCAGTTTTGGAAAAAAAATTATTTCAACTTGGAAAAAAATGGTGATTCGTCAGATATCAGGAACATATATAAATTATTTTCCAGATGTGTTTCAGACTGTTGATATCTTATGTAATGTTTATTCTATGAGTTGACAATTAATTGATGCACGCTGTTCCTGCATTTTCGCAAAAGGAATTGTTTTAGATTGAAATTTACTTTTAAACAAAAAATGTATTTACATTATTAAAAACATAAAATTTAGGCGTTAATTCCTTAATTTCCCTACTTCCTTTGAATTACACATGATGAAATAATGATTGTCTTCTTGATTGGGAATAATAATTTCATCTTGGGTAAGTTCTCTGCAAGTGTGTTTATATTAGATAAAGGTTATTTGATACATCGGGCTTCTGTTTATATTGAAGTTTTATTGGTTTGTGTCCATTGCAAATACCCCATTTTCTCCGTAGGTGCAAGCGGAATCGTCTCTGGAACCCTTGCAATATGTTCTTTCATGTCTTTATATCACAGGTGTCAGTGAAGCAGTTTATTTTAAATCTCTTCTCACGGATTCTTCGACCACTCCGTAAAAAAAAAACAAAAGAATCATTGTATGCTTTTCGTGATGTTCAGATTCACCGTTACCTCCTTCCTTGCTTTTAAAATTTTCTTGTGGTTGTAGTGTACGGCCACACACTGGCTGGCATTTGGCAGTTATATTTACAAGCTGATAGTGGTCTAGATTATGCCAGACACTTAAAAACGTAATGTAGTAGAGTTGATAAGGGTTGTATATAACTTGTTTGTTCCATTATTTTTTTTTTCCTCTTAATTTTGTTGTTGTTGACTTTCTGTGCCTAAAAATTTGATAGGTTATATTTATGTATTGATAGCCATATTCTGGTGTCATGTTTCTTTAGTGATAGCAAATAAGATTTTTGTCGTGTTTTAAACATATTCCTAAAAGTGTAATTCGATGAATGTGAAACAATATTTAATTTAAGCCATGTAAATATTAACTAGTACCTCAACCTATGATATGTATACACAAGTAATCGGAGGCCTACATCCGGATGAGTATGTTTCCTAATACTTCAGTATTGTATTATTTTTTTCCCTCTGTAATTAATGTTCCATGGTATGGGCATCTTCGTACATGATTGATTGTTTGAAAATGAAAATTGATTTGCATATATACTTGCGTCTAGTAATAATCTAATGCAATGCCAAAAAATGTTCTTCTCTCTGTCTATGGAATGTGCATATTTTTAACAGTGAGAGAAATGTTACTATGCGTATTATATAAGCGGTTATTTGAATTGTTAATGAGTTCTTTTCCCTCAGGAGGTGGAACTGGGCTATTCGTTGTAGTGGACGCTTCACACCCTCCCAGTGCTGAAACGTGTAAGTGAATATGAAAAAATGCAATGATCTTTAAAATGTCGTTTATATGAAAAATAAAAAGTAATGGATATGCTATGAATTATTGAAACTAAATTTGTCTTTACAAATTGCAGACATTTATATTTGCTTTGTATTTTTTTTTTCTTTGTTCCTGATTTGTTCATATATTTTTGTTTGTGATAAAAAATATTCAAATTTGGACAAAGTGGTTTTATACTGTGCTACAATTAAAAATTAATGTTAAAAGGTTCATTTATTGTATTCACCTCTGCATCTAAATATAGTACTTTTGACAATCATATGTTAAAAATGCATTTAAGTTATTCAGTCTAACATGATACTTTATGAATGTTATGATATATATATTTTTTTTTAATCAAAAGTTTTTGTTCATTGCGCGATTTAAATGTTTCTCTTTTCCATTTGAAAATGAAAAATCATGTACTGTATGCTGCCCGTATGATATTAGAAACTGTTCTTTTGCCTTGATGTATTATTTTATTTTGAGACCTGTAAACAATTTTATAAAATAATCTTGTGAATGTAGATAACTTTAATATGACATGTTCTTTAAATCTGTAAGTGGAATAATACTACATGTAAGATAAGTTATGAATTAATTGAGAAATAAAGCAGGGAAATGGTTTTGGATGATGCATATATTCTTCCTTGGATGTACCGATGATGGAACTGACTTTGTGAGGCTTGGATGGGAGAGAGGAAGCCCGGAGAATGATGTCATTGTCAGGATTCGTCGTCTTTTGGTAAGATTGTAGCTCTAAGATTGTTATTTTCTTTAAAATGCATTGCCAAGAATTTTGTGTATATTGCTCACACTATTTGCAAATGTTGATATATTTTGTAATTGTTAAAAAAAAATTATAAGGCGAGACAAAAACAAACTATTCATGAAATTTATAGGTATTATAATACACAGGCAAGATTTTCTATTGTCATGAAATGTTAGTTTATCCTAAACTGTTTTCATATGTTTCTTTAAATATTTGAGGATTGTGAAACACTATATCATTGAAGCAACTTGTATGATGTATGTTATGTACAATATGACCATAGAATACGACATGTACTATTGCATTTGACTTTTTACTGTTATATTTTCATAAATTCCTTATGTCATTGATTGAAAAAAAAAAGTGAAAAATAAGAACATTACATTTTATTGTGTTCAGACAGATTCGCAGTATTCTTGTTTTCAAAAGAGTATATTCATAAATGAATTGTTGTAGTCTGTAGATCACTGTATTGACATTTTAGTCAAGGTTTCTATTCTCATGTTCCCTGTAGTACTGAAGTATTTGGATTGGTATAAAGTGTATATTGACTGTAGAAAAGGATAAGAATTAAAAAAAAACATAAATTTTGTTGTTTCTTTTATATTGGCTTCAATGATTCTTTTAAATACTAATAAAGCAAGTTGCTCTGGTTAAATGAAATCGAAACTGACTTTTGTGTGTTTTTAAAATGTTTTTGCAGTGGATGATAAGCACATGGTCAGGCATGATATGTTGTAACTTATATCTTCTGAAATGTATGCCCATATTCTGAACTGCGCTTTAGAAATAAACTTAAGTTCAGGTTCAATTGGATAGTTATAAGCTCACAGTATTGAAATTGTGTGATATATTGTCTGATAAACCTGAATTCAGCTTAGACTGCAGTTCTAGTAACCAGGCCAACATGTTGAGAGTTTTCCAGTTTAGTGTCAAGATAAAAATGGGAGAGAGCGACAGCAAGAGTCTGAGAGAAAAGTAGCGACAGTGAATGTCATGGAAACAGCATACATGCAGAATGGGAGAGTGAGAAAAAGGTGGAATAGAGAAAGATAGTGTTGGTAAAATTAATAACATACATGGAGATTGTTTTACATATAGAGTACCGAAGTGTTGACCTCATAATCGCCCGTCGTCCCAGTTACTGGTTCTAAACAAAAAAGTCCGTGCATGAGGTTTAGCCTAAATGGCAGTTCAGCAACGGGCTAGTCTCGGGCACTACACAAATAGGTTTCGGTGCGATCGTGTTGCTATTGTTAACAAAGATTGTTTAGAACAGCAACCATGACAATACCAGCCGTTATGACATCTACACTTCGGTTTTTCATACTCTATATAAAGAACAATTAAATGAGAAAGAGTGGATAGAAAACAAGTGGATTAGTAAATTACGCAATGCGTAATATATGTCCCCGCCGATAATGTAAAATTCCCATTATTATCACAATCAGTGCTATCACAGAAGCAAACGGAATCGAAATGGGTAAAAAATGGCAAGAAGTAGCATTTCTAGCCAATGTACAATATAGGTCAAAGTCAAGGTCAAAGGGTTCAAAAGTCAAAATTCTGTGAAGAAGTTTTGTAGTCTCACCTAGTGCTTATCATATACATGTAAAGCAAACGGAATCGAAATCAGATGAAAATGGCGAAGGAGTAGCATTTTGTAGTCATTAACAATATAGGTCAAAATCAAGGTCAAAGGTCAAAGGTCAAAATTCTGTGAAGAAGTATTGTAGCCATCACCAAGTGCTATCACATAAAGCAAGCGGAATTGAAATCGGATGAAATGTGAAGGAGTACAAAGCATTTTGTAGCCATAACAATATAGGTCGAAAATCAAGGTCAAAGGTCAAAGGGGTGAAAAGTCGAAATCCGTGAAGAAGTTTTGTAGTCCTCACCTAGTGCTATCACATAAAGCAAACAGAATCAAAATCGGATGAAAAATTGCGAAGGATAGCATTTGTAGCCAATTAACAATATAGGTCAAATAATCAAGGTCAAAGGTCAAAGGGGTCAAAAGTCAAAATTCCCTGAGGAAGTTTTGTTAGCCACACCTAATGCTATTCAAAAGCAAACAAAATCGAAATCGGATGAAAAATGGCGAAGGAGTAGCATTTGTAACCAATGTACAATAAGGTCAAAATCAAGGTCAAAGGTCAAAGGGGTCAAAAGTCAAAATTCCGTGAGGAAGTTTTGTAGTCCACACCTAGTGCTATATCATAAAGCAAACAGAATCAAAATCGGATGAAAAATGGCGAAGGAGTAGCATTTTGTAACCAATGTACAATATAGGTCAAAATCAAGCAAAGGTCAAAGGGTCAAAGTCAAATTCCGTGAGGAAGTTTTGTAGTCCTCACTAGTGCTATATCATAAGCAAACAAAATCGAAATCGGATGAAAAATGGCGAAGGGAGTAGCATTTGTACCAATGTACATATAGGTCAAAATCAAGGTCAAAGGTCAAAGGGGTCAAAAATCAAAATTCCGTGAGGAAGTTTTGTAGCCCGCACCTAGTGCTATATCATAAGCAAACAAAATCGAAATCGGATGAAAAATGGCGAAGGAGTAGATTTGTAACCAATGTACAATATAGGTCAAAAATCAAGGTCAAAGGTCAAAGGGTCAAAAGTCAAAATTCCATGAGGAAGTTTTTAGTCCTCACCTAGTGCTATATCATAAAGCAAACAAAATCGAAATCGGATGAAAAATGGCGAAGGAGTAGCATTTTGTAACCAATGTACATAAAGGTCAAAAATCAGGGTCAAAGGTCAAAGGTCAAAATTCTGTGAGGAAGTTTAGAGCCATCACCTAGTTGCTATCATATAAAGCTAACGGAATCGAAATCGGATGAAAATTGTGAAGGAGTAGCAATTGAAATTTTGGTCGACATGAACGGACGCTACGGAATGACGGACGGATGGACGGACGGACGGACACACACACACACGTACGGAGCCCGTTTCATAGTCCCCTGCTCGAACACGTTCGGCGGGGACAAAAATAGTGATGGTAAAAGTACTGGCGTACAGAGGAGAGTATGACAGAGGAATAGAAAAAAAAGTGATGATAAAATTAATGGCATACAGGAGGGAGTGAGACGGGAATAGAAATTGATGATACAATTAATTACGTAACTGGAGGTTATTTATCGAATTCCATATAGTAATTTAAGGATATGCATGTTACATAATATTCAATTGGAGACACGATTGAAACTGTAAGGATGGGCTACAGTGTAAGTGAAGCTCGATGAGCATGCAGCCCTAAAGGGAGATAATGGAATAAAGAATAATAGTGGTGGTAAAAAAAAATGACATACAGGGGGAGAGAGAGAGAGAGAGAGAGTGGAATGGAGAGAAATAGTGATGATGGTAAGTGTAATGGCATATGGGAGAAAGTGGAATAGAAAAAAGTACAAGTAGTGATAGGGAGAAGTCAGTATACAGGGGAGAGTGGAATAGAAAAAATATTGATTGTAAAAGTAATGGCATTCATGTAGACATAGGAGAGAGGCCTAGTGCAATACAGAAATGTAGTGATGGTTACAGTAATGGCATACACATACCTGCCAACATTGTGAATCCTAATATAGGGACAAAGTGGGAATACAAATTTTAAAAATAGGGACATTTCTGTATTTCTTATAGATTACTGTGCACAGATTTTTCAAAAAATAGGGACAAAGGGTTGTAAATGGTGATAATTGCTCCTTCTTTTCCCCCAAAATAGGGACTGTCCCTACTAAATAGGGACAGTTGGCAAGTATGCATACATGGAGAGATAGGGAATAGGGCAAAAGATTCAAATCGATGGATGAGATAGAGAGAAAGTGACAAGTAAAAGAAAGGGATGCATGTGTGTGTGTGATATAACAGGTACAAAAACAAGACCAGTGCCCTCTAATGTACAAGATATAATCAATCTTATTATTGATATCGATCATAAGTCTATGGTAAACCGTGTCTGCTCCCCTAAACCGTTAACTAAGAAAACCAAAAAGAATTATTCCTGTAATCGTGACTCGTGTTATTCTTAAAGGGGAATCCAACCCAAGGAGAGAATCAACCTTACAAGAAAGAGGAAAATGAGAGGAGCAATCTAAAAAAAGTTTCATCAAAATCGGTTATAGAATAAGAGAGTTATGGAAGTTTGAAAAGTCTAGTTGTTCCTTCTATGGGGATCCTCAAATTGGCATCATCGGCTTCAAAATGACCGATCTTATGGACAACTCTCCATTCATTTTGTACACAAATTTTCAGATTTTCCCCATTTTCTTTCAAAATTTGTCTTCTTTACTTCTGAGCTCAAAATATGTCATGGGAAAAGATATTTCACACAACATATGTTGAGCTCAGAAGGAGGTAAGATATATTTTGAAAGAAAATGGGGGAAAATCTGAAAATTTGTGTACAAAATGAATGGAGAGTTGTCCATGAGATCGGCCATTTTGAAGCCAATGATGCCAATTTGAGGATCCCCATAGAAGGAACAACTAGACTTTTCAAACTTCCATAACTCTCTTATTCTATAACCGATTTTGATGAAACTTTTTTTAGATTGCTCCTCTCATTTTCCTCTTTCCTGTAAGGTTGATTCTCTCCTTGGGTTGGATTCCCCTTTAATATTCTAAAGAGTGAGTACACAAAAAAATCTCCCAAAATAAAGCAAACTTGTTCACTTTACACAAAGGTATTTTACAAGAAAGATAATATTTTACAACCCTTCCAACTTGTATGCAGTTCTGTGTGGTCACACACATGGGTGCTCCTACTATGATAGTCTATGTTACAGTCCACCCTAGTTTATGAGGTTCTTGGAATCAAGCAAATTGCCTCGTTCAACAAAATCTCTTCCACTGAATATAATAAGACACTTGTACACATTTGAGATTGTGACCAGTACAAAAACCTAGTAATAAAAATATCTCATTTCTAAACTAATTTTAACAGAACAGATTAAAACTAAATTGAACTCATTTCCGATATCTTTTGCATTCTGGAGTTCTAAGAACAAACACACACACACACAAAACAACATGACAAGTCATATCTTTTAATATGGAATATTTTATTTAACCATATAATCTTATAATTCTAGATACAAAATAGACATAAATTGACAAAATATATACCTAGTCATAGCTTGATGATTAAAAGTAAAAAAAGATATTTGCAAAGAGGTTGAGCCGTAGCTAGCTATAATCTGGGTGGAGGATGTAGCTATTTTCTTCACTGCTGGCTCAGCATATAAGCTAAACGTCACATGTGACGAGGCTACAAATGGTGCTTTACACCTACTGTTCCAAGTCTTTGCTGCATCAGACCTTTTTGTCAAGCTACGTTTAGCGTAACAACAAAAAAAATACCTGCACCATCTTCCTAGATTATAGGCTACACTGTTTGTCTGTAGCATACTCGCAACATAAGTGGGGAACATACTTGTTTCTTATACTGATACATGTGTATCCCAGGGATGGCACTTTTCAGACTAAAGTAGGAATTCCTAATTTTTCAACCTCACTTTTTACCATAGGAAACCCCTTTTTGTGTACAAACGGACCCATTCAATATGAACTTCCTACTTTTTTATCACTGCTTAGTGGCATCCCTGGTATCCCATAATCAAAAAGTGGTGTACTAAAGATCATACAAATGCTCTGATGATACCTCTCTCAGCTCACCAATATCACGCATCACTAAACACTACTGTTCTGAAAATGCCTCCAAAAATTGTGAGTCATTTACTTTCATGCTTCTTGCAATATGGGTTGTTTTTACGCTCAGGGTACACCGTTCAAAAAAATGGCCTGTGCACCATAACAAGAAATATACATGTAGATACTGTAATCTCAAATCTAAGATGGCAAGCTATTGGGCACTGTTAGAGCAACCTACAAGAGAAAAATAAATTATTGAAATACACATTTCCTTCTAAAAATTGACCATATCTGGCATTTTAGGTCAAAATTACTGTTTCATTTTATTTTTTCTAATTTTCAGCCTGTGGATCTTTATCATTAGCAATCATTAAGCTTGATTTTTCCAATCAGAATTGATTACTTAAATGCAACTGTTTAAAAATGGGGTGCCAAATCCATAAAAAAAATGACCTCTGCGAATCCAGTGTTTTTACGCATAGTTGATGAACAATGTTTTTTTCTGTAAAAACACTTGTATATATGCAACAAACTTATAATGTTTACTTTGTCCACATCCACCCTTTTTTCAGACAGTTCACATTACAATGTTGTCAAATCACATTCTGTCAAAAAGCATCCTCTCCGAAAAATGAAGCAAATGACTTTACGTGTAATAAAAAATTAAACCCCTATAGAAAAATAAGTTAGTGACCTCATGTCTCAAAGTTTAAAAGCAATAACATTTCACTTGTCTAGAAAGCAATGAAAATGCACTGGATACTCCCTGTATTAAACCTATAGAAATAAGAGAATTCAAAGGGCTAACGTGGGACTCCCAGTCCCAAAAGCATAGGAATATTGTACAATCAAACTGGAAAATGTCCAATGCATATCTATCCAATCCGCACATCGTAATCAGGGGGTGATTCACTAACAGCTAAATCAATTTTAGGATCAATAGCCATGTTATAATAATAATTAACATTATAGCGCTTTATACATATTGTTTCAAAGCGCTTTACAAAGTAAACATAAGAAATATTACACAACGAACATAAGATATAAACAAGAAACATCAATTATATAATGGAATAAATTGGCTTACTTAGTGATTATACAGAAAAATAAATTAATTACAATTATGGTAACATCTTAACTAAGAATTAAACAGGTATGTTTTTAGGTGCTTTTTGAATGTTTCTACAGTAGGGGCATTACGAATTACAATGGGGAGATTGTTCCCGAGTTTTGGGGCACAGACAGAGAAAGCTCGATCACCGTAGCGGGTATGAGTGCGGGGACCGGGTGCAAGCTGAAGGTGAGAAGAGGATGAAGATCGGAGATTTATAGATGAAGTCTGCTTTGGTAGTGACGAGTTCCATAGATCTGTTTTTGGGATTGATCTTAAATATTAGTGAATCACCCCCTTGGTCTGACATTTGCTCTGGCAAAAATTGCTCTATGGTCAATCTCCAACACTAATCAAATAGCTAACTTCGACCCTGGACTTACACTAGACCTAAACATATTATAAAACGCTATTGCAACCCTTACAACAAACAACCTTACATCTTACAGGGACATAATGCCTGGAGCAATTGTCACCAAAGCATTTATCAGTATCAATTTTAATATTAAATATAAGAGGATTCTGAAGGACCCTTACATCTTACAGGGACATAATGCCTGGAGCAATTGTCACCAAAGCATTTATCAGTATCAGTTTTAATATTAAATATAAGAGGATTCTGAAGGACCTGGGGTGAAATCTTCCACACTCGGTGAGGTGGTAGTAGTGGTGTCAAGGTCAGAATCGCTGACCCAACTCTGACTCGGCGTATCGGAATTACTATCCGAGAAGCTACTGCTGCCCGCCTGGTCCACATGAGGTTCAGGGGTAGGTTCCTGCAGTGCTGTTTGGGGAGATATGATCAAAATATTTCTTACTAAAATCCAGTCAGGAAAACAGAGAATTGTTTCTGGAGCACATTGATGATGTAAGAACATCCTTATTAAAGCCAAAGTATAGTTGTGGTAGAGAAAATTGCATTTAAAAAAAAAACTTACTCAACTTGTCCTAATATTGTTCCAATGACATATCAATACATGATGGGCAAGTAATATAACCATGTACCATGTATGTCTTTCCATGATATGTTATAGTTAGCATAAACATGGGGAGATATTCATCAAAATGAGGCCATACTTCCTTCACTCTCACCCCAGAACTCTGGGCATGCCACACCACTGCTGACTGGTATGGCGTGTGTGCATTCTGTGTGTATCAGTCTGTGTATCAATAGCATATACTTTTCACACAAGCCACTGCACGTTGCACTCTCCCGGTGTCATTCTGTTTAGGCATGGCCTGTCAACAGATCGATTTACACAGTTTTGTTGCTAAATTTAGGTCTTAGAGTGGATTTTATAGCAAATGATTTTGTACACAGAGGTTATTTGAGGTATTATTTCATATTATTCTGCTATGGAAGTAAAACAAAATATGTTCTCCCAAAACTATACATGAGCTTTAACTGCACTGTTTGGAAATATTTGACATTGAATTCATTTTGTGACTTGAGTTTATTGCAAAAAAGCTGGAAAATAGTTGCTATCCCCATGTCATAAAAAGACTTTTATCATCTCTCTTCATGTGCATTACATATGTAGCACCATGAATAGCATGCTGGCGAGCTGCGTGAGCAATTTACAGACCCAAAACCTCACTTAATTATTCTTGGGTTGACCTTCGTTAACTAAATGTAATGTTAGGCTATAATGGAATATTCAATGTTCAAAAACTAGGTCTCAAAACATCTTTAAGTCTTGACAGTAAAAATAATGGAGGGACATTGCCAAAAAAAGTGATGGTTTTGATTTTGCAATAAAAGAATATCATCATAACACAATATCAGTACAGATCAAACTAGTTATAAAAGAACTCTCAAGGGAACATCTCACTGAGCCTTGAATGCTTGTGAATGCAGCCGATCTGCTCATTGCCATATATCATAGAGTCTAGCCTACTTTGTAAATAGTAGGTATCTTAATAACGGGTGCATTTTCTTTTAAACTGCTTTGTTTTGACGCACATTACAAAAGATAATGCATCGTATTGATACCTATTGAAATAGAGTTGGCTAGATTTTATTGGTTCTTGACGACCACTTACCTTCCAATCGCCCCATTATTTCGTCATACACAGTTGTAGAGTACTGCAAAACAATATCTGTATGTAAGAGCTGGGCTGTATCATTAAGCAGTGGGTCTTGACTAAATCCAATGATGTAAGGTTCATCTGTATGAAATGATGGGCAAATACAACCCCATTCTGGTGCCGCACTGACATCGATAGCAACGTCTTGGTAAGAACCTGCAAGTAGAGCAATCCAGGTGTTTATAAAATCCTTTGTGAGCTTTCCATGCTACAAGAAGAAGCATTTAATGCAAGAATTTTGATATCCACTAAATATGTTGGATTTGTTTTTGTGTTGCAAATGATTATTATCTATGAAGATAAAAGAAATAATAACATCATAATTATTTTATGCATATTGTGTGCTTTGATCACCCTTACAACTGAAATTTCAGACATAGCCCATCTTTGACTGAATTAGAAGAAAAGTTGTCTTTCTCTAGTGATCTCATCAAGTTTGAACTTCATATTTTAAGAGGTTTCTCAGATAATGTGATAAAATGTCACAACGTGATATTTTTTTAATAATGAAGGAAACTGACCAGAAATATATAATATGAAAAAATGAGCAAAGAAAATTGGGTACCATCGGGATTTGAACCACAGACCTCCTGGTTAATAGTCGGGCGCTCTACCATCAGAGCTATAGTAAGCCCCGGATGTGTGTGCCCTGGTGATATTTTGTAAGTTGATCTCTGCAGTAGCGGATCCAGGCGGGGGCACAGGGGACGCACCCCCCCCCCCCATAAGTTGAAAACCACTTATTGACTGTACATGTTAAAATCAGAAAAATTCGGCAGTGCCCCCCCCCCCCTCCTGAAATCCTGGATCCGGCAATGTCTCTGTGACCCTTGACTTTTAATCAACCTTTTCCCAAAATCTGATCAGATGGTCATCCCATGGTGGTATATAATATCATATTTTAAGTTCATACATGTACATCAAGTGGTTCTTGAGATATCGCAATAACAGGAAAGTGGAAAAGAGGAAAAGAAAGACTTCCGCACCGTTTTGATAATAACATTACAAATCGCTATTACTTCTGAGAATATTTTAAATTTGCGTTTTTTATTTTCTTTTTGCTTGAGACTTACCCTGAGTCCAGGTTGGCATCTCCCCAAACATAACTTCATAAATCTCCATCTCTAAGACCCCTGTGTTTGCATCCCATCTATTAGCATAGGCAATGATAACTAGATGAAGGGGAAAAGTGAACACACAAAAGAATGAACATTACTTTATTATAATGCAGCTCACTTCCGTTCAAATGAGCACGGATACAAAAAGATTATAACACAGTAATTCTCCAGGTCAAAATCTTAAATGTGTGTATTTGCTTAGTATAAGTTTAAGAATAGTTTGCCAGCCCATCTACGTTCTAATACATCAGTTGAATCATTTAAAAGACATCTTAAGACTTATTTATTTTCATTGTAGTGTACTATTGGAGACCTCTATGTAAAGCGCATAGAGCAGTTTTTAAATTGATTATGCGCTATATAAGAACCAGTTTATTATTATTATTATTATAACAAGATTTTGTTCTAATAACATAACTGGTCCACAGCGTCTTGTAATTGGCTTGGTCCCTGGCACCTCATTAACCTGTTGGAGACGAGCTGATTTGGCTATAACACACATTTCCCATAGACCTCAGCCCGATATATTCGGGCTCAGTCCCCAACGGGTTAAAATGGGAGTGTAGTATATAAAAGGTGATTTAAAAAAAAAGGAATGTTCCCTAATGAGGAAATAAACCTCATCAACATTAACCCCCTCCCCCAAATAAAAATAAAAATTGATACAGTGATATACAAATCAGACTGTTCCCATACAAAGAGGCATATTATGTAAGTAAAAAACATTATTCCTCAAATCAAATTCTATTATTTTTGGGGTTAAATATTTCAGCAATTAATTGTTAAGAAAACGGGGGTGATTGTTGTATTCCACGTGGCTCATCTGGGTTGTGCAGTTTACCTGCCAGTTTTTTTAAGAACGCACAAATTGGAAGGACGGCTACCTCTTGACATGGAACCCATTTTTTAAGGGGAAATAACAACATATAGACAAGTAACATAAAGAAGAAAGAAAGAGAACTGTTTTACTTACTAGCTGCTGAATTCTGACACAGTTCTTCTGCAGTGCTTGTGGGACATTGGCCAGCATCACAGAATGAATAGGATCTGGGTTCGCTTGGTGGTGATGTCTCTGCCTCTACTGGACTTGCATCTGTCTCTCCTGGACTTTCATCAGTCTCTAAGGGAATTTCATCAGTCGGTGAGTGTGGATGAACAACAGTAGGAACTTCCGGCATTGGACCCTCCACATGACTTTCCCAAGAGGAAGAGCTAGACCACTCGTTAGTAACTGGTACTACTGGTGCTGGAGTTCTCACAAATTCAGGAACTCCTACAAGATACATGTAATTGTATTAAAGTCTATATATACACAAGTGCCTAATATGAAAAAGTTTCATCACTTTTTATAGTGCTTTGCAATATCATTATGAGAAAACTGACTAAGAAATAAGCAATACTTCTGTCATGTCGTACATAAACCGGATGTTTGATAAGAACAGTTGAAATTAATCATCATTTTCATGCTCAAATTGTTTGATTGTTTTTTTTGTTGTAAATTTGCATTAACAAAGAGTATAAACAATGGATTTTATATTTCTTAAGGGGTTGTAGAAATGAAATTAATATACTATTATGCCAATTTAAAGAGTGTTGGAGTGATATTAAAGAAAATACCATTAATGCAGAACTGAGTGCTGGACGCCTCCTCAATGTCAATGGACAGGATACATGCACGAGCCTTGAGATGACACATGGATGTGTAGTTCTTCCCATCCGTCCCACAAATTTCTGACTGATTCGGATCAGGGGCGGGGCAGTCTCTGGGACTGATACACCCACAGATGCCAACGTTGGTGGGAAGGATCACACACCTCTGCCATGACTCACATGTGATTACATCACACGGTCCCTCTGGCTCAATGATCTCTGTTTAAGGGGAAGAATCAGCACAGTTTGATTCAGGAATGCCATAACAGGCAAAATTAAAGACAACCCAAGGCAATTGTCAGATTGTGTCTCACCAACAGTGACTAAATAATATTGCCCAAGTCCATCCCTAACCAAGCTTGATTTCACAAGAAAGTCTTGCAAACAAAATTTAACATTTTACCTCAAATGACCTTTGATTTCTCTATGTGACCCTGAAAGCACTCCAACATGATGTTACCCCTAGTGCATCTATCACCCAAATTTGGTTGCCATTGGGCTAACTGTTGTCAAGTTATGTCTCATAAGGGAGTCTGCCAGGTAAACTTTGATGTTTGAAATAAAATGACCTTTGACCTTACCATGTGACATCTGATGCCACTACAACATGAAGGTCCCCCATGTGCATCTATGACCCAAGTTTAGTTGAAAAGGGAGCACCGGTTGCAAAGTTATTTGTTATAAGAAAGTCTTGCCAGTAAACTCTAAAATTTGATCTAAAAAGGCCTCTGACCTCAACATGTGACCTCCGACAGCGCCGTAACATGATGGTACCCCTAGTGCATCTATCACCCAAGTTTGATTGCCCTAAGATCCCTAAGTCTCGACTTCACCTCCGGTTGGCGAGACAAAAACTAAAAAACCTCAAACAACAAGACTCACCTACGCAAGTCGGAAGAGGATCAGACCAGATTCCTGTCGGTTGGCAAGTTAAGAAACTCTCCCCTTGTAACTGGTAGCCCTGGTTGCACATAAAGTGTACCGATTGTCCCACTCTATTTGTCCCAATCTTGGTGCCGTGGTGTGGGGGCTGTAATTCAGGACACGTTGCTCCTGGTTAAAATGATACATAAATTAAAATGATATATAAATTCCTTCGGAGCGAACTGTTTAACCCCCCCCAAAAAAAATTAAAGAGCTCCTCCTGAGCAACATCAAAGTGTTGCCAATTTGCTTGATTTATAAATTATTGGCCTGTATCCGCTTCGTATCTACTCGGTCTAACAGCAGTTGTTCCAATTCTCTTAGTATCTAATGCATGGCTATACCCATTTGGTTTACAAAAAAGATTCAGTCTAATGTCTGGGTTAAGAAAGCGGCTAAGAATTTTGGCCTAAAATCTTATAAATTTAAAATTCTGTATCAGGATTTCTTCAAACCTTAACTGATACATACTTTTCCCCCTCATTTTCCTGCCATAATTATGAAAATAAATCCACCAATTTTCAAGGAGAAATAACCCCCCACCAATCGATCAAAAGTATTTCTACATAAAGCAATCTTAAAAACAAAAATTGTGTCTGAATTCTTACAAGTGGCATCATTATGATCATCATCGTTTTGGTATGGATTTTATCACCTGTGCATGATTAACCACTATTTATTTTCAGTTATCTGTACATAACCATCTCGCAAATAGTGCTAATTTAAATTGAAATTGTTGTTGATTTTTACCAGTGAGATGATCATGCACAGTAAAACAAAGACATCAGTGGGGTGTAACACAAAGACTTAGGATTAAGATTAATAACGAGTTATGATTGATTTTTTTCCTCGGTAGCCTCATCATGGACAGGATAATCCAAAGTGGATGATCTTAATCCCAACCCTAGCCCTAACCTTACTCTTAATCCTATCCAAATCCTTATCCATGACTGTACCTGGTTTCCAAATGAGGCTACCGGGAAAAAAATCAATCGTAAGTCTTTGTGTTACAGGGCACAGGTCATATAGTGACAGTCTTGTGATAAAATCTGGATTTGAGCAGAACATATGATTGTTTTCCTTGCAATTACCAAAATGAAGAACAAACATTATGCAGCAACTGTTGGGAAATTATTGGACACAATTGTTTTTGTTTTGTTTTGTTGTTTTACAAATAATACATAGAAAGTTTGACTTCAGGTAGCCTTTAATGCTTACTTATACATCGTGGAACACGATGTGACCACTCCCCAAACACGCAAGTACTTCTGCTTGCCCCATCACGGTTATAACCCCTGTTGCAGGTGAAGATGATTTGTTTGCCCATGGGATAGCGTCCTTGCGTCCGTGGGTCATTATCAAATATTGAACCGTTTGTGGGTGCTCTGGGCCTCTCACAGTCAATCGCTGCATACAAATCAAATTTGAACATAAAATGAAAAGGAAATATGGAGGATCAAATTGAGATCTGGATATTGGCTAAAATTGATTGCCAATTTGCACCAAAAGATAATGCATCTTAATGTCTCTTTTCAGTGCCAATTTAAGGATTTTATTGATGACACATACAATTGAAATTTTGGATATGAAATTTATTTACCACTTTCATAAATACATTCATTAATGCATTCATAAGAATAACATTGAGTATAAACTTCTGAGGCAAAACATATTGTCCCCCCCCCTTCACATGATATTGAAATTGCAGAATTTCGAGAGTAGGTCATCAAAATTTTCCAGTACAATATAGGGCCATTCATAGTAAAAGTATGAAAAAGTACCAAAATCATGAAATTTTGCCTTGCAAATTATTTAAATGCAATGGTGTTCAGAAGTATATGACCCTGCAAACATAACCAATGTACCATTGACAATCTAAGAACGTATTGATACAATATCATATATTTATCATAGATACCAATCTGTGAAACAGTTTAGTGGAAAATCATTTATCTGAAGGTGCCCTCACACTACGGCGTGTTGAGCTAACGTTTGACCAGCGTTCTAGGAATTTGGTGTGTACGCTCGGAAACGTTGCTACTCGTTAACAACACGCAATTAATCGTTGTCTGAACGCGAATGTACGCTGAGATAAATTCATAATTTATTACACGTTCACAGTTTTGAGCGTTTTCTAGCACGTAACAACGCACTTATCAATAGGTTCTGTATGCGCTGGGCAGTAGCAGTGTGAACTTTATGCGCGTTGGATGTTCGTTCCCTTGTCGTTCTCTATTCGTTCCCTCGTCGTTCTCTGGTCGTCCAAACGCGTCTAATCTATCTCGGGAAGTTTTTTTTTTACTATTATGGTTTATTCCTATTCTTTTCATTTTTAATCAATATCTTTGAATGCATCGATTTTTTTTCCTCCTCGAATACATTTTTAAAAAATAATAATGATATAAAATATTCCTATTATGTCGGAGAAGAGATTATGGGATAATGAATCGACATGTAATTCAATATAAATGTGGTCTCTTAATCTTTATTTCATTTGGGAATTAGCTATATTATATGATGGTATATTATCAATAATACTTGAATGCTGCGAGCGCCTTTCAGAGTCGCCTCACTAAGCCTGGTAATAGTTAGTTAACATTAAAAGCCCTTATAAACACCGAGTAGGATACATGTATAAAGTGATACATAAATGTATAAAAGTATGTTTAGAAAGATTTTCGTCAAGTGGTATTTATATAATTTAAGAAACAAACCTTCATATTTTGGTTAAGAAAAAAATTTATTATGATGTATCTAGGAATAGGTATAAACCAAAAGCCTTGGACCACGGGAAAGAATAAGGGAAACGGAAGAGAAACACAGATGGGGAGAACTGGGTAGACAAAAAGGAAAGAGAGGTAAAAAGAGAATGAAAAAACAGGAACAAGAAACAGACAGAGAGAGAGAGACAGAGAGAGAAAGGTGAAGAGAGGAGAAAGAGATAACGAATGAATATAATATAATGGGAGAGAGACTGGAAGATGAAAATAGGAAAAAGAAACTAAAAACATTATTGAGAAATTGAGATCTGAAACTCAAAAAAGTTTTATAATAGACGCAAGGTCGTTTGCAAACATAACATTGTGCAATACATTTTTCCCTTTTTTTTTTGGAGGGGGGGGGGGTGGGAGGTTGTGGGGAAGCTTTGTTTATCTCTAATTTATGGGCACAAAATTGTTTATTCATTGATAGTATTCATTGTATAGGCATGTTAAAAGTGTTGAACAGTCAATGCATTCTGATAACTGCATAAACAGTTTGTTTTCCTTTTTGTTCTGTTTTTCCCTATATGATCCTTTTTTGTGAGCACTTAATTTATTTCAAATAAATTGATGGGTGAAAAAATCAGCTTGCGCTTTTTTAAAATCAAGATGAACCAAATAAATGGACGGGCTTGTTTCAAATTACACTCTTCGTCATAAAGGTGGAATATTTTTTCTGGCTCAAGCGACATTATGTTGCTCCGTTATTAATTTCTTGAATGTGTTTGTCACCGCCTTCACTTTCTGGGATCCTTGGTATATCTTGGACGCTCCCTCGCCCCTTCCCGGGGATTTTTCTTCAAAGTTTGTCACCCCCCAGAAGATGGCCATTGTCGTCATTTTTCTTATTTTTGGGGCCCTTTTTTGTTCACGCGACCCACCAAGGCCCCCTCAGTCCTACCCCAAGGAAACACGTCTGAGGTGGAGATTTGTTATTGTTCTTTAAATTAAATCTAGATTATGATTACAGGCTTGACTCTTTTGTCTAGGGGGGAGGGGCTCAAAATTTATTTTGATTGGAATTCAACATTCCTTGTATTCATTTTTACACCATTGAAATTTCTATCTTCCCTAAATTGTATTGTAAAATCTCAACCAAACATAAATCAAAATGAAATATTATCAATAATGACTATTTACAGCCTTGTCATCAAGGCTAAACAAAATTTAAGGGGAAAATTATGATATTTAAGGGCTAAAGATGGTTTTTCATTTCTTTTGTTTTCAGCATAAAGATGGAATAAAATATTCCGAATTTTCACCAATCTCGTTTTTTACTTTCAACCCCTCCCTAGACAAGAGACCTAAGCCTGTCCCCAGAAATATAGATTTAACGTAAAGAACAATATAAAACAGTACATCTCAGTCGCGTTTCCAGGGGTAGGACTGAGGGGGGGGGGCTTGATTGGCCGGGAAAACAAAAGGGCCCCAAAATGAGAAAAAATGGCAAAAATGGGCATCACGGGGTTGACAAAATTTTTTGGAAAAAGGTCCAAGTGAAGGGTTGGAGAATGTCCAAGATATAGCCAGGGTCCCAAAAGTAAAAGCAGGACAACATATTCAAGATAAAAGTCAGAGCAAAATCATGTCGCTATACGGAACAAAATTCCTTTATGACGGACAGTGTAGATGAAATATGCTTTCTTTAATTTCTCAACCCTAATCAAGATGAAGGGGTCGGGCCAAATGTCCCCTACCATACTCTTTTACACTACATCTACACTCAATACAATATTAGGGTGTTATAAGATGGTATTGTTTTCTTGAGATAGAAAACATTACATGTTTAACTACACTGTTGGTCAAAAAGGTTGGATTTTTTCATTGATCCAGCAACATAAATAATTTTGATGTTTATTTATTTATTTATTTATTTATTTGTTTATATTGGATTTTCCTAAACCATGACCGGGTATTGAATAATTAAAAAAAGTACTTCATCCACCACAATAACCATTCTGGCAACATTTTTTGGCTTACCAAAGCCCCCTTGGTGCTATCCCATGAAACGCTTTGAGGTGTAGGGTTGCTATTGGTCTTAAATCTAGGTTTTAAAAAAATGGTTTCTTGTCTAAGTGAGGGGTTGAATTAAAAAGCGTGACTGGTAAAAAATATAAAAATAAAAATATTCTACGTTATGGTAAAAACAGAGAGAGAAAAAAAAAAAAACTTTAACAATCAATGTTATTATTTCTGCATTTTTTTTTTTTCTGTCTAAGAAATGACATTAGCAGTAATGGATCCAGGATTTTGAAACACGAGTGGTGCATCCCGAAAATTTAAGGAAAAGAAGGTGCAGGCGAAATTTTTCCAATTTAAACATATAGAGTCAATCATTTTTTTTAATCATAGAAAGTGTGCGGGTCTCCTGCGCCCCGTATAGATCCGCCACTGCCAGGTTCCCGGAGAGTTGAGAGGGGACAAACAAATCAAGAAATTTAAGCTGGAGCAAAATGATGTGGCTAGAGCAAAAATATAAAAAATAAACAAATAAACAATAGTATAAATAATAATATAATACATAAATAACAAAAATAACAATAATAAAAAATAATAATAATATCCAAGCTTAATTAAAAACAGTGTAAATTCTGTTGGTGATCGTTTGAACTTCGTATTTTTGAGGTAATAAATTGCTCCAAAATGATATATAAGATATAAGAAATACCAAATTTTTGTTAACATTTAAAAGTGTTTAGATACGTTCATACCTTGGTATTCACAGAAAAAATTACATGTATATTTCAAGTCGAAAATGTTTATATTTCATTATTACGAATAGTTACTTTACATGTAAATATAGCACTTAAACAGGGAGGGAAACTACTGAGCACAAAACAGAATAAGCTTTAATAATTTTATTCGATAACACAAGCGCCCCATTTGGTGACATAAGGATATTGAGGTAAAAAACATACGCCCCCATTTGGTGACATGAGGAAATTGAGTCAAAAAACATATAATCAAAAGTTCTGCGTTGGTTGGACGCACTTCGAACTATGAAGGAACGTTCACCCAAAGCGCTAAACGATCAAGTAGTGACTGCCCAGCGCTTTCACAGCGTCTTTATAAGAACGCTGTTACACGCAGAAAATTTTGAACATGTTCAAAATCAAAAATTGACCTCAGCGTTCCTCTGCGTTTCTTTGCGTATCCCAACGAAAAGCAAACGCTTTCCTACGTTTGCCTAGCGATTTTCGAACGACAGTCCGCGCTCATGAACTTACGCGAAAATGCAATTAACATTCCACGAACGTCGGGCAATCGTTACTCAAAACGCACATGTTTGGCGTTTCCTAACGTTCTTTAACACGTCTAAAAACGCTAGGCATAAGTTGGGCATCGCTGTTCAGTCGTTGCTAACGCTAGGCAATCGTTAGGTGGACGCTAAGCACGCGCAGTCATCGTTACACTGACGCTATTCATTCGCTTCTCAGTCGTTTAGAGCTCGTTAAAAATTCCATTTTGGGCAGGGAAAATATAGCGTTCTTGAGCGTATTTTGGACATAGTCAAATTTCGAGTGAAAATCGTGAACGCTAGACACACGTTACCTCAACACGCTCTAGTGTGAGGGCACCATGAGGAGGGACTGGATATACCCTAGGAGCCATGGGCCTTTAATCAGCATTTTTGCTGGGGAAGGTTTGAAGGTCTCATCTAGAGTAAAATTTTGCGCTGATTCCAAAAATGTCACTCTTACTGACCGTACCCATGACACTTCGGCCGTTTTGGCCAATTATTGTCCAAAAATGACCATTTTGGTCACTTGTGGTCAAGGATATTTTATTTCTATACTTTTTGCAGATATGTAGGATTTTTACAACTTATCAAATGTAAAAATGTGCGCTGATTCTAGAAAAAGTAGTTTTATTGACTCTGTGGGTCATTAAAGGGTTCATTTTGGTCAATTTTGGCCAAAAATTGACATTTTTATCACTTTTGGGACCAAAATTAGACCAAAATGACCGTCACAGTCATCTAAGTGATGGTTTTATCACCTCAAAACCATTTTTAAAAACTTCCTTGGGTGTAAGAGAATAATCCCATACCATTTTCCTTAAATATTTGGACAGCCCTGGTCATTTAGGCCAGTTTGACCGAAAGTGACCATTTTGCAGTTTTGCCGGATTTTGCTGTACAGGCCTATGTATTACACATGTATTATACTGTATACATGTGTATACATGTAGATGTATTATACTTTCGTTCAACTCGTTTTATTAAGAGTTGACTTGTGGTGGAGAAGTGGGAAAAATTTATGCTAATTTTAAAAAATAGAGGTCTTATTCTACCTACCCATAAGGTACTGGTCACTTGGTGGTCACTTATTGGCCTAACGTTGACCATTAGCCCAAATGAAATAAAAATGTTATTTACAATGTATACAGTGCCTAAAACATAGTTAGACTGTGTCTCTAAGCACTTGAAAGACATTTTTTTTATCTTCCCAGTCATCAGAAACATATTTTCCCCGCACGCAATATGTGCACATTCTCCACTCCCTACTTAAATGCCGGCCATGAACTATTAAAAGAACAAAAAATGTTTGATATTTGTTTTCACAACAAAAGGCATGCACAAAAATGACAAATCTGAAAATCTGTTGTATTTAATGTGATTTAATCATTGTAATGTCCACTGTGACCATTCCATATGCAAATGGTCAGTAGGGGTCAAAATGGGAACAATTACCGCCAAAGTGATACCAGTAATCCGTTATTTAGTTTACAATGCACTACAATGCACTTACAATGCATGTATTGAGTTTCATGTTTGTCAATACCCATCCGCGTTAAAACTGATTGTCTCACTCATTAGGCCACTTTTGGTCAAAGGTTAAGCAATAATTTTATGTCATTTTTTAATATTATTTTAAATAGATACAATTTCAATTACTCAGCCTACATTGTACAATTGTATGCAAAGAATAACAATTGTATAATCGTCATGATATTCCAAGGTGATCATGCTGAACCAAGCTGACCAATAATGATTTCCATAGCAAAATGAAATCTATAGTGATATAATTTAATTTTCATATAACTATACTTGTAGATCTGCATGATCTGTTGACGATTTGAAATATCACCAAGGAATATAGTAATTAAAGAAGAATGTCATGTAAAATGTTGTCTATTACTTAAAACCATTATAGCAAAAGCGGCTTTCATGTTGCCCTGGTTGAATTATGTGTCCTGAGTGAGTCCAGTATAACCAACATGACCAAGGTCTTCAATGCCTTTCTATTGGGAAACATTTCAACTAGGCGGG
Organism: Paracentrotus lividus; assembly: GCA_940671915.1. Classification (NCBI taxonomy): domain Eukaryota; kingdom Metazoa; phylum Echinodermata; class Echinoidea; order Camarodonta; family Echinidae; genus Paracentrotus; species Paracentrotus lividus. The sequence goes on along the minus strand of CALNVZ010000649.1, from coordinate 15,136,365 downwards.
AGAAGTCATGTCCTGCTAAATACTTATCATTCGTTATAAACATGTTGAAGTTTTCTTGTAGTGTGAAGAGGCAAATGAAAGCTACCGACAGTTGTTCACGATTTTGAAGGATGTCGAGTCATCTCCATCTCCTGAAATGATGGAAGAAAGTGTCTTAACTCCTTCATGGTTGTCTTTGATTGTTTTTGAAAAGACACCAGTGTGACAAACATGGTGTAAATCCAGTTTGGGATGCAATGAGTGGACATGGTTGACTGTGTTTACTGTTCAGTAGAACTGTGAGAACCATGTTGATCTGTTCACATTCATGATAGGAAAACAGTCAATGTCTTCTTTGAAGTGAACTGCCATAATTATGCTTGTATATAATATATGTGGGTCCTGTACAGGGATACTACTCATCCTGGAATAATACATGGGTTGTCTGTTAGTGTTCTTAACAATCATTGCATCATTCCACCAAAATCAGGGAGTAACTAGAAATACCATTATACAGTCAGCTCTCTTTAGAATGGTCTTGATCCAAGCCATGAACTTAGTAGGTCCAAGGACAAGAAGTTCCATGGAGACTTGAACGAGTGCAAGATATTGACACCCGAATGGTTCATTTTAAAGAGTCTTTGAAAAGATGCCTGGTGATGTGAAGAATGACATGCTAAACCTTTTCTTCTTGGGCAATGGTACAAACTCATTCCTTCGGGGATATGTGAATGATCCTTCAAGGTTAGAAAGACCCTTTCTAATAAATTAAGTGAAGGATTTCGCTAAGTCAAAGAGGTGACTGACTAATAATGCTTCTAGCTTGCTCCCTGATTTTAGTAGAGATATTCCCTGCTTGGTCGCTGTAATGACGGAGGTGTCCATAGATTGGTCAACTAGCTGCCTTGCAAATGAAATGATGGCAGCTTCTAAAACGCAGATAAGCCATCTCGTATAAGTTGTTCCCTTATTCCCGGATGAGTGGTATCAATGTACTGGACCCAAGATAGTATATATAGGCACATAATGGCATGCATAATTGTGGCAGTTCTCGAAGACGTTGTTTCTCCTATCAAGAATGTGTAAAGATCCCTGAAGATCTCGAAAACGTTGTTTCTCCTATCAAGAAAGTGAAAAGATCGACATATAATTCTCACAACTCTAATGACCAGTAAATAATGTCAACCACGTCCATGCAATTTATCATACAATTGACACCTTGTTTGCCACTGTGGCGTCTTGGCAGAAACGGTCAAAGACAGCTTGAAGAAGTTGTAGACACTTTTTTTGTCCATCCTTTCATGAGATGGAGATGACTCACTAGACATCCTTCAAGATCTTTGCCAAATAACCGTGGCTCTCATTTGCTCTTAACGTTATAATTAAGAAGAGGTCAATTATGTTTGATGCGCGTATTAGTTGCCATGAGGTCATGTATTCTCCCGCCTGGTTGAAATGCTTTCCTGAGAGAAAGACATTACTGGAGCCTTGGTTACGGACACTAGATTTGCTCATGACAACACATAAAAACCGGCTTTGCTATAATGGTCAAGGTCATTGAATGACATTCTTCTTCCATTGCGATATTCCAAATCGTCATCAGATCACTTACAAGTGTAAATACATGTAGTCATATAAAAAAAAAATCACTGTATAGAATTCATGTTGCTATGGAAATCACACAATTGGTCATATTGAGGTAGTACGATCAGCTTGAAATTTATTCTTTCTGTGTTTTTCTTGTAAAATCATGGCGAAAATACAATTGTTATTCTTTGTAGGCCTACAATTGTACAATATATGCATAGTGATTGAAATCTTATTCTATTTAGAATTTGTTAAAAAATGACATAAAATTAGTGCTTACATACCTTTGACTACAAAGCGGCCAAAATGGCCAGCGAGAACTTATTGAGTGGGGAAAATGATCAGTTTTAACGGGATGAGCATTCACAAACATTAAACTCAATAAAAGTATTGCGTTATAGACTAAATGGTAAATTACTTGTATCCATTTTGGTGGTTGTTACCAATTTGACCCACACTGACCATTCACATATAGGAATGGTCAGTGCGGGTCAAAATGGTAAGAACCACCAAAGTGGACATTACAATGATTAAATCACATTAAATACGAAGGATTTTAAGACTTGTCATTTTTGTGCATGCCTTTTGTTGTGAAAACAAATATAAAACATTGTTTGTTCTTTTAATAGTTCATAACCGGCATTTAAGTATGGAGTGGAGAATGTGCACATATTGTGTGCGGGGAAAATATGTTTCTGATGACTGGGATGATAAAAATGTCTGTAAAGTGCTTAGAGACACAGTCTAACTATGTTTTAGGCACTGTATACATTGTAAATAACATTTTTGTTTCATTTGGGCTAATGGTCAACCTTCGGCCAACAAGTGACCACTAAGTGACCAGTACCTTATGGGTAGGTTGAATAAGACCTCTATTTTTTAAATCAGCACCAATTTTCCCACTTCTCCATCACAAGTCAACTCCTAATAAAATGAGTTGAACGAAAGTATAATACATCTACATGTATACACATGTATACAGTATAATACATGTGTAATACATAGGCCTGTACAGCAAAATCCGGCAAAACTGCAAAATGGTCACTTTCGGTCAAACTGGCCTAAATGACCAGGGCTGTCCAAATATTTAAGGAAAATGGTATGGGATTATTCTCTTACACCCAAGGAAGTTTTTTAAAATGGTTTTGAGGTGATAAAACCATCACTTAGATGACTGTGATGGTCATTTTGGTCTAATTTTGGTCCCAAAAGTGATAAAAATGTCAATTTTTGGCCAAAATTGACCAAAATGAACCCTTTAATGACCCACAGAGTCAATAAAACTACTTTTTCTAGAATCAGCGCACATTTTTACATTTGATAAGTTGTAAAAATCCTACTTATCTGCAAAAAGTATAGAAATAAAATATCCTTGACCACAAGTGACCAAAATGGTCATTTTTGGACAAAAATTGGCCAAAACGGCCGAAGTGTCATGGGTACGGTCAGTAAGAGTGACATTTTTGGAATCAGCGCAAAATTTTACTCTAGATGAGACCTTCAAACCTTCCCCAGCAAAAATGCTGATTAAAGGCCCTTGGCTCCTAGGGTAATAGTTACTATTTTCTCCGAGGGGCAAAGCCCCCGAGGAGAAAATAGTAACTTGTCAGTCCCTCCGAAGATACATAATTTTCACTAAAATTTTGAACTAAATACTTGATAAATTTGTTTTATATCTCTTCTATTTTAGCTAAATTGTAAATACCATCAACATTGGTAACTTCTCAGTATATATTCAAACAAAGAACAAAGGGCGTGACCTTTCATCACTAATCTGAACCTAAGCACGAAATTGAAGGGTTTGGAGACTACGTGCTGCTCCGCCCAGCCCGAAAAGAACTAGCTATCGCACCATTTCCTGCTGCTTGCCGAAACCGCAAGAGAAATAAGTTACGACTCTATAAAAAAATATCCATCATGAATTAAATTCATACCAAAGAAAGGTTCAAAGAAGGATTGATTATCGATTTATTGATATGATTTTACCCTTTAATGGCCTTCTTCAAACACATTCAAGTGGTTTTAAACAATGAGTTGCATCTCCGTGCAGCTGTATTTTGCCGATGTGATCGATCATGCATACTGTGATCGTATTTGCTCAAAATAGTAGAGCATTTCTCCCCTGGAGAAAATAGTGAAAACTATTCGGAGCTGTTCGAGATTTTTTTTTTTTCCTAGTGGGAATTATATTTAATCATGTGATCGCCAATTGACCAATCATTTATCTAGAATCCTCATGAATATTCACAGAAGAGATATAATGCCAGTTAACAAATATTTGTCTGTGCTGATTCAATTCCACTAGGCTATTTTTTTTATTTATTTTTTTTAAATCAGAACTATCCAGTGAATCATGAAAATAACACAATTGCAAAAATTTCAGCTCATACAATAATATTTGGGGAAAAAAAAAAAGAAAGATGAGGATTTAAATGCAGATCTTACCAGCAATCTGGATATATACACTGTGCGAAATAGTCGTATCACGAGATTGACAAGTATATCGACCAGAATACCTCGGACGTGGTGGGTTCATTTCAATGAACATTTGAGATAGTCCAAGGCTATTGCTATAATAAGCGTGCTGTAATTCAAGATAGAATAGTAGAGCAGCTGGTTACATATAATAATGATACTGTACTAATCATTAATTTTATTCAGTCTGTTAAAAAGTTGATAGACCTCTTATAATAATAATAGTTGATATTCATATAGTGCTTCTTCAACTTGGCTTTTCTAATTATTAGTGTTGACTAATAATTCCCTGGCTAAGATAAGGTACCCTAATAGGGCACACACAGCATTCAAGGAATTTCTTCCTCCTAGTCAACCCATAAACATCACCTGGGTAAAGTGTGGCAGATGTAGATTAGTGTCTTGCCAATGAGATGTGGGCCGGGATTCAAATTAAATTTTTTTTTTGATCGACAGTTCCACGGCAGTTCCACTAGACCAAACACATCTACATATTTTTGATATATTTACATTTACATTTTGACTTTCATTTTTTTCATTTTCAACCTCTTTAACTTATATCCAAACTAAATGTCGGCACACTTCTGGGCCCTGTTGCATAAAAATTTAAGAGTTTTTTTCCAGTAAAAATCTGAAAACTCCGGTTAAAGTCCGAAAACTCTGGTTACAACATTTTACCGGATTTTTTTTCCATTGCATATACACTTCAAGTTTCAGTTTCAGTTTTCAAAAGTATTTATGCAATCAATTTTTAGGGGTTTTTAAATCTCAGGGTGAATAACCTGAGAAATAGGTCTACATAACCTGATTTTTTTTAACCCGAGAAAACTCAGGTTAGAAAAAAAGTTTTATGCAACACCACCCTGGTTTGTATCTCACCGGTCCATTATCTGATATCAAATGTGCTCTTGCCCGACTCCAGTCAGGCATCTTACAATAAATGACTAGACGACTTCGTGGATAGATAACGATCGTTCCATTACTTCTGATCTGCATAGGTTGGTTGTTTTGAAAGTAGATCTCTGTTGCTGCACGAACTGCATAGGATCAATTAAACATACATGTATGTCATATTCTATTAATGATCTTGATATATTACTGCCATGAACATAATCCTGACCAGTGTATACAATCAGCTCCCTTTATAATGAGAACAAATATAACAAACTTTTGTTGCAAGGCAATTGTCCCATTAACAATTATGTCCATCTATGTAAATAGTGATAAGATAATACGAGCTGTGATTGGCTTGATTGGCATCACGTGACCTCCCTTCAATTTGTTATATTGTACATATGTACCATATAACTTTCGATTTTTGGAGGGTAAAACCAGAATCTATATTTAGTATGTGTCATAATTTAGTATGTAAAAAAATGCAAATATATTCTTATTGGTACCATAAACAGCCATACGAAAATGCAAAAATGTTAAAATTAATATTAGTGGTTCTGAGCTTGAAAGAGTTGATACATGTATGTATCTTGGAGTGAAATTAGATGAAAATCTAAATTGGAAAAACCAAATCAGTCAGGTCAGATTAAATATCATTAGGAATTTTCAGTTGTTAAAGCGAGTAAGATTTTTTATAGATTATAATACTGCTCTCATGGTTTATAAGACACTTATTCAACCATATTTCGATTACTGTTCAATTACATGTATCTGGATGAACGGAAATTCATTTAATTTACAAAGACTCCAAACATTAAAAAATAGAACTCTCAGTGTTGTTTTAGGAGTAGATACTCGCTATAATAGGGAATTATTGTATAGTACAATAAGTATTGATAAATTAGAAGAAAGATGGAGGAAAACAGCTATTATAATTATTTTTAAAGCAATACATAATTTATTGCCTGATTCATTGAATGCAAGAATTACACTACGGGAAAATCGACATGGTTTAAGAAATAGAGAAGTTTTCAGTGACCTACCAAAACCTCGTACAAATTTCTTGAAACACAGGGCCATATACAGTGCTTCTGTTTACTTTAACTCCTTGCCTCAAGAAATTAGATCGGCAATCAATCTAAATTTCTTTATACAATCTTTGTAGTTGTTTAGTTGTTAAAGTCCTAGACCGGACCGACAAATGAAATAGCCAAAAACGAAAGCTAATATGCTATATGATACAATAATTCCAAATTAAGGCGTTTGTGTCCATCTAGAAAGTATTTAATTAAAAAGATGACCGAACCTCAACCAGGCCACCCCTCCCGAATACTTGTAAAATTACCCCTAATTTAAAAGTGCGAGTGATGACGTCAAAAAATGTTAATGGAATGCTACAGCAGTCCTGCGGCTAGGCATGATTGCGTTTCGCCTTTAGAAAACATGTTTGTATTGCTATAGACGCCCTGTGAGCTAGAAATCTATTGTTATGAAATAAAAGGGCAAAGTCAATCATGCCTGGCCACAAGACTGCTGTTGCATATTCCATTAACATTTTTTGACGTCATCACTCGCACTTTTGAATTAGGGGTAATTTTATAAGTATTCGGGAGGGGTGGCCTGGTTGAGGTTCGGTCATCTTTTTAATTAAATACTTCCTAGCATTGGACAATAAAAACGCCTTAATTTGGAATTGTTGTATTATATAGCATATTAGCTTTCGTTTTTGGCTATTTCATTTGTCGGTCTGGTCTGGGACTTTAAGTCTTTAAATGTTTGTATGTTTATTTTATTTTTGTTGTTTTATAAATTGTTACGTTTGTTACGACATCCTCTGGCGTGACGGGCTGATAACTGGATTATTGGGCGATCTATTGTTCACAATTTATTGTTACACTGTACAACGTACATCGTTAAATCGCTTTACCCTGGATTAGCCCTGGATTAGCTGGCTACGTCCTTGGATTTTGTTACCTAGTATTTACTTGTATTTATATTGTTTCTTTAATGTTTGTATTTTTGTATTGAATGCACGGCCTTGCTGAAAAGCAGCCTTTTAGGTTGATAGCAGGTTTTTTTTATATAATTCTGTGAATCAAACTCAAACTCAATACATAATCTAGTATATTGTTTTCTAGATTGTCCACTATTTATATATTATACCTTGGTCGTGTATACATTGTTACAACCAGAGTGGATTGTAAAAGTTCCTATCAAGTGAAATCAGTCTCTAAATTTTAATTGGTGTTCTCATCTTAATAACCTTTAATGTTAATATAAAAAAGGTGTGACTGAGATTTCAAAGCATTTTTTTTGTTAGCCTTATCATTTCACCTGTGCTGGCAATATTATCAAACAAATTAGATAGATCTATATTCCCTCATTTAGAAATTTATGGAATTTACATACACGACATATGGGAGAGCAGCTCGCAAGTGACATTACAAAATCAAAACTAGAAGAAAAAAAAATTCCTGGTGGATTTTATTCAAACATTCACTCATATTTTTCTTTCAATTTTCTTTATATCTAACATTCTAGGGTGAACTTCTCTTTTTATAATATGGAGTTATCTACATACCACATCTAGGCTCCTGTCCTGACCAACTCCCTTCCACGCAGGTTCTATTTGAACTTCCCTGCATCACATACGCCCCAGGGAGAGAACAGTGAGACAAAAGAAACGTTCCCTCTGGAAGTTCATCATGAGGGTACGAGTCAAGTTTGTCTGTGTCTACTCCATTCACATACTGTACAACACGGGAAATGTACCCAGGCTTGGCACACAATATCTCCCTTCTTTCTGTAGAGACAGAGTAAACAAAATATATTAGGCCCCTTCATAAGAATAATTGCTTCAGTTATTGCACTTGAGATATTTAACAGGAGCCTTGAATTATAGACCAAAATTTTCTTTGAATCAATTATTTCTATGACAGAAATGTATACATATAAAATAATTAAAAAACAACGAAACAAACGAAAGAAACATTAACTTTAAAAAATAAAATACAAAATGTACATGAAATCCTTTAACACTGACTTGCATAATGAGTACCTGTAAAGAAAAAAATATCGAGTTGGTCGCCTACATGACTTATCTTGCGAACAACATATCGGCCCAGGGACTAACCACTGTCCAAAATCTGAGCACCACATGCAAACATAGCCCTGAATGTTCTTTGAATTATATCTGACAAAACTTATGTTTCTTTCCACATATCGGCCCAGGGACTGTCCACTCTCCTATGTCCGAGGACCCAGTACGTACCTATTTCTGAGGAGTATAGCCTAGATTACTTCTACATTGTAACACAATTTATCTTGCTTACCACATATCGGCACAGGGACCGTCCACTCTCCCACATCTGAGCACCCTGTCCTGACATATGGCTTAGGAGTATAGCCTGGATTACATGATCTTAAAGAGATGGTGACTTGTTCACCAACTGGCAAGCCCTCATCAAAGATTCTCCCTGTATATCCTGTGATGGAAAAGACCTCTCCATTGGTTCTCTCAGGGAGCATGCATCGTGGGGGCGCTGTTTGATAATAGAAGAATAAAGAAAGCTGATGCATCATCATTACTATTATTTGAGTCAGTCTTTTTTTTCTTTTTCCCCTGACAGAGGGTTGCAGACTTTCATGTGTCCAGCTACCAACTCCCTTTCCCCATAACACTCTTAATCTCAAGCATCCTCCTCACTCGGTACACTCAAGAACTGTCTCTTTTGATCATTTCCTCCACAACATTTTTAGCCATTTTAGCTTACCTGCTATTCTGCATTCCGGTACTGATCCTGTCCATTGCCCGTTGTTACACTCTCTGTCTGTGACCCCCACAATCTCCCAGCCTTCACCACAGCTGTACCTGATCCTCGCCCCATGAACATATCCTTCCACACCTGATAGTACCTCTATGCTGCTAAGGTCTCCCCTTCCTGGTCTGGGACATGGCACTATGTTTAAAAAGAATAAACACATCAGATCAGGGAACTGACAAAATCTGCAACAACAAAAATGATGTTCGAGACATATACATCTTTAATATATAAAGTTAACCGATTTAAAATGAATAAAGGCATACCTCTTTCACATGTGACATCAACATCTCTATCCCAGTTACCGTACCAACATCTCAATTGATTGGGTTCTTGATTCCCACTTAGCTGAAACCCAACCTCACAGGAAACAGTGAGAAGAGTGTCATGACGATAAGGAGGTTCTGATGAAAGCATGTGATCTGGGAGAGACGGTGCATTGCACGATGCTATATTGAAAATTAGAGTTAAAAATTCAAGGGAATTAATTAAAACAATGAAATAAGTTGATGATATCATGTGATCTGGAAGGGCCCAACGCCAGTATGAAAAAATTCATAAAAGAAACATTCTTTTGTTTAGATGGAGATGAAGTCTCAATACAGCCTCAACACAAAGACAGGTTTAAACCATGAATACCTTTCAATAAGAAAGTACTGTGAACCACCCCCCCCCCCCCCCCCCCCCCCCCACCCAACATGTTGGGAACTGAACAGAATCTTTAAGTAGTTAGCCATTTAAAATCAAATTCATAATTTTCATGCTTAAATAGCAGAGTAGTTTACCTGGTATACATGCAGGCATATCTGGACTTGTCCTATTCAAATCACACTGATAGGTTTCATTGTATTCCTTCTCATAGCCGTTATGGCATGCGAATGAGATGATTTCCCCATGGTTATAAACAATTTTACTGCCTGGAAACCAACCATTATTTAGTAGTCGAACGGTGCATGTTTCTGAAAAGAAAACAATACAAATGTGTCATAATGTAAGAGGTAAAATTCAATTGGTTCAAATAAACAGCTGAATATTCTTTATTATCAGTTAGACGTAGGGGTTTACAGGAGTAAAGATATTTCTGGACATCCTTCAAGGTTGTCTCAGAGAGCCAAAATGAGCCTATGAGGTCATTTTCAAACTAAAGTGGACATTTAGCTGAAATTTTAATGTGGCGCTGTGCCTTTAAAAATGCAAATTAGGATCTGAAATCAACACAAATGCTTCTTTACAATACAACCAATTATCTAAGTTCAAACATGTGATCAAGTTTTCTTACGCTGAATAATTGATCAAACAGGAATTTGCACATATGGGACTATGGTGCTTTAAATGCCTCTTATTCTTATATCTAGTCACTTTTTTCCGATTTTTTTTTGCTTAAAGTAATCATCATGGACTACTCTAACATGGCATATACACACCTGTAATTTGGATCTATAGTTATTTACTTGAATTGTTGCATTTAAGGTTCTGGTCGTGTCACTCACGTTTTGGATGTCGTGTCACTCACGACACATAGAGGTGGACCATTTTCCACAGAGAGGGAATGACTGATAAGGACTATAATTGTCAGAGAGGTACACTACTCATGTACATATACCAGCATTTGTGGTACCCTTAGAGATCTACTTTGGCACAAATCCAGCCGTAAACAATGATGGTCAGAAACCCATTTTTTTTTTTGTCATGTCACTCACGCACTGTTTTTTAATCCTGATTTCCAGGACCAATTGTAAAATTCAAATCTAACTGGTAATGACACATGCCACTCCTACATTATACATGGTAGTCGTGATCCATTCACAACCTACAAGTGCAAGAATATGCGCCCTTCTAACAGTCCAAATGTTGTGTCACTCACGTTTGATTATGACCATGAGCGCCTATGAAAACAGTCTAATATATTTTATATTGGATTCATGAATATTTTGCCCCCCACAAGATTATCATTGGAAAATGAAATGAGAGTGTCCATGCAGCTGTCATGAGAAATCACACAGTGCGTACATAGAGATGTATCTTATTTCTATGAGTGTGTATGATTAGTTGCACATTTATTAGAGTGCAGATTTAACCTTTACCTGGTCAGGCTTTTTTGGTTGTCCCATAGCAGGGGGATATTGAATCAACCACCCCCCCCCCCCCCCCCCCCCCCCCCCCAGAGATCTTGGCCGCCAATCGCACGAGTGCCGCCGAAATTGCAAAAAAAATTGCACAATGGTAGTGTGCGATGTAACTCCGCCTTGGTTTGCACACCCCACCATGCCGGTCCCAAGCCCGGAAAAAGAGGAGGGTTGGGCGTCGGGTTAGCGACCCTACCCTGTAAAAATCATGACTGCTACGAAAACGTAGACTAGCTACGGGAGAGTTGCTTCTATACTCAGGACACACAAATGAAGAAGCTGCACACACCCAGGGAGTTGCATTAATGTTGTCTCGCCAGGCTCAGGGAGCACTCATTGGCTGGGAAGCCCATGGTCCATGGATTATGATAGCCTCCTTCAGAACTAGACAACAGAGAATTAATATGGATGTCATTCAGTGTTATGCTCCTACCAATGACGGGGAAGATGAAGACAAGGAAAGGTTCTACGATCAACTACATACGATAGTACAGAACAGACAAAGAAGAAATATCGCTATCATGATGGGGGATTTCAATGCTAAGATTGGCTCAGACAATACAGGCTTTGAAGAGGTCATGGGGAAGCAAGGCTTGGGAGAAATGAATGACAATGGTGAAAGGTTTGCAGATTTCTGTGCAACGAATAACTTAGTGATTGGAGGGAGTCTGTTTCAGCATAAGCGGATACATAAATTACCTGGGTTTCACCGGATTTGACAACAGAGAATCAAATAGACCATGTGTGTCTAAACAAGAAGTTTCGTAGTTCACTGCTGGATGTTCGGACAAAGCGGGGAGCAGATGCTGCTTCAGACCATCACCTACTCGTATTACAAGTTAGGTTAAAGCTGAGAAGGGACTATGGAAAACAGAATGTTAAGCGCCAACGGTACAACACCACACTGTTAAGGAATTCAGCAAAGTTAGAGGAATTCAAGATAAACTTTCCAATAGATATGAAGTTCTCCAAGATACACTTGAGGAGGAAAACATTGAGAGAAAGTGGGAAAGAATCAAGGCAACTTACACAGAGACATGCAAGGAAGTACTGGGACCTGTGAAGCGAAATCAGAAGGAATGGATCTCACAGGAGACTTTGAGGAAAGTTGAGGAAAGGAGAGGAAAGAAAGCAGTACTCAACAATAGCCGGACAAGATCACAGAAATCTGAAGCGCAGAAAGCGTATACAGAAGCAAACAAGTCTGTGCGGAAAAAACTGAAACAAGACAAACAGAAGTTTATGGAAGTTTTGGCTGATGAAGCTGAAGCTGCATCTAACACAGGAAACATGAGAGAACTTTACTCAATAATCAAGAAGATGTCAGGGAAATTTGGTAAATCAGAAAGACCTGTTAAAGACAAGGATGGGCAACCAATCCTTGATGGGGATGGACAGAAGAAGAGGTGGGCGGAGCACTTTGAGGAGCTTCTGAATAGACCAGATCCACCAAACCCACCAGATATTCAACCTGCAGAGAATGATCTAGACATTGATTGTGGTGTCCCTACAAAGGAAGAAATCCGCAGAGCAATAATTCAACTGAAGAATGGGAAATCTGCAGGACCAGATGGCATCCCAGCAGAGGCTCTAAAAGCCAACTTAACAACCAGTGTTGACATGCTACATGTATATATCCTATTTGAGGGTATTTGGGAGGATGAAGATATCCCAGCAGATTGGAAGGAGGGCTACTTAATCAAGCTTCCCAAGAAAGGAGACTTAAAGGCCCCTGAAAGTCGGAGATCGTGGGGAATGCGCGTTTTTCCCGAGCTCCATTGACTCGTACACAATCGACAATGCCTTACGCATGGGTCGGCCTACTAGGGATTAACATTCGGACAGCACGAACATGACGAAGTTGACTGAATTCAATCAGTAAATAGGGTCAGTAGCTTCGGATTCTCGAGTCCTCAACAATTCTTAGTTTATAGACTCTCAATGGGTCTCTCCGTATAAATTTAAAGAGAGGACTTGTATAATGCTCCATTTCAAAAACAAAACATATAGGTTGGATTTACTTCGGAATTCTGGTTAGTTAGCCTAGCCATGAAGGATTAACCAGATTAACTCCAGACGGGTTGGCGCTGAAGATTACGCAACACGCCTCAGGCTCTGATTGGAATGTTATTATTGCATCCGAGATAAGGTGATTTCCCCATGTTTTATCAATTATACGTCCCTTTAAGCAGATGCTCAAATTACAGAGGAATAACACTTCTGTCAATGCCAGGGAACGTCTTTAATAGAATAATACTCAATAGAATGAAGGACGCCGTTGATCCTTTCCTTAGAGATCAACAAGCAGGATTCAGATCAGGCAGATCATGTGCTGACCAAATTGCAACCCTTCGTATAATTTTCGAGCAATCACTAGAGTGGAACTCCCCTCTGTATGTCAACTTAATAGACTATGAAAAAGCGTTTGACAGTGTGAATAGGCCAACCCTTTGGAAACTCATGAGGCATTATGGTATTCCCCACAAAATCACCAATATTGTTAAGAACTCTTATGAAGGAATGTCATGTAGGGTGGTTCATGGAGGACAGCTTACAGATTCGTTTAGAGTGAAAACTGGAGTTCGGCAAGGATGTCTGCTTTCACCCTTTCTTTTCCTTTTGGCCATCGATTGGATAATGAAGTCTTCCATCAATCAAGAGAGGAATGGAATACAGTGGACTCCATTTCAGCAACTGGAAGATCTGGACTTTGCAGACGATCTTGCCTTGCTCTCGCACACCCACAACCAAATGCAGAACAAAACTGACATTATCAGAGAACACTCAGGCAGTATTGGACTGAAGATCAACCAAGCAAAGAGCAAGATCCTTCGCATTAACACGTCCAACGAAGCTGCCATTATGTTAGGAGATGAAGTATTGGAAGAGGTCGAATGCTTTACATACTTGGGGAGCAATGTCGATAAACAGGGCGGCACAGACGCAGACATCAAAATAAGGATTGGGAAAGCAAGAGCAGCATTTCACCAACTCACAAACATCTGGCGATCTACGAAACTATCAAGAAAGATTAAAATACGCATTTTCAATTCAGTAGTGAAGACTGTCCTTCTCTATGGAGCTGAGACCTGGAGGACTACAGTTGTCATCACAAGAAAACTTCAAACATTCATTAACACTTGCTTGAGGAGAATACTCAAGATTTTCTGGCCTAATGTCATCAGCAACCAGGATTTGTGGGAGCTAACCAAACAAAAACCCATAAATTCAGTACTCTTACATAGACGATGGAGGTGGATTGGGCACACCCTACGCAAACCAACGTCAAATGTAACCAGGCGGGCTCTAACCTGGAATCCACAAGGGAAAAGGAAGAGGGGCAGGCCTAGAAACTCCTGGCGAAGAGACATGGAGGCAGATGCTAGAAGAATGGGCCGCTCATGGAGAGATCTGGAGACGCTGGCTCAGGACCGCTCTGCCTGGAGGAATCTTGTTGACGGCCTATGTCCCAGGATGGGGCGATAGGCCTAAGTAAGTAAGTAAGTGTGCGATGTAATCTAAAAGTATGTACAGTTAATTTTTCTGAAACAATAAGATTTCCTTTTATATTAATTAATTATATGCTAATTTATGAATAACTTATACTTTTTGCTCTAATCTACCAAATAATGCTCCTATAATGCTAAATTTTGTTATAAATCTTCTTTGTAGCATTACTAACAATTGTATGTGCAAAAAATTGGTTTAAAAATCAATTTCTCATGTATTTCTTTTTTCTTGACCTTGTGTTTTTCTTTGTTTTTGGGGCAAAATTTATTGCAGAACCTTTTTGAAAATTAATTATACCAAAACAAATTTATCTTAGCCAATGAAAGTGAAAATAATCAATTCTTTATGGATTAGATGAAAAAATCCTTATTTTCATTGACTTTGTACAAAAATTCATTTTTTTCATCATTCCATTTGTTTTTGAGCCATTTCCGTCTGACAGTTATTTATAAAAATCGATACTGTCCTATAATTGAAAAATTGCCTTAAGATTAGATTCCCCCATGGCCTGATCTTGGTTGACGATTGTGCGAACACCGCGAAAATATGCACAATAGGTTACAGCCCGATAGTCCGCAGGTCCGATAGTCCGCGGGTCCGTTAGTCCGCGGGTACGTTAGTCCGTGGGTCCGATAGTCCGCGGGTCCGATAGTCCGCGGGTCCTATAGTCCGCGGGTCCGATAGTCCGCGGGGGTGATATTTGTTACTCTGAAGGTTCGTTATTCCGAAAATAGTAAAAGGTTTGTTATTCCGAATATGGACAAGTCCAAAAATAGAAAAGGTTCGTTAGTCCGAAAATGGAAAAAAGGTTCGTTAGTCCGAAAATGGAAAAAAGGTTCGTTAGTCTGAAAATGGAAAAAATGTTCGTTAGTCCGAAAATGGAAAAAAAGGTTTGTTAGTCCGAAAATGGAAAAAAAGGTTTGTTAGTCCGAAAATGGAAGAAAGGTTCGTTAGTCTGAAAATAGAAAAAGGTTCGTTATTCCGAAAAAAGAAAAGGTTCGTTATTCCAAAAGTAGAATAAGGTTCGTTATTCCGAAATAGAATGAGGTTCGTTAGTCCGAAAATGAAACAAGGTTCGTTTTTTCGAAAATGAAATAAACTTATTTTAGTAACAAAAAACGGTGTTGGAGTTAAAAAATAATAGGATATTATGCAACAATTTTGGGGCAAAGCATGTGTTCCATCAAGAAGTGGCGTAGATCAAGCATCTTGATTTTGATTTTATCTGAGCGATTGGATTAAGAATGTTAGGGACTGTGTGTTAGTCACCCGTGAATAACTTCCTGATAAGGGGGATTTTTTAGGGGAGGGGTGACCTTATTTATCAGCTTCTGCTGTTAAATTTTGATTTTCAGAGAATTTATTTCACAAAATTATCAACGGCGACTTCTTCTTAAAGAAATTGTTTCTAAACATTATCAGCGGCAAAAGAAGTCGATGGCGGTAATTTTTTGAAATAAATTCTTCATGAAATAAAGACGGGGCGGATATAAATGCGGAATCAATTTTTTTATTTTTCTTTATAGGTCTGGCAATGAGAGCTAAACGTAATATCGGAATAACAAACCTTTTCTATTTTCGGACTAACGAACCTTTTTCTATTTTCGGAATAACGAACCTTTTCTATTTTCGGACTAACAAACCTTTTTTCTATATTCTGAATAACGAACCTTTTCTATTTTCGGACTAACAAACCGTTTTTCCATTTTCGGACTAACGAACCTTTTCTATTTTCGGACTAACGAACCTTTTTCCATTTTTGGACTAACAAACTTTTTTTCCATTTTCGGACTAACGAACCTTTTTTCCATTTTCGGACTAACAAACTTTTTTTCTATTTTCAGACTAACGAACCTATTTCCATTTTCGGACTAACGAACCTTTTTTTCCATTTTTGGACTAACGAACCTTTTTCTATTTTCGGAGTAACGAACCTTTTTTCCATTTACGGACTAACAAACCTTTTTTCCATTTTCGGACTAACGAACCTTTTTTCCATTTTCGGACTAACGAACCTTTTCTATTTTTGGACTTATCCATATTCAGAATAACGAACCTTTTACTATTTTCGGAATAACGAACCTTCAGAGTAACAAACATCACCCCCCCCCCCCCCCGCGCGGAATATCGAACCCGCGGACTAACGGACCCGCGGACTATCAGACCCGCGGACTATCAGACCCGCGGACTATCGGACCCGCTGACTATAGGACCCGCGGACTATCGGACCCACGGACTATCGGACCCGCGGACTATCGGGATGACCCCACACAATGGTAGTGTGCGACGTAATCTACAAGACTGTATACTGTATAAGTGGTTATTTTCGCGAATTTCGCGAGTTGGTCATCGCGAAAATTTCCACCTTAGTACAAGGCTATTTATAGTAATGAAGTCATCACCAAAATCGTGAAATTTTGCTCCCGCGAATTTCCCCAACTAGTCCAAAATCGCGAAAATATCTGGACGCGAAAATATTGGCTTATACAGTAGTTCGTTTTTCCAAAATAATTAAGTTATATTGATTAATTATGCTAATTTATGCTCTAAATCATTAAATAAGGCTCCTAGAATGCTAATTCTTGGTGTAACTATTCTTTGTAGCTTTCCTAACAATTGTACGTTAACAAAAAAAAAAATCCGGTATCTCATTCAATTTCTTATGTATTTTATTGTTTTGGGGAATTTCTCATGAATTTCTTTGTTTTTTACTTACATGTATGTATTTTATTGTTGTTTTTTTGTTGTTTTTTTTTTAATTCTTATGTCATTGATTTTCTCTGAATATTACAGCAACATCAAAGGCTAATAGCCATATTTTACATACATATATTAACTGTGATTTTAGCTTGAAAAGCCATTTCCCATGTTTTGTGCACAAATAAAGAAAATCTCTGGTTTTTTAGCCTGTGCTGCATTACATAATGTTGTGCAACTTCTAAACCGCATGCTCAATTTTGTAAAAATAGTTTTAAAAGTTGCGTAAAATGTGAGAGAAAAAAGTCATAAATGTGCAAAGCGTGGAAAAAATTTCAGCAGCGTTACAGCGCGAACTTAGCCCCCCCCCGGCCTTTAGGTTAAATAAATATCATAGCAATATACTTACGTGGGTTGCACACAGGCATAGGCTTGTTCCAAGACGAATTAGTGAGACACACAAGATCAACCTGGCGGTTATTTGAGCCTTCAAGATCATAACCGGGTTTGCATTCGAACCTAACATCTTGACCAGCTAGCAAAACCTGCTGTTTAGCAACCCTAATAGTGACTATGTCTGCATTCTCAACATGGGGGACAATGCAGCCCACCTCCTGGCCTTCTTCCTCCACCCCATTCACTGAAAGAGATTGAAATAGGAAAAAGAATAAGAAAACATTAATGAAGATGATGATGACTGTAAAGATGATTACCCGGTTTGATGGTGAAAATAATGATGATGATGATGATGATGAGTAAATATGATTGAAGATGGCAAATTATAAGGGTGATGAAGATGACAACAATGAAATTATAAGAATGATGATGAAATATAGATGAAATGATGAAAATGATGAGGATGATGATGAGAATGATGATGGTAGTTGGTGATAATGATTATGATGGTGAAAATGATGATAATGATGATGATGATGATGATGGTAATGGTGATGATGATGATGAGTATTAATATGATTGAACATGGCAAATTATAATGGTGATGAAGATGACAACAATGAAATTATAAGAATGATGACAAAATGTAGATGAAATGATGAAAATTATGATGTTGACGATGATAATGATGATGGTAGTTGGTAATGATGATGATGATTCGGGCTTGAATTGTCAAGACAAATTTTCTAAAGCCGAATTGTCAGTATTTTACCTGATATCCGTTTTCCGTGTGAGTAGACCTCAACTTCACACAAACTGAGCTCTCTTCTTTGCTTAACAGGTATGTGCACGCTGACTATATTTCCAATGACTCCTTGTCTTCTACATTGAATTGAAATCCCATGATTATTTTCATCACTCGCCGAGATCTGCTCTCGCGTGATTGGCTCCCCGCAAAGCAGGTTTGCTGTATGGTCTTCATACATCCCTACCCGCACCTCTGCACCAACCAAGTCGAACTCTGACAGTTGAAATACAAAAACAGATAGATGACAGTATTATTGCATTTTAAGTCAAACCTATTTAGTAAGACCACCTACAAGAAACTTATAAATTAGCCACTATAGACATGTGACCTTTAACGATCGCCGTCACTAAAATAGGTTTGATTGTATTTACTACAAAAATGTAAAAGTTGCACAGAAGTATTACATTAAAACATCATTTTTGATTTGTCAAACATCCCCCCAAAAAATAAAAAAAATTTAAAATCATCACTGCACATTATGAAGTAATGATGATTAACGGACAACATTTTGGGTGAGATACAGAGATGTTTGGGATGGGCAATATCTCACGATCTTTCAACACCATAGCATATTAAACAGTCAGCCTTTTTAATGGCAAACCTATGGGAATGCAGGAATTTATGATTAAATAGAACAGCAAATAATTTTGAGTGAAATGACAGCACTCCAAAGTCCTGTTGTTCGAGAGAGGGACCAATAGTGGACAATAATGAGGTGTTTTTTCTTATTTCATGATACCTAGCAAAAATCTTGTAACACATGAGCACAAGCAGCGGATATAATTATTATGAAAAATAAAATGTTTGTGTACTTACCATGATCAGGCCTATCCAGACGGTTGTATATTTTAATATTGGTGACATTGTAGATGAACCTCATTTCAGCTTTCCACCATGGCTTTCTCACCCTTGCTAGAGTGAAAAAAAAAAGTAAAAAAGTAGGAATTGCAAAATGTCAAATTTTTACTTATTTCTTTACTTTAACACTACGACTGCAAACTGATGTCTGACCCATGGTTCTGATGACAAATGCTCCTTCATCAATTCCATACATCAATGCTGAAGCTAAATAAAAACCTCATGATGCCCCCCCCCCCCCCCCCCGATCTCGGCCACCGATCGAATTTGCATGATGGTAGTGTGCCATGTCATCTACAAGACTGCGCTGTTAATTTTTCAGAAATAATATCAATTTATTTTATATGAATTAATTATTCTAATTTACGCATGAAATCATGATTTTTGCTTTAACTGAAAAAATAAAGCTTTTAGAATGCTAATTTTGTGTATTATTATTCCTTTAAGCATTCCTAACAATTGTACTAGGTAAAAATTCTTGTATCGAAATTAATTTCTTATGTATTTTATTGTTTTATCAATTTTTTATGTATTTATTTATTTTTTCAACCTTTTGTTTTTGTATGTTTTTTTTTGTAAAAATTATTGAAGAACCATTTTGAAGCAAAGTTATGCTAAAATGAAATGATTTCAGCCAATGAAAGTAAAAATAATCATATCTTTATGAATAAGGTGAGAAAACTCCATTTGCATTGACCTTGTACACAAAGTCATGTTTTTGAGCCGTTTTCGGTCTGACGGATATTTTTCAAAATCGTGCAGGGTCATAACGGTTTGACCGATTTTCGAGAAAATTCAGTGTTTCAAAAGATGCGCGAGACTTGAAAGTATAAAGTCAGAAGGTGGCGTGATCAAAAAATTTTGCGCGGCAGAATGGTCACATAAAATGTTGAGGGGGGCCATGATGGCCCCCCCAGTCTTTTTAGGGTTAAGAAGGGACATTTCCTATTAAAAGTAGTTTAGATATTACTTTACTATACGTACATACTATTGAGCAATACCATAACATAATCTCCAAAATTGCATAATCAAATATACACTCATTGTAAGATTCTGATGAAATGGATTTAAAATAAAAAAAATTTACATATAAAATTTCATTTCTTATGTATTTCATTGTTTTTTTAATTTCTTGTTGATTTCCTTGTTTTTTTCAGACATGTCAATTGAGTATGAAAAAAAAAGCTGAAAGGGTTTTTGGAAACGACGTCGACAAGATGGTGGGCATAGCCCACCGAGCGAGCGGCTTGCTTCTTTATCGGTCTTTCACCGAACATGCGCACCCGCTCCCCGGGCCGCTACCCGCCGCGATTGCAAGCACACCACCGTACGGCACAGAAACACACCGCGAAATACATGCACGCGTATGCGTAGAGCTGACATGTGCTAAATAAGAGATTACTGCACAATTGTTGTAAAGGTAGAAATGTCACACACCACCGCTGCACTGCACAGAAATACACAGCGCACGAAATACACGTTGTAAAGGTCGAAATGTCATAAAATTTTGCTAAAATGTGCTAAAACATTTTAGCGCAAAAAAAAATCGGAAATTAAAACGCAGATTTTAAGAGTAAGAAAAATGGAAATTCAGCAAACAAAAAACGCGGAAATCCGCGGAAACGCGGAGAATTGTCATGCCTGTTTTTTACTATTTGTTTTCTATTGTTTTTTCGATGAAATTTATCACCACCACAAAGAACCAAAAACTAATCAATTTGAAGCAGTAAATAGCAAAAATAATCATACATTTATATTAACTTGAAATACATTTGTATTGGATTTGTGCCCGAAATCAGGTTTTGAGCAAATTTTGGTGTGACGAGCATGTACAAAATGTTGCGTAACTTTAGAACCTCATACCCGAACGTCGCATATTTGGTCTTAAAAGTTGAGCGAGAAAAAAACAGCATGTCGACAGCTTTATGCTTTGCCAAGATCTTGCACGAAAGTCGAGGGGGCGGAATCCGCCCCCCCCCCCCCCCCCCCCCCCCCCCCCCGAACCCTTTTGGGTGAAAGTAACTTACCTGCAATATTTACATATTCTTGATCAATACTTGAGCAAAATGACTGCTGGGTGGAATTTCGTTAAGTCACTCATAAGCTACAAAATTATTTTACTTCACAAATGACTATTGGTGAAACACCCCCTCACATCATTCTTGAACATCATCTCTTAAATGATCATTGGTATACATGTACTTACATATTCTTGAGCAATACTGTGCCTTGCTTTCTCTAAAATGACAGTTGGTATACTTACGTGTTCTTGAGCAGTACTGTGCCTCGCTTTGGGTGTTTGCATCTATTGCATGCCAAGAATTGCCTTCTACTAGATTCTCATTTATCTCTTTTTGAGAGGTCCTGGCTCCTATGGCTCGGTTAAAGGCTGAAATACCAAAAGATATCAGCAAGTTAAAAACAAACAAGGCCATATTCTCAAAGACTGAAAAGACAAAAAATGAAAAGGATGTTGGTTTGATTCCACGCATAGTCATTTTTGTCCTCGGACAAGGTATTTTTATCGACATACTTCACCTCATACAGGCATAATAATGGGTACCCCGGTAGGATGCTTTCATAGGTGCGACCATATAATGGTTGAACAAATATATTCTTACATTACATGTGTTCTTTCTATTACAAGAATCTATTTCAACAAAATGATATC
Source organism: Paracentrotus lividus (assembly GCA_940671915.1). Taxonomy (NCBI): domain Eukaryota; kingdom Metazoa; phylum Echinodermata; class Echinoidea; order Camarodonta; family Echinidae; genus Paracentrotus; species Paracentrotus lividus. The sequence goes on along the minus strand of CALNVZ010000649.1, from coordinate 15,114,543 downwards.
TCCCTTGGCAATTCAGGACAACTCACATGGAGACGACTCCCACCTGAAAATTTCCCCAAGGACTGCTCCCCACAGGACAACTCCTCATGAGTACAAATCTTCCCGCTCCCTATGGAGTTGTCTTCTGGGGGTTGATCTCCTGGGGACTTGGCCTCTGAGGGACTTAGCCTTTGGGGGACTTTCCCTCTGGGGGACCAGTCCTCCTGGAGACTAGTAAGGTAGGAGTAGTCCTCTGGCAAGCTGTTCCAAAAATCCTTCACTGGTATTAAATATATCTATCAAATATCATATTTTTACCTAAAGTTCAAGCAGGAAATTCTTTCCACATATAAGGATAAAACTCTTTGGTAAAAGTGAAACATAAAAAACAATACATCCACAATTGTGTGTGTGTGTGCAGGAAAAGATATCCCTATCAATTTAAAATGGAATAATATCCATTTTTAGTAAGATATCAAACACACAAAATAATATATTCTCACATTGTGTGCAAGTAGGTATAGCCTTCCACCATCGTGAGGCATGACAGAATGCAGTTCCATTTTCAATGGCGGGTAAGTAATTAGATACGCAGTTGATAGATACACGAGTTCCACTGCGATACTGTCCATTGCTCTGTTGGGACGTGGAGTAGTCGATAGAACGTATGTTTGTCTCAGGGATAGGCTGACATGGCTCTGTGAAGGGGGGAGGGGGATCATTCATGATGGAAAAATAGAGTAAGCAAACATTGCATAATAATAAATTTAATAAGTTATCGAAAATGGCATATGTTAAGATTGCTCATTGCCAGGCTAGTGCACTGGATTGCCAAGCGTAACAGTGGATTCTTGGATATGAGCACTATACTGAGCATGTGTTGTAAGATCCCTCTGGCAATTACACCTTAGCTGTGTGTTTAACCCAGGTTAAATTTCAACCATTGGTTTTGTTAAGCCAGGCAATCAGAATACCAATGAAACCCTGGTAACTACATTTGATCAGAGGTGCACTCTAATTGTATTTAACCTAAGCTTAAATTTGCCTCTACATAAAGCAAAGCGATCTGGGATATTGAAGAAACGTAAAAGTCAATATTTTTGCGTGTACACTTCCTGATTTTGGACAAGTTAGCGAAATTTGTTGGTGGATCATTTTGTGATTCTTGTGATCTTTTCATTACAATAAGTAGCCTTATATTTAAGTCAAAATTTTCAACAGGATAGACTTGTAAAATTTGCAAAAATAAAACCCCACCCAAATTATGACTTATACAGTAATTTAAATGTCATTTATAACTTTTCTGAATCTGAGAAGTGCATTGACATGAAAATAACAATGCATTATGTAAGCCTAACAATATCCCTTCATCGAACAGGGACTTACTTGGATAGCACTGTAATGGCCCTGTGCCATCGTTGATCCAATTTCCGTTGTCACACTGGCCTGATCTGGAGGTCAAAGGTTGATAGCCACTGTTGCATTTAAGTTGTCTTGTATCCCAGTGCACAGGGTTGGGGTTATCACGACCAGAAGTTGAATTGTAGATTAACCTCCCATGAGCTATTTCTTCCACTTGGCAGGGAACTTAAAGTGTGTTTCAAGACACAAAATAAGAAAATATCAATGAAAAGACTGTTTATTCTTCATTGTATATAAGATGTTTGGGCTATAGTGGTCCCTATGTGTGTGTTCCAAAGAATTTGAATTGTCTAAAAAAGGGCAATAAGTATTCTTTAGACCTGTAATCCTTACTCCCATGTGTTTGCTGATATTCTAAGGTGTAAGACATGGGCACCCCTACTATACCATGGATGCCCCGACTATACTGTTTAAGGGTTGTTTTACGATCAGGGTACACCATTTTGTCTCACTGGACCAAAAAAAAAAGTTGTTTTGTTTTCCGTCAATTTTTGTGTATGTCTTCTAGACAAGTAAAATGACATTACTTTTAAATTTTGAGGCATGAGGTAACCAACTTATTTTTCTATAGGGGTTCAAATTTTTTATTACACGTAAAGTCAATTGCTTCATTTTTCGGAGAGGACGTTTTTGACAGAACGTGATTTGACAACATTGAAACGTGAACTGTCTGAAAAATAAATGGATGTGGGTGAAGTTAACATTATAAGTTTGTGGCATATATACAAGTGTTCTTGCAGACAAAAGCATTGTTCATCAAGTGATGTCTAACTATGCGTAAAACCACCGAATTCGGAGAGGACATTTTTTGACAGAATTGGTACCCCATTTTTGGTTAATGGTCACAAAAAATTAAATTAACTGTAGCTTCTGGGGTTTTCAGTTTTTTAAACAATCGCATTTCGGTAGTCAATTCTGTTTGAAAAACAAGCCTAATGATTGCTAATAATCAAGATGTGCAGGCTCAAAATCAGAAAAAATAAAATGAGACAGTAATTTTGCCCTAAAATGCCATATAATGGTCAATTTTTAGAAGCAAATGTGTATTTCAATAATTTATTTTTCTCTTGTAGGTTGCTCTAACAGTGCCCAACAGTTTGCCATCAAAGATTTGATATTACAGTACCTCTATTTCTTTTTATGGTGCACAGAAGGCCATTTTTTGACGGTGTACCCTGATCGTAAAACAACCCTTAAGCCAATATTTCGCGTACAGAAATTTTCGCGATTTTAGACTAGTTGGGAAACTTCGTGGGATCGAGGACTCGTGGGAAGACCCGCATTACCGTACTCTACCATGGATGCCCCTTCTATACCATGGATACCCCTACTGTACGATAGGACTAAGAAAAAGTTCTCGAAACAGTCTAAACCTCAGAATGGTGCAAAGCCAAAACAAAATGGTTCAAAGTCAAAACCACAAAGTCATGAAACTTGTACTAAGTGCGGATACGGGCATAGCAGAGACAAATGTCCAGCGCAAGGTCAACAATGTAATAAGTGCGGTAAGCTAAATCATTTTGCGAAAGTATGCCGAAGCAAAGTAACCAAGGTCAATGAACTTCGACACTTAGAAGTAGACTCGCAAGGTTTCATGGTTTGTAGTGTAGAGTCAAAAGAATCCAAGAAAGAGTGGATAGTCAAACTAAAAGTGAATGATCAGTTAGTAGACTTTAAACTAGACACAGGTGCGCAAGCAAACCTAATCTCTGAAACAGTCTTCAACGGATTAAAACCGAAACCAAAGTTGCAAAAGTCTAAAGTGAAGTTAGTAGGATACTTTGATGATAAAGCTACTCCAGTCTTAGGTAGTTGTTGTGTACAAGTTGAGTACAAAGGAATCAAACACAAAGTGTCTTGTCTTGTGATTCATGGAAACCGTAAGCCTTGGTTAGGATTGCAGACATGTGAAGATATGCATCTGGTGAAAAGAGTTTTGGATTGAGCACGAATATCAAGATGTATTTGTAGGGTTAGGATGTCTCCCAGGAAAACACCACATTACACTTAAAGATAATGCCCAATCTGTCCAACATGCATGTCGCAAAGTTCCTTTTCCACTTCAAGCTAAACTCAAGGAAGAGTTAGACAAGATGGAAACAAATGGAAGTGATCACATCAGTTGATGAGCCAACTGATTGGGTTTCCTCTCTAGTAGTTTGTGATGAAAAGAATGGCAAACTCAGAATCTGTTTAGATCCAAGAGACCGTTAATAGACAATCAAGAGGAACACTATCAATTGCCATCAAGAGCTGAAATAACTTGCACACTTGCAGGTGCCAAGTACTCAGCAAATTGATGCATCAAGGTGGATTCTGGCAGATCCAATTAGATGAGGAGAGTTCCAAGTTATTGTACGTTTATCACGCCATACGGAAGGTATAGGTTCTTGAGACTACCTTTTGGTATTTGTAGTGCTCCGGAAGTCTATCACAAGATAGTACATCAGATGTTGCACTCAGTTTACCCCGTGCCTGGGAGGTCACATCAATGTTTTGCTAGCTAGCCTACGTTCAATACATATCATCACGCAGGCTTTACAGATATCGCCACAATACCATGGATGCCCCTACTATATCATGGACACCCCTACTATACCATGGTTGCCCCTACTATATCATGGACACCCCTACTATACCATGGA
>CALNVZ010000649.1:15064253-15099641 GCA_940671915.1 Paracentrotus lividus | reverse complement strand
CATCAAAATTAAGCCTACGCCCTATCGCTTACAGGTTTTCGGAGGGGGAGCCAGTATTACTCCCTTTTCACTGGCTTTTAGACCATATTCAGGACCCTATTTCAGGATTTGTCCTATAAAAATAAAAAAACTACCCCTAATTAAAGATAGGTCGGGGAAAATGCTAATAGACCTGTCTTTTAATTCTTACATTATTGAATTGTTCTCCCAGGGGTTGCCCTCTCTCCGTCGCCCAAACAGATGCTCACCCTTACAAATGTTAATTACTCCTTCACACTTTACCTTGGAGATATTGGATACGCGTGATGCTATACTGGTGCTCTTTTATAGTTGACATTCTCCTTAGATTACTCGTGGCCGAGTGACAGGCGTTAACAGAGCGGTGGATCTTTAAATAGTCATGAGTGTTTTAAGCGGCAAGCTCGTATATATTTGAATCTCACAACATCTCTTCTAAGCTCCCTGAATGACAGCGTTGAGTTGGCTCTCTGAGAAAGCTTCCTCAAGTACCTATTGAATGGAATCTAGTGAGACGCCGATCCGGATGAATATTTTATTTCATAATTGAACGTTGAGGGGAGCACAAGCCCAGAAGTGAATTGGAGTTGTCGATGAATACTGTTTGTGGTGATCGATTGACATTGTCCATTTTTTGTTAAAACTTCCACCCAACACATTGTTATACCTCAGATATCATCTCGAGGGAATGGCAGACTTCGGTGTCACGGTAGTATCGTCTCTATTGTATGGTCTTCTCTTGTTCTTATTTCTACGTTTTCTCCCTCTCTAGTGTTATATTCGATTCCTGTCCTTTGATGTGCGAGTAGAGCGGGACGCTTCGCAGGGTGGGATTGAGAGCGAACGTGGTGGGGGGAGTGGGTGTGTGTGGGCGTGCCTCAGGCCTCTCATTTGTATTTTCAGGCTTGTCGCGCACATAATCACATAAGGCACTATAGCCCTTTTGATGTGTTCGCCTATTGGGGGTGAGTTGTCATGTGGCAGAGAGTAGGTGGCTCGTTGCCTGTCCCACATGTCCCTCACTCATACTTTTTTTCTTTTTTTTATTGTTTTCTTTTCTTTGTGCGTGTCGTTCTCTTATCTTATTTTTTTATCATGAGGTGCGCCAGGTTCACGCATGCTCCACGCATCGTCCCTCTCAATACCCCTCCTTCCTATGTTGTGAATCGCGCCTCAGTGTGTGTTTATATTTTTAAGATCACTGTAGGAGCTTGAGAATATGTGAACGAATTACTTGATTGAAAAAAAAACTCTCTGAAGTCAGCGAGATACTTGTAGATTGCGGAATTATGGATAAAGGGACGGGACGGATAAATTTTTTAAGGCCCAAAGACACAAAAGTGAAATCTTTGAGCCTGGTTTCTTCACTTTCTTTTTTATTATGTTTTATTTAATCATTTTTTATATACAGAAATAAAATATCAACAAGCATCACGTTTTATTTCCTTTCTTATCAACACACTATCGAATAAGGCATTGGCCCATATTAGTATTGATATGAGAGCTGCTTTGGGTCTTAGCCTAAATGGAGATTTTTTAAACAGCATTGATAAACAAGCGTATATTCAGGAGCATAGGACCATGCCCCAGGGTACTGGGGGCGCCAAAAGGGGGATAAAAAAGTAAAATACAGAGGAGATTTAGGGGAGAGAAAAAAGGGGACGAAAAAGAGGAAGAAAGAGGAAAGGGAGCTAGGAAGAAATTCAAAAAGGTGGAAAAGCGAAAAGATTAGAAAAGAGCGGGAGGGGGGGGGGTACCAGGGAGGAAAACATAATTATCTTACACTGAGGAGCGCCTTATGGATGTTTAACTTATAGGGGCTCCAATTGACCTGAAATTAAGGAGACGCTAAATTGTTGTTAAAATCAGGGCCTTCCAAATTTACATAACGGGCGAAAATTGGTCTAAAAAAATTAGGGGCGCCGAGCAAATTTACTTAAAATATAGGGGGTTCCAATTTCTTTGCAATCCTATGTGTCCCTAAGTTCCCGTTGCCTTAATCCTTTAATCCCCTACCTATTAATCATCTTAATCCGTTATTTCACCTTGATTCGCAAAGTCAGACGCAGAGTGACTGGGGCTTTATCATGAAGTGAAGGCGCTGAAAATGTTTACTTGTGAGATCTGGAAAGCATTAAACGACACCATTCTTTCTTTTTAAATCTTTAATCGCCGACCTTACGAACTGTTGAAATGGTCTTTTATTTTCATAATTTGACCTTTCCAACAATAAAAAATAAAAGTCCATATTTGATCTGAGTGAGATATACAGGATCGTGGGTTCACCCCTGCCCCCCCCCCCCAAAAAAAAGGATATATAGGCCTACGCCTGTGAGATAGCCTTACCGTCAGGCCTGCATTCAAATTGAGCTCCTTGCCCCCATTGCCTGTTACTCATACAGCGAAGTCTGCTGCTGCCAGATAGATGAATGTAGCCGTCTGTACATGAAAAACTGGCGTAGCCGTTGAAACGACGCTGAGGGGGGTCGTAACTCACCAAAATACCGTCTCGTTCACTTACTTCAGGGCAAAAATTGTCCTCGTCTAATTTATATTTGCGAAACAATACGTAGCAATAATGTTATGTCAGAATTAAAGGTTATAACGAGAGGATAGGCTTAATAAAAGTATTAAGCATACCTTCGACGACATTGAACATTCGCTCGTTACAATTAAGTTGAAATGTTGGATAGAAAAAAATTTGCGATATTATTTTTTGAAACAAATAACAATACCCAACTGTGCTGTTTTTATAATGACAAATTTTTAGTGATTTATTATTTTTTCCAATTTTCAATCGGGAAAATTCAGTAAATGTATGGAGTAAATATTTTTGCCGCCCCCCCCCCCCCCATCCCCACTCAGGCGGCCAACCATGATACACGTATGCTCGTTCTTGATTTCTCAGAGAAAGGGGTATATCTTAGAGGCTCAGTGTGGGGGAAAAATCATTAAAATAGGGGTCTTTTTGAAGAAAAAAAATGAATGAGCATATATACCATGACGTGTACGGTGGTTGACCGCCTTTTTTTTGGGGGGGGGGGGGGTAGGCCCCGCTTTTTCAATGAAAAACATAATCCTAATGTGAATGGTTAACAATGTAGAAGAAAAAATGAATTGAGACCGGTTTTGTTGCATTATTGGATTGATATAGTCAACGTGAAAATTGTCCTGATATGATTTTCAATTTTTTTTTTTACATTTTAAAAATGTTTTTAGATGCAATGTTTTATGTTTTTAATAGATTTATACTTTAGATTGATATTTACATATTGAGATGCAAGTCCATCCGCAAGATCCATCGCAGTAGCATCGTTCATCGCTTCCCCGACAAACCGGGTTACGATTTCTGCATGGGGTTTGGCACTGCCGCCCGTAGATCCGTACCAAACCATCGTTACGTGGGCAAAATCTTGCTGAAATTAAGATAATATAATAATATTTACATAATTTGATTTTTATTTAAATTTCCCCTTTTAATATTGGTAGGCTACGTATATATGAGTGGTTCATTTCATTTACTTGTAACAAGGGCCGGTATTCTCGAAGGGTGACTAAAGCCATGCAGGAGGCCTGTGTTCCTAAAAAAGGTAACCGAGGTTCAAAGGTCAGTCATGTAAAAAGTATTTGGTTTATTCTTGTGATTTGTTTACTAAAATACTAAGTAACTCATCAGCTTTAATTTGAGACATTGCTTACGTCCAAACTGTCAGGGGTCACAGAGTTAGGGTCCTTTGAAGGTGAAAGGTATAAAACCTCCTTTTCCGAGTTTTTCGTTTGTAGGGTACGAAACCACTTTTTGGTAAGTTGTTGGTTTCATCGTTTTAGGGGCCTTTTTCACATAAAGTTTCAATGAAATGCAATCTCATTTGTCAAAGGACCTATCTCACTGGCAATGATATGGGTTCGCAATTATGAGTCTCTTTAGTCGTGGAGACGTCATGGTGACGTCTTCTGAGATTTCAAGGCGTCGTGAGAAAATCGAACAAAAGTCTAAAAAAAAATTGTCAAACTTGTTCGATTCCTTTTAATAGCTAGCATGTTCCGACAACCCCGCAGAGACTTCACAGAGACTTGCTCGCGTCTGAAAGAAGTCTAATAAAAGATTAAACAATACATGTTTGACATTTGGTTGGTTTTCTCGCGACTTTCTGGAGACTCAGGAGACGTCGCGGCGACCTCTCCGAGCACGGGCGTAAATCCCGGGGGGGGGATGGGGGGGGATACACCCCCCAGATTTTGAGGAGGGGGGGATGCCCTGTACAAACATCCCCCCAGTTTTCAAGAAAGAAATGGAAACAAAAATAACTATATAATTGTGTTATTGGTTAAAACAGCGCTTTTAATACTACAAAGTGCCTCTTTTTAACTCCAAAAACCCCAAATTTTTCTTGCTCGGTCGCTATGCGACCTCGCACTAAGTAACAGTCAGTAGGCTAAATAAAAAGGTTTGATCCAATGCCCTCGTCTGGGGACAAACCTTTGGAAAGGGTGTTCTCGACAATCAAAAACATTAATGTAGTTGTGTACGGACTAGGTTGATGGAGGGCTTGGGGCCTGCAGTCCCCAAAATTTTCATAGCAAAGATTGTGATTTGTTTTTATCACCGGTCTTTAACAAAGCATCATCGGCAAGTAAAATGAAAATTTTATCTTCAAAATAGATACTAAAAAGGGAATATCATGCACAATTAAATCAAACTTTGAGCTCAAAATTTTCGTCTCGCGCTTCGCACTCGCTGATACTAAATCAGATATATAAATATCTCCAATTATAAGCGTAAAATTTTCGACTCGCGCTTCGCGCTCGCATTACCTTTTCAATCATTGTTAAGATGAACAGTAATCAAGGCAGCCAATAAGATTCTTAAAAGCATACATTCAATGACAAATTTTCTTCGTACCCCCTCCCTCTCCCGAATACATTTTTCTTTAGGTATATGACTCTGATCTAAAGTGTCCCCCTTTTCAGAAAAAAAAAATGCCATTTTCCATCGTGACCCCCACTTTCTAAACCGCCTCCGCTATATATATATATTTTTTTTTTTGCCCTCGTGGATACTATATAGGATCTATAAAGCACAAATATTTCCAATTTCAGCTTTAAATTTTCGGCTCGCGCTTCGCGCTCGCTGATACTAAATCGGATCTGTAGCCTAATGCAGAAATATCTCAAAATTTTAGCTTAAAATTTTCGGCTCGCGCTTCGCGCTCGCATTACTTTTCAAAAAGAAATTCTATTTGCACCCTCTCTGAATCTAATATGGGTATTAAAAACGTTCCCTGTATACACTTGTGCTTGTGTATGTCAAACAAAATCGCGACAAGTTGGCAAAATTTTTCGCTCATCCCCCCCACTCCTCGACACGGATTTACGCCGCTGTCTCCGAGACTCCAGAGACTCATAATCGAGAACACATCTCATTACCAGTGAGAAATCCACTTTAGCAAAAAAGATGACATTTCATCGAAACTTGCTGAAAAAGACCCAATGACACCAACTACTTTAAAAAGGTTTGTTTCATACCCTACAAAGCAAAAACTTGGAAAAAGTGGGTTTTGTACCTATCACCTTCAAAGGACCCTAACTCTGTGACCCATGACAGTTTGGACGTAAGCAATGTCTCAAATGAAAGCTGATGAGTTACTTAGTATTTTAGTAAACAAATCACAAGAACAAATCATATATTTTTTAAATGACTGACCTTTGAACGTCGGTTACCTTTTTTTATGAACACACTGTATAGGCCTTGCTATTTTCTCGAACAATACAGGGTGACGTATTTAGAAGTCCTACTATCTTTAGCATGTTTAGTCATCCTTTGATAATACCGACCAAGGAGTTTAGGGTTCGAATCCCAGCCGACAGCTAGCTTCCTTTGCCAAGTTAGTAATCTACATCGTCATCTACCACAACCTGGTGTAAATATCCTCATGTATCTTGATTCACATTATTTTAACCAATAGTCAATCGCGATAAAGGTGTTCCTGAAAAGGCGGAACCCTAATGGTTAGTCATTCTCGGTGAAAGCAAGCAATTAAGGAAATATTAACATGATTAAGTGCGTCGTATTATGGCACAACCCCTTTTTCTTTCCTTTGACAGCAATTCGAAAGAGTGACGCACCTTGTTAGACAATGTTAGAACGCTGTTTTAAAAAAAATTGATTTAAAAGTTAGGCTAAACATTCTTGTTTATATTTAAACATTGTTGTTTAAAACCGGAAAAGCGAGGTTTTATAGCCTTGAACACTGTTTAGAGAAATATTAAACATGTTTTGTTTAAAAAGGCCGAGGCAAATGTCACGTGATAGTAATGAGCTAACGGCTCACTCGTTCCATGCTAATAAATCGGCACAACATTTCAATCATGCCTCACACATTGAAAATAATTATTTACAGATGTGTTTGCTCAGTTGTTAGGCCGTCTGACTTATAATCGAAAGGTCGTGGGTTCGCAACCCGCGTCATACCAAAATAAAATTTGGAGCGTTTTTATTTTTGGAGCGGAGCGTTAAACAATATTGTTGATATGTTAAACAACTTTCTTTATTAAACAATTGAATGTATGAATATGAAAAGAGCCCAAGTCCATGAAAGTTCATTTCAAGTAAATCAAGAAAAACTGAATGATTTTTGTGTGTGATTAATGGAGATTTGAGATAGTTTTTTGTTAATTTCAGGTATTTTGGGGCAGAATTCAGTGATGTAAATTGTACACAAGACGGACTCATGTATGAGCAACAACCTTCCATGGTTAACTCAATTTGGCCAAGAGATGGACTTGGGCCTTTTTTATATTCATATACTCAATTATGTTGTTTAATAATACCATTAAACAACTGGTTGTTTAAACTTTTAAACAACAAGAGTGTTAAAGTTTTAAACAACTACAGGTTGTTTAATTTTTAAACAACGCTATGCGATTCACCGGTTAACACGCAGTTGTTTAAGATTTTAAACAACTTGTGTAATTTTTTCTAACAGTGCATAATAAGCAAGAAGTGTTGAAATTATCTGTTAAAATGAAATTGCACAGAATGAGTGGGTGGGATACAACGGCACTGCCTAAGACGGTTCCCTAGAAGTATTACATTTTTTAAATCAAACCTCTCAAAGATAATGGATGCAGAGAGTGGTTCCCTAATTGCTGTGGACAGCAGTGTGATCCCCATTACTTAGACCTGCGCAATTTTATTTTGACATTTAAATTTCAAAATCTTCTTGCTCGGCTATGCGCGGCTCTTCTGTATTGTTTTGTTCGACGAAAAAAGGAAGGAATTATAATAGTTTTAAAATTGAGTATTCAATATTTCGTAATTTGTGTGATTTTACTGAGAAAAGGACTGACCATATCTGTTTCGCTTTAATGCTCTGTATACGGGAAATATTTTTAAACACCGTCACTTAGCGGATTTATGAGTGCCAGATAATACATGAAAATATAAAAATACTCTCTTTTTTTTACTGTAACAATCCAAAACCAGTGAAGGATCAAGGAGGCGCAACAGACATGCGCCCCTTGTTCCTCTTTCTCTTTCTCTCTCTCTCTCTCTCTCTCTCTCTCTCTCTCTCTCATTTTTTCTTTCAATTAATTCCTGGATCCGCTTCTGCGCCCCCCCCCTCCCCCCACCAAAAAACGGTATAATTCTATATACTTACGGACATGTCGGCACTTTGGCCACGCCCTAGCCTCTGTCTGCCAAGACCCATTAACACACGTTAATTGTTGAAATCCATTGGGTGCTACCTGATAGTAGATGCTGCACTCCACAGTTGCATTGCTACCTTCAGGGTGGGGCGCTAACCCCGCAGGGTGATAACTGATTACCCCAAACTCAATCTCATCGACGTCAGCGCAACTACACGATACCCCTGATCAAAAATAAGAATCAATGTTAAACATAAAAGTATAAACAGATCGCTATGTTAATTGATCAGGAATATCGACTCCCCTAAAAAGCTAATTGTTATGAAGCTGGAGCCAACACCTTCCACCCCCATCACCACCATGGACATCAAAAGGGGGGCATAGAGGGGTTATGTCCCTCAGTATATTTTAGGGGACGCATAACATCCCCATCCCCACAGTTTCATATCAATCGTCATTTCAATCAATTTACAGGAAGATATAACATAAAGGAGAAATTAGAATAGACACAGAGAGACCAACAAAAGTACGATTCCTGTTGGCTGAGCTGCATCCTTCAAATATTATGTGAATTTAAAAAAATGGACATGTAACTCCAAATCATTAATCACAAATTCATTTTGGCTTGGTCCTAAGTTGAGTAGAAAATATCACCCTGCTCTTAACCTTAAAGTTACGATTGCATCAACGTTTCAGTCAGGAGAGATATTATAATCGCTTGCCTGCTTAAAATCATAAGTTCTGTAAAAATCAGTTTAAAGTTTATTGGAGAGTAAATAGAATTTTAAAAGAAAACACGTCTACATTGTAAAAACTTACCATTTCCTTGTAGTAAGCACAGAAACACTCCTGAGAACAGAAGCAAGATAAAAGTCCCTTTCTCCATCGCTTGCTGGTATAATTTAGACGCAACTCTACCTTCCATATTCCAAGAGAAACGATTTGGCTCAAAGCGCATAAAAATGGGCGTGGCCAAATAATGAAACCGTGCTAGCTTGGAAATTGAATTGTACTGATTGGATGAAAATCATTACAGGAAGTGTCAATCAAAGGTACCGGTCTTCAGCCATATGCTGTGGAAGTCATATTTCATGTTACTCTGAACGGTTAGCACATCGCTTTGAGTAAAATGCATTTGAGACGAGGTTGATACTTTCGCTTTACTTTTTAGCATTATCACTGTTTGGTTTGAATGTGTTTATTTCCGGAATCATCAATATACATAAAAAAAAATAAATAAAAAAAAACACACCTGGAAATCTTCGAAAGTTTTTCCACATTGCCTACACTGCAAAAACGCTGGTGTTAAATATGCAACACCATGCGGGTGTTAAATTTGTGGTGTTAGATTTCGGAATTAGAATGCTATCTCTCTAACACCACTTGGTGTTAAGACAAATTCTGAAAAAGCACTTTGTTGAAATTTTTGCAGGTAAAAGTCATATCATTTGATATATATCAATTATAAATATCATAAACACAAATATAGCAGCAAATTTAGCTTTAGTTTATGAAGTTAACTGAATATTTTTTAACACCAAAAGCTGGTGTTATTTAACACCAGCCCTGGTATCTATATCCGACCACACCGATTGGTGTTAAATTAACACCAACAAGAATAAAATCAACCACTCACTAGCGTAAATTCGCTCGCCCTATCTATTCATCAGGGGGATGACGCTTTGTATTTTTACGTAATTTCCCCAGATGAATAGCATTCTATACGGATTACGCCAGTGAAATCAACACCCACTGGTATCAAATTCGAAATTAACACTATGAAAAGTGTCAAATCTACACCAGAATGTGGTGTTAAAATAACACCAAATAGTTTTATTAATGTATTTCTAACACCCAAACTGGTGTTAATATAACACCAGTTGGTGTGGTCGGATATAGATTCCGGGCCGGTGTTAGATTTAACACCCGTGGTGTTAAATTTAATACCCCAGTTTTTGCAGTGTAGGCTGTGACGTTATGATTATATAGGTATCACACATATAGGCCTTTTTAAAGTTGATTTCAAGTCCACTCAATGTTGATATTCCACTCCTTTAAGAGTGATTTTGATGTTGCTATGTCGGTAAACACCTTAATTTGATTCAATAAGGGTAAAACTGAAATATAAACAAAGTGGGACTGTATGCTTGCGAATTGAAATGATTTGGTCTGTTTATGAAATTACATGAATATCGTTAAATCATGAACATCTGTTTTTGAAGAAAAAACCCATAATAATCTCTCTAATTTTCTTCATCATTTACAACGCGCAAGAATACCTATAATTCGATCTTCGACTAGTACGAGGAATCTATATTTGACCCGTGGACTCAAAACCTTCAATAAATCACCAGAACTGATATTATTTCGGTTTTGTTTTTTAAAAAAATAGAGATTCCAAGTTTAAACCAAACATTTGTTAAGAACAACACAGTTAAAGAGAACAATGCATCCAAATGCAGAAAATGTAGCTTCTCTTTACGTACAATTTACTCACTTGTTCTATTTACGTCTTTTGATGCGATGGGTCATAAATACTTCCTTATAGAGTTTAAAAATCACCAGATAATTCAATAACAGGATAACGAGAAGTTGCTTTTCATGGACACCAGAACTTGTTTTCGAAATGATATAACCTACATGGCTTTGAGTGTCAGGTGGAAAAGGAAAACGGAAGGTACCTGGGGAAACATATACGTGGAATGTGACTCTTTAAAGTGAACCCAAATAAACTGACAAAGCACCTCTCTGCGAAAAAGACAAAAGCAAAACAAGACCAAAAAACAAAAAACGGGATTTTCCCGATTTTATTTGTTTTTCGACCTGTGGAAAATCAGGATATCCGTGTTACTCCGGTTTAGTTTCAGCACCGAACTTTACTGATAATCAAGTATTTCAATTCAAAACATACACCTTTTCCAAGATATTTTGCAGATCAAGGTCAGCCCCGGATCCAGGATTTAGAAAAACAGGGGGCACAAAAAAACAAATTCGAAAATAAAGGGCCTACAGCCGAAAGTTTTCTATATACATATACCAGTCTGTATCAAATAAAATGGTACAATTGGGAAACATTTTCTATAACTGCTAAGATTAATCACAACCTGGTAATTTTTCGTATTTCCATCAAGCAGGAAAAATGAGCTTTCTTCTGTATTTTTTTTTTTCTATCTCATTTGGTGCTATATAGATCTTGCGATAAGTTGAGATTTCTACAATCAGTAAAAATCATTTGCGCATGCCGTTCCATGCTTTTGTGCAGGTTTCAAACTTCGCGGAGACGTCTCCGCGACTCGGATACTCGGATACGTCTCCGATAATTATTTTCTGTCGTGGAGACGTCTCAGAGACGTCTCCTCGACTCATGAGCGGTCGCGGGAACTCATGAAACGTCGATTGGACTAAGGACACGTCTCTGAGACTTTCCGCGACTCATGGTCCGTCGCGGAGAAACAGGAGTCGTTTCTAAGACGTCTTTGAGACGTCTCCGCGACTAACACGTCTCAAACTAGTTCAGACACATTTCAAACCTTCACTCCTTCCACTCAGTTAATTTCTCACTTCATCCCCCTCTCTCTGACTCCACCCTCTCTCTCTCTCTCTTTCTCCAAACCATTCAAACTTTAACACCCTCTCCTCACTCAATATCTCTCCACCCCTTCTCTCTCTCTCTCTCGCTCTTTCTCCCTCTCGCTCCCCGATTCCTCCCTCTTCAAACCCCTTTCAAACCCTCACTCCGCCCCGCCCCCCTCTCTCTCTCTGACTCCACTTTTTCTCTATCTCCAAACCATTCAAACTTTAACATCCTCTCCTCACTCAATATCTCTCCACCCATTCTCTCTAGCTCTCACTCACCAACACTCCTTTCAAATTATCACTCTCTCCTTCCCCTGCTGGAAAAAAAGAAAAAATTCTCACAGTGTGGAACACAATGTAAATTCAACGTGAACGCAGTGTGAACACATTGTGGAATCTTCACACCGTTAAATTCAAACGTGTTAGCATCGTTAATCACATCTTCACAGTGGAACACAGTAAATTCACAGTGTGAAACTGAACATTACTATGTGCGGCACATCGCAGTGTGAAATCATCCCCGCATCATTAATTTTGAGTGTTTTTATTTCTCACAGTCGACTTTGTGTTCACAATGTGAACAAACTGTGGGACACTATGTTCTTTCCATCAAGGTTTTCTTTCTTTCTCTCTCTCTCTCTCTCTAAAACGAAAATTAGAAGATAATTACGAGCAATGTTCACTTCTTCTTATCTTTTATTTAATTTTCGGAAAATTAACGAACATGTATTCTTCCGACTCATAGGCCTATATCGTATTTATTAGGCTAAAGTTCTACAGAGGCGAGGACGCTTCACAAAGTAATAATCATGCCCGATATTGACGGCAATTCATAGAAAATTGTATGAAGTCTGGGAGACCGGGGACAATTGGAACTTTTTTTTTTCAAATTTGACTTGTCAACTTTATTATAGCTTAAAACTAAATAAAACGAAAATATGCATATCTTAGCTCGACATATGAATAGGTTTGGGTTAAGTAAAACAATTTTGAAGCCATTGTCATTTGAAAACAAGAGGTCACGTGTTACAATTGCCCCACAACACGGGGTAATTGTAACACACCTTTGGGGCAATTGTAACACATGAAATTATAACATTTTGTTTTTCTTTATCAAAGTTTATGCACTTGACGGATCCAAGATTTAAACAATATTAACCACATAAACTAATTATAATAAAACATGACAATGCTTCACTCATTTAAATTATATTTTCCATTTGCTATATGCATGATATGGGGCAAAAGTTATGATAGTTTGTTGTTACAATTGCCCCCGAGGAGGGCGACTATATTTGGAGATTTTTTTTTTCTATCTTAGCTTAGGTATTCATCGTTGAAACGTTAGAAAAATATAGGCCTAAGAACATAATTTCTAAATAAATAAAAATGACAGCCATAGCTCAACCACATATTTGTCCAGAAGAAAAACATTGGGTGATGTGAGATATTACTTTTTTTTTCTTTTTGCTCGAGAGAGTTCCAAGAACTGTTAAATCTGTTACACTCAAACAGCATGTGGAGTGATGGAATGCGCATGCTCTGAACACAGCTTACGTGTTTGTAGATCGGTGTTTCTGCTAGGGATGGGAGCCTCTGTTACATTTGCCCCGTATTACAATTTCCCCCGGTCTCCCTTAAAAAAAAAGTTGCTTCCTCATGCAATCCTCATCTTATTTCAATATTAGCCTTATATCAGTTTCGTTCATAGAGCTTGACCAAAGAGTCAGAGTTACAGAGAAAGGATTGGCTAATACACAGGAATAACGGAGATAAAGGGATGAGAGAGAAAGGAAAGAAAAGCATCTATGGTGGGCTATCACTTCCATGGATGAAAACTATGGCTGGCCGTCGTGGCCATAGATTTCCATTCCTCAATGCCTGAATCCACCGGTCGGGAACCCCCTATGGCTAGCCACTGTAATTTTTTTCTACGGGCCTTGCTGCTAGTCGTATTTATAAGGCTAACATATGAAAACGTGAACAATAAAAAAGGACAGTGTTATTTTATACCAAACACGCACAGTTCCACTACAGTGCACTAACGACCAGAAAGAATCTTACGGGAAATGTGTGTACTGGGTATAGACTCTCTCTACGTCTGACCGTCGATATCGCGATAACAATGCCCTGAATAAAGACCGTGTAAAAGGAGAGTGCAAGCTGTGCAGTCAGGATCGAAGTATTTTATCATGATATTTTTTTTTATGATATCAAAAACGCGGGGGAAAATATTGACCAATCACAAAGAAGTTAAAATCATTGGAAAGAGAAATTAATATATTTACTTCACTCAGCGTAACTAGGAAATCGATGCGCTGCTGAATTTTACAGAAAGCTTTTAGTGACTGCTGTTTGACCAAAATATCATTTTCACACAGAAAAACGACCCAAAAATGACTAAAATGGGAGATTTTAAAGCTCAAAACGCGAGGGTTAGGGGTAAAAAAATATTCTTCCCAAGGTTTTATCTTGTTTTATATACATTAACCCTCATAAAACCTGTGTAACTAAGTAAATGATCTTCTCGATTTTTTTTTATCCCAGTATATTCAACAAAACTCCCGTTTTTCGGGCATTCCTTCCATTGACAATCGGTGCGTGAAAATGGTTTTCCTAGAAAGAAGCCCCAACGTTTTCATATGAGTTCTACAGAGGGCGAGGACGCTCCACAAAGTAATACGTAAATACGAAAACCTTATACCGATACCATAGATTAATAATCATGCTCGATATCAACGGCAATTCATGAATGATTGTATGAAGTATTTACAAAAGTTGCTTCCTCGTGCCAATCCACATCTTATTTCAATATTATAATAGCTGCAATAACTAACATTATAGCTCACAATAACAAAACCACAAAAATTATACATCAGATACATTGATATATTCCTAAACTTAATTACAACATCATGTATTTGGAAAGGAAACAAATTGTCATATGTCTGACAAAATCTTAAACAAAATATCTGCCAATATGGGAAAAAATTCGCCCTCCTCCCCGCTTCTTGCCTTGTCCCCAAAATATAAAATATTTTTCTCTTGGACAAACAAAAGTTTGACATGCACTATATTGGAGGTTAGTCTTAACAAATAGACATTTTGTTTTTACTTTGATTGCATTGTATATTTCAGCATAGATATAGTAACATTTAATTGGATTTATTATCACAAAACGGGAATGAATGTAAGGGCATTGTTATAACTATATTACTCGGTGACATAACGTGTTTTGAATGTTGGACGTACAGAATGTGCCATAAACTTGTAATCATTTCAGTGGCTATATTATCATAAGACTATACATGATGAGAAACGTGCATTCTGGGTAAGGAAACTGGACTCTTTGATTAATATATAGGTGGAGCTATACAAGTTTGATGTTGCATATAGATTGGCTTTAAAACACAGTCTCAGATGGGATATGATCGTTGGCGCAGTTGCTCGTCTCATCATTGATCCATTGGGTCAGATCATCATCAAGCCTCGTGTAGATACCGTAGCGATTGAATAGAAAACAGGTCTCACCCATTGTGTTAATACCAATCATCGCCCACTTGTCATCTCCGCTCCGCCGGTACATCAGGGGTGATCCATGGTCGCCTTGGCAGAGTGGGTTTACTCCATAGCTAAAATTTGTGAGTGCAATTCAAATTAAAGACAATCATTACTTTCCATCACAGAACTAGGATTTGTTGTGAGGAAGTTGTCCTCCTTCGGAGCAATACTCCAAGGGACTTGCACCCTGGGGAGCATGCAGTCCTCCGCTGGGGGACAATATCAGATAGGAGTTGTCCCCAGGGCAGTTTACCTCCAGGGGAGTTGTCCTAGAACCATCTTGATATGATATAATCATGAAATCGTCAGAAAATGAAAAGCATTGCCGTTTACTTATTATGTATTACACCCAAGATCCAGGATTCTAAAAGTTGCTTTCGCTGGCTCCCCCCTCCCAATTTTTGGGGCCCTTTTCCTCTTTTTTTCTTTCTTTTGTCTCTTTCAAGGGGCAATAGATCAGTGCCTGTTCCACCCTTCCCTAGCTAGCAAAAGTGAAGAATACATTACCGTTCCCCCGCACACAGCATCCTGTCCGTAACATCAAAGCTTGGAGAATCAAAGCGGCTTATCAGATGGCTGGTCCTACATTGGGTTTGATCAGCTAAAGGCAATGGAAACTGGATCGGAACGTCATGGGTATACTGCGGCAAACCTTCAGCATTACCCCACCCCACCACCGTAGGATCGTGCAGTGTATCAGTTTCTAGTCAAGACACAATAAAATTAATGCATACATTTTCAAAAAATCATGATGAAATCCATAAGGGGATAATTAATTACTGTATTAACTTTATAAATATTAATTGTTCTAATAGTAGTAGTCTTTGGCGGCGATGCCGGGGGACGGGGAGGGGGGGGGGACGTGTCCCCCCTCGATTTTTTCTGGGGTGATCCTTTCCCCTCGATTTTTTAAAACTTAACATTTTTTAATTAAGTGATCAGCTAGTGAAGATAATAAAGAGGCAAAATGTATGTCAAATACAATGCTGAATGTTTACTTATTGTAAGGCAACATTTTCGTCTCGCGCTTCGCGCTCGCAATCATTGTCATTAGTTTCTGCATAATGTGCGAAAGTAGGTCATTCTATTTCAAATTTTGGATATACAAATAATATCTTTGAGACGCTTTATTCCGCTTGAGTGTATTATTAATTCCCCTTCTAGTGTTTCCGTCCCCCAGTAGTAGTAGTACTAGTAGTAGTAGTAGTAGTACTAGTACGAGAAGAGAAGTGCTATATTATTGAGGAATTTTTGAATCAGTGTGTGGACATGAACGCTGAATGTTTGTTCCAGAGGTAGGCCTAAAGAATATAATCTTTGATGAACAATTACAATATAAATAAGTTTCTTTACGTCCGTCACTAGTCCAATCCACTACCTAAATCTTGAACGCGTTGATAAGTGACTTGCTGGTGTTTTTTTTCTTTTCTTTTCTTTTTTTTTTCCTGAAAGGCTATACAGGTAGCAATGCCCAGGGCAGAGCTGTCAACGACAACGCGTAACAGACTCAGTAATTATGTTATTACTTCATCAAAGCTTCCATACCTCACATCTGGAATAGCATCCAGTTAACACGTCCACACAACTCGAACTAGGGGAAGGTGGGGCATAACGGACCACGTAACTTCAAGTGGCTTCTGTGACGTCACAGATAGGAGCAAGACTATAAAAATGATATTTCCTTGACGAGTTCTTATTGAAGTTTGATAAACAATCGATCAATAATTCTCATCTCTTTCATACTTCCGGCAAAATGAAGCTGAAAAAATATCGGAAAAGGTCCGTTTTGCCCCACTAGTTGGGCAAAATGGACTCCGTGCATATTTCGTTGGGGCAAAATGGTACCCTATTATGGGGTACCGTTTTGCCCCGTAAGAAATAATCAACTCCTGGGGACTGATTTGTCAAAATTTGTTCAAGTTGGCAAAATAAATGTACTTTTGGAAGTCTCCAGAAGGGATGCGAGCACACCAAATTCTCCCCAGGGTCAGCCAAATTATGGTCCTTTTTGCCCCACACCATTGGGTTCCATTTTGCCCCAAGCAGAAATACCCTACATCAGAGGGGGTACAAATTTTTGAATGGCACCCCCCTCTGTAGGTATTGATTTTTTTCGATGAAACTTCAGTGGTAAATTGGTGCAGTAATGCCTCATTTACTGCAATACATTTTATAGAAAGAAATACTTTTGATGTCAAGCTATGAGAAAGTTCCGTTTTCCCCCTAGGGTCCGTTATGCCCCACCTTCCCCTATATTTACCAGAAGGTAGACATATCGTTCGGGCGCAGCTGTTGAGCTCGACGGGCTCGCTGAGATGTAGTAGTGCGACGTCGTAATCATGCGGATGATCATAATTGTATTGTTCGTGCAGGATGATGCGATCGACATTGATAGTCTGTTCGCAGCCCTCTCCCACCGAGACGTTGTGCTCTCCCAGTGTCACAGTAACCTGGAAATAGAATATCGACGAGAAATGGAAATAATGATAGATATTAAGAGCCACTGTCTGAGAGAATCAGGCAGATTTGAAAAAAGTTGGAAGATGGGGGTCGGCGGATTTCTTTTATATTCTGAGGTTTAAGTACATAGAGGGTAGGTCCCACGAAAATGGGGTTAACAATTTCTGATCATAATTATCTTCATAGTTATCCCACCCCCCTAAAATTAACCCTTTTTGGGTGACTCCAAAGCCTTGCATTTTTCAATTTATGGTCATTTTCATGACCTATTAAAAGTCATTTGAAATTATTCGATTCAAATAAAATTTGCAGGGCTTTAAATTTAAATGTTCTTCTTTGCAGGCATGTAAATAAAATTTAAAACAAAGGATTGGAAGGTTCCATTTTTGCAATAGGGATGTTGCCATTTTTTGCATTTTTCAGGAAGGAGAAAAAGGGGAAATTTTGGCAATATACATGGGAGTGTAACAAAAATGGCCCAACTTTTTTCAGGCTGATTTTTTCACAGAATGTGTCCCAAACATAGGTCAATTAATTACAGGTTTCAAATCCGTGGAGTGTCTTCAACTTTCCTTGTTAGAAGCTGCTAAAAATTGGTCTTTTTAAAAAAAACATGAAAATATGGAATCTTGTACCTGCTGCCAAATGTACTATAATCACTTGCAATAAACCCAAAAAGTGTTTGAAAAGCACCTCATACCGAGCAGATATGTCCTTATATAAAATGCAGGCAAATTTAGTTTTAGGTATTTCATTTGTTAATACCCCCATATCGCTTATGGACTGTCCCTGTTAGAAAATATACATCTAAATTCTACATAAAACTCATAAATTACTTGTATCACATAATAATTATACAGGAATATGATAATGAAGGCATAATGACAAAATAACTTCAATCAAATGGAAATCAATGGGTAAATGGAATTTCTAGAAACAGTACAAATCTTCAAATAAACATTTAGGCCTATGGTCACACATATCGATCTTAGTACGATCCATGCACATATCATCTAATGTCACCAAAAGATGACTCCATGAAGTTACATAACAACGATAAAGATGAACAAAAAATCTGGCAATTTGTATATCGCTTTTAATTGAGTTTCTACTGGTACACACAACGATTTATATTAAAATCATTATAGACGTCAGAAAGAGAGGGCCAGGGGACTACCCCAACTTCAATGTGTGGAGGTAGGCCTAAAAGGATATCCCCATGAAAATCATTTTTGGGTTGTAATATACCCTGTCAGGATTTTCAAGGAACAAGTGACTCCTGACTCCCTTTTTTTTCCTTATCTAAAGAAAATTGAAGATTTTGTGTTAGTTGTATTAAGATATTTGCAATTAGTTATCAAGAGAAATAAAGAATTTAGTCAGAATAAAAAATTTTAAAGTAAAAAAAAATATATTGGGGGGGGGAGGGTTTACTCGAATATCAATAAGCCCACTCCCTCCAATATTGTTGGTCCGTAAAGGTATTACCGACCGTCTTAATAATTTTGCTTGACTCGGATAATATTATGTAAATGGTCTATATAATTTTGGGCAGATATTATAGTCTCTTCTATAATCTTTTGGGTCTCGGATTTTATTGAGCCCCCCCCCCCCCCTTCCCCCAACACAGCTCACAATATTTAGGTATCTACTGACAGGATTTTCAGCTGGCGCTGTACGCTCGCATTAATTTTAAGCTTCATTTTTTTCTCTTCAAAAGAACAATAGCTGGGGGGTTAACCCCCATGTGTCCGGAAAGGTGCTTGGAAATCATTGAGCCCTCCCCCTCTCATCCCTTATTGATCTACTCCAAATTATTTTAACACAGCTCACATTTCAGGTTTCTAGGGTACATGCAGGTAATATGGGCCACCTGAAACAAATCGTCGTGACCGGTGTGAACATCATAATGTTGTTCCTATGAACTGTATACGAAAATCTATCATCGTGAGAGCATCTGATGCCGAAATTTCTGTGAGAAAATTGCTGAAAACCAACAAGGTAGGTAAAACTTACGGCATTTTTTTACCCTGATGTAAAATTTGATATTTCACAGCATGTGATCGTGAAAGAGTGTTAGAGAGGGTAACCTCAATTGTTTGTATATTTAGTAAGCTTATAGTTTCATTTTGATCATACTAGCGTGTACAGGTCGATTTGTTGTAGTGAAGGGGTGCAACGTTGTATTGAATGCTTGCCTGACATAGCAACATTAGTGCAGGTAAGATGGGCAGTCCAAAATGGCGGAAATGATTCTGGTACTTAGTATTGGGATGAGGCATCAATCTCTTTACTACGATTTTTGGGGGTATATTCACAGTATATAATTAATATAAATAACTTATTGTAGACCTATATTGATTTGTATAATGAAAATAATATTTGAATAATATTAAAAAAAGAAATATGTAGTCAAAGTATTTACTGAAGGGTCTTATGATTTCAAATGATATCTTAAAGTTAATGATTTTCAACATTTTAAGCAAATTCCAGACATAGTAGAAACATTGTAGTTAAAAAAAATACATTAAATACATATGCCCATATTACCTGCACATGCAGGTAATATGGGCACTTTGGTGATGACGTCAACATTTGAATATTGCAGACAGGGGGGTTGGTGATAATTGTTTTTCTTCACAATAAAAGTTAGAGCAGTAGTTATTGATTCATAAAGAACAAAGATTAGACTGTGTGTCATTTTATAATTTTATGCAAATTAGGCAAATGAGCTTAGGGGGCCCATATTACCTGCATGTACCCTAATGACATTTTCAGCCCACGCCGCGCGCTCACATTCCCCCCCCCCCTCTCATAGGCCTATAAACAAGATCTAGGGGCTAAACCCCCCTTGTTTTTTTGTTTTGTTTGTTTGTTTGTTTTTTTTTGTTTTTTTTTTACTGAGGTTCATTCCTCCCCTTGACAAAAGAATCTAGCCTGTAACCATAAAACTAGTTTTAACTTAAAGAACAATAACAACTCTAGACCTCAGACATGTTTCCTTGGGGTAGTACTGAGGGGGCCTTGGTGGGTCTCGTAAACAAAAAGGGGCCCCATAAATAAGAAAAAAATGACAAAAATGGCCATCTTCAGGGGTGACAAACGTTTTTGGAAGAAAAATCCCGGGAAGTGTTGAGGGATCGTCCAAGCTATTGCCAGGATCCCGAAGATTGAAAGCGGTGACGAACACATTCAAGAAATTAAAGCCAAAGCAATAATGTCGCTGGAGCCAGAAAAAATTATTCCACCATTGTGACAAACAGTGTATTTTGTTTATTTTATTATTTTTTTTTTTTTACAGACGCCCCAACTTCTGGTGAAGGGCGTAGGTCTTTTTATTTGTTGCATCTCAGTGATTTTGAGTCTCAAAATAAAAAAAGAATTTTGTATTTTCATTCCAGTTACATTTTTGTTACATCCATTTTGTTTCTTTCTCTGTTTTCAGAGTGAAATTTTGAAGATTTTTTTTAGTAAACGCCCTCTCTTGGAGGAATTTGAAAATAATAATTAGATCAAGGATTAAATCAAGGATTAAACTGAACAATCCTAGTCTGAAACAATTATTGATGTCAAACGCAGGATTAACACGTGAATTGCTAGTTTATATACATGATACTAATCGTTTTAGATAGCTGTTTAAGCTATCGTGGATCCCTCTGTTGATCCAAACTATTTTGATATGATGAAAGGAAGTTTTCGTGGAGTTCCATGAACATTGCTGCAATTTAACGCCTTTCGCTTTTATATGCGTGCATAAAAAAATTGCGTTTTCCATGAACAATCTTGCAATTAAACACAACCTTTCACTTTTATGCATTTAAATTAGTAACACTTTTTTTTTTTTTTTTTTTTTTTTTTTTTTTTTTTTTTTTTCTTTCTCAAAATACTAATTTAAACCCATATCTAACAAAACTTCACAAAGGAAAGTCGCTCGTGGGCTTAACTTTTGAGGCCTGCGCCAAAACTATATACACGATCGAGCCTGGCGCAAATAATCTTCGAGATTGACAAGCGCCATCTATATGGAGAACCAACCAACCAATTAGAAAAAAAAAAAACTCTAGTTATATTCCATAACTCAATATCTCGAATATGAAAACAAAGCTTAGTAAAACCTAATTATTATCGTCATGATTGACTTCCAATAACAACATTGCCTGTAACACGTATGTACATGAAAAATTTCTCGGATCATTGTTCCTGTGGATCCATCTATTTCAGTATAATGGGTATGATTCAATAACTAAGTTTAAAACATTGTGAAGGAATAACAAAATAATATATTAGTTCATAGAATGGCTCATTCTACAACAATTCTGAATGCTTTTCAGTGCAATATCCAAGATAATAGAAGAGATTTACACATTGACTGAAAACTACACTTTTTTGCCATTTTGAAAAAGAGCATACTTTAAAGCGGCTGGTGAACAAAAAGTAAAAGACACTCCACGGATTTGAAACCTAGAATGACTTTACCTGGGTTGGTCCTATAGCCCATATTAAAATCAGCTCAGAAAAATTTGGGCCATTTTTTTTATAGCACGTCAAAGATAGCCCAAAATAGGCTATTTTGGAATTCCTAAAAAGTCAGGAAAATTGCGTCACGACTCCTGAGATAATGGAATGATCCAATTACTTATGCAAAATATCACCTATACAACGTTATAGGGATAGGTTTGGAGAAGTCAGCCATTAAATTTCAAATGATTTGCACAATTTTAAATACAGTTTTATTAGTATTGAAAACAGTGCTAAATTTGAAATTTGCCAATTTAAGTAGTACCCGAAAAGGCCATTTTAAGGGGGTTGTGATAATTATGAAGATAATTATGATTATAAAATTCTAATACTATTTTTCTAAGTTTTAACCTTAATGTATTAAAACTTCAAAGTATGAAAGAAAATTGCCGACCCCCATGTTCCACCCCCTGCCTGATTCTCTCAGACAGTAGCTCTTAAGATAAATCGGAAGATAGATGAACTCAAAACGTTGGGAGAAAAGAGGAAACATGAAAGTTCGACAAGAAATGAAAACAATATAACGAAAGGTGATCCGGAGATACATTGAACTGGAATAGTTAGAGAAAAGAAGGAAAAGGAACGTATAACATCAACGAAAGGTGATCAAAAGATAGGCAAACTGGACTCGTTTGGGAAAAGTAGGAGACGCGAAATATAACATCAACGAGAAATAAAAATGATGACAACAAACAGACGATCGATCTGGAATCGTGACTGTGAATGGAAGATGGATTAAGTTGGATGAATTTTGGGGCAAAAATAAAGAAAATGGGAAATAGAAAATTAAAGAGAGACGGTGATTCAAGAGAAGTACAAATATGCAGGTTTGAGTGAGTTTTAAAAGTGTGTTTAAGGAAAATAATAAGAAACCGGGTTTTGTTTCACCGAGTCGTTCGTAAGTTACGAATGACTTTACAAACGACTGGTGATCAGCTCTTGCGCTAAATTATAAAGCACGTAATTAGTATTGCACCCAAAACCATGTTCTTATCGTTCGTAAAGTCGTTCGTAACTTTAAGAATGACTTGATGAAACACAACCCCATTCGACTTCATACCTTTATTTCTTTGTCTTCGTCGAATGACCACAAGACTTCGCCGAGGACCTCCCCGTCATCTTGGTTAATAAAACAGGAGGATGTCGTAAGAACCCATTGTTGGCATAGCAACGTACCACTGCACAACCTGATCGGACCCACAGAGGAGTTTCGATGGATGATTGACAGCCATGGCCACGCCTTCTCTTTGGCTTGGTGGTCATCGTCAGCGAGTACATTGCCTGCCTCACCACAAGGCTTGTAGTCTGTGTAATAGAAATGTAAGCAGACTCAGAATACATTTAGAATACATAGAAGGGATACAGTACATGCATGTAAAACAAAACAAACAAAAACAAACAGCCGTTGGGGCCATTTTCAAGAGAACCAAGCAGTTCAAAAATACCTTAAAAAAGCTTCTTCTTTTTTTTTTAATACGCCGCACGGACGCGGGGGTGATTATAAGACTTGGAGGGTTGAACATAATTTCTACGAAGTGGCCCGATAATGATTTGCAAGCACAAATGTTAGATGGATTAACGCGTTAAAATTCCAAAAAGATATAGGCCTATACATAATTATATTAACCGTCTTTATATTTAGATTTGTTGATGGCATGGTAATGCAATACCAAAAGTTCTGACAGATAATATTGTTTTGAAAAAATGAGCAAAGAAAATTGGATTCCATCGGGATGCGACCCCAAGACCTCCTGATTACTAGACATTGCGCTCTACCGCCTGAGCTTCAGAAAGCTTAAGTGAACAGGAGGTCTTGGGTTCGAAACCCAATAGAATTCCATTTTTTCTTCGCTCATTTTTCATATTATATATATTCCTGATCAGTTTCACTTTTGTTCGAAAATACTATGGTTTTGATATAATTTTTTTAAATTTTATATATTTCAATCTAGGCAATATTGAACTTACCTATATTGCTACTGTTCACTAGATCTGTTAGAGTTTCGAGGTCTTCGAAAGTCTTGATATAAAAGAAATGACTCGCCGGAGGGTTGGAGGCTATTTGCTGAAGAGCCGTCTGGTTGATCTGCCTTCCAACACCTACTGTAAAGATTTCTACGTCTAGTTTGAACAATCAAAAGAAAAATAAGAAATTTAAATATGAAGCACTCAACCACCTTCGATTCAATTATCCCAGTCCAATTTAAAATGTTTTATTAGGTACAATAAGAAGATTGTTCTATTCGTTTGTTATTTATTTTCATTTGCTGTTTACCTTAGCATACCAGTAGCTACACCAGTACTTGAGTCACCACCCTCAATGACATGAAACGCATATAGCAAGGGATGGCAAGACATGCAAGAGTTGGCAGTCACCATATGTCCAAATATGTCATACCCTAAACTACCCACTTTACCGTGACCTTATACCCTATGTCAATATTACCAACTATAAAAAAAAAATCTAAATGTAGACCAAAAGCGTGGAACTCGGCTTGGTGGTTGCTTCTGCCGAATTGTAAGTTTTTAAACTGCGTGTTAAGGAAAAAATGACCATGCGCGTAAGGCCACCGCACACCTTACGACTGGTCTACGATCCTATTTTGGAACATATCGCATTTTGCTTAATAATTTCCGAAAGTATGAATGAATAGAATCTTATCATTAGAGGTTCAAATTAAATGTAAGAATACTGATATCGAATTTCGGAAAATTGCAAGCCTTTATTTAGGAGTAAAGGGCAAATTGGTTTGAAATCGTAGCCAATCGTGCGATTGCTATGGCGTCATTACGATTAGATATTGAATTCGCTTTTATTTTAATAGGGAGGTTACATAGTCACTGATTTGAACACACAAGTATTCCTGCGATGATTTAGAACTCTGCACAGTATGATGTTCTATTTCTAATTATCCAACACCAATGTTATGACGTTTTATTACACAATCAGGTGGCAGACCAATCGTAAGGTGTGCGGTGGCCTTAAGCAAAAAAGTCGTAGAAAAACTAATTTAGCCGGTGGCGAATGTACTTGCTACACACGACCGGACGTGGCCATAAGGATACCTACTTTTTCCCTTGAGATCGCTAGCCACGACGAAAGGATCTGCTGTATTATGCTGCCCATCGGTGAATATGAAGAGCACATGCTTCGCTCCCTCTCGCATGGTCGGCTGTAGTTCTGTAGCCACCATTGACAGACCTTCCTTCAACCCAGTACCGCCTCCAATATTATCCTTCAAGACATCGAGACGGCTGAAGACTTTCTCCTTTGTGTCAACTCGGCGGAGTAATCAAAAGCCATCTCGCGGTCGTTGCGAAGGTAAGTGCGGCAACGCGAGTTCCGCCTGAAAAGAAAAGGGAGGCAGTAGCGTACACAGTGTAACTTGTTTGGAACACAGTAATTGGACGTACATGTTAATATCAGACTTTTGGCTGCGTCCCCCCCCCTGTATTTTCAAATCTTTGATTCTCTCTCTTACTATCCTTCTCTCTTTTTTCTATGCATCTCTATCTGACGCTGGTAAAGACGGTGTTATAGGCATGTACATCTGTTCCTATAATAATTTTATGTCTACATGTCCTCTGTCTCTCTTTAAACATTAATCTATGATATAAGTTTATAATATTTATCATAATAATCATCACAACAACATATGATTGGACGGATTCTGATCAATCTAATAAATGTGTTGTATACCAATAAGCGAGACCGATTTCTTAAATGCTTACCTTCATCGTACGACACACCAAACTTCGTGAGCAGCTGTTTCGTGAAATTGACGACGAGTTGGAAGTCAGTTACGTCGAGGCTGGAAGAGCGATCGTAGGCGAGGACGATATCCAGTCCGAGACTTGGAGCATTGGCGCTGCGAGCCGAGTTTTGTCGCAAGGTGCTGGACTTTGTGAACGAGGAAAAGGGATCTATGATGTTTGTCAAGATGTCACCAGCCACGTCACCTAGAGTTTTCTTGGCTGTCGAACAAAAATGAATAGATAAATAAATAAATTAATTTTCAAAAATAGAAGGGGTTTCTGTTTTGCACTCATTTATAATTTTGTTACATGAGATAACGCAGTTTTAATTCGATTAAATGTTTAGCCAAAAGATTCTTTAAAAAATTATTAAACACCTATACAAATAATCGATTCTCTTTATCATTTAGAATGTTGCCAAGATTTATATTCATAAGTTACGTTTGGTTATTTTGGTCAAGTTGTATACCTATTTTTTCAGGAAATAATATACATGTGTATATGATTTTATCAGAAATGACCGTTTTGGATGAAATAAATTCCATCAAATATGATAAACAAATTAACATTATATATTGTTGGGAAAGCCAACTGTATCTGTTCCAGCGAATGAACTGTCATATAAACTTGAGAAAAGGCTCCACGTAGCCCCGAAGGCATTAAAAATCTTGATGACGATACGTAACCTCAACCGATATTGGAAACCGCAAGAACTAAAGAACGAAGACGGCAAAAATCTCGTCACCGCTGCCTTCAAAGAATACATATGATCTTGAATCGCGTAATCTCGGCCTTTAAAGGACAAGAAATGTACGACCAATCTTGTCATCTCGGTCTTCCAAGGACGACAATATATGAGAACATGAATCTCGTCACCTCGGCCTTTTAAGGATGAGAATATATAATATAATGAATCTCGTCATCTTGGCCTTCTGAGGACGAGAATATATAATACAATGAATCGCATTACATCGGCCTTCTAAGGACGAGAATATATAATACTCTGAATCTCGTCACCACTGCCTTCTAATGACGAGAATATATAATAACTTGAATCTCGTCACCAACTGCCTTCTAAGGACGAGAATATATAATACTCTGAATCTCGTCACCACTGCCTATAAGGACGGGATATATATAACTTGAATCTCGTCACCATTGCCTTCTAAGGACGAGAATATATAATACTCTGAATCTCGTCACCACTGCCTTCTAATGACGAGAATATATAATAACTTGAATCTCGTCACCACTGCCCTTCTAAGGACGAGAATATATAATACTCTTAATCTCGTCACCACTGCCTCTAAGGAGGGGATATATAATAACTTGAATCTCGTCACCACTGCCTTCTAATGACGAGAATATATAATAACTTGAATCTCGTCACCACTGCCTTCTAAGGACGAGAATATATAATACTCTGAATCTCATCACCACAGCCTAATTCTAAGGACAAGAATATATAATATATGAATCTCATCACATCGGCCTTTTAAGGATGATTTATATCCTGAATCTCGTCATCACGGCCTTCTAAGGACGAGAATACATAAAACTCTGAATCTCGTCACCACTGCCTTCTAAGGACGAGAATATATAATACTGAATCTCGTCACCACTGCCTTCTAATGACGAGAATATATAATAACTTGAATCTCGTCACCACTGCCTTCTAAGGACGAGAATATATAAACTCTGAAGCTCGTCACCACTGCCTATAAACGACAATAATATATAAAGCCTGAATCTCTGAATCTCATCACCTCGGCTTTCTAAGGACGAAGTATATAATACCCTGAATCTCGTCACCTCGTCCTTTAAGGATGGAGATATATAATATCCCTGAATCTCGTCACCTCGTCCTTTTAAGGATGAGAATATATAATACCCTGAATTTCGTCCCTCGGCCTTCAGGATAGAATAATAATACCCTGAATCTCGTCACCTCGGCTTTTAAGGATGACAACATGTAACAGCGCGGATCGAGGATTCGCAATATCTGAAGATTATGCAGGCCCAATTGTCTGGGTATAATAGCAGCTCTATTGTGTTTGGGCATGGGCCGATACATTAAATTGTGTGACGTAAGGTTAGATCGTCAGATATATACGATCAATCTCGTCACCTCCGTCTTTAATGACGCATATATATATATAATAATATAATATAATATATATATATATAAGATCCCGAATCTCGTAATCTTGGCCTTTGAGGGTGGGAACGAGTAAAGTGCTGTGTCTCGCCACCTCGTCCTGCTAAGAACGAGATTATAGAAGATCAAATTTGTCACCCAGTCTTCAAAGGACGAGAACGTGTAGGATCACGAAAGCGCCACTTTGGCCTTTTCAAAATGAGAAGACATTAGCTTATGAATCTCGTCACCTCGACCATCCAAGACGAGAGATACAAGCGATCCTGAATCTCATCATCTCGGCTTTCTAAAGCAGAAATGTACGATTATTTTCGTCACCTCGGCCTCCTGGATCTCATCACCTCTGCCTTTTAAGGACGAGAATATATAAGATCATGAATTTCGTCACAGCGGCCTCTAGGACGAGAAGATATTGATGATGATATCACACTGTAAAAAATATTTGTATTTTACAGCAAATCTGCTGTCAGCAGAGTCGCCAATAAAACACGTATTATAAAAAAAACAGTTTTGTTGTAAATTTCTCCTGCAAATAATTACATGGGAATACAAATATACATCAGGAGTAACACATTTGTTCCGTTTTAACCAACTGTGTAAGCTATAGAACTCTATGATTTTTTTTTCTTCTCTTTCATTTATTATTAGAGGAGAAATATACAGCAAAACTGTTATTTTGAATTACATATATGTATGGCGACTCTGCTGACATCACTTTGCTGTATTATTTTTTTTACAGTGCATGACATTGGCCTTTTACAGAAGATAGTTATATAAGATCCTGAATTTCGCCACCTCGGTATTTTAAAGACGGGAAGATGTAGGATACTTAATCTCGTCATGTCAATTTTCAGAGGGCGTGAATATTTAAGATCTTAAATCTCGTCACATCAGCCTTTTAAGGACAAGCATTACGGAATCTCGTTACCTCAGACCTCTGAGGACGATAAAATACAAGTTAACGTATATCGTCACCCCGGCCTCAAGTCGTGTTCTGAGGACGAGGTTTAAATCCCAGACACTTCACAAACGTTCCCTGCAAGACAACGATTTATTTCACTCACTCGACCCAATTTATCATTCTTTAAATTAAAAAAAAAGAGAGAGAGAGAAAGAGCGACTACCTATGGGGCGATATGCGCAGCTGTCCATCTTTAAAGAATCGACATTTGTTTATTTACTAACATTCAAAGAATAAAGAAATAAAATTTACGTTTGCATCTTGGGTTCCTGCCTGACCATTCGCCATTCCTTTGACATTGTCTGATGCCGGCACCAATCATGTCGTAAGCATCACCACAAAACACTGAATAATAGTCGGATACATGGACGCCTCTGAAGTGAGTGATTTGGCCATGTAATGGAGCAACCGGTTCTGGACATCTCACCCTTATATCTGTGATTGAAAGAGAGAGAGAGAAAAAAAAAGAATAGCGTTAGGAAAAAGGCATGGCAGCCTGGATAATCAGTGCACCAGACTTAACCGATGTGATTAAAAACGACCGACAATGACTATTACCATTTAAAGTAGCATCTTAACTGATAATGGCATCAACATTAAAGCGATACTATCTTTATGAATTATGTATTCTTTATCGAAAGGTTAATTGGAGGGTTGTTTTGACCAACAAATTACAACTTTTTATTCTATATATCTTGGTGGCCTCTCAGTCGTATGGCTTTAGAGCACCCTGTAGAATCTCAGCCATGGAGTGATGAGAAATTTATTTGACCATTGGGGTGTACCACAAAGACTTACGATTGATTAAAAGTTACGATTGATTTTTTCTCGGCAGCCTCATTTGGAAACCAGGTACAGTCATATATTAGGCTTTGGATATGATTAAGAGTAGGGTTGGGGCTAGAGTTAGGATTAAGATCATCAACTTTGGAGCATCCTGTCCATGATGAGGCTAATGAGAAAAAATCAATCGTAACTTTTAATCAATCGTAAGTCTTTGTGTTACACCCCACATATGTAATATGTGTATATTATAATTAATATTTAGAGTGACATATTGTACATGTATATCATACCAATACAGCTGAAATTTCCTCCAGGTTCCCATTTTCCTAGTTGACATGTCTGTCTTTCTCTTCCTAGGAGGACGAATCCGTCGTTGCACTCGACGTCGAAACTACGAGAACCACGTAGACGGATGTACCCGTTTTCAGGAGCCACGGGTTGATCACAAGGTTCATTATCCTCTGTTTAAGGATCATCGAACAGACATTGGAATTAGTATCAAATAATTCATGCATCGCTGCCCAAGAATTTTAGAGCGACAAAACAATCACTGAAATTGAATCAAAATAATTTATTATTATCCAATACATTATCAATGTATCATTTGTTTTTGCAATACAGCTCATACTAGCAGAGAATATACAATTCGATTCGATTTAATTCAATTCGATTCTTTTCAAT
Organism: Paracentrotus lividus; assembly: GCA_940671915.1. NCBI lineage: Eukaryota > Metazoa > Echinodermata > Echinoidea > Camarodonta > Echinidae > Paracentrotus > Paracentrotus lividus. Next base: position 15,069,516 of record CALNVZ010000649.1, on the reverse strand, counting down.
TCAATTCATTTATCCGATTCAATTTCTTTTTAATTAAATGTGATATATTCAATGAATATTCATATCATACTTTTCAATATGATTCAAATTGAACACATTCAAGTAAATAAAATTTGCTTCCATTCAATCAAATTAATTTCAATTTAATTCGAATAATTTGGATACTATTCATTCCCATACCCTCGCAGTGTATTCCATCGCCGATGTAGCCATCACTGCAGGTACACATGAACGATCCTATATTGTTCTCACATCGTGCATTTGAGTGACATGTCTCCGGGGGCAACAAGCCCCTCCCTTGGCATGTCTCTTGGTCTAACTTGTCGGCCAGGGGGTGGGGCGTCTCCACAAAGTCTTGATAATAATAGGCAGAGGAGCTCGAAGAACCGGTCGACTCCTCGTCGATGAACTCGATCTCAAGACCGAGAGAACCCAGGCCGCACTCGTCGATATCTGCGCAATCGGAGAATGGCGGGTATTCTCGAAGGGTTAAACTAGTCACCCTTTGAGAATACCGGCCATGACTGAACTGAACTAACGTTATGAAATATTTTTCTCTTTTCCGATGTGTAGTATGACATAAAAACAACTTGAAAATAGACAAATATGTTGTTGTAAAATGTGCAGAAATGTATTTACTTTATGTAAACATTGGAGTAATTATTTTAAATCACAAATTTATTCATATGGTTCATATTATAACTCAATTTGGAGAGCACCCATTTTTTGTATGGTTAATGATATTCATTCAGTACATGAAATAAAAAAATACATGCAATGTGTTACATTGTATCATATGACAAGTTGAATAATTGGTATCTGCTATTTTATCCAGAAAATAGGTAATGATGCATTCTGAAATGCCCAATTTGAATCTAATTCACTCAGAAATGTATAGGAATTAATGTGCATGTAAATAATTGTCCAATTGGAGTGTTGATGATTGTAATCAATAGTACATGTAATTGTAAGGGTGGTATCTCACTTATACCCCCGTCACACTGAGCTCGTTGCTACTACGTCTTGCCCAACATTTGCCGAACGGCATAGTCTGTGTTGAAATGAGTGGCAACGTAGAAATACTCTTACGATCTGTTCTACGAACTTCTGGACGTAGCTCGGTTCGATTTCCAAAAAGTGTTTCAAAAAAACTCGGGCGCCCTCTGTCTAAAATTTACGGGTTGTGCCACGTACCTGAAAACGAGATGGACGTACTACAACGCAAAGCCGTACTTAAATCGTCTAAAATGTGCTAGACGTCATAAAACGAGCATGTATATTAATTATTAAGTTCTAAATTAAATAGTGACAACGTCCTGAAACGGCCTAGGGATTACTCCTGAACGAAAGACGTACTGACGAACATACGTTTCAATTTTTAAAACAGAACGCATGTTCAAATTCCCGTCACACTGATGCTAGTTCTCACTGCGTTCTAGGTTTATTCTTGCGGTGAACGGGCTGCAATCTGTTACACCGGACTGAACGTAGTGCAGACCTATTAATCAAGTACGACCGTTACAATCTGTTACAACTTGGCGAAACGGGCCGAACGGGAGAGAACGGAAAGGCGCATTCCCGATTTTTTGAACATGTTCAAAAAAATCGTTACCGGCTTCAAGTTCTAAATAAACTATGCAATTCGTTCCTTAATTACGGGTTAGACTTACTGCTGAACGAGAAAGGACGTACTACGAAGTGTGGCTACCTAAACTTGCTGGCGCGCATAGGCACTTTTAGTTACCGTTTGGACGTCTAACGACGTGTTATTAGAAAGTGAACGAGCAAAATTACTGTTTCTGAACTGGATTACACGTATTGCGACGCGATAAAACGGAATTGACTAACGTAGAAATACTATTTCATGAAGCTGGTACCTAAGACCAATCGTATTCAACGATACTATTTTCAAAGTTATAGTTCCAACCGGACCAAAGACCCGTTCAGCATTTTCTTTTTTTAAACGCAACAACGGGCCAAGAACGTCCTAAGAACGACTCAGATGTTGAACGGCCCCCTTATCTGGAGACGTCTCCGCACATATAAAAAGTATTAGACATCTCGAAACTTACAGAGAAGTCTCGGAGACGTCTTAGAGACGTCCTCCGCGACAATTTTCAAAACTGCCTCAAGCAGTTTCAACGAACCGTTCCCAATTAGTAGTTCCGCGACTCCATCGAAACGTCCTCGGCAAAGGCGTCCGGAGACATCCGCAACGTCCCGAAATCCTCTCAAAGCTGTTTCACAATCCGTCTCACACCTTGAAGCTGTTGAAATCCGTCTTCAAAGTTGTTTCAAAGTAGTTTCCGCGAAGTATGATACCACCCCTAAATCATTACTCAAGTGCTTACATTACTGTATAAGAGGGAACTATATATAAGGCAAAAAACTAGAGGAATTATTCATTACCCAATCACACAGTAATAATAACAAAACAAAACACACAGTGAAGTTTGCTTTACCTTTCAAGCCAAATGGGCTCTGTCTCGACTAAGAGTCCCGTGGATAGGCACTGCAGTATCCTCTAGGTCATTTCTTAACGAAACCATTGTTGCAGCAAAGCAGAGATTGACTCGCCACTATTAACCGTGTTTACCGTTAGGCAGAATAAGCTTCCACTTGTCAAGGTAAGGTCGCAAGGCTACACCGTCTTAGGGGACGGGGGGCATTTTAAAAACAATTAAATCTTAGACCGGGGTCATTTGAACAAAAATACTGAACAATATCTATTACATTTGAGAAAATGTTAGCATTCAAAGTACCATTCTTTTGAGTATAGATAATTTGTATTAGTTGTGTAAATCAAACTTAAACCATTGCAGTACTCCCAAATGACGTTTTTCTTGTACGGCCCTCGCTCATATAATAAAAAAAAAAAATCATATTGGGCCACCGAAACATATATACATAGAGGAGAGAGAGAGAGTAGAGACTACGTGAAAGTAGAGAGAAGGAGAAGAGATGTTATGAGAGAGAGAAAGAGAAGAAAGGAAGAGGAAAGAGAAGAGAAGAAGAAGGAAGTGAAGAAACACGAAAGACGATAGATTAGATTAAAAAAACAAAATCAGGGAAGAAAGAGCCAAGAAACTATAGGAGATAAAAAAGAGAGGAGAGAGGAAGAAATGCGAATAATAGATAAGGCGATATGAGAAAGAAAAAAAATAAAGATAGGTATTATAATTCTATATCGGGTTGCGAATCAGTTCCGATTGCAGCATGGGCAGTCAATCCGTATTAGACCGTGGTGGGCGGGACAATGTTCAGCGAGGATGGGGCGGAAGGGCAGAGGATAATAGAAGCCTCACTAAGTGTTACAAGGCTATGTGTGGCATAAGGATAATAAGGCTGAATAAAAACAAGAGTATAACATAAGGTTTAAATGTTGCATTTGTTTCCTAAAAAAGCGAAAATGTTCCATTATGTAAATTACCTTCATCAGATTTCCCGATATCTTAAATAATTTTGATAGCCCCTTATGTCGTGTTATAATATGTCAACCCTAGAAACAGTGGCATTTGAAACATTTTTTGAACCAATACTTATAATATGTATTCATAACAATGGCCGAGCGCCCGAAGCGCGAGCTGGAAAAAATTTTTGGTATATAACCCCTTAAAAAAAGTGCATTTAGTTTTTTTTGTGCTATGCTTTTTAAAAAGATTCTTACCTCATTAAACAATGCGAGCGCGAAAGCGAAGCGCGAGGCGAAATTGTTTTATTATATATCAACCTGAAAACAGTGCATTTTTAAGCGTTTTTATGCTTTGTTTATAAGGAAGATACAAATTATCTCACTAAACAATGTGAGCGCGAAGCGCGAGCTGAAAATTATAGATATATCAACCTAAAAATAGGGCATTTAAATTTGTGTGTGTGCTATGCTTTCTAAGAAGATACTTACCTCATTAAACAATGCGAGCGCGAAGCGCGAGCCGAAAATTTTTGATTTTATCAACCTGAAAACAGTGCAATTTTAAGCGTTTTTATGCTATGTTTATGACACTGTCCGTCATAAAGGTGGAATATTTTTTTGCCGCTATAGCGATATGATTTTGCTCTGACTTTAATTTCTTGAATATGGTTGTGCCTGCTTTTACTGTTTGGCACCCTGGCTATATCTTGGACATTCTCCCAACCCTTCACGTGGGTCTTTTTCCAAAAAAGTTTTGTCAACCCCCGTGATGCCCATTTTTGTCATTTTTTCTCATTTTGGGGCCCCTTTTTGTTTTCCCGGCCGATCAAGCCCTTCTCAGTCCTACCCCCAGGAAACGCGACTGAGCCTCAGAGGTGTACTGTTTTATATTGTTCTTTAAGTTAAATCTATATTTCTGGGGACAGGCTTAGGTCTCTTGTCTAGGGGAGGGGTTGAACTAAAAAACGAGATTGGTGAAAATTCGGAATATTTTATTCCATCTTTATGCTGAAAGCAAAAGAAATGAGAAACCACCTTTAACCCTTAAATTTCATCATTTTCCCCTTATATTTTGTTTAGCCTTGATGACAAGGCAGTAAATAGTCATTATTGATAAAATTTTATTTTGATTTATGTTTGGTTGAGATTTTACAATACAATTTAGGGAAGATAGAAATTTCCATGGTGTAAAAGTGAATGAAATAAATGTTGAACCCAAATCAAAATAAATTTTGACCCCTCCCCTAGACAAAAGAGTCGACCCTGTAACCATAAATCTAGTTTTAATTTAAAGAACAATAACAAATCTCAACCTCAGACGTGTTTCCTTGAGGTAGGACTGAGGGGGCCTTGGTGGGTCGCGTGAACAAAAAAGGGCCCCCAAAATAAGAAAAAATGACGAAAATGGCCATCTTCCGGGGGTGACAAACTTTTTTTGAAGAGAAATCCCCGGGAAGGGTTGAGGGAACGTCCAAGATATACCCAGGATCCCAATAAGTGAAAGCGGTGACAAACACATTCAAGAAATTAATAACGGAGCAACATAATGTCGCTTGAGCCAGAAAAAAATATTCCACCTTTTAATGGCAACAGTGTATTATACAATGCGAGCGGGCGAAGCGCCAGTCAATTTTTTTGATATATCATCCTGAAAACAGTGCATTTAAAAGTTTTTTTAATGCTATATTTATATATAAAGAAGATACATATCTCATTAAATAATGCGAGCGCGAAGCGCGAGCTGCAAATTTTACATATATAACAAACAAAGATGAATGGTCCAAAATAAATTTTTAATGGGAAAACACAGAATGAAAGAGAGAAAGAAAGAAAAGAAGAAGAAGAAGAAGA
>CALNVZ010000649.1:15038934-15055894 GCA_940671915.1 Paracentrotus lividus | reverse complement strand
GGGGGGGGGGGGGGCACGGCCGCTTGGGGAGTCTTCTGAATTCATGGAGGTTTATATCCATTTAGTTGGTCTAATTCTCCGTTTGTCTAATACCACATGGGCTAAGTAAACCCAGTTTGGTCTACTAATAATTTGATCTAATTTACAATTGGTATAATACTCACTTGTTCATGGTCTAGGCTAATGACCAATTCGTCTAATTGCCAACTCGTCTAATACCAAACGGTCTAATTGCATTTTTTTCCTTCTAATCATATGCCCAAATGGACATTTGGTCTATTTCCAGTTTATTACTGGAAGTGACCAAGTGGACAGTAGACGAAGTGTATGGGCATTAGACGAAATTAGACGAACTGGTTATAGATGGTTATAGACAAAATGAAATTAGACCACATGGGACGAGACGAAATGGACGTTTGTCAAGGTGGGTTTAGACCAAATGGCAATATAGGGTCTCACCGGGAAAACCGGTGCATACGTCAGAGGCTTGTTGGGGGCTCGTCTCTTTCTAGTCTCTTGCATGTCTTTATTTATTTATTATTTATTCATTATTTATTTATTTATTTGTTTTTTACAATTCCAAAATAATTTTCAAGGCAATATTATTACAAACACTAATTTATTATTTCCAAGCATCTGAAAAATGTATATCTGAGAAACATTTCACGACCATTCAACCAGAAGTTAAAGATATTCTTGAGAATAATCGTCGAAGTCTGATGAAAAAAAACTAAATGTCGAAAGCAAAATAACTGCAGTGCATGCATGCTTTGTGTACAAATTTATGTTATCGAACCTTCCCTTCGCCGTTCGTGTTTTGACGTCGTTCTTTTCTCTGCTTCTCTACTCTTGATTGAACATATTCTCGCTGTGCTACCGGTATATTCATCGGTCGATTGCTTTTATGCACAGAAAACCGTCTGGTTGGAGGAGCTTCATCGGCAAGGGATTCGGCCAAAGGCGGACGGAGAGAGATAAGGTAAGACCCTCTCATTCGCAATAAAGTCTCATGAATTGTGCAGTCCCAGATCCGGACAGGTCGGATGTCCGGACACTCAATTTTAACCAGCTTTTTGAAAGGGTTTAAAATCAATATATTTGAAGTTTTCAGCACAAAATGTCAGAAAATATTGTGGAGGACAAATATTGATGATGATAAGAAGTATTCAACATACATTTCTGGTTAATAATCCTTAGACCTGTTAGACGAAAAACCAAGCTTAATTTTTCGTGTCCGGACATTGCACCCCCCATCCTATCACAAATTTCAATGCATAGAGCCTAGTTAGATCTAGATCTAGACAATGAATAAGACGTAGTCTGGAACTTCATATTGCTAGGTACTCCCAGATAAAAAGCAAAAATGCTCTGACAGTCACAAATAATACATTAAAAAAAAGTTTAATGTTTCATTTAGCATGTACATGACTTAAAATCTCAGAAAGCGCAAAAAACCAGCTAAAACAGCTCACTTACCATGTTGAAAATTTCAATGTGAAAGCCGTCTCTGCATGAGCTATCGATAGTCCAAACAATCAGCATGTGTGCATCATGCGTGCACGCACCATGGTGAGCCCTTACGATAGGGCTTCTGTACAGCAGGCACGGGACATGCCAACACGCGCGGAAAACGAGAAAAATTCACAGAAAAATCAAAGGAGGATCGTTTGACTGTTACTTTGACATAATGACAAGCCTCTAAATTCTAATTGTTTGTTTATTGGGGGACGATATATCAAGGACGTATGGATAGACACATAACTAAACGGCCATAAAATGCCAAAGACTCTGATTTAAAGACATTTCTTGCCACTCAAAATTTAGGGGAAAAAAGAAGGTAAGTTTCGATAACAATGCCTCAAAATGAGTACTCGCACTTCGTTACATTTTCAGGGGAAAATTTCTGGGTTTAGGAGGTTGATAATGACTTTTTCCATTTGTTACACTCGTAGACATGACTTATAGATAATCAATAATTCTAGGGCAATTTAATTGAAAAAAACTCACAAAAACCAAGGCGCTGCATTCGCTTTTGCTAGGCGATATCGGAAGTGTCTTTTGTTCTCGAGATACCGATTTTTGTGTACCTATTTGCATGTGTGCGCAAGAGCGCCATCTTGCGTTTGTGGGGGTACCTACATATTGCATGTCACAACACAAGCTTTTCTCTGCAAAGACGAACTCTATCTTGCATTGCTTGAATCTTTAATTTTTTGCACAAAAAAGTGCATATTGACACTTAAATCTACAGCTGTGGATGGGGGGGGGGAGGGGGGGGGGCGTGTCCGGACACTTAACAAAAGTGAAGTCTGTTTTTTTTTTGTCTTAGTATTAAGCCAAAAATATGCATTGAATACTGCTTATCATCATCAATATTTCTCCTCCATAATATTTTCTTACATTTTGTGCCGAGAAACTACAAAAACATTAAAATCAAATGGTTTCCCAATCAAACGTAAAGGAATTTTTACGTCGTTGGGATGTTAAATAGACAAGTAATCTATTCATTTTTCTCCAACGGTAGAACCATGCATGTTGGTAGAAACACACGCAACTGCTGTGTGATAAATTTGAAACCAGACAGCTATGAAAAAAAATCATAGGCTGCCCGGGCGGGGTGATTTTTTTCATAGCTGTTTCAGTGTCTGGTTTCAAATTTATCACACAGCAGTAGGCTAAGTGTATTTATTATGTTAATAAATCTTTAGACTAGTGGAACTATGGAGAGAGGAAGTTTATGAAAATATTCATTTACTGTATGGTGCATGGACTACCTGATGTAGATCGAGGCTGCTCTGTCTTCATCGTACGTAGGGCTTACCCCTCTGAAGACAAAGAGCTACCATTGCGCGAGCTTTTCAAACTGCAGTGCTGTGATTCTCTGTTAAATTTCCCCAAATTTCATGGGAAAAACTTAGGGAAACCCCCCAAAACCAAATTCAACAAGACAGTTGGGCACCAAGGACAAGAAACAGATAGATCTAGAGAAAAACTACTTCCAGATGCGGTAAGTGGAATAACTTTCATATTATAGCAAATCTTGGGTCAATCAAATATGATCACCGAAAAACACACACGGCTGTGTACACTACAGTTTGAACAGCTCGCGCAATGGTAGCTCTCTGTCTTCAGAGGGGATTACGATGAAGACAGAGCAGCCTCGGTCTAGGACTAATGTACCTTTCAATTTTGTGAAAGGAAAAATTACATGGTTGTTACAATCGACTCACCAAATATTTTTGTCGTAGTTTTCTCTATAAATGTTTCTCAGAATGTATAAAATTTGATAGCAGGCTTAAACTTTGATAAAAATATTGAATTATTTGACTTTTTAGCAGTCAAAATGGATGGTCTTACAAATGTAGTTACAAATCATCATAATACATACGTATCATATTTTTTATGGCCACTTGCATGTATCCCCTTTAGATTCATGGGTGTGAATCCATTGAATGGCAGACACACCCCCAAATCAAACTGCAACTTTTATGACGTTGGCAAACACCATGTTGTTAACACTTTTCATTGAAAAGTGCAGGTACCTCACCTTATATCAACATCATTTGAAACAAAAATTATCAGAGGATTACTTCTTCAAGGTTGAATCTGCATTCCGAATAACACACATTCACAAAAGTTTATGGTAGGCAATAGCATTTGTGTATTTCAAATCAGGTGCAGTGAGGCACGTACATATCCGATTCTGGATTTTCTTTGATCACTCTTCATGGTGTATGCACAGCTGAATAAAAATTTGGGGCAAGTAGCATAGAGATCAATTGAGTGATTTATTTTCCCATGTACTTTAATGGCATTGCATATTGATGCTTTCAAAGTGCACTTTTGCTCCAATTTCTTGTTACAGCACTTTCATTCAAATATGATTATTCCATATCAGTTGTGTTTGTAAGAAATAGAAAACATAAAGTCTTATAGTGAGTCAAGTACTTTGTTCTTCTGTGAAAGGACTTCATTTTATATATAACAAGGTTAAAGAGAGGTAAACCCTTAGAAAACAAACTACATGCCCTAAATATTGAAAGAAAAGAAATTAGCAGCACACTGAAGCTTTGATAATCAGTTATATGCCTGTAATAAAGAAAACCAAACACTGTCCCACCCCTCCCCCTTACCCCTCTTTAAAAGGACCCAAATGATTGATAATTTGAGCAATTTCAAACAAGGGATCTTCCTATTGAGAGACTCTGCTGAGTGAGCTACTAGTATCATGCCTTTAAATGGTGTATACTTTGCACATGTTTGTCTGAACATGTCTAAAGTATGTCAATTCATATTTGATTTCTATGACCTGATCAAACCACTATTTTTTGAAGTAATGAGAGATATTATTTTATGTTGAAAAAATAAATGTATCTCTCTTTTTGTTTCTTATACAGGTCGTAGCCCATCTGTTTTTTAGATGAATAGCCAAGTTAACCATCAATTTTCAAACTGAGGATAAAGCTTGTTTGTGTGGGATCTATTTGAACTTGATCATTGAAGGATTAGACCCAAGCTTAATAACGGAGAGAACCACATCAAAGATTTGAATCCGGATCGTCAATATGGCATCTGCCTTCAGGAGACTTCCGATGCTTTTTAAGCAGCAGGTTCGTCGAGCCAGCTTTTTGGACAAGGCGTCCAAGGAAGTCAGGTCAAGGAATCCGCTGCAATGGTCAGACTACGGGGACAGTCTCACGTCATCTCGACCTCCCAAGCATGCAGACATTGTCGTGATTGGGGGAGGGGTCATGGGATCCAGTGTAGCATATTTCTTGAGGAGGCAGGCGGAGGCGGGAGTAAGCGTTCTCGTTGTGGAAAGAGACATGAGCGTTAGTATCTAACTAGTTGACTACTTTAATTCCTCATGCCCATATGGGAACCACCCAGTTTCTATGTATCAAGAAGTTTAAAGGATAAATCTGACCCTCAATGAAAGGCGGAAATCAATAATTTGACAGAACGTATCAAAATTGCTCAACCAGGTGATAGTATTTTGTACGGTATTTTAGCCAGTTGAAATAGTTTTTGCATGAGCTATGCTCAACAGTAAATGGGCCAGTTCAGAGCTTTTGTTCACGTAGATCCCCCTGCTAAATATTTGTTCAGGCTTTGAGCCTCAGTTGTATACAAAGTTGGAAAGACAAAGTAAATGTAGGTCCCTAACTGTTTGATATAGGAATTAAACTTTTAAGGCTTATTTGTTGTCTAATTACAAATCAAGTTTCATCTGACAGACAATAAACAATCTGGGTTCATGACTTCATTGTAATTTGCTTGATGATGAGTATCTTGTGGAAAAAGTGGTTCAAAGGACTACACTGTATTTAAATATATAGGATATTCAAATCATTTCTGATTTCAATTACATGTAGTTAAAGTTGAAAACTGCAGATCATCCTTTTTATCATTAACAAATACTCTGATTGTCAATAATATATTATATATAATATATGTATGGACTCCAAATCCGTATCAGGACAACTACCCACTGGACAATTATCTCCCATGACAACTACCCCCCAGGAATAGGGTTAGGGTTAGGTGTAGAGTTAGGGATATATTTTTGGCAGGGGTAGGAGTAATTTTCCATGGGCTAGTTGTCCTGGAACCACCCAAATCCATGACTTGACCAACTATGTAATGCCTTTGATATTTAACACTATTCTCTATTCTTCAGTATACCAGAGCATCCAGTTCCCTTGCGGTGGGAGGAATCCGTCAACAGTTTTCAGTACCAGAAAATATCTACATGTCTCTCTACAGTTCACATTTCCTCAGGAACATCAAGGTATTAACTCATTCAGGACAGAGATTATTTGAGGGCTAAATTGATCTCTTTTTATTCCTCAAATTGGCAACAGCAATATTTTTATTTTAATGCTACATGCTTCTAATTGAATGTGATGTCTTTGAAACCAACACACATGGTTAGGAACTGCAAAAAAAAATAAAAAATTTAATTGCCAATTTTGATGAAAAACGGTGATCTTCAACTTCCCAATGTGTTGCCAATTTAGGGATTTTAACGATTATTCTCATAAATAAAATTCCAGACATACAACAATGGGCACAATGTATGCAGAAATGTTTTCTCTTTCTACTGATATACCTGGTGTATTTTTTAGAGTTCTGAAACAAAAGTTATTGACCCAAACCACAAAATGTGGGACAATGGCGCGAAGGGGTTAAAAGTGAAATTTATCACCCTGTCTGTTTATTCTATATGTTTTATTGTGAAACAATACTTGGGTGTACATATCTTGCAAGATAAGAAAGTTCAGCTGGATTTTATCCTGTATAATATGGTGTATATCTTGTGTGAATATAAAGTCCAACACAAACCAATCCAATGAAAAAATTTACATTTTGTGTGTAGCCCTGTTTGTGGCCACTTAGTAACCATGTCTTTTCGCAAATTATGAATGTAAGGGTTTTTGTGACCTGAAAGGGGCCTATATTTACAACCAAAGTGGATAAAATGGCTGGCTTGACTATGACTATGAGTAATATTTATTTGATGTACAGTTGGAAGTTTTTTTCCAAGCATGCAGGGTAAGGTGGTCGTCCACTTGCTACATATACAGCCATCTTAGAACATAAGGAATCACAGGAATTGACAGCGGGACATGCACTTGTAAAAACATTCAAGGCATTAGACGTGTATAATTAATTTGTACATTGCTTTGTTCTGAATTCCAGCAAAATCTTTGTGTGGACGACAGGGATCCTCCAGATATTCAATTCAACCATCAGGGATATCTCACGCTGGCAGCCCCTGAAAATGCACATGTCCTGAAAGAGAACTTCAAGCTGCAGACGTGAGTATTACAGTGAAGTCTGGAAAATTACAATATGCTGAATGTCCAAAAATTTGTTGATTATCAATTATTTTGGAGTATTCAGCTGTGTGACTGGGGTAATATGCATATGACTCTATTTTGACACTTCATTGAAAAAATATACTTGTGACTTTGTCCAAGTCTAATGTAGATTGGTTTTGTTGATTGCAATATGAATGCAAAAATAGCAAGGAAATGAATAGAGACTATTTAATTGTGCTATATATTGAAATTTAATTCACCCTACCTATTAGTAAGGAATTTTTCTTTTTAATGTAAAATTCTTTTTACCAATGGCAATATTACAGGGGCTACTTGTCGATGATAGTGACTTCTAATCCATAGTACAATTCTAAAGATTGAATTGAATTCGGTATCAAACACTTTGGATATAACAATTAAATCTTTTGATGTAATTTTGTCTTTGATTTCAGTGAGCTTGGAGCAAAGCTTGAGCTTTTGTCATCCTCTAAACTAAAAGAACGTTTTCCATGGATAAACAACCAAGGAATAGAGCTTGGGGCATATGGTAAATATCTTTAAAAAGTCAATGTTTTGTCTAGTGTGTACAAGTGTTGCAAGCACAGAGATGTTAAACATCTTTTCAGAGATTCTCGCACAACATTTAATGTTTTCCTTTGGGTCATACCAAAAAGTATGACATATTTAGAATAACTTAATACAAATCACACTAAATCTCAATATATATTTAATGTTTGTAGGATGTTTGTAGGATGTACATTAAGATAATTTTCCTGGCAATTGTGTGCCATTTAGACTCCATAATGATAGAGTTATTGAACAAACAAGTGCATACCAGTACTATAGGACTTCAATGTTACTTTGGCCATATAAGTCAAATTATAGTAATTATTTTGACCAAAATTTGATATAACATCCCTATTTACCACATTTATCAGATAGCAAAATATTTTACATTTCAAGTGCAAAACTTTATTTTTCACAGTTTTATTTTTGAAAAATGTGTGTACAACCATTATTGATGTCTACCAATGTTTCAGTTATGATCTGCTCTTTGCTTCTAGGAAGAGACAAAGGAAGCTTTGATCTGTACCATCTCATAAGATCTGTAGAGATAACAGACTTGTCTCAGGGTCACTGTAGTTCTTTCAATCTCTGTGTTATTCTATTATTAACTCCTGTAATCTTCTCTTTCGCTTGTAGGATTAGAGAACGAGGGTTATTACTATAGTTCTTTTAATCTGTATGTCATTCCGTTAGTTACCCCTGTGATTTTCTCGTCGCTTGTAGGGTTAGAAAATGAGGGCTGGTTCGATCCATACCATCTCACAAGATCCTTACAGATAACGAACTCGTCCCAGGATCATTGTAGTTCTTTCAATCCCCATGTCATTCTATTATTACTGTATAAGCCAATATTTCCGCGTACAGATATTTTCGCGATTTTTGACCAGTTGGGGAAATTCGCGGGAGCAAAATTTCGCGATTTTGGTGATGATTTCATTACCATAAATAGTCTTGTAATGAAGTGGAAATTTTCGCGATGACTGACTCGCGAAATTCGCGAAAATAAAGTCACCGCGAAAATAACCACTTATACAGTAACTCCAGTGATCTTCTCTTTTGCCTGTAGGATTAGAGAACGAGGGCTGGTTTGATCCCTACCTTCTCACAAGATCTTTCAAGCAGAAAGCAGCTTCTCTAGGAGCTCAGTACTGTCAAGGTGAGGTTGTTGGTTTTGAATGCAGCCAAGTCAGCAAACAAATGGCTCATTCTGCGTACTACTCGGGTGAAGGCAAGAGGATAAAGTCTGTTAAGGTATGCCATTACTTATTATGATAATATGCTTTTTATACAGCGCCATTTATCTAGAACTTCTATTCTGAGTCATGCAATTAGAGATGAAAGTGCATCAAAAGAGTTTATTGAGTTACACATCTCTGTGTCAATCATTACTAAAAAAGAAAAGTTTTCAACTTGAGTGTTAAAATTTCTAAGGATATACTTCTCAAATCTATCCACCTCAAAATCAACAATAATCATGTTATTTTTAAAATTATACAGGCATTCTAGAGTGAACTTCTCCGGACATGTGTTGAAAGTATATCATTTTCTTACCCCTTACTGACTTGTTCTAACACTGCTAAGAATATGGAGAAAGAAGTGTTAAGCAGAGTGGAAAGATCAATGAGAAAATGATTTGTAGAGTAATGCTAACTGAAAGGATACGGAGTAGTGAATTGAGAGAGAGGATAGGGTTGTAAGAGAGTGTGATGGAAATGATGAGGAAATTTAGTTAAAAGTGGTTTGGGTATGCTCTGAGACGAGACGGAAATTCAGGTGTGAGGAGAGCATGTGGTCTGGTAGTGGTTGCTGAAAATGTTTCGGAAGGAAATGTCAGAATAGAAATATCTTGAGTTTGACTGAGTGAAGAGGATGCTTGAGAGAGAGTGAAATAGAAAAAGGGAGCCGATAGTTGGAGTGATGATATTCAGTATCCCTCCATTCTGTGCCAATTATTCCCGATTGTTTGTATATATGTGGATGTATATCAATTGTTAACGCATACTTTTCAGGTTTTTTGCTGCTGCATGTGTGTCATTATATGTTTTTCCAAATAGACTATGAAATAAGCATTAGGAGGAAAAGATGTGACTAAAATAAATGATATTGCATACCTTTAATACTTTATACATAGGTAAGGATGCCAAACAGTCCAGAGGTGATTGACGTCAACTGTTCCACAGCGGTTATCTGCGCTGGTGCCTGGTCAGGCGAGGTAACATCCATGCTGGGTATCGGTCAAGGAACGGCCGAAGACCTCATGGATGTCCCCCTTCCTGTGGAGCCTAGGAAGAGATACGTGTATGTCGTCCACTGCCCAGAAGGACCGGGCCTAGACTGCCCTATGATTGTCAACCAAGATGGGGTTTACGTCAGGAGGGAGGGGCTTGGAGGCAACTATCTTATGGGATCATGTCCATTCCCTGATCAGGTAAGTACAGGTCTATATCAGGAGGGAGGGGCTTAGCGAGGGAGGAGGGCTTGGAGGCAACTATCATATGGGATCATGTCCATTCCCTGAATCAGGTAAGTACAGGTCTATATCAGGAGGGAGGGGCTTAGAGGGAGGGAGGGGCTTCGAGGCAACTATCTCATGGGATCATGTCCATTCCCTGATCAGGTAAGTACAGGTCTATATCAGGAGGGAGGCTTAGAGGAGGGAGGGCTTGGAGGCAACTATCTTATGGGATCATGTCCATCCCTGATCAGGTAAGTACAGGTCTATATCAGGAGGAGGGGCTTAGAGGGAGGGAGGGGCTTGGAGGCAACTATCTTATGGGATCATGTCCATTCCCTAATCAGGTAAGTAAGGTCTATATCAGGAGGGAGGGGCTTAGAGGGAGGGAGGGGCTTGGAGGCAACTATCTTATGGGATCATGTCCATTCCCTGATCAGGTAAGTACAGGTCTATATCAGGAGGGAGGGGCTAAGAGGGAGGGAGGGGCTTGGAGGCAACTATCTTATGGGATCATGTCCATTCCCTGATCAGGTAAGTACAGGTCTATATCAGGAGGGAGGGGCTTAGAGGGAGGGAGGGCTTGGAGGCAACTATCTCATGGGATCATGTCCATTCCCTAATCAGGTAAGTACAGGTCTATATCAGGAGGGAGGGGCTTAGAGGGAGGGAGGGGCTTGGAGCAACTATCTTATGGGTCATGTCCATTCCCTGATCAGTAAGTACAGGTCTATATCAGGAGGGAGGGGCTTAGAGGGAGGGAGGGGCTTGGAGGCAACTATCTCATGGGATCATGTCCATTCTGATCAGGTAAGTACAGGTCTATATCAGGAGGGGGGGCTTAGATGGAGGGAGGGGCTTGGAGGCAACTATTTATGGGATCATGTCCATTCCCTGATCAGGTAAGTACAGGTCTATATCAGGAGGGAGGGGCTTAGAGGGAGGGAGGGGCTTGGAGGCAACTATCGTATGGGATCAGTCCATCCCCTGATCAGGTAAGTACAGGTCTATATCAGGAGGGAGGGGCTTAGAGGGAGGGAGGGGCTTGGAGGCAACTATCTCATGGGATCATGTCCATTTCCTGATCAGGTAAGTAATGGTTACAAAGTGGTAGTCCCAACTTATCTTGAGCTATGGTAAGGCCTCCCAATAGAAGGCCGGTTTGCGGTAAATCAGAGGAAAGAATTAATGTTGGTTGGTCATTATTATTTTATTTTTTTTTACTCATCATGTATGAACTGTTTGTTTCTATATTAACACAGGACAAAATTAGGGCCAATTTTTTTTATTTTTTTATAAAAGGCAATTTCAGGGGTGATAACCAGGAAGGGGGGGGGGGTCTGGGGGGCGTTTCACGAAAGGACTTGTTGGACGTTTTATCCGACAAATTTGCTCTTAGCCAATCATATGCAAGAATTTCAGTAGCTTTTAACAATTGTCAGTGAGAATCGGTGAATATTTGTTTCATGCTCTCCAGGAGAACCTTCCAGTCAGGGATGTATGTGTTAAACTACAATTAGTTATTACCAGAGTAAAGGTCGAGGGTTGAGAAATGCAGTTACATTTGTCTCGTATATTTTCTTTGTCATGTTTGAATCTTCATGCTTCTTGTTCAAGTTTTTTTTTGCTCAAATATTGTATTATTCATTTGCTATAAAATCATATTGTATCTATTTTCCATACATTTTTAAATGTCTTTTTTGTTTATTGCTTTTGAAAAAAAAAAAAAAAAAACTTTCCTTGAACCCTTTCTTTTTCAGAGTGAACCAGATTGTGCCAATTTCAATGTTGATTACGAGTTCTTTGAAGAAACTGTTTGGCCTTCACTAGCAAATAGAGTTCCGGCCTTTGAGAAACTAAAGGTAAGAAATAAACCTGCATCAGATACAAAATGATGAATATTTTTCTTTATAAACAAATATTTTCAAGTACACAATATTTGTCAAATTTGGACTATTTGGGGAAATTCTCTAGTGGAAATTCTTGTGTTTTATTGAAGTGGAAATTCTCATGAGGATGGACTCATTGGAATTTGAAGAAAAAAAAAACTTGTGCAAACTTGATGGCTCATACAGTGTCTGATCATTTATAAAGGTACAGTCCACTCTCATTATTATGAGGTGATCAGGACCAAGTCAGTTCCCTTGTTTTTAATATTCTGAACTCGGAACACATACTATACTAAACACAAGACACACAGACACCTTTGGCATTGTTTAGAGTTCGGACTGACATAATTTCCCAGTTATAAAGGATTCTTGTATCTGTGTTTTGTTGTTACAGGAGTAGACTTTAGTACACAATATTGGTTAATTTGATGGATTTCAGATATGTGTTTTCTTTGGTGCATGTAGATCATGTAAAACTATTGCTTTTTGTCAAATGGTCTGCTATACCTGGATGGATGATCCCTTTTTTCCTTTAAATACAGTGTTTCATTTGGAAGATTTGAAAGGTTATCCTTGTGTCTGGACGTATCAAAACAAGATCCTTAAGTGCATTAAAAAGAAGAAGATTAAGACTTTGTTTCAATTCATCAACATGGAGCGGTAAATTACAGAATATATTGGATGGCTAAAAGTTAATGTTGAGTGTACATGTATGTACACTCATGTTTTAAGTAAGTTTTAAGCAATATTTTTCTTCTGTCTCTTCCAGATAAAAAGTGCCTGGGCCGGTTTCTACGATTACAACACTGTAGACCAGAACGCCATCATCGGAGCTCACCCAGCCTTTCCAAACCTCCTCTTAGCAACAGGATTCAGTGGACATGGTATTCAGCAATCTCCCGCAGTCGGACAAGCCGTGAGCGATCTTATATTTGAAGGACAATTTGTAGAGATTGATCTCACTCGAATGGGCTTTGAACGATTCATCAATAAAACTCCTGTCAGAGAGGCAAATATTTATTGATATTCACTCGTTAGACATGGGATAAATGGTTATATTAACACCTTTTGGAGACTGATCTTTAATATGTACAAGTGTCGTCGTTGAGTGGTTTAGTCAATGCGAATGCCAAGGCTGCAGGTTCAATCCCCGGTACCGGTATGTATGTTCCCTGAGCAAGGCATGTTTTGCTACATGCTTCATCCCCGTGAGGGGTTAAGATGGGAATGCTCTGAACATGTGCGCTCAACAGGCAACCAGTTGGAATAATCCTCAGGGAGTAGAGATTGTATGAATCCCAGATGAATCCAAGGACCGTGGTAATAATATAATGTAAGCACTGTTGTCATAACTGGTAAAGAGCTTTAAATTGAAAAAAATGGTATCATTATTTACGGGTAGTTGTCTTTGAGCCATTCATCATTGACCTAGCTATCAGAGAAGCTATCATCTATTAATATTATAATGTGAATTGCAGCTGACCCCAGCTTTTACCGCCCTCTTATTCAGTGGATATGGTATTAAGCAATCACCAGCGGTTGGAGGAGTGTGCTAATTCATCTTCGAAAGAAAGTTTGTGGAATATTATCTTCAATACCTGAATGTGCTGTGTTTGATTCCTCATTTATCGGAGAAGCTAATATCTATTAATAGGTGCAAAGGATGACAGGAATTTTTAAAAAAAGGTTTATGGAGTTTGTTTGTGAACTAAATGGGCTTTAATTATAAAGTTAGATTGAATAGGCTAATGCCTTTTGATGGTAATAACAAGCAATTTTTATTTTGAAAGAAATTTTGTTGAGATGAATTTTACTCCAGTTGACCAATAGCGATTCCTAAATAAAAACACATGCCCGAAAATGGACATATGTACTTACGGGGGATGAGTGCATAAGGATGTGTTCAATGTCCATTTTCAAATTTTAAACGCCAACATGAATCATGATACAAAACGCAATATCAAAATGCTGATAAAGAGAAACAAAGTGGGTGTTCATTGTCCCCATTCCCAGTCGTAAAAGTAAATGTCTTTCAGAACTCCATTCGGAGGAAAATTTAAACGTTGATTTGAAAAAGATGCGTTTTGAATCACGATCAGCTTTGGTTTTACGACCTTGAGCATTGTGAATGCAACGAAATGCGACACTGAACACACTTGAGTTTTCAAACGTCTTTAAATGCGCTCTCGCAGTGGAAGCTTCCGGTGCAAGTGAAAAAATACCGCCGCTGTTTGTTTTTGAGAGCGGGGAATTATAAGACAATGGACATATAATCAGCTTTAAATTTTCTACACCGAACGCTGTACCTCTGATCCCTAACCCTAACCCTGAGCAGCTTCAAAACATGTTCACAGGTTCTTAAATTTGCGCTGCATGTTCGTAAACTCGCAATTGAACCCGTTCAATACATGTATAGGAAATCATGCCTATATAATTGCGGGTTTTTAAATTCGCGCCTGTCGCTCTAAGCACGAAATCTGCTAAAATGAATGTACCGTGAATATTTCCACAAATACAGTAACTGATGATGAGATTTGATAAGTTCGATGGACTTCACACTATCTTTCAAAAGTTTTCACGGGATCATAATGGTTTTCAATTAATTTATCGAGAGGGATTTTGTTTTATGCACGAGTGGTATGCCCTCCCCATCTGCAGTTTGTTTTTTCCAAAATTTGTTTTCGAGAACTACGCCATATTCACCTTGAGTTATCATGATTATTGTAATCCACATACATACCGTAGTTTTGGATAATAGGCATCATGGATTTAATTAAATGTGCCATTGTATTAAATGAGCCATTGGCCCTTATTCTGGAGCGAAGAGTTTGTATAAGTTGCAAGCTTGTGCAAAGCTATTGTGCGATCCTTCTGTCTGATGTTGACTTATGCATCAGACAAAAGGATCGCACAGTAGCTTTCCATGAACTTCCAACTCATAGAAATTCATTCTATGGTTCAGAATGTGGGCCTCAATATTTTTTATCATTGCTTTGTATTTGCGTGATACATGTACAAAAGATAATTTCCAATGTAATGGATTTAAATTTAAGGCAGCAGTTTTAATAAAGGTCAAGAACCCAATACAGCTAACCCTGAAATGAAATGCTTTCTACATGCTTGTGTTATTTTGGATATTGTAACATATCTTGCAACATATGGGTTCTGAAGGCATAGAAGAGGTTGATATGTTTCTAAAGTCTTTTTCTTTCTTGTATTTACTGCAATTTTTTTTAATATAATTGTATATAAATTTCTTTTTATATATTTCTGCCTCTATGTCAAAGTCAGGTATTCATGTAATTTATGTTTTTCAAAAGTATTTTGAAACAAAATGTAAATTTTAATAAAACTATGCAGGTGATGAAAGCTACCTGGGCCCTCTAAATATGTGATCCGGATTGGTTGAAAATTGAGTTGCACTTGATTTTTTTTAGTTGTGTAGAATCCAATTTTTTACGCAGGCGGGCCCTGTACACTTAGAAGGTGTATATTGAAAGATTTTGGGTATGAACATTACTAGAATAGTCAATAATATATGATTTCCATGGCGATGTGAAGAAATGACCTTGTTTTACTTTTTAAGTAGCATAAACAAACTTGTTTATTGTCTAATGATTACATCATATTTACGTTGCACTGCATAATTGATAATGTACATTAATATGAGTATGTATTGAGTATCAGTACTTGGATTAGGTTTTTAATGGGCAGAAGTCTTCCATCAAAACTTGTGCTGTAAATGTAACCTGGATCTATACATGAGCAAACCATTTACATGTACATGTATGAGGGAAACCCTCAAATGCTCATTCGACAATTGCTCCAGGCTGTATTGCATCTTAGATGTAGGGTAGGTATACAGTGCGTCCCAGATAAAAGTACTCCCAACTTTGAGAGCCTCATATTAAAATTGTATTACTTGAGTGTCATTATTTTTTATATCATATCAAAGAGTAACTCATATTCTATCCAGTGATACCAAAACCATACCTGTACTGTCAATGATGACTGGCCACTCAAGTTTTAAAAAAGAATTGGTCAAAAACAAATTGTTAAAAAGTTTTATCAGAGGCAATCCTGGCTTTCTGATCATTCATTCTTTGTGTGAGGTCAGCCTTCCTAAGTCCATTCATAAGGGACAATGGATTTCTTGGTCTATTGAAATGCAAGAGCTGCTTCTCCTCAAACTTGGAACATTTGAATTTTGATGCTTGTTTTTTAAAGCCCAAGTGCCATCCATCACAGCCATCCATCACAGCTCAGGTATAAGTTTGGTATCATTAAATGGACAATGAGTTACTATTTATCATGAAATAAATATCAAGTTTTTATAAGCTATAAAATTTTAACATGAGGCTCTCAAAGTTGGGTTTACTTTTTTCTGGGCCGCACTGTAGTGTTAAGTCCTGGGCTGAAGTTGGCATTTAATTAGTGTGAGAGATTGACTAGCATCTATTATCACATGATAATTCTTTTAACTTTTGCTTTTATTTTTTTATATGTATATCTTATTAATGTTTCACCCCTGCATTGATTGCAAACATGAAAATCAAGCAAAGGGTAATTAATAGTGTAGTATTCATATATGTAAAATAGTACCAGTTAATATTCATACAATTTTTGATGTACGACTTGAAATTGTTATCAAGAGATTTTTTTATTTTTGCAAACTCGGTCTAAAAAATTATGAGGCACTTGGTAATTTTGTGCAGGGGGTTAGATACAATTGCAAGGATTATATAATAAGTAGAATTACATGAACTTTAAAAACAGTAATATCTCTGACATGTATGTATTATATAATATAAACATATATTATTTTTTTAAAGAACTTTGTTGTAAATATGTTATATGATCATGATGTACGTTGTATATTAGACTCAAACATGGATATAATATTGAATAAAAATTTAATACAGCTTTGCCCAAAAATAATTTAATTTGTCGACAATTATGTGAATGTAATTGATCCTATCTAATAATGAAGAGATGCATTAATATACATCTGGGGTGTAAATGTTATTCATTTGTGGGGAAAGGGCCGTTTTTAGATGCTTTTTTTTTCTTCTAAAATTGGTGACTGATATGATATGATATGAAGTGAGTCAGAACACTGCTGAAGTAAATGTTTCGGTTAAAATGAAAGTTTGTTACCTTGGGTGTTCAATCTTTAAAATTGATTTTAGATGATTCATAAAGAGGGAGAGAGAAAGAGAGAGGTAGAG
>CALNVZ010000649.1:15026662-15038915 GCA_940671915.1 Paracentrotus lividus | reverse complement strand
GGGGGGGGGGGGGATTACAATGTAGATAGTTTGGGTAAAGAGATAGTAAAGAATGAAATTGCAAGAGAGGGAAAGTGAGCGAGTATAATAGAAAGGCGAGACAATTATTTTACTGTGGAGCTATAATTCTTCAAACTAAAAGTTTAGTACGGTAGGGGGTCCTAAAGCTACATGGCCGGGTCTTAAATCTACGCACTGCAAAAAATATGTGCTAAAGTGAATGGAGCCAAAGTATGCCTTCCCTTAATACAGGTGCTGTGTCAGCAAAGTAGAGTTTAACTTTAAAAATTGCTTCTTTTACAGCTAAAATTATAAGCAAGGTGTAAAAAGGTAAAACAATTTTGAACTACTAAGTATATTAAAAATTTTATAATATATCGCGCAATTTGGAAGAAAATACATAATAGTGTTAAATCAAACTTCAAAGTGAGTGCGTAGAATTAAGACCCGTTCTGTTCGGATAGCAATGGAGAAGAGGGTCTCAATCCCATGGCGATTTTCGTAATTGTTGTTAGTTTCATACTGTTTTTTGCATCAAGATAATCCTCAGAAAATGTAGCAACAGATGGTATAAAAATAGTAATGTAAAATATTGAATTCTGATACTTCTAAGCTGTGAAAAAATAAGTGCGTAGCTTTTGGTCCCCCCCCCTTCAAACAGTCCACTCCCATTATAACAAAGAGCAGTGTCTGTGTTTTTTATAAAAGGAGTGCACTTTAACTCTACTGTTAATAACTGCCTCAATTTCAAACAAAGGCAATAGAATCAACTGCACCCATTTGTGTTCAGTGTAATAAGGGCATGCACTGGTCCTGAGCACATCATTATAATAGGAATGGACTTGATACAATGGGTAGGAAAATTTTTATTTGTCAAGTTTTTAAATTATCATATACAACTTCTTGTATCCTTCACCATGAGCTTTGTACCACAGACCTGTAACTCTTCAGCCATTTCTTAACTACAGTCCACTCTCATTATGAGATGCTTAGAATTTTGTTATACTGAATAGGTACACACACATGCACGTTTGAGTGGATTATCTTTTTCCAAGGAAATCTTATATCCGTGCTCATTAAAACGGGAATGGACTGTATTTACTTATGCCTTGAACATTAAGGGTGGTATCTGACTTCGCGGATACGTCTCCGCGACAGAATATAAAATTTTGTCTCCGCGACAGATAAAAAGTATTAGAAACGTCTCCGATATCGCGGAGACGTCTCCACGATAATTTATGAAAAAAAAAGTCTGAAGTAGCCCCAAATCCGTCTCCGCGATATTGGAGACATCTCTTATACTTGTTATCTGTCGCAGAGACGAAATTTTCTATTCTGTCGCAGAGATGTCTCCGTGAAGTGAGATACCACCCTTAGTTCAATGCAAGATTCTCTTGTCTCACGTTCTCTATTGTTAGCTCACAATCAATTTCACTTAAGCTCTTCTCATCACTTCTCTTTTACCCCCTTTTGATTCAAAGGACATTTCCAAGGAAACAATGACACGTTAAAACAATGGGTTTTGTATGTGCTTGGTTGAAAGGCACATCAGAAATATACGACTATTCTACCAATTTTGAAGATGAACTCTACGAAATAGAATCAAACATAATAAAGTCTGGTGACTTTCTTTTTGTTTGAATCCTGTTTAAATTTTAAGAACTTGAATTGTTGCATCACTCATCACGTTATCAAAGAAATGTCTAACAAAACATATTGCACAATACACACATTCCAAACACTTGCTCATCATGTCTTCTGGTGCCGTCGCTATTACGTGTAACACAAAGGTTTGCAATCAATTGAAAAGATCCATTCTAATATTATTAGTGTTTTGGGAAAAAAAGGGTGCATAATCTTGGTTGGATATTGCCATTTTGCAGTTTTTTGGGGGGCAGCCATTTTGCGATTGATTGCAAACCCTTGTTACAGAGCTCAGTGGGGTGTACCACAAAGACTTACGATTGATAAAGAGTTACGATTTATTTTTTCTCGGTAGCCTCATCATGGACAGAATGCTCCAAAGTTGATGATCTTAATCCTAACTATACCCCTAACCCTACTCTTAATCATATCCTAATCCTAATCCATGACTGTACCTGGTTTCCAAATGAGGCTACCGAGAAAAAATCAATCGTAACTTTTAATCAATCGTAAGTCTTTGTGGTACACCCCACAGGTGTCATAACTATGCATAGCAAACACAAAATTCATTCTCGCCTAAAATGCTTACTCTCAATGTATGAAATTCAGGTACCAGTACCAACATTTTTAGGCAGACGGAAAAAAAATTGCAGAAATAAATGAATGTTAAATTTGTTGTCTATATATAGAGAGCGAAAGAAGTTTAGTCAAGATTCCCGCCAGTTGGAAAATAGGTATGAAAACAATTACTTATTTTGAAATACATCTTTACTCTGCTTTAATACCTGATACTATCAGTACTGGTACCCTTCATTCTTTTACAATTCCACCATCTTTCATATTTCTCACAAGGTTCTACCTGCAAAGATGAATTATAGTTGGCTTACTGTACACCCTGTCTGTAAACTATGTAGTATCCTGCAGTCCACTCCAAATGGAGGTCATCAGTACCAAACCAATAAACTCATCATGAAATCTCCTTAATACCATACATCTAGGTACATATTCACATGTGCACTTGTTCAAAATTGGGACTGAGAAAATCGCCTTGTTATAATGAAATTTTGTTACATTTGTGCTCGTTACAATGGAACATGACTATATTAGATCCAAAGATAGACAAAAATGATTCCTTAGACCATTTACAGTCTATTCCTGTTACAATGATCATAGATATGAGGCATTTCTCCCATCCCAATTTCAAACATTTGGACATACATGTTTTACCAGATTTTGCTTTAAAAAATAAATTGTTTTGTTACTGATATAACAGGAGTGGACTGTAGTAAACAGTTAAGTACAAGGTGAAAGGGCTGTCGACCACAAAGGAATAAAGTACCAAAGTGTTGACGTCATCATGGCCTGTCGTCCCAGTTACTGGTTCTAAACAAAACAGCCTGTGCATGTTGTTAAGCCTAATTGCGGTCCAGCAACGGGCTAGACTCGGGCATATACACATATAGGTTTCGGTGCGATCATGTTGCTATTGTTCAACGCAAGATTGTTTAGAACCAGCAACCATGACAACACCACCGTTACGACATCACACATTGGTACTCTATAAACCAGTGACAATCCACCTGATAACAAATGATAGTTTTTCAAAAGCCAAATGAAAACACATCACACAGCAGTGTTTCCCCTTTGTAAAGTGTTCTTTATTTCACAAAGAGTCCGAATGTACACATCTCCTGGCGACAAATCTGCATCAGTAGCAGTAACAGCTCTGGTCCCACTTTACTTCTTCTTGGACACACCAACAGTCCTTCCTCTCCTGCCGGTCGTCTTGGTGTGCTGTCCCCTCACACGCAGACTGCAAGGGAGGCAAAGAAGAATGGAAAAGGAATATGATTAACTTCACAGGATAGTAACAGGAGGCAAATTTATAACAGAAGTTGTTTGAATTAAATACAGTTATCACTGAAACAGAGAAATTAGAACACACACTTTTTTTAACAACTTGTGAGAAAAATTCTGTCCTCTCATATGCAAAATGAGCTTTGGAAAGCAAAAAATAAGTAATAAAAGAATTTGGTCAAGCCTAATAGAAATTTTTACTAGCATATTCTTGGGGCTAAGTGAGAACGGAGGACTGACACATACAAATTTCACTCTGAAACCCAACATTTTCTAAATGTTTACAAGTGTCTGGTTACACCAGTTCCCAACGAGGTACAGTCAAACTTGACAAATAATCACCCTAGTCCTGTCCTGTTCAAGTGATCTCCTCTTTATATGCTAATATTTTTAACCCTTCATAAGTTAAAGCTATTTCTTCAGTACTAACAGATTTGACTCAGGCAAGGTTGACTGTCCTTGAAAAATGATTTGCAAACCTCAAATATTTTTTTAAAAAGAAATACACAGGCAAATTTGGCTCTGGAGGGTAAACGGTCTTGAGTTTGTTTACGATGTTGCATAACTTACCCCCAGTAATGCCTGAGACCACGGTGAGCTCTGATCTTCTTAAGGCGCTCCAGATCCTCACGAAGCTTGTTGTCCAAGTTGTTGGCCATCATCTGACCAAACTTGCCGTCCTTGACATCCTTTTGTCTGTTGAGGAACCAGTCTGGGATCTTGTACTGGCGAGGGTTCTGCAAGATGGTCATCAACTTCTCTACCTGCATAAGTAGGAAAACAGGAATGAGACAGTTTTAGCCAACTGTTTTTGAGGCAGATTTTATCATACTGTACTTAAGTTATGTAGTATCTTCAGCAGTGAAGAAGGGAGATTATCCTGAAAAAGATAGAAAAGGAGCTGACAGAGCCCTCCATTTCTTGAACAATTAAATACAAAAAAAGTACTTCCAGAAATGTGCTCCTTTTAACAGAAGACTGTCTCATACTTTTTTGGGCATCCAATATGGCTCTTTACATTTCAAGTCATTTGTAAAGTTGTTCATAACATACCATCAACTCGTGGCACCAGACTTGTAGAAGCTGACTTCTCTTATTCTTACAACTACATCACTTTTTGACTTTTTTTTACGTTCTTTTCTCTCATTGTTCTATTTGATTGTATTTAACTGGAAAGTTTAATTAGACCCTGCCCATAGAGAACTGAATGAAGGCAATCCCATTAGGCGAAAGAGAAGTATGATCAGCTAAGGTACAGGGTAAGGCAGAGGTGAGCATAGCAGAGGGCAACTATTTCCTCCTTTTTTCTTTTCTTTTTTTTTTTTTCTGTATGTACTACATACCTCATCATCAGTTAGTTCTCCAGCCCTCTTTGTTACATCAATGTCGGCCTTGCGGCAGCAAATGTTGGCATATCGCCTTCCAACACCCTGAAATACAAAATAAACAAAGATTCATTTGAATGCATATGAAAACACAGATTGCAAGAGTCCCCATTCCATTTGTGACAAAGTGTCTCCATTTAAAACCCAACCCACTTCCCAAACATACTCCTATCAATAAGCACATTTTCTTTGCAAAGCATATGCACTCAAATATTGTTGTGTTTCTTTTTTCTCAAAAAGGGGAAAAATCTCATCTCAAAAGGGGAAAATCAGAATAATTTTCATTTTCTACCCTTTTTGAAAATAAAATTCTCTCAGATACAATAACTACTACAACTTTAGCAGAGCTACCAACATAGGGTGCTGAAGTATTCAATCATAAACTGAAAAGTTCAACTTCAAAGACTTTTTTGAAGGACAAAACCCCCTGGACAATTACCCCCTAAAGAGGGGTTAGGGGAAAGTTTTGGGAAGGGGAATTGTCCTATCATACTTTTAAAGAAAATAGTCAAATACAAAACAGCCAGTCAAAAATTATTGAAACACATTTCCTTAAAGTTCACACTATATTGTACCTTGATGGCTGTGAGGGCATACATGATCTTCCTTCGGCCATCAATGTTGGTGTTGAGCACACGCAAGATGTGCTGGAACTTCTCTGGGAGCACGAGAGCAGGCTGAAAATGGCAAAACAAAGAAGATAAATAAAGTATGATAGTCAAGGATTTGTGTTGCATTATTTCAGCAATATTGATGGTAAATCAAACAATCAAAAGCCTATGAAGAATTCAATTCTAGAAGAAATTATTTTATTTCTTTCTTGCATTGACTTGTAAATGGTAAACAGGCATTTAAGCAAAGGCACTAAATGATCTTTTTAATTACGTTAGGCATATTTTAAGGAACACATTTTCCCCCCAAATTGGTCCTTGTTTCAGTAACACTCTTATAGGTAAAATTTTTGCATCTCATTTGAAAAATTGCTGTGCTGGAAAGAGAGCTGTGTTGATTTGGGTGGTGTCACTGGTAAAGGCCATTGTATGATGGAGGTACCTTAGTCCACGCACTTTGTTTTCAACTGCTAAAAAGTCAAATAATTGAATGTTTTTATCAAAAATTATTCTCTATCAAATGTTTAATATTCCAAAGAACATTTATAGAGAAAAGCCGAGTCGATTCCGTTACCGTGTCAATTTTGCTTTGGCAAAACTGAACGGTACATTAGTCCACGCACATACAGTAAATGAATGTGAATTGTCATTTCCCGTCTCAATCAAGTTTATTTTTGATGATTTCATGAAATCATAAAAATACAAGAAACCAATGATTTCTCTTTTATTATTATTATTATTATTTTATTCGGCAAAGAAATATACATTGAGAACATATAAAACAATGAACAGTGTACATGAACAGAAAAAAGATATTTAGCCACATGGATGCCGGGAAAAGAAAAGATTAACTTAATAACTGTAACCCGTAGGTCTTCTTTTCCAATCCATGTGGCTGCACATACAGTGTGTCCCACAAAAAATGCTAATGGTACTTTAGATGGGTATAATATTAAAATTACAATATTGTATTAATTATAACTCTACACCCGTAAACTACCATTCATTTCCTGCAAATGGATGAAATTTTATCTGATATGGTCCAATAATCACAAAGATATGAGCATTTTTTCATCACACATCAGGAAATCTCTCCCTCCAAGTTTGTATTGAGTAGCACCGGATGTGTCGAATAAAAGAAACCCAAGTTTGATCATTAATACTTTGAAAAATATGTCAGTAGTATTTATGAAATTTATATCACTGTAAAGTGCAACTCATTACCATTCTAATGATATGTCTCTCAGCTCACCAATATTACGCATCGCTGAAACTCATTGTTCTGAAAAAGTCTTGCAAAATTGTGATTGCTTCACTTTCACGCTCATTAATCATGTTAATGATCAAAGTTGGGTTTTTTCTTAGTCTTTTGAATAACGCATCTCAAGGAGCACGAAAGTGAACACTCACAATTTTGTAAGACTTTTTCAGAACAATGGGGTTCAGCGATGCGTGGTATTGGTGAGCTGAGAGACATGTCATTAGAATGGTAATGAGTTGCACTTTACAGTGATATAAACTTCTTAAATACTCCTGAAATATTTTTCAAAGTATTAATGATCAAACTTGGATTTCTTTTATTCAACACATCCGGTACTACTCAATACCAACTTGGATGGAGAGGTTTCCTGATGTGTAATGACAAAATGCTCATATCTTTGGAATTCTTAGACCATATCACATAAAATTTCTTCCAGTTGTAGAAAACGAATGGTAGTTTACGGGTGTAGAGTTGTAAACAATATTGTGGGACACACTGTATACACAAGTAGGATAACATAAAAAGATAATACACAGTATTATATAATTATCAATTTAGTGAATTAAAATTGTAATTAAATAATAAAAGTTTTTGTGATATCTCAGATAGGCTTGTTGTTTTCTCGACTGTTCAAGAAATTCAGCGAACATATCACGTCGCATCGCGCGTATTAGAGGGTGCGTGGACTAATGTTCCTCTACCATACAGGGTCAAAAGGTAATTCCATGTCAAATCACCCAAGGAGAATTAACACCCAACCATTTGATATAATTATTTTGATGAAACATGGCATAGCCCAGTGATCTCACAGTGCTCACTTAATCTCTAATTTGTGGTCAGGCAAGCCAGGGTTTTTGGAGATACAAACAAACTTTTAAGATTTTTCAGCAAAAAGAGGCATGGCTGACTACCATTATTTCCTTGGATTCTGACTTAGGGGGGGGGGGGGGTCAATTTGACAAAAGTCATGCCACAACTATGTGATGTGTGCAATGAACCAATCAGCGTTCCCTGAATCAAGAGAACGCTGCTGTGAGCTTGCACAGAGCTTGGCTATCCGTTCAACGCAGTCAATGGGCAATATTGTTCAATTAGCCTTCCACCACACATCGAAATACCTATAAGTTCGTTCTTACAGAGCTAGAGAACAATGCATTTTGATTGTTGGTTGCTCTGATTAGCTTTCGCGTGGAGCTCTGCCTCCTGGTTGCGATGACTGAAGTGCGTTGACCGTAACTGAACAACGCGATTCAGCTGTTCCCGATAAAGACCGCTTTTGTCTTGCGCTGTCAATCATAACCAAAGTGGACCCATTTCGCAAGAAAAACTGCAAGACTCGACTTCAAAAAACGTGTACGGCAAAGCCACTCTTAAATACTTTTTAGAATAAAGAAGAGAAATATAAAAAGGAACTTCAACGAATCCACTGTCGGACTTCGACCAACATTTGAAAACGTATAGATCTAGATCTAGCCCAAATGAGGACTTACCAAAAAATGACTAATCTAAATTTTATCGTGACTATTGTTCATTGGAAGGCACAATGGTAGTGTATGTCATATGCTAACGTGATCATTCGAGCGTCGTGCATAAATTATGGCGTAAACATTTCTACGTGCACCATTTTCTAGAGTTATACCCGGTTGTTGTATGTCCGGACGGGTTGTTTGTCCGGACAAAACGGCAATTTTAGGAGCTTTGTGATCAATATTTCATTAATCGATTGAAAATAATATCAGACAATATAACAAAGCACATAGATCTACATTCACAAATATTATTGCTATTTACTGCACAAATTTTGAGAAAATTGAGAGCAAAAGATGATGTTTTTATCTGCTTAAGTCATAAGTGTCGGGACAACGGACCCCCCATCCTACAACCAGAAGAAGGCAGAATGATGATTGATGATTGAACGGGGTCTTCCTACGAGCCTGAGGGCAACAAGTCCGAGTATTTTTCCCACGAGGCGTGGGCTGAGCAGTAAATTCCAAAATATAATATGAGAATACACAGACTTGTGGACCTTCAGCCTCATGGGAAAATACTCGGACTCGTGGACTCTCCCCGATTGAACACAGATTGACACCACCTCCAGGGCGCGACAAACCCGCTTGCCCGCTTGCCCGGGGCCAGTGAAAACCACGGGCGGGCAAGCAAAATTTTATAACACTTGCCCGATCGGGCAAGCGGTGATTTTCAAAATAAAAATGTAAAAAGGGGACATTACCTCAGTACTGAGGTGGTAAAATCACAGTATTTCGAATAATCAGAAATCGGGCGAAAAACAGAAACACATATCAAAAGATTACCATGATTTCTTGTTTAGTTAATCAACTAAAAAGAAGTAAATTTCTACGCAACGGACTCCGTTGCATGGAGGCTGCCATATTGATTGAAAACGTAAACAATTAGCGCTAATTCGCCGATAGATGGCGCTAGATTGCTGCAAAATTAAAACCCATCAGCGCGCGGAGATCGCTGTTGTTTTGTGCATTTGCAGGGTGAGGGCTGTTCTGGGATCCGAGGGGCGCGCGTTTACGTCCGTGTGCTGTGTGCGTCGTCGAGTCTCGTGTGTTTTTTTGATGACGGCGACTCGAGCGCGAGGAAGACGATCATGGCTCAAAGAAAGATAGGAGATTTTTCTCGCGCAACGTCAACGAGCGGGAGAGAAAGACACTCAACCACCAAACCAAAACACTGACAACGGACAAAAGACAAGCGGCTGCTCCAGCAATACCAGCGAGCTCGAATGCAGAGAAAAGGCCGCGAGCAGGCAACACTCGAAGGCCTACTCCAACAGCCGCGGCGACGAAAGAAAAGAGGAAAAAATACGAATTTGTGCTTAACATAAATACTGTCTTCAAATGTTTTTTATTGACTCGTAATTAGATTAAGTTAGACCTCCTAGAGGATCTATATTTCCTACAAAAATAAAAAGTCATTAAAAACAAAGAACATAAAAAGAAAATTTGGGCAAGTGGTTTTTCCTCTCGGGCAAGCCAAAAAAAAATCCACTTGCCCAACAGGGCAAGTGATTTTTTTTTTTTTTGTAGAGGCCTGACCTCTAGACGCAAGTGCTGAAAAGCGATGTCTGGATAACATTCTGAGATTCTGAGACAGAACAGAGACCAAAAACATGATTGCAATCCATCAACAAACTCATTCACATCATTTTAGAAAATAGCAATTTAAACTTGGTAAACTTTCCCAACTAAGGAAGACAATATGCAGCACTTGGGTTAAACAGTGTGAATAAATATGTCTGAGTAAATCACAGAATGTTTGTTTAGAAAGTGTGCATGTTTCAATTGTTTGCCTTTTTTCACGCTTTTGCCCCCACCAATACATACACGTAGGCCTGTACAACATCGCATCGCGATCAACTCAGTTCTATCGTACTTCACACTCTTAAAAAATTAAGATAAAACATTACTACGGTGATTTAATAAAGACATGCAAGCTTTACATAGTTAAATGATATTTTTTTCATACATATACATTATTTCTATTACAAGATGGTATCAAAGAGATGAGATTTAATGTGATATAATTTAGATGTAAGGTTGTATCGTTACCATCTTTGATTTGTTGCAGAGCAAAAAAGGGAGAAGGAAGATGTGGTATTTTTAAGCAGTGTTTTCTGATTGGACCAATAGTCAAAGACCTCCGTTATTCAGCCAATAGCAATCGGTCTCTCTTTGGCGTCAAATTGCAGGCGGTGTCCAAAATGGCAGCCACCAGTACCAGAAAATCGACGAATCCTTTCGATGATGTCGAGGAGCCTGAAAACCCATTTTGGGATGAGCATGTCCCTGGAAATCATGAGGTTTGTTATTTTCTTAAGATAATAATTTATGAATTGTAGAAATTTCGTGATGCAACACCAACATTGTATTTTCGTTAATGTGATTGACAGTTTCTGATTTGATAATAGTCCCACCTATCGGAATTTGTGTTCCTGCCTTGTCCATCTTCTTCTTTTTCTTCCACTCATAATACGATGTCAATACTTTAGTATTGACCTCGTGGACCAAACTGCCATATTTTGGGGAAAATTTGGCAACCTTGTCAATGTTGTTTTATCTAAGGTTTTTCTCCTTTTTGCAATAACTTTCAGCTCCAAAATTAAGTAGTAACTTAGCATATAGGTACCCCCACAAACGCTAGCTGGCGCTCTCGCACACACATGCAAATCGGTACATAAAAATCGGTAACTCGAGAACAAAAGACACTTCCGATATCGCCTGGGAAATGCATAGCCTCAGGCGGCAACGCGCGCTGCGTATGTCGAGTAGTCGCGATCGCTACTTACGCTAGTTTAAAAAAAAAAAAAAAAAAAAAAAAAAAAAATCGGCATAGGCTATCACCGAATGCGCCTGGGCTGTGCTAGCTAGCTGTAAGCAATGTTTATCTCGGACTGGCTGGCGTAAAGTAACTTCCTCTCCGTAATTATTCATAAAACTATTTATCCATGGCTATTTTCAGGTAGGGGCCTATCAATTATAACATTAATTTCACGATCCCCAAAATCCACAAGGATTTCATGACAATTTCATTGCGTAAAATGTAGCATATCGCATCAGGTTCTTGTTAAGTTGTGACCAACTAGTTCTGAAATCTATTCATGATTTTGAGAGGTAATTCACAATTTCAGACAAACTTTCATCATGATACTTTTATCTTAGAAAAGTAAATTTGTTAAAACCAAATAATAGAGGGAAATGTTCTCAATATTTACCGACAACGGACGAATAACTCACTAATAAGTTCCATGAGACGTTCGAAATGTAACGATCTAGAATTGCTGCTTGGTCGAGCTAGGCGAGCGATCTGCGGCGGCGAGTTTATGAATTGGGTCATAGTTGAAATGATGTGAACTGATGTGCGTATGTACCGTACCGGTACGTGTACCGTACCGGGAATGCAAGGTGAATGATGTGAACTTGACCTCTATTTTGTAAACATGAGAAACTTCATTAAGCAGTGTCTGAGTGACTTTCTATGTCTGGAATGTATGCTTATCATTATTTTGTAAACATGTTTTCATGCATGATGCAGATAAACTCAAAATTATATGCATGTGCCGTCTGCCGAAGTGACAGTTGAATTTACTTGGAAGTTGGATGTGATTATGATTGGAAAGGTATGTGACTGTTGGGGTATATAATCTAATAACTTATTCCTCTCATTAGAGAAGGCAAGGGAAATTGGATAGAGAGAAAAGATAGAGCCAGGAATGAGAGAGAGAGAGAAGGGAGAGAGAAACGGAGAGTGGGGGCGGGGGAGGGGGGGGGAGAGAGAGAGAGAGAAGGGTTTGATCATGGATCGATCCATGGTTTGATCGAGTGGATTTGTTTTCCTTCACAAACAGATGACGAAAGGAGGGAGAGAGGGAGAGAAGAGAAGGGTTGTCATGGGCTCTATATATTCCATGATCAAGTGTGGGGTTTACTGTATGTGTTTTTCAATGAACAGAAAGCCTTGAATAAAAA
>CALNVZ010000649.1:15002910-15024974 GCA_940671915.1 Paracentrotus lividus | reverse complement strand
ATGGTAATACTCTATTTCATTATGCGCCTTTCGCCACAGTGAAGACGCATTTGAAAACGGAAAACCCCCCCCCCCACACGGCCGCCTCAAGAAAGAAAAGTCAATGTCGGAAGATTGTGAGGCGTAGGAAAACTTCCACTCCAGTCCCTTTCTTGCAACTGACCGTCACCTCATGAGGTCATACTAGTAACTTAACTCGGTCCAGCCAGGTCAGATGGGGACATTGGATTCCTCTGGGAGGCGGACGGAGGACTGGTGATAAATTATAATTAATCTGATGTCGCCTCAATCATGTCAATAAACATAAATACCTCGACGGGCCCAGGGACTGATAAGAAGTTGATAAGAAATCTGTCGGCACATGCTGGCTTCACTCCGATAAATAACGATAACAACTGTACATGAGATGCAAAGGCCATGAGGTCATGTTACATAATATCCAGGAAGGGTATTGTTGGGGCTGGGCTGGAGAGATGATGGGAATGCATGCAGACGTATTTGACAAACACGTGCTTCTTCATGTGTCTGAAGCTCCTTGGTAATAGTTAGTGACCACGTGTTTGAGCTAGTCTGACTTCCACACATTCCCCTGGTTCTCTCTCTTATATCCATGCTCTCAAACTTTCTCACTGAGTTTTCTTGCATTGGGACAATAATTATTAAGCTACCAATATTAAAAATGAACTCTATTCACTCATGATGGTTAAGTTTTTATTTTTGTTATAAAAATAAGAGTCGATGATTTTTAAGTAAGCTGTATTTACACTGTTTTACAACCCCCCCCCCCACCAAGGGGAACGACCCACACATGTTTTTTTTTAAAAGAGAGAGAAAAAGTTCAAATCGAAACTAGTCTCGCATCTCGTGTGTTCTCTCTCCCTCTCTCTCCTTCTCTCCCCTCTCTCTCTCTCTCTCTCTCTCTCTCATCGGTAACCCTCTCTCATGTACTGTATGTAATTCGTGTTGAGAAATCTGTGTTGTGAGCTGAGAAAGAGGTCATCATGTGAAGTTTTCAAACCGGGATTGTGTGTGCAGAACAGCCCCCTGGTTTGAATAGTGTTTGTAGTATCGCCACGCGTGTGTACATGTGTGTGTGTCTATAGTGCTGATTCTAACTTCCAGCTCGACAGCTATAGGCCTAGCTAGCTCACGCTCGGCTTGCAGTGCAGTGCGCGATGTGGCTTGTCGATCTATATCTAGCGGCGGGCGTTCTTTGAAAAAGAACTATCTTGCGGCGCGTGGCGATATGTTTGTTATTTTAAAAGGCGTGGCGCTAATTAGCTAATGGTAATTAGCAGTGGCGTAAAACAGAGAAGGCGAGGCGCGGTTACCACGGGTACTCCAAGCCGCCGAGGAGGCTGCGTTAACGTCGTTAGACGAAGCGAAAGAAATGAGTAAAATTCTCACATTCACAAGCATTGACAAGTCTCAAGACTAACGTTAGATCTAACTTAGTCAAGTTTGTTGGAGGTCTAAGTTTAGTTAGATCTAGATCAGTATCACTTTACTGCATCATTGTTTGCAAATAAAGGCAAAAAAGCTCTTGTAACTATCTTGTATCTTGTAAATATTTATCTTGACTGGAGGAAACAAATTAGATTCTAGAAGAAAACACACAAGCAACTGAACCATTCTGGGAACTAATGACAAGACTCACTCACTCAGTAAAGAAAACTTACAGAGAAACAATCTTAATTTTCACTTTTCAAATAACCATTTTCACTATCTTTTCTTCAATACTGAGTGTTTGGATGTTCCTTTCACTATCCCTGTTGTTTGAGTTTTCTTTCTTTCTTCTTGGATGAAAAAATATTTTTTAAAGTGTCCACTTTCTGAAAATTTCCCCGCACGTTTTTGGGCGGAAGGGGCAAAAAAAATAAGTGATGTTTGATTTTTTTTTCTTCATCATTTTGATTTGAAATTATCCAACCTATTATATTAACTTATACATGACATAACAGTTAACGTTAGACATATAGGTACTCCCAGATAAAAAGCAAAATGCTCTGACCAGTCACAAATCATACATTAAAAAATAGTTTCAATGTTTCATTTAGCATGTACATGACTTAAAACTCACTTTTAAATCTCGGAAAGCGCAAAAAACCAGCTAAAACAGCTCACTTGCCGTGTTGAAAATTTCAATGAGAAAGCTGTCTCTGCATGAGCTATCGATAGTCAAACGATCATCATGTGCGCACGCACATAGTGAGCTCTGTTACGATCGGGCTTCTGTACAGCAGGCACGGGACATGCCCCCGCACGCGCGGAAAACGAAAGAAATTACCGGAAAATCAAAGGAGGACCGTTTGACTGTTACTGTTGACAAAATATTTCTATACCTCTAAAATCTAATTGTTTGTTCACTTGTGTGACGATATATCAAGGACATACGGATAGACACATAACTAAACAGCCATAAATGCCAAAGACTCTGATGTAAAGACACTTTCACCAACTCAAAATATAGGGGACAAAACAAGGTAAGTTTCGTAAACAATGCCTCAAAATGAGTACTAGAACTTCGTAACATTTTCAGGGGAAAAATTTCTGGGTTTAGAAGGTTGATAATGACTTTTTTCCGTTCGTTACACTCGTAAACATGACTATACATTATCAATAATTCTGAAGTAATTACAAAATCTAAAAAAAAATCACCAAAACCTTGGCGCTGCATTTGCATATGCGCTATATAGGCGCTGATAATTAATGGTTGAAATAGGCATAGGACCCTAATTAATGGTTGAAACATGCATAATTAATTATCAATTAATGCCACGCCTTTGGCCAAACTTGGCGAGGACCCTGACGTAACGTTAATTTTCGAATTGAATTTGACAACGTCAACGATTAAAAGTTTCAGGGTAGCAAATATAACTTGCTGAAAAGCATAGTAAATCAAATATTTATTCATTTAGAATCAAAATACTTTATTGTTGTCTTGAGGAATAAAATTGAGTGTTGATGATAGTTGGCAAGTTGGGTGTTTTGTTCTATCAAAATAGCGCATCTATGTGGGTGCACAGACTTAGCACTCTGGGGGGGGCGTTTCACGAAACCATGGACAAGTTAGTCATATCTTTATCCGCCAACCATGGAGTTAGCTCCAATCTTACTAAGACTAAGTCGGTTACACAAAGCTCCTCCAAGCTAGACAACTTGTAATATCGATATTATCGGAGATGATGTCATCGAGTAGTAGCCTTAATCACGGTTTCGCTGATATTTAGAAATTGTGGTTTAGCAAAATTTTCAATAAATTATCAAAAATTGAAGTGATAAAATCGGTCAATAACAGTATGAAAACTCATAAAATTATGTATAATTTATATAATGTGTATTATAACGCACAATGTTCCTTACTGCATATATTTAGAAGGTGTCACTCATGAAATTAATAAGACCACGTCAGAACATGAGATGGGTACTCCCGGATGCGCTAATTTGGTAGTTTCGTAAATCAGACTATAAAACAGTATGCTAGCTGAAAATGGAGCTAAATTGAGGTTTTTCCTAAT
The DNA here is from genome assembly GCA_940671915.1 of Paracentrotus lividus. NCBI lineage: Eukaryota > Metazoa > Echinodermata > Echinoidea > Camarodonta > Echinidae > Paracentrotus > Paracentrotus lividus. The sequence continues at coordinate 15,021,456 of CALNVZ010000649.1, read as the reverse complement.
TTTTTTGTTTGCTGACAAAAAGAAATCAATAGGGCATTTTAATTAAAAAAAAAAAAATTATTAAAAATTACTTATTTTGGGACTAATAGATCGATTTTAACTACCAACGTAGTCTCTGCGGGTCTCTTTATATAGCTTTATGGTAGGCTAAAAAATGCTTTTGCAATTTACTCAATATTATTTCTTGATTGGATATATTACTAGATATTATTTCTTTATTGGATATAAAAAGCACTCGGTTGTTAACAACCATTTATTTTCTGCATATTAGACCAAAATCCTGAGGTTGTCACATTTTGTATGAACAAAAATGAGAAAATCGAGTTGTCGCGGCAAATACAATTCACCCAAACCGATCGCTTGCCATAAATTGCGTTTGATTGACGTATCAGCGCTCTCCAAAAGATATGACAGGTCCGGAGCTGTCATAAGTATTTAGTCAGCTTGTTGTCCTCGATCTTGTCAGAGAGGGCTTCGTGGAACCCGCTTGTGGACAAGTTGTTCACCATCTCCGATTTAGTCAAGAAGTTAGACTTATGACGGTTTCGTGAAACGCCCCCCAGCACTCTTAACGTTATAATGCTGCTTGACACCTTGTAGTTGTAGGCCAAAGTGCCAAAGATTTTTTTTTTTTTGGGGGGGGGGGATTCGCATGCATTTTATCAAAAATTTACTCTTTTTTACATTGGATTCTAGCTAATGACTCAAATTTAAGTAATTAAATTAGAGTAAAGTGCCCGAAATTCAATCCTTGCCGAGATTTGACCGGTTTCAGACAAATATGGAAAATAGAACTCATATCACACGCACACATCGTCACTGAAGACAACCACCAAAAAAAAAAATCACAAAAAAATCATACTAAATACCACTCATTGCTACGAGGTCGATACGTAGTATCGACCTCGTTAACCAAGTCCTTTTTCAATATATTCGGTTGATATTTTTATGAACCACTTTTCCCACTGTTTTTATGGCAAGTGCGTCCATGAAGGATGTAGAAAATGTTCTACAGTGCTTCCATAATCCATAATAAATTAAGCTAGGCCTAGGCCCTGGAAAAAACCAAAATAAAACACTGAAAAAGGAGAAAAACTCACCACTCGTCAGGAGAATTACCTTCCCACAGCCTCACTGCAGAGCGCCGTCATTCACTAAGATTTGTAAGCGGTTGCGTGCGGCAATTGCTATATTGTTAAAAGAGTTGCCCAGATCAACTCGGCCAATACCAAGAGTCGGCATCGCCACAGAACAAGTTCTAGTTACATTGCTCGATAGTGTGCGAGCTAGCTACATGCTAGCGATTGCCATTGGGCTCTACTTTCTCATCGGACCTTTACCGAATCAATAATTTGGTATAGGTAGAGTTGAATCAAGCTTCGTGTCCATAGCCAAGATAAAGTGAACTTGTTTGGACTGTTAGTCTTTTTCAGCCGTTCATATGTTTAATAAAGACGGGGAAGCAAAAGAGACATATGCACTTGATTTTGTTTGAGAATCTATTTTGGTTTCAGTTATGTTTAGCTTCTCTGTGGTTAGTATGTTGCTAATTACATTTATGTTTGTTCCAGTTTCGTTTCATATTTAATAACGAAAATCGATAATATAGGGCTTGAAATAAATATCTCAGCTTTGAACAAAAACTAATTCCCGATTGAGATATCGCCACATGATAATCATAGAAAGTTTCGTGGCGATCTCAGCAATGAAAAACTACTCTCGGAAGTAGTACTTTGACCTTAACTTATATTTTGAACGAGCGCAAGGCAGATATCTGCCCAGATTGTGTTTTCGCCATCTACGTTCATTTGAAAATAGTTTGGATTTGTTACCGAAACGTGTGTGTCGTCTCTGCAAATTTATACAAACAATCATCAAAAGTGATTCAAAACAGAAGTTTGAGGAGTAAAAACAGGCGAAACGGAAGTTAAGTGAAGACCTTGGATATCCAAGAAATCATCCATCGAGAAAACGGTACGTAAAAAAATGTATTTTTCACAATAATTATAAATTTAAAATCGAGCTCTTCGGATTTCTAATGTTCTTGCCTCGCAGGGCCCGCTAAAGTTGCTTGCGTGCTAAATACCTTAATTTTGCTCCTAAAATCCCAGATTTTTCTCCAAATGTTGAAGCCCCTGCGTGCTTAGCGAAAAGCTAAGAAAAACCGATCAGGAAAAATGCATTTAAACTACGAAAATTTGAGGTTTGATGACGCAGTTTTTTGCCATGTTGGAGCCCCGATCATAACTATCCTACTGAAAAAAGAAACCCGGAAGTAACTCTACAGTGCTAGAGTTACAACACTGCAATCATGGGACTAACAAGATTTTTTTCTCTGCCCTATTTTTGACCGGGCATTCATGCCGTGGCGGCCTTTGTATTTCGGCAGAGCGCGATGTGCTACCGGTGCGGCGAGTGAGCCAAGATTTCAGCAGCGCGCGGTGCGTGCTGACTTTTCACGTCTGGTCGAATTTATGCAACGGCGGTCTAATCTCGGCAAGAAGGTAGGTGTTATAAAACTTCCGATTTTACTATCAAATAGTTTGTGATTTAAAAAAAAATTATAACAATTATTTAATTTATAATATGCTTCTAATATCTGTTGAAAATGAAAGATGATATATTGGTCGAATTTTGGAAACTTTACTCTAAATTATATTTTTATGTAATCCTCAGAGTCAGTGTAGAGATTGAGAGAATGAAACTTCCATAGGCCTAGTTATCACCTAACTATACTGTTCCCTATAAAATAGTTGACAACTTGCTTTTTAGTAAGGTTTTATCGCTAGATCTATGGGCCCAGGTTTTCATTAAATTGTGAATCACAATCATGAAGGTACATGTACCTTCATGTATTTACACTTATGCATGGTCACTTAAAAATTGACCTTGCACTGGGATTGGTAGCTTTACTTGTGATAGATCTATTACAAAATGATAAATACATGCCATTCCTATTGGCTATTATAATGAGGTATTGGGGCCCAGCCAACTGCCTCATCATAATGAACTCTTGATACTGAACTAAGAGACACGTGTAATCTGTAATTATAGTGGTAGTTGACTGTATTGTACACCTTTATATTTAAAGGAATTTAGTAACTTTCAAAAACGAGCAATTCGATCAAGATTAATAAAATTATATTGTTCCAACAGTAAAAACAAACTACTGAAAGTTTCAGATCAAATGGAATTCATTTACTACCTTAAAACAGTGTAACAAACAATGCCAAGCATACAGCTGAACACCAGTACCCTCTGCTGGTAGATCATCAGGCCGCTAGGGACGGGGACTATACAACAGGAAATGGGTGTGTGTTGTGCTATGCGGAAAAGCACATGGTTTTATAAACCATCCGATGTTGGTTTATAAAATTTGAGTATGAAATCATTGATATCTCAAGGGGAAGGCAAGCAATTAGCTTGCAATTTTGAAGAAATACCAGACTGACCTAAGTGTTTTTAATTATGTTGGCAAAATAAGCTAAATCGAATAAAATCGGATTTAAATAAATCAATGTTACTGCATCCCTTTAATGCACTTCTTCGTCTTTTTGTGACAGATTGAAGAAGCTGTTGCTGAGTTGAACCTTGGTGTACTTGATCTAACGTCAGATGAGTTCATCCTGGATGAAGTGGATATCCATATTCAGCAGAATCTTGAGGATGAGGTCGTCAAGGCTGCCCTGGAATCGGTAAGTACATAATGCCGGTTTATACCCACTTGGTCTAACAGCAGGCGGTCTGATTATCTTCTTGTCTAATACCAGATGGGCCTATTGGCCCATATTCTGGAGTGAAGACTGAGTTTGTATGAATTGCAAGTGTGACAAAGCTATTGTGCAATCCTTTTGTCTGATGTTGACTGATGCATTAGACTAAAGGATCGCACAATATCTTTGTACAAACTTGTAACTCATAAAGACTATGTCTTCAGTTAAGAATATGGGCCATTTGGTCTACTATTAATTTTTATCAAATTTTCCATTGGCCATATACATGGGCTATTTCACGTTAAGTGTACACTTTTCTTCTCCCTGGGGGTCAAAAATGAAAGTTGTTGTTTGAGAAAAATATGCACAGAATCTGAATGTTTTAGGTATATGCCAGAAATGTGTAAAATTATAGAGCGTCAAGTCCATGTTTACATATTGAAATATTTGATTGAAATACAGTAACAAAAATAGGTGTTTGGAGAGGACATTTGGTTTAACAAAGAAATCATTAGTTCATTACACATGTAAATGGTACACACATAGTTTTCTGTACTTTTATATGCATATTTAAAAATAATAGATGTTGATGCACTTATTTCCTATTTACTTAGACCATATTTTGCCATAAAATTAGGCTATTCTATAGACAAACTGAAAATGGCAGGTTGAATCTATTTAATCATTTGAGAATTTCTTGTTCTTCTTACATTTACCTCAAATTTGGTATACAGTGTTGCATTTATGTCTAAATTATTGATGCTAAATAAAATAATAATGATAATAATAATAAAAATATATAAATAGAATAAGTAAATGCAGATTTTCATAAAATATGAGCTTCCTAACTCAATTCATCCAGGTCTTTTGGAGAGGACATTTGTTTAACAACAAATCTTCGCAATATGAACTCTTCCCATATGTCAATTGCTATGCATCATTCATTTCTAAAATATCTGTAAGAACATTTTGATAGATTATTGCAACATTACAGAGCCAAATGACATGTTTTGGAAATGATAAACTTCAAATTATTCCCCATCAGTACAGCTCCAACTTTATCTCATAATGTACATGTATCGCTTGAAAGTTTTGTTCTTTAATACATCGTTTTATGTTATTTAAACAGTATTTTAAAATTAAAATCAATACTGATGTTGTCTAACTTGATACACCAGTTTTAATATATGTGCTATTATGCATTTTCGTTATAATCCAAACTCTCAAAGAGTGACTCGTTGATGGAGAGACGGTTTGATTATGCAATTGAACTTTTTATTGAAATTAATACATTCACTAGTCTTTATCTACTTTTGATTTTCATATACATGTACCAAGTTAGATAATGGTAGGAAATGTCCCGAAACCATACATATTTTCAATCAAACTAGTATTTATAGTTACTTAAGTAATAAGCAATAATACTAATAAAAAAAATATTTAAAAAAAAATTACTTTAAACTCCTGAAAAAAATTTATATAGTTTGAATATTTAATATACCTGATAAAAAAAGTCCTAACTGATGAATTAATAATGATGTTATAAGGGCAATTCCACAAAATTACATAAGGGTGGTATCTCACTTCGCGACGGATAAAAAGTATAACAGACGTCTCCGAGACGTATTCGCAACGTCCCCACGACAATTTTCAAAAACTGTGACAAAGCAGTTTCAAAGAACCATCTCAAAGTAGTTTCCGCGACTCATGAAACGTCGCGGAGACGTCTCAAGTTTCAAAAATTTGTCGCAGAGACGTCTCCAAGTCGTTTCATGAGTCTCGGAAACTACTTTGAGACGGTTCTTTGAAACTGCTTTATCACAGTTTTTGAAAATTGTCGCGGAGACGTCTCCAATACTTTTAATCCGTCGCGGAGACGTCTCCGCGAAGTGAGATACCACCCCGTGGGATTGCCCATAAGTAAAAGTGGTGCATTGCAGTTGGTCCAGACATTGTTTCCATATCTGAAGTACCTGGTTAAAAAAATGTGTCCTCTCCTTAACAACCTAATGGCTTATATAATATTGCTACCATGGTGGTAAATGATTGCAAAATGATCAGTAGATTTTGTCAGTTACACACTTACAAATAGTATCCCTTTAAGATTTATTTAATATCACACTATGTTGTGAGAATATTTCTGTCTTTGCACTCAGAAATTACCCAATTACATAAATGAACTAATGAAAATCAATACTAAAATAAAATAATTGCTGTTGAATTGATATGTGATTGATTCTAATATTGATTGGAACAACATATGAAATATTTCATACATGAAGGAAGAGATTATACTTTTTATATATAATTGTTTTTGTACATTGTTTAAACAATGGGTGACCCTGTTATGGAGAGGACATTCAGTTTAACATTGCATTAGTATGAGATACTCACCATCTATAGGTATTTAGATTGGAAATCACATTTCATGATATCAAATGGAGGTATATTATTATTGTGTATCAGTGCCATAGAGAGTGCAAGTCTCAGTGCTTCAGAATATGAAGAAAATACCTGTTATGGAGAGGACACACTTTTAACGGACAAAAAAGTCATCAAATTAACCAAGCAATGAAATATATATCATATATTTTGTTCATTGATGTGCGACATGACCTCATATTCAAACATCTATATAAGAATACTCAAAAGCTTGACGGGGGGTCGTCCATAGACTTTGCACGAGAGGGCCAACGGGACTGCATCTCCTCCTTGGTTTCGCCTCGCCGAGGCCCCCGCTTCAAACCCACGTGTCGGGTACCGCAGACCGCCGTCACACGTGTCGGTCGCATTCCTCAGCGCCACCCGACCGGACGTTCGGACGTGCAGACGTATCCCTTATTTCCTCGACGAAAAAATCCCCGTTGTACTTGCGTGATTGAAAGTCACGGACGATCGAACGAAACAGACGACAATTAGAGCAGCGTGACGTCATTCTCGAAACCGAACTGGCGTCTATGGTACCCAACCATCACCTCCTCATGACTCTTGCCCACACACATCGCCCTGCATGTAAGCATTCATGTCCTACTGACATCATCGGTGTAATTTTCTGTTGACACGGCAGCGCCGAACCGTACGATGCAGAGTTATTTTAGGTCGATTTTGAAACTGAGGAGATCGAGACCGCATTTGTTTCTCGAGTCGATTCTTCAGTCATGTACGCGTTGTAAAAAAAATGCATTTAAAAAGTGGATTAGACGCAAAATAAAACATCGTATAAAGTCATGTCCATCCATATCTTTGCAAAAACGTCAATCAGGTATCAATTTTATGTTTATATCAAAAAATAATAGAAATTTACATGAATTCGCGATCCTCCATACATAAGTCGATTGAATTAACGGACTGATCGTTGATGAGTGAGCTGAGTGAGCTGAGCAAATAAAGCCGAGCTGGATGGGTTGCGTGACAGCACAGGCGTATATAAATTCAGCATTCCGTTACCTATTGGCTTATTTGTGTTTAAATTTATTTTCTCTGAAATGATTTGTCTGTAATTTTCTATGTAGTTAATACCTCACAGGAAATAGGTTTTGAATAAATTTAGAATCACTACCATCAGAAAAACTAAAATAAAAAATTAATTTCTTCCCTTTCCCACGATCGAGGATCCCATCAAATTTTACTTGCATATCAGTCTTGACGATTTTTGTTTATTATGGTTGATTTTCATCAGTTGAAAATTTTTTTTCTTCATACAAATAGTAAAGCAAAATATGGTGAATATATACAATTGTTATGGGGAAGGGGCAGCAAGTCGACCAAGGCGTACGCAAACAAAAATTATGTCCCATCCTTTTGCCCCCCAAAATTTCTTTTGTTTGTGTGAATGACGTTGTGTGAACTAGCTGCTTGATTAGTTTGATTTTCATTCAGTTGAATTGATTTCTTTCCCTCATTCATGATGGTAGCTATTAGGCTAAAAAAAAGCTCAGCGGCAGCAAAGAGTGCATCAAAACTTAATGCTGCCCGCATGGCCAAACTCCGGTTACGCAGGCACGCCAGAAAAAAATTACGTTACACTTTGCCACTCGACGTCCCCTCCCAAGGGGCCCTAGGCTTACGCTAAGGTACGCCAAAAAAAAAAACCCACTTATGCTCCACCGCCCCCCGCTCCCCCCCGGAAATAGTTTAGGTGTATGCCAGAGTACCGCGGCGAAAATCAAATATATTACGTAGGCCTACATTTTGCCATCACGTCCCCTTCCCCAGGGGCAACCCTCTCAGTTACGTCCAAGGTACCTACCATTGAAATAAAACATTACGTACATTTTGCCCAATCATCCCCCTCCCCGGGGCAAACCTCTGAGTTACTGCCAAGAGATTAGCCACTCATAATATATTACGTCACTTTTGCCCCACTGTTCCTCCTCCCCAGGCGCACCTTTAGGTTACACGCTAAGGGTACGCGTACTATATAATTAACTATGCACTCCATTTGCTCCTTCCCCCCCCCGAAGCCTATAGACTATAGCCAAGTGATGCGTAAAAAATCTATGTCACACTCTTGCTTCCAACCCCCCCCCACGCCCCCCCCCCCCCCCCCCGGCGGGAAACTTTAAGTTACGAAAAGTTACGTGAAAACAAATTTAGTAGGATTTTGCTTCCACACCTCCCTGCTGAATTACTTTCATGGTTACGCAGCTAGGGTACGGTCTAAGAAAAAAATATTACGTAAACTTTGTTGCCCAGCGTCCCCCTCCCGCAGGAGCAAACTTCTAGGTTACAGGCAACGGTTGACGTCTCCATCCCCCCCTGGCGAACATTTAGGTACGCTCCAAGTATGCCCGAAAAAATTATGTATCTCGTCCACCCCCTTACGCTCTCCACCCTCCCAACCCCCCCCCACAGATACTTTTGGGTTACCAGTACGCCCGGAACTTAAAAATACAATTACGTACCTTTGGCTCCATCCATCCCCCTCCCACGCTATAAATCTCCTAGTATATACCCTAAGCGTAGTCTACCACGGAAAAAATACCGTACACTCTTGCTTCAACTGCGCGCGTCCCACCTCCCAAGAAGCAGCCTCTAGGTTACGCCTAGCGGTATACTTTATAATAAATATAATATATATTATATACTCTATTCCCCACCCCCCCCCGGGGAACAACTTTTAGTTTACGCCATACGAGTACGCCAACATAAAATTTCTTACGTAACACTATATATGGGAGCCTATAACCCTAACAGGCACCCCCCCCCAAAAAAACAAAGATTATAATAATAATAATAATATAATATAAAAATAAAAATAAATAAATAATATAACATTTAAAAAAAATAAATAAAACCATAATAAAAATTGAATAATAAATAATATAAAAATAATAACAATAATAATAATAATAATATAATATTAAATAAAAAAAATAAGACATAAACAATAAAAAAATGAATAAATAAATAAATTTTTAAAATGTAAAAGAAAGAAAGAAAGAACTAATATAGAAGCAGAGAAACTTTATCAGCCCATTATGGGGGCGGCAGCAGTTTATATTTTTTTTTGCAGGAGCCGACATTGTCGCCGAGCATTTATCAATTTCCCGAATATGCTGTTTACATAAGCATTAGAGGGTCGAGGGAATGAAAGAAACACCGTTTTTCAAACTGTAGGGGGTGGACCTGCTAGCTGCCCCGGCGCGTAGCGCCGGGTGCAGCTAGTACTTAAGATTATTTAAACAGAGTTTAGACCCATACATATCATTTTATCTCATTGCTGCTGACCTCAGTGTTATGGAGAGGACATGTTTTTTAATTTTAACGGAAAAGAGACACTTTACAAAAATATTCATCACTTCGACATTTCTTGGCCAAATTTGATCAAATAAGATTCATGATGTTACATAGTGGCTATAATCACTATTAAGCATTAGAATTTCACACAATTTTCAAGATATCCATGTATGATATCAGTGAACATAATCAAAATTATGAAATGAGAATCCCTTTTCCGTTAAAAAATGCACTAAAAATGCTGATATTAAAAGAAATAATGTTTGCCGTGTTACAAAAAATAACTGTAGGTTGCTGTTGATAAGGTTCATCAAATGAAACGGCCAACATGATATAATAATTGTTTAAAAGATACCAAAATGAAGAAAAACCCAGTTTTTAAAAAGTGTACACTTAAAGGGGAAGTTCACCCTGGAATTTTATTGGTCTTAAAAAATGCAGAAATATAAAAGAAAAATATGAGTGAAGGTTTGGGGAAAATCGACCAAAATATGATGAAGATATGAATATTCAAAGTTTTGATTGTGTGACGTCACATGCGAGCAGATCTCCTATGTGTTATGTAGTGTAAATTCCATAAAATGTCATTTTTTTCAGAAGAAAATAATTATGTCACCTGTGCGGTCGATATACCATCAAACATATGTTCATATACATGACTATATCAAATTGATCCATTCCTTTATCAAGAACCATGACAAAAAGACAAATTTATGGAATTTACATACACAACCAATGGGAGAGCTGCTCGCACGTGACGTCACAGAATCAAAACTTTACATATTCATAACTTCGCTATTTTTTGGTCGATTTTCTTCAAACTTTCACTAATATTTTTCTATTATTTTTCTTCATTTTTTAAGACCAATAAAATTCCAGGGTGAACTTCCCCTTTAATGTGAAATAGCCCACATACTTGGTCTAATTCTCACTTGATCTACATTTGATTTCCAGTTTGTCTAATAGCATTTTTCGTCTAATTCCCTAATGAATATTTTGTCTTTTTACAGTTATTTGTAGGAAACGGCCATGTGAACATTAGATGAAATGAGAGTTAGACTGGGTGTAGGCAAAATGGACTTTAACCATGTGGGCTGAGACCAATTTATCCCCCATCACCCCCCCCCCCCTCTCCTCTGTTAAAGTGCTGTTTTAAGACTGGTGATGAATGAACACACTTTAAAAGAAAATAAATTTGTAATGTGTTTTGGCATGAAGACTATATCAAATGCTATTGACAATTTATTGTGAAACTTCTCTGTTATGATAGTGGATGAACATCAAGAAAATCTTGTTATATTTTAAAGAATATATGGGCACTATTTCTGACTTTGCTCTCGCATTGTTGTGTAGATATATTTCGGGGTTCTCTTGAAAAAAAAGGTGTGCGTAATTGAATTAGTCAAATGCAGAATGATGCCATAATATTAATGGAAAATTCATAAATGTGGTATTATTCTTGTCAACTCTCTGTGTGTCTGTTCTGTTTCTGTTTTTGTTTTTTGTTGTTTAATTTACTTCTCTGTTGCCCCTTTCCTAATTCTTAGTATATTCTTGCTATATCCATCTGTAGTGTCCCATATTATCTCTACCTCTATTTAGTTACACGTATGTCTCTCTATCTCTGTCTTTTTGTTTTGTTATGGTATATCCCCCTTCTATAATAAGTTATTTTCTTTTCTTTTTTTATTGAAGGGAGTAGATCTGAGACAGTATTCCAAACAGATTGAAGCTGAGCTACAAGAAGTAGAAAATGCCTCAATCGATGACTGTATCCTTTGTCATTCAAAAAAAAAAAATATCTGAATTATGATTATGGGGCCTGTTTCACAAAGATATAAGAGTTTGCCACTCTCCTTTTGGGTGAAATAATTAGATACCCAGAAGGAAGACATTTGTTAGCTGCTGGAGCACTTAACCATGGTTAAAACTACCTGTAGTACCTATATTGTTTTGAAATTGTACATGTACGCTATATTAATCAAAATTCTTAAGATATATACTTAAACTGGTGATTGTGAGATATATTTGTAACCTTGCCTTATTCGTTAAAAGGTTATTTTTGTACTCTTGTACTCGGGCGCTGTTTCATTAATGATGTGATAGACCAAAAGCAGTATTTTGAAGAAAAAGAAAATAAAATACAAATTCTTGACCATAGACACACAGACATTGAAGAAAGTCAAAACATTGCCAGTCTTCACAACCAGATTACAGCATGCGATACAATACTGGAGGTAGGTATATTATTATTTTATATGATTCATTACATCTTAACCCTTTAAGTATCAAGGGCAGTTATAATCGGACCAATGTTTGATTGACAAATACTTGTGAATGGGCAGTACTAGCTTATGAAATGCAGTCTGTGATTGGCCAACATATCTGTGTACCAATACACCAGAAAATAAAATACACCAATCAGAAAATTTGTTTCAGTTAAATGACAATATTTTTTACTCGGTTTTATAACTGTACATATTAAAAGATCATGCGCCTAGATACATTGTACATGTAGAGTAATATATTTTGAGTTGTAAAACCTAATATTCATGAGGGTGCCCTACTCATAGTGGGGTGTTTTTATTTGAAATTCAAACAAAACAATTTAATTACCTTCAAAATGATGTATAACTTGCCGTAATGTCTTTTAAGTAAATTATGAAATTCAGCGTTTATAGAAAAATATATCAACGTGCTGTATTTAGTGTGACATCCTGGCAGCGTTCTATGTGACACTTAAAGGGTTAAAGGAGACTATTTATTAATACAATTTTGAAGGAATTGTCTTCTTTCAGCCATTATACTTTATTTTATGTGTTTATTTTAAATAACAAGATATGAGAAATTGTTTAGTTTTATGCATTAAGATGATAGTTCCTTTTATCATTTGTAATTTTCTAAAAAAATGCCACATACATTTACATATTAAGAAACTCACACTTTTTTATTTCATCTTAAATGCAATTAAAAAAAAACATGCAAAAAGAGTATGCAGTTTATCGTTATGCTTGTCAAACTATAAAAGGATTTGTTTTGTGTGATTTTATGTAGTGCTCTAGAGAATGGAACAAAATTTTGGATGGTTTCCAATCTGACATTGGTAGAGTGTAGACATACATACCTTTCAGGTGCAGTCCATTGCTATGAATGTCAAACTATAATATGATTTGTTGATTTTCTTTCAGAGAATGGAGCAAATGCTGAATGGTTTTCAGTCTGACCTTGGCAGTCTTAGCGCAGAAATACAAACCCTACAAGAGCAGTCTATCGCTATGAATGTCAAACTGAAGAACAGGCAAGCAGTCAGGGGTGAACTCAGCCAGTTTGTGGATGAGATGGCCGTAAATGAGAGGATGATCAAGTGAGTTATGCACAGCTCTTATAGAAGGAGTTAACCCATGGACCACAGGTAGCTGGGCTATGTTTTACCAATTCGTCAAAGGGAAGTCATATGGAGATTACGGAATTGAAGATGAAATGAAGAAATAATGATCAATTGTGACGAGTTCGGGTTTTCTGAGTAAATTTGTGTTAATATGGTATTGAGATTTCATTCATGAGGGAACAGGAATATGTATTTACTATTATAATCTATTATACTACAAAGAATGATGAATTGCAAGAAAGAAAATCATCATTAATCACTGCCTCTTTTGCTTTTAGCATTGTTTTGGAGGCCCCGGTCACAGAGAGACAGTTTCTGGAGCAGCTGCATGAGCTGAACCACAAGATACGCTTCGTCAAGGAACAAGCCTTCAAGGATGCCCTGTCCTGTCGAGATGTAGAAGACATCTTGGAGAAACTCAAACTGAAGGTAGGATCATTTCCTCAGAAACAAAAAAGTAGAGCCTTTGTCTTTTTGGTGGTATGATTCTGCAGTGAATTTTACTGTTTCAAAAAAAAGTTATTTCATGAGCTTCTCTACAAAGAACAGGCCATCAAAGTTGCCTTGTCCTGTCGAGATGTAGAGGACATCTTGGAGAAACTGAAGGTAGGAGCACAATCAATTGTCTTCAGAAACGAAAGAAGTAGAGCCTTAATTTCTTTTTTGTGGGATGCTTCAGCAGTGAATTTTATTAAAAAGTTATTTAGAAGTAGTTTCATGAGTTTCACTGCAAAGCACAGGCCTTCAAGGATGCCTTGTCCTGTCGAGATGTGGAAGACATCTCGGAGAAACTCAAACTGAAGGTAGGGTCATTTGTCCTCAGAAACTAACAAAGCAGAGCCTTTCTCTTTTTTGTGGTATGATTTACTAAAAAAGTTATTTAGAAGTAGTTTCATGAGCTTTACTGCAAAGAACAGGGCTTCAAAACAATGACATTTGTCCTCAGAAAGTACTGTAAAGAGGAAATTTTTGTGCAGTTAATTTCGGACTCTTTAGCAGTAAAAAAAAACAAACAATAACATATATTCTGGTGTTTTTAAATTCATGTACATCGGCTGTACATGAAAAAGCATTGGTTAAAGACCGTTGACGGAGTAAATACAACCTTACATCGATTGAAAGCTAAGTAGGCGTATAACATAAATACCCCCAAAATAAATTAAATTTTCATAACAGTATTCATAAAAAGATGATCGAACCTCAACCAGGCCATCCCTCCCAAGTACTCGTAAAAGTACCCCTATTATATAATGCGGCTGATGACGTCAAAGAAGTTTAAGGGAATGCTACTGCCAGGCATGACTGGGTTTCGCCTTTAGAAAACACGTTTGTATTGCTATGTCAGAACAATAGAATTCTAGCACACATGGGGTCTATTGTTCTGACATAGCAATACAAACGTGTTTTCTAAAGCCGAAACCCTGTCATGCCTGGCAGCAGCATTCCCTTAAACTTCTTTGACGTCATCAGCCGCATTATATAATAGGGGTACTTTTATGAGTACTTGGGAGGGATGGCCTGGTTGAGGTTCGATCACCTTTTTAATGAAGTACTTTCTAAATGGAAGATAAAAATGCTTAAATTGGGAATTGTTGTATTAGGAAGAAATATTAGCTTTCGTTTTATATGTAATTTTGGTTTTCATTTCTCGGTCCGGTCTGGGACTTTAAAGGGGAAGTTCACCCTGGAATTTTATTGGTCTTAAAAAATGAAGAAAAATAATAGAAAAATATAAGTGAAAGTTTGAAGAAAATCGACCAAAAAATAGCGAAGTTATGAATATGTAAAGATTTGATTATGTGACGTCACGTGCGAGCAGCTCTCCCATTGGTTGTGTATGTAAATTCCATTAATTTGTCTTTTTGTCAAGGTTCTTGATAAAGGAATGGGTCAATTTGATATAGTGATGTATATAAACATATGTTTGATGGTATATCGACCGCACAGGTGACATAATTATTTTCTTCTGAAAAAAAATGACATTTTATGGAATTTACACTACATAACACATATGAGATCTGCTCGCATGTGACGTCACAGAATCAAAACTTTGAATGTTCATAACTTCATCATATTTTGGTCGATTTCCCCCAAACCTTCACTCATATTTTTCTTTTATTTTTCTGCATTTTTTAAGACCAATAAAATTCCAGGGTGAACTTCCCCTTTAAGTGAATTTATTCACATATTTTTAATTATGCACCTCTTCAGATGAGAGTGAAAATTTCCACTTTACAGTAGCAAAGCCTAACGTATCAGGACAATTACCCCCAAGAGAAGATCTCCAGGCTGGAAAGATGACTTCGAAAATTTCAATTTTTTAAGAAAATGTACCTTGGTTACCATGTTCTAAGTATTTGTAAGCCGCTGTTTAAGATCCTTGACATGTCATGAAGAATCCTATATAAGTTGGTAAGGCAGATAGGAAGTAGCAAAGTAAGTACAGACATGTGAAAGTCCCTTTAATCTTGTAAACATTATTAACCATAATGTCCCTAGTATAAGAGCCCTTAGCAGTAGAAGAAATGTGTCATTCATATAGTACAGTCACAATGTGTACAACACTAAAACTGTTTTTTTAACTACTTTTATGGATCATACACAAGCTAAATTAAATGTTGCAGAGCGTTACAGATGGGTAAAGGCATTTCAATTTTTTTTTAATCCATCTCTGACATGATTTAACTCTGTTTTAAGCAGCACATTGTGAGCGTCATATTTGCTGCGCGGTCCTCCCTCCATCCTGACTCTCATTAATTAACAGTTAATTAACAGACAATGATGAAATTTTATACAATTTTTAAAAGCATGTATTTTTGTTGCCCTACATGAGAGCTTCAATTTAAGACCAAATTCGCTTTATAGCTTGTAGTAGTTTTTAGTAAATCAATAAACAAAATCATATTTGAGGAGGCAGATGTCACAACTCCACCTTTTAAGGGCCAACTCAAAACGCATGGGCCATATATATATATAATATATATATATAATATGATATAATATATAATTATATATATATATATGTATATGTAGTGTATTAATATAGTATAAGTATATATGTATAGTGTATATATATATATATATATATATGTATAGTGTATATATATATATATATATATGTATATATATATATTAAGATATATATATATATTTACTAAAACGGGCCTTAAAGGGGAACTGGAAAGAATATAGCTTTAATTCAGTCACGATTCCCGCTAGCGATCTTTCTATAGGCGAAGAATTCCCCTTAGCGCACGAATTCTATAGGAGAGTTGGGGCGATTGAATGGCAAAACAAGACATCACGCTATAAGGACGAAAGATAAGGTATATAGAATATATATATATAGTATATAATATAAGTAATATATGTATATTATGACAGTCATCGGAGAAGCAAAAATTAAGAAGCTTATATTTTTCTAGTTACATTGAGCTTGATGATCATAATGAGACATCGGTAAAGAACTGATAATGTTATTGATCTGTAATATATTAAAATCAAGAAATTGTGATTATTCTCAACGTATGACATTGAATTTTTCTATGTCAGAAGTTATACATAGCAAAGGATGCATTAAAAAGGGGTTTGCTTGTTGTGAGTCAAGCTAATTACTCTTTCTACCACTTTAAACTTTCAGTTGAGAAGCATTCATTAATTACATTAATTCATGTAGGCATCGGTTCTAGACATTACTAGCCCTGAACATCACCCCCAGACACATCCGCGGCTCCAAGGCAACAATTACCGCCCCCAGCACATCACCCCGCCGAGGAACAATTACCCTCCGACTAATTACGACCCCGTCCGACATTACGTCCCGGTAGCAATTACCCCAGCGGACAATTACCTGCAGCCGGACAATTACCCCCCAAGCAATTGACCCCCTGAGGAAGCAATTAGCCCGCCCCAGAATTACCCTCCCCCGGACAATAACCCCCAGAAAATTACCCCAGACAATTACCCCCCCCCCCCGGGAAATAACGCCCAGAAAATACCCCCGGACAATTACCTCCCTCTCTGGCATCGAATTAAGCGACGCCTATTGTGAGTCTCAGCTCGGTGTTGGCAGGTTTTTTGAATATTTTCTACTTTTCTTTCTATTTTATATTTCTCTTTCTCTTCTTCTCTCTCTCCTTTCACTTTCTTCTTTTTTCCTTGCTTTCCCTCTTTTTTTCTTCCTTTTTCCCTTTTCTTCGGATATTCCAGATAAAATGTGGCTTATAATTTAATAAGCTTAATAACTTTAAAAACAACATATATACACTCAATAACACCTTGTAATTTTACCATTTTAGGGTGATAGCAATAAGACGTCAAAAGAAGGAATTAAGTACCAAAATTCCCTAAATTGTAAATGATATGAATAATATCAAATACAGTGTTTTCAAATACAGTGTAAAAATATAAACTAAAGCCCAATGTCAATCTATGCAAAATAAGGTAATCGTAAATCAAACATCATACATTACTTATTTTTCATTTTATTTTTAATTTATAGAGTCATAATTAATGGTACTATGACCGCCCATAGAAACCATGGTTTTAGAACGCACGATTTGTGCAGAATCCAACATCAAGAATTCGGGCCATAATTTTTGATTGATTTACACCATTTATTCACGTGGTTACTGTAATAAAACGATCGAGAATTGATAATAATAATATAATAATATATAATGTGATTGTGATTGCGCCAAATCACTCTGTAGAGTGCTCAAGGGCGCATCATTTATTATTACCCCGGCTTAGGCTAGGCTACCCGAAAGGCGCTCCACAGGCATTCAAGGAATTTTCCTACCGGTCCCATTCACCTTACTTGGGTCGAGTACGGGCAAATTTGCAGATTGACACTTGCCGAAAGGTGCTAGTGGAATGGACGGGATTCGAACGCGTACCTTGTGATCGTAAGTCTCGACTTATCCACATCGACCACAACACTTCTACACTGATAATTGAAAGACAAAAAACGTAGTATTCTCCAAACAAATTTACTGATTTTTATCGATTTTATTGTATCACATAAATGAAATCAATTAATTAGGCCTGACAAAATATGAATAAACATGAATATTGGAATTGGGAGAAATGAAGTATAAAGATAATTTGCAACTTGTAGCAAGACCGTTTCGTCTGATGTTTTCTGCTCTCCTTACAGCGTTCTTACGATAACATTATTACTAAGCATTTCATGCTCAATTTGCCGTTGGACCATACATATACAAATATCTTACATGTTTTACGGCGTCTTGGGGGTAGTTGTCTTTGGGGTAATTAATCCAGGGGGTAATGTCAAGGGTAGTTGTCGTCGGGGCAATTTCCGGGGTAATTGTCTGGGGTAGTTGTCCTCAGGGTAGTTGTCGGGGTAATTTTTCCAGGGGGTAATGTCGCCGGGGTAATTGTCTGAGGTGAATTGTCTTGGGTAGTTGTCCTCGGGGTAGTTGTCGTCGGGGGTTGTACTCGGGTAATATTCCTCAGTTGGGAATTGTCCGGGGGTTATTGTCCTGCGGGGGGGGGGGGGGGTGGGATTGTCCAGGGGTAATTGTTCTCGGGGGTAATTGTCCTCAGGAGGTAATTGTTCGGTGGGTAATTTTCCGCGGGGGTAATTGTCCTCGGGGGTAATTGTCGGGGGGGGGGGGGGGTAATTGTCTCAGGGGGTAATTGTCAGGGGGGTAGATTTTTCCCGGGGGGTAAATTGTCCGATAG
>CALNVZ010000649.1:14989064-15002885 GCA_940671915.1 Paracentrotus lividus | reverse complement strand
CACCTATTTACCCCCGGGCCAACTCAACACCGCGCCCCCATGGGCGCATCTCAATTATCAACGGCCTATATATAGTATTACCCTACTATATACACGTATATATATAAGTAATATACAATATATTAATATATATATGGTATATATAACTATATTATATTATATATTGTATAGTGTTATAATATACGTTATTTAATATTTTTATAAAATTGGGGGGTAATATGTAATATATATTAAATAGTAAGGTATCATGAATTATACATATATTATTGCCTGATATATCTATTACTATTAAATATATTGACCCTACTTTTAGCTTTTAACCAACGGCACTGTGAAGGGGAACTGAGTGGAAGAAATAGCTTTAATTCAGTCACGATTCCCGCTAGCGATCTTTCTATAGGCGAAGAATTTCCCGGTAACCAACCTTTATAGACGCCAATACATTCCTATATGCCACATGAGTATGATAATTGGCTGTTTAAAGCTCGATCATGTGATAAACAATACCAAAAGAGTTGTGACATCTGCTCCTCAAATATGATTTTGTTTATTGATTTACTTAAAAACTATACAAGCTATAAAGCTGAATTTGGTCTTAAATTGAAGCTCTCATGTAGGGCAACAAAAATACATGTTTTAAAAATTGTTAAAATTTCATCATTGTCTGTTAATTAACTGTTAATTAATGAGAGTCAGGGGTGGAGGAGGAGCCGCGCAGCAAATATGGTACATGTGCTGTAAAACAGAGTTAAATCATGTTCAGAGATGGATTTAAAAAAAAATTGAAATGCTTTCACCCATCTGTAACGCTTGCAACATGTAATTTAGCTTGTGTATGATCCATAAAAGTAGTTAAAAACAGTTTAGTGTTGTACACTATTGTGACTGTACTATATGAATGACAATTTCTTTACAGCTAAAGGGCTCTTATATAGGACATTATGGTTAATAATGTTTACCAAGATAAAGGGACTTTCACATGTCTGTACTACTTTGCTACTTCTATCTGCCTTACCAACTTATATAGGATTCTTCATGACATGTCAAGGATCTTAAACAGCGAGTTACAATACTTAGAACATGGTAACAAGGTACATTTTCTTAAAAAATTGAAATTTTCGAAGTCATCTTTCCAGCCTGGAGCAAAAAGCGGTAAACTCTCTCAGGGTATAGAAAGTTATACATGTTTGGAAAGCCCTAAATGTGACGAGTTCAAATCTGCAGTAAATAAGTTTGTAGGGTAAACAATATATTTTTGCAATTTTTTTTCCAAAGCCATCTTTTTACATGAATTTTTCAGGCTTTAAGATTCATAACCTTTCAAGGGCGCCACCTATGTTAATTTTAAGCGCATTTCTGAACGCCTCAGATATTCAGCTTCCAGAAAATGTATACTTTTGTGGGGTTAATATACAATTTTTATAAAGTTACAGCCACTTTCATGGAAATGCGCACGATTAGTACAAATTTTGAGTGTGTCACACAACATAAGCCCAACTTAAAACGCATGGCCATATATATATAAATCTGCAGTAAGCATGCTTTTATTCTCAAATAGAAAATGCACAAATACAAATTTTGAAAAATTGTATTTTGTCTTTTAATGTGCATGGATTCACAAGAACTTGTTCACATAGAAACTTAAGGTTTGCATTGGAACCTGCATGACGACCTTCAATTCTCAGGCTTTTTCAGACTGTTTAGTGGGTATAGTCAATAGAATGCGGGGTTTCAGTATGTTAAGGCTCTTTCAGGCACATGTGGCGTTAAAACCAACTGGCATCCCTGATATCATATGCCAGATCGAGCATTCGATCTAACACAATGGAAGTGTTTACAGTAAAAACTCTTTATCAAGAGTTTATTAGCTTATGTTCCTTAGTAGTAGATCCTGAATATTAATGAGTCAGAATGAAAGATCAGGGGGGCTGTTTCGACCAAAGAGTTAAGTAGACTTAAAAAATTGCACCTAAATCACGTTAGTTCATGCGTCCTGTATTACCACACTCACCTCATTGGAATTGACCAAATGCTCAGGGTATGGCGCGCCATATGTATGGAAAGTCTATCAATTTAATTTGCGCTCTTATAAAATAGATGCGCGTAGAAGTTTAAGGTACGACTTTAAGTCTACTTAAACTCTTTGTGAAACACCCCCCGGGGACATCTTGTTCCTAATTCACTACCAGGAACAGGAGAGTGTCTTTCCCAGATGTTAGTAAGCAGATGCCTGAGCATTGCTTTCCACTCACCATGAAGCAAGTCACAAACAAGGAAGATTACTCTCTGGCCAACAGTTAATTAACAAAGCAAAGTGCTGGCTGCGAAATTAAGCTTCTAAAGGTATGCTAGAATAAATGTAAACAGAGAGAGACGAGAGAAGAAAGAGCAAAGAGAAAGGCAGATAAACGAGAGAAGAGATAGAGACAGATAGAGACAGCAGAGACCGAGAAACAGAGAAGGAGAGAGAATATGGAGAGAGAGAGAATGTGGCATATGATAAAGAGTTAAGTCTAGACATTAACATCAACCATAAATACTACTACCACTTACGTTAGTTCGAGACAAGAACACTGCCAGAAAACTTAGCCTAAGGCCTCTTGGGTAACTTCAACCGTAAACTCTCTCCTAATCTATCCAGACAACACTACAGAGTTCTTCAGTATTTTTTTTAGACCTGTATTTCTCTCTTTAGTATGCTCATACAAGTTGTTTGGTTTTCTGCGCATTGCTTTTCCTCCTGATTGATATCAATTACCTCTCAAAAACATTATGTTGCGTGCAGGCAGTTCTGTCATGTGTTTAACATTGTGTCCTGCTATCCTAAACCTTCAGTCACGTAGCTTATCCACAACAGGTCATATGTTTTTTATCAGTGAATGCTTTTCAACGAGACCATTCAGAGTCAACACTAGTAAGCAGGTATATAGACTATTTAATGAGTCTCTCTTGTGAACACTTGATAAAAACAACTATGTATTTAAGTTCAAAAGTACAAAATAAATTGCAGGGCATAAAATAATCGACGCACCGCACGGCCACGGCCACACATGCCCCCTGTCCGCTGGCCATGGTGCCCAAGGAAAACAGAATTAATTTCACGGCCAAAATGGCCTAGCCTTTTTTCAAAGCTGGCCTTCCTATGCCCTCTTATGAAATTTCATTGCCTCCTGAGGGAACTCTGATAACCTAGAATAAAATTGGGAAATATGTCACTATTTTGTTCACATTAAAGTCTCAAATCTGTCAGTGTTAAATGTAAACAGAATGTGAATGTTTTATCAATTATATAGATAGCCAAGACAGGAATTTTCCATTGGCAAGTCCCTGTGGAAAGAATTGTCCCTCTGTTTTCCCCAAGACGAGAAAAAGCATATTTTAAACATGAAAATCATCACCTGCTGACTGGCTGGATGTATTTTTTTTCTTCCTTCCCCCCCCCCTATATTTTGTAATGTTTGAATCTGTTTGTCATTGTCATGATTTGCTTTTTAATGACTATTGTCTCATTTTTTGCCTGGAAATCAAATAAATGATGAATAAATAAATTTTAGGGGGAAAAAAAAAATGGCCTTTCGAGTGCCCTTTTTATGAAAAAAAAATTGGCTGTGGATGCCCTTTGAAGCCTGACAAAGTGCCCTAAATTTTGGGAGAAAAAAATGGCCCTTGGCCCTAAAAGTAACACAATTTAAGGCCTGAAATGATCATGACATAATCACATATACCTTGAAGTGTCATCTTTCTGGGCTGCCATTGGGGGAGGATGATAGAAGCTTCTAACCCAATGGTCAGAATGTTACCACGAGTTACCAATGGTTGAGCACGGATCTCCGAGCGATTCTTAAGAGATGGCCATTTGGACGAGAAGAGCCGTAAATATCAACCCGCCCAGTACAAGGAAATACTATTGGTTGTGATTCTAAAACAATTCATGTTATATTGCAGCTTTGCGAAGTACATGTACATTACTGTATAAAGCCAATATTTTCTGCGTCCCAGATATTTCGCCGATTTTGTGACCTTGTTGGGGAAGTTCGCGAGAACAAAATTTACCAGCAGATTTTTGGTGATGACTTCATCACTATAAATAGCCTTGTACTGAGTGCGAAATTTTTCGCGTATGAACCGAACTCGTGAAATTCGCAGAAAATAAAAGTCACCTAACAAAAATAACCACTGTAATTACAGTAATTCATGTTTTTCACCTTTGAATATCTTATGATTTTGTGAAAGAATTGATTAAAGAAAGGGTTCTCCATTGGTACTCCGAATTAGCAAGACATGCTTTTAGTTCCCTAGACTTAACATATTATTGCTGGCTGAGTTTTACTGGATATAACCAAAGTGTGAACGGTCCTTCTTCGTGTTTGTAGATGCCCAGCACAATATAGGCGGGTGTCGGGTAATAAGGCATGTACTTTATAAAAGCTAGGTTGATAAAATATACCATTTGATACATATGGCTGACAATACATTGTTACATTTTGAAATAAATTACGCTTATAATTGGATTGTAGATATCGGAAAACACTGAATGTACTGAAAGGGCGCTGAATGGCATTTTACTTTACTTAACTAGGTAACAATGCCTGTGGCTATGGAAGCTAGTTATGAATGGATGACGCATTTGCAAATATTCTAACGTGAAAACTTTTGTCCTGGTCATGACCATGAAATTGAGGAAAGACACTGTGTAAAAGTGCATTTGGAGAGGTTGATAA
Organism: Paracentrotus lividus; assembly: GCA_940671915.1. Lineage (NCBI taxonomy): Eukaryota > Metazoa > Echinodermata > Echinoidea > Camarodonta > Echinidae > Paracentrotus > Paracentrotus lividus. The sequence goes on along the minus strand of CALNVZ010000649.1, from coordinate 14,998,164 downwards.
CATTTCATCATTTTGTCGGCCTGTGAGGTTTTGGGGAATGCCATTGTTAAGAAATTAACCAAATTAAGGTTTTGAGTTACATGGACTATACACAAGAATCTGCATGTATGGGCAACACAAATTGTTCGGGGACCCAAACATATCAGCACTGTTTCATTATTACTATTGGTCATATTATGAATATCTAGAAGGCAATGGCAAGATCAAAATCTTTTATTTTGGAGCTTGTTATTATGCATTTACTATTCCCAATAAGCAATGCAACATAACAAGAAAGCTCATCTTTCCCAGTATTTTCCCAACTACACTCTAGATTTCCCTTTAAGTGGGCATATTTAGGACATCCACATGATCAGAGATGTTGCATTCTGGTTGCGCTAAAAGAAACTGTACAAAATGAGCACTTTCAGACTCTAGGAAGATGGGCCATGGTATAGTTAGCTTTTAAAAGACAAAAAGGATCTTATCTCTCTTAGCCGTGGTCCTCTACGCCCATTAGGCATCCTTATCGGCCAAACTTCATCATACTCAAAAGAGAAAAATAATAATAAATAAATAAGTGATTAAAATGAAAAATAAATAAAATAAAGAGAAAGGAAAAAAATGAATAATAATACTTGCAGTTGAAAAGTTTTGGTTCTCACTCTCGCCGAAAATTCTATATTCATTTTATGACCAGGACACAAAGATTATTTTTTAAAGTGATCTCAAATAAATCCCAAATACCAGAGAGAAGAGGAAGAAAGAGACAGGATGTCACGTACAATAAACTCTTCCTGTTATCCCACATTTTAGAGTTGAAATCAAAAACCTTATCCAAAATAAAGACAAGATCTTTTGAAGGAAACATACTGCACGGTCGTTTCCTGTTGATACCACTGCTAGTGTTATTCCCATTAAAAACTTCACAGTCCCCAATATTTCTGTTTGCAGCAAATAGAAAACAATCATGATGAATCAAACTTTATAAACTTATTGCGACTTGCTAACATTCTCAAAAAGTGCAGGGTACAAATTCTATTCTGGTGTTGTGTATTGGATAATTATGGCAGATTATAACAGGCAGAAATTCATCCGTGAGCGCTACTATTTCTTCAGCAGGCAGGAATCATATGGGCTACACAGTGGCCCTATCCGTTGCATTGATTCCACACACAAAAAACTCCAAAAATGTCGGCTGACAAAAACTCCAGCCATGCGGTTAACTGCCCCGACTGCCAGCATCTTGGGCTAACAGAAGTATCCTCAGGATCTTCTCCTATAAACGTGAACGGAACCTTGACGTATCTTTCAACATTCCTCATTGTTTCTCGCCCACCACGATTCTTTCTTCAGAATGTCCCTAAATGTTGATCACCACTCAGCTTACATCATAAACACAATCTTTTCAATCCAGAGCAGGACTTTTCTGGCCCTTGAGGAGGCTTTCGCGATTCTGTTTATTGCATTTTTTCAATCGTCGCCTTCCATTTGTGACGTATACCATCGGATGGCTTTTGATTAAAGAAAAAACCACCCTCCTCACGAAGCTACTCTTGGAAAATAAATAACTTTACAGAAGCTTCCTCACGAAGGCTACTGGTCAGCACGCACCACACTTGTTAAACTTTGAGGTTTCTCCTACAACAAAATTAAGCGAGTATTAATTTTTGAAAGGGGTGTTTCAAGATGGCCTCCATCTGGTGTGTAAATTAATCTGTTCCAGGAATGAAGGTCACAGAAATTCAATCAGGATGACGTTCTTCCGCTGCAAAAAACACAACAGTCAATCAGCTTTATCACTCACATCAAACAAAGTCAGGTTGTACAACCAACACTCCTTTCTTGCCATAAGTTCTTCTGAAGGCGCTTACAAACAGTTAAATCTTGATGCGAAAATCAAATCGAGTTCATTTGACATCAAACCTTTCTTGGTATGAGCTATATCAACTTTTACCCCTTGCGGTCGCTATGGCAGCCAGAATCACACGAGCTATTAACCCCTCATCTTTCACTAATCTATCACAGTATATACCTCCAACAATTAGCCTAACACTGCAACATAGCAGACTAATAGACATGAAAGTGCTCCACCAGAAGGCTGCGGCACTGCTCCTTGCGGGGTTTACTACATGAAATGTGCTAAGCTAAATCTACAACAAAGATCACAACTGTCACTAATCATCATTCTGCATCTGGGAATCACTTGGTATTACTAAACTAGAAGAAATTTCAAAGAACCCAACAAACTAGTCATACTTCCCAAATGGGACATGCTGCCCTGCGCTAGCATCTTCCGGGCGGGTACAACTTCCAGACTCTGACCCTAACTCGCTCAACACTCGCATCTGGAAATTCATATGCCTCCTGCTGTCACTCACGTGATCCTCTAGGTCTCTCCTGCGATGATTCTACCCGTCGGACACCGTGCCCTCAGGTACACCTCAAATATTTCTGCACAGGTAATAGGACTCGAAAAGACTTGAGACACGGTATGATCAACATATCAGCCATGAAGCTTCCGCCAGGGCGCGGAGGCGACTCACACCCCGCTCTCCTCCACCCAGACCTCCCACTGCATCCGCTGGCGCCGGCAGCAGTCTCGGCCCAGGCGGTTTACGATTCTCGCCTCGACACTATTTTCTACACGCTCATAGCACGCGGGCGGTGGCTCTCGTACGACCATGGCTAATGCAGTTATCTGGCTTCAAGGACTGAAGCACTGAATCATACACCGCTGCCCACGCAGGAATATAAATTCAACATTATACGTAGTACCATAATGCTTTCTATGACTTGACTTAGAGAATTTCGAAAGAGCTACACTTGGCACGGCGTGAGCAATCAAACATCTCCTACATGAGTATCTTTCAGGTCAGCGTCTTACATCAGCTTCTCTTCTATTAGGAGTAGATCTCAATCAAATGCTACCGCAAAGGCCACCCGGAGCTGGTCCGGGAAGAGAGGACATCCGTATTACACAGTTTAATGCAACTATGGAGACTAGGCAGTCTTAAGTGAGAGCTCAGAGCAGGTACATGGTAGACAATACGTAGGTAACTAAGCATAACAGAGCTCGTTCCTGATACTGCGCCCACTTGTAAGGCATTGCTACATCTATATGACAACGAAAAACAACCAGTATCACTAATTTACAGGTTCTCTCTCCTCGCTTGAACAAGCTGCGGCTCAAAAGTATCAAAAACCTTTGTATGACCTCGCGACGTCAGGGCGCCATGTATAGAGTCGGTCTTCCTTCGACCCGCCCGCGGGCGTTTCTACAGGCGCGCACTTTCACAACGATTGTGGCTTACTACTGGGAGCTAGTACATCCTGTCATCGTGAATTCCTCCCCAAGAGCAGTGATACAGCTGAATACGAAACCTACGAAATCCGGTCTCGTTTCAAACCATATCTCTCCTCACTCACGTACCTTATCTCAAGTGACAACCAACTCGACTTAGAGCTTCTGCAGTGAAACCTATCCACAATCGTCCCTCTGCCTCATACACTAGACGGACATAGTGTAGATCTCCCTGCAACCCACGGAAAAAACCATTTCTCAGTAGTCTTGATCCCAAAGACTTTCGCGCAATCCCACTGACAGCGCACGTCACTCGGACAGATCTCTACATTCCTGAAATCAGAAAATCATGCCGAGTAAAAATCCCGTGACATGTCATACCAGCTAAAGCCTCAATCAAAAGTGAGCGTGCTTGATATATCTACAGAATCCTTCTTCACTGCACTGCTCCTGGTTAGGCGTCAGACGGCCAGCGCGGCGTGGGTCTGGATCAATGCAGACCGATGATTTTCAAAGCATGACTGAATCAGACCTCTGTCTCCTCGTGGCGTATTTACTTCCTGAGAAGAAATGGCACCACAAAATATCCCCTTCTATAATAATTCTAACAGTTCAGATACCTTCGAACAATCTCCATGCCTGATGAGTATGGGAAAACCAACGACTAGCTGTTAGGAAACTTATGTGTCCAATCGTTCACGACCCTCAAGGTTTTACAGACTCTCCCGTGTATCGTGGTTCGACTGGTGCCCCTCCCCCAAATTCCTTAACGCCCCCGCCCATGTTCCCCCTGTCCCTTCTATATCCAGTGCCGCCCTGGTACCTCAGTAGACTATTGGCCCCTATAATAGACCGTATCATCGAGTGTTAACATAAATACCCTATAGTAAAACTTAAATCAAAAACAAAATAAAACTACTCCATTTTATTCCCCTCCAGCACTAGCCGTCAAAATACCCATTATGAAAATATAATGAAGAATAAAGACTCCGTTAATCCCACTGGTTATCTTCTCTTTGTTAGATACAATGCTTGAGTACACACAAAACAGACTGTCGGGTGGCTGAACCACAAGCATGTTAGCCTTCTCTAAACTTAGCCCGTTTGTTGGCTTAGAAAGAAAATGTGCGGAAGTAACTTTGATGCAGAATAACTACGAGTTTCTATCTCAAAACCTTCATGTTCCATTGAAGCGGAAGAGGAGTGGCGTTGACAAAGTGCATGAAACCTGCCCTGGATGACCGAGGTTCCACCAGCTGCGGAAGTAAGATCCTCTACGGAGACAAAGACCTCCACTTGGCGAATGTACATACAATCAATGTCTAATCTCATTGATAGCCCTGAGGAGAAAAAGGAGGGCAGGGCCCTTCAAGACTAATCTGCCTGCCTAATAAGCAACCATTCTAATTACCGATGCTTTAGGTGTAATAGACCTAGAGACCTGCCTGTATGCTCTGGAAACCACGGAATGGCTTAACGACAAACAGAACTGAAACGAAAAGTCATCTTAGGTAGTTGTGTAAGACATAGATGATTATGATTCATCTGCCCACTACCTTGTCAGGTATGTTTCCTAGCCCAGAGTCGGAACCCAAACTCTACATGTTATGCGACCTGGACGAGTTATGGAAGATGGCCAGCATACAGCCTAAACTTACTTCTTGGCTCAATTGAGAGAAAGTATGAGAGCAAACAAAGCTATAAATAATGCTATTCCTCTTTTAGAGAGCAATCCAATATTTTGTAAACATTTGAGGAATTTTATTGTAATGCTCTTTTTATTTGTAATATTAGTACACAAAGATGGACCTCATGTATGCAGCAAACAACCTTCCAATAGGTTAACTCAACTTTTGGCCAAAGAGAACATGGATCTTGTTGGCCTTTTTTTTTATATTCATTATACTCAATTGAGACTTTTGCGGGATGAAAGGACGTAGAATAAAGAAAGCAACAAGTATTCACATGTGTACATATATACACCTCCTGCGTTAACATCGATACTGAAACAAAATTTCAATTGGGGAATGCAAAAAATACTGAATGTACTTGTAAAACCAGAAAACATTCTGCGCAATACATTGAAAACGGTGTCTGTGATTTTAGAAGCCGAGGGCCACTTATACATTTGAATAGAAAACTTATCGCAAGATTGCCGACCTCATTATTTACTTGTGTCAGATGTACGCAGTATTCTCCCTGTCACTTTAGCAATTCAAATGCATGTGCTATTAGGAGCATAGTATCACTTTCTTGCAGGGCGATTTTACTTTCAGACCGAATTCTTCCCATTCACTCTCCGGAAATTCATTGAAATATGTGCTATGCCATTCACAAAAATGTGTGCTGGGCCTCCCTACATGGACTGAGCGATGCATTGTTTTTATCACTTGACACCGCCCAGATACAATCACGTATCACCCAAATCCACTGTAGACCCTGAAACCGATCTCCCGATCTTTGGTGTTTCTAGCATAACAAAGTTAAAGAAAAAAACCATGAATAAATTTCGCGAATACTACGCCGGGAACGCATCCAACTGGTTGTGACCCTGATTCTAGTTGTTTAGCCGAGGAAAGCGTAAAATAATGCATTGAAGAATAAAGCTGACAATTGAAACCAAAAAAAGCTAAACTCTCACACACCCCTGTAGAGGTGAAGGGCCCACTGCAATGCGCCTCACACCTATCCCCTCCCCTCCCTTCCTAAAAAAAAGAGACACTATGTTGTAATATATAAAAATGAAAGTTAGTCGATCTTCCGATCTACTTGCGTCCGTATATCATATATGTCGTATTCGATGAGTGAATCCCTTTGAAAGTAGCGACCGAAGTAGAGACTTCCTTACCTCACCTCTCCTCACTACACTTTAATCATCACGAAACCTTCCTTTGCAAATACATGGTCTCTCGTTAGCCCCGGTCCCAGTTACGGCAGACTGCGTAGAAAAAAATCTGAAAGGAAAGCAATGTTCAGGAGTTCCACTGATCAATTAAATCCAACTTGCGCTGCGTGGCTGTATACAGCTTGTATTTGTATTCTTTGTGAAAGATATTTCTCGAAAAGGTAATGGTCTTGATCATAGGTGTTTTCAGAGTTCTTATTTTCAGAGCAGGTTAGATTCATTGTTAAGAGCACACATTTGTTCAAATCAGTATTGGTGTTGAAAGTTACAGCCAGCATATAGTTTTTTTTTTCCAGTGGAGGTGATAATTAGAGAGAGTGTAGACTCCTAGGTGGTACCTAACCAATCTAGACTTTATATGTTCCCTGGAGACCCTTAAATAAATATACCCATATGCAATGAGTATAAAAAATTGTACTTGATAAAGTACTGTATCAATTTTTGTTTGTAAAATTATATAGAGAAAAAACATGTGAAATGAAAGAGGATGAGAGAATAGCCGAATTTTCAAAGGAATGCTTGGTCGGTTGAAATAAATATTTGCTGTGTACACACACGTTGTACATTGACTGAGCATGACTATTATGAAATACATTGAGCAGGATATGATTTTCCCTGTAGTGGCCTCTGGGTAGAAGGTATTCTCTAATCATTTTGTATACGAGTTTATCATTCCATTAGTTAGAAGGTGCAGGTGCCGCTAAAGGTCACTGATAAATATCAACTTATCTCTCCCTTTGACTGATGTGCGTTTAAAACAACGACCCAACTTTAGCAATGCCATCTTAAGCACATTTTCCTGCACATTCGGAGCACATCCCCTCGACTCCTTGTCCTAAAACCAAAATGCGCCCCTACGCCCCAATGAAAGTCTTATGAAAATCTACTCTCTATAGAATGGAGATTTTCACTTATTTATTGATTAATTTTTGTTTGATTTTGATAATTTCAATTTCATCTTAAAGACAAAGTGTAATCTATTACTTGCTGAATTATCTTACCTTTTTTTGAAGCACATTTAACATTTTGTTCTATCTTAATACACTGGTGTTCTTTTCTAAATCGATTTATAGCCAAATGCTACTAATATCAAATAGATATTGCTTAAGAGTTGGGGCTTGACTAGCACTTGTTGCCACTACTGAATGACCTTTTATCAGCGTACCCATGTGTAAGATATTGAGCTATTTGAAATGTATTGTACTTGTACTCATGATGTATGTAAATTAATCAAATCAAACCCAAATATGCTGCTATACAGTCTGTGTTAAAAAAAAATTGGTACAAAGTCGAGGAAAAAAATCATTTTAGGCTGCATGGAAATCTTTTCCTATAATGTTTGTTGTCAGGTACCATATTAAAGCCCAAAGAATTTTTTCTTGCTGATGCGCTTTGACCTGTTCACTCTCCTCGCTTTCGCTCAAAACCCAACCAAGTTAGCCCAAGTTTGCTCGACGAGGAACAAATCGAAATTACGCACTTTCTATGTCGCTTCTGCGAGCACTGAATTCACCGGTCATTATCGAAGTTCGTACACAAAAGGCATGGGACGGAGCTGCCGGGAAAAAATGGATTCATTCTTTGAATTGTATGAAAATTATGTCCATATCTTCACAAAATTACTGCGCACCAAATGTGACTGGTAAGAAAAATCTGGCAGAAGAAAGAGTGATATTCTTGCCTTTATGAAAACAAACCACAATACTCAACGTTGACATATTAACCTCACACTATAAAAAAATGATTTTCCAACTGTACCATTTTTATATTGACACACAGTACTGTATAAGAAGACAAGTATGTTTTGTATGTTGTTACCCATGTATGGTTGGTGTGCACTAGGTCCTGGTGCACCTGCAAAATATTAGGCCATGAATTGATTGTATACAGTTTACAATTTAGAACAAAATCATTGTAGTACACACAACGACAGCTTTGGTTACATATAAACAAGAATTAAAAAAAACGAATTGTGAATGACCAGTAACTTTTTTCTCTTCCTAATCAGTATCTTACTCAACGCCCCTGACAATTGTTGAAATTTCACTGTCTGAGTTTAAAATAATTGCGTCGTGGAAAATTTATAGAGCAGCAGACTCTGCAACCCATCTTGTTTTACAATGTTCAAAATGGCGCAGTGATGAATGTCATTTAGGTCGAGTGTGACATATACAGTTATTTTCCGTGTCTAGCCTTTTTTTGTGTATAACTTATAATCATCAGAGTGTTTTTCAAAATATGAACACTGTTATGTTCCATAGAGTAGGCTCAGATAATATTTATCTGGCATCGATGCTCTGTAACCTTACCTTTTTATATTACCAGAATCAATCATATATAGTAGGTTACTTGCTCAGGCATCCTGATATTATGGACGCATTGTACATAGTATACCCAATGCACGGTTTACTAATTATTTTTAAGACATTACTTTTAATACAAGTGCTATGTAAAGTAAGATTTTCAAAGTTTTGAAAGATTGCACATTTTCGTATTTACCAAAACTATATGCCCAGCTTTAGATTGTGTGGGAAAAACACTAATCCCCCCCCCCACATTGATGGCATACCTTGACTTGAACATAGCACTTCTGCGTTGTAGCTGGTAGCTTTGTCATTGGTTTTCTTCATTGGTTGATTCTTTTGAAGAAATTGAATCTCTTCGGGATCTATAAAGATAGCCTTGAGAAAAAAAAAATCATAAAATTGAATTGTTTTCCGCTATTCAAATCAATTACAAAGTACATTAAAGCTAATTACAAATGCAGACAGAGTGAGTTAAAATTTCAGGGTACGTAGAAGCATTTGATTCTTTAAGTTAGCAATATACCTCTCGTTCAAGACATATTTGTTGCAACATCAGTGCCATTAATGCTCAAGTGGATGAAGTTTCAAGAGAATTGCATTTGCATT
>CALNVZ010000649.1:14957139-14979804 GCA_940671915.1 Paracentrotus lividus | reverse complement strand
GGGGGGGGGATATGTTTTTCCACCTTAAAGCTGGGATATAGTTTTGGTAAATACGAAAATGTGATCTTCAAAACTTTGAATTTACTTTACATAGCACTTTAAAATAATGTCTTAAAATCATTATAAACGTGCATGGTATTACTATGACAATGCCATATATCAGGATCGCGGCAAGTAAGCTATATATATATTTTTTAATATATAAAATAAGTTTACAGGCATCGATGCAGATAAATATTTCTGAGCTACTTACTGACATAACAGTGTTCATATTTTGAAAAACATCTGATGATTAAAGTATACCAAAAAAGCTACCAAATAACTGTTATCCACCACCTAAAGACATTCATGCCATTTTGAAATTGTAAAACAAGATGGGTTGCATGTCTGTGCTCTACTAATTTTCCACACCAATTTTTAAGACTCAGACATGAAATTCAACAATTCAGGGCTGAGAAATACTATTAGGAAAAAAAATTACTGGTCATTCAACAATTTTTTTTTTCTTTTTTTGTAACAAAGCTTGTTTGTTTACTACATGTTTTGTTCTAAATGTACATGTATTACAATCATGCTATTTTTGCAGGTGCACAGACCTATGCACACTCACCATACATGGTAAACTACAACATACTTTCTTCTTATACAGTCTGTGTCAAATAAAATGGTACAGTTGGAAAACATTTTTTTATAGTGTGAAGGTTAATATCAACGTGGTATTGTTTGTTATTTCATAAAGCAGGAATATCACTCTTTCTTCTGCAATTTTTTCCATCACATTTGGTGCAGTATTTTGTGAGATATGACTAATTTTCTACAATCAAGAAAAATCCATTTTTCGCACTCCGTCCCATGCCTTTGTGTACGAATTCGCATAATGACCGTGAATTCAGTGCTCCAGAACAATAGAAGTGCGTAATTTCGATTTGTTCCTCGTCGCACAAAACTTAGCATAACTTTTGTTTTACGAAAGCAAATTATACAGGTCAAAGCGCATCAGCAAGAAAATTCTTTGGGCTTTAATATGGTACCACAAACACACATTATATGAAAAGATTTCACACCTAAATGATTTTTTCCCCGACTGTACCATTTTTTTTTACACAGACTGTATAGCACATATTTGGTTTGATTTGATTAATTTACCAACATCATGAAGTACAGTACAATACATTTCAAATAGCTCAATACTTACACATGGGCTGATAAAAGCATTCAGGTAGTGGCACAAGTGCTAGTCAAGCCCCAACTCTTAAGCAATATCATTTGATATTAGTAGCATTTGCTATAAATCATTTAAAAACGAACCCAGTGTATTAGATATGAACAAAATGTAAATGTGCTTCAAAAAAGGTAAGATATCAGCAAGTATAATTACACTTGTCTTAAGATAAATTGAAATTATCAAAATCAAACAAAAATTAATCATAAATAGTGAAATCTCATCTATAGAGAGTAGATTTTCATGACTTTCATTGGGGCTACCATTTTGTTTACAAATCGAGTGTCGCCTCTAGTCAGAATTCTTAAAGCTGCATTGTAAAGTTGGTCTTTTTTAACACATCAGTCAAAAATAATTATTTTATCAAGTAAAACTTTAGCTGCCTGCATTCTAACAATGGAATATGTATAAAATGATTAGAAGAAATACCTCACAGAGCATACACAAAACCTGCCCTGTATTACATAATAGCATGCTCAGTGTACACTGTGTGTCACAGCAAATATTTATTTCAACGACCAGATTCCTAAATTGGCATTCTCTCTTCTTCATTTCCATGTTTTTTCTATAATTTTTAAAAAAAATTGAAATACTTACAAGTACATTATATACATTGCACATGTATATTATTAATTCCAAACAATAATAAATCTATTTAACACACCTCCACTGAAAAAAAACTTATATGCTGGCTGTAACTTCAACACCATACTGATTGACAAATGTGTGCTCTTCAATGAACAATCTTGAAAATGAACTCTGAACACCTATGATCAAGACCTTTTCGAAAAATCTTCCAAAATCAATACAAGCTTTATACACCAAGCAGCCAAGTTGGATAATTGAAGTGGAACTCCTGAACATTGCTCCTTTCAGATTTTTCTACGAGTTCCTACTGGCTAACGAGAGACATGTTGCAAAGGAGGTTCGTGATGATTATGTAGAGACTATGAGTAAAGTCTACTTCTCCTACTTCAAGGGATATATCAATCGACTTATGAAACTACAGGTAAGGGAAATGACTACCTTCATTTTTTTTCAACAAGTGCTCTTTTTTTTTAGGAAGGGGGGGGGGGGGGGGGATGGGGAGGGATTGCATCCCCCTTCCCCTCTACAGGGGTGTGAGAGTTCAGCTTTTTTTGGTTTCAATTGTCAGCTTATTTTCAGCTTATTTTAGCTTTCCTCGGTACAATCTCAAACAGTTATGTAATATTCTCAAATTTATTCATTTTTTTTCTTTACTGTTATGCTAAAACACAGATCTGTGATAACGGTTTCAGTCTACATGGATTTTATAGTGATGATCTTCGGTGTCAGTGTAAAACCAGACATTTTTGTGTGCATGATTTCATGAATTTCCCGGAGAGGCAAGATTCGCGAAAGTAAAATGCCTGCGAAAGTGTCTATGTCTATGCAATGCATTGAATGCTAGTACAATACTGTACACTGCACAAGTAAAATGAGGGTCGGCAACTTGCGAAAGTTTCATTCAATGAAAGTGGCCCTCGGCTCTAAATCACAGAAGTTTCATGTTGCGAATGTTTCTGGTTTTACAGTACTAGTAATTTTGCATTCCATTGAAAGTTTGTTCAGCGATTTACGCAAACTTGTGTTTCTTTATTCTACGCCTTTCACCAAATTCAATTGAGTATATGAATATAAAAAAGGCCCAAGTCCATCTCTTTGCCAAATTGAGTTAACCATGGAAGGTTGTTGCTCATACATGAGTCCATCTTGTGTACAATTTACAATAAAAAGAGCATTACAATAAAATCTCAAATGTTACAAATATTGGATTGCTCTCTAAAGAGGAATAGCATTATTTATAGCTTTGTTTGCTCTCATACTTCTCTCAAATTGAGCCCAGAATAGTTCCTGTCCATCTTCATCGTCGGTCCATAACATGTAAGGTTTGTTCCGACTCAGGAACAACCTGACAAGGTAGGGCAGATGATCATCATCTATGTCTTCCACAAATACCAAGATGACTTTGTCCAGTTCTGTTTCGTTAAGGTGTTCCAGAGACATACGCAGCTTGGTCATACACCAAGCATCGGTAATAGACTGGTTGCTTATCAACAAGATAGTCTTGAAGCTGCTCTCCAGGGCATCATAGATTGCATTGATGTAGTACATTCCCAAGTGGAGGTCTTTGTCTCCGTAGAGGATCTTCCGCAGCTGTGGGAACCTCTCCTCCAGGGCAGGTTTCATGACTTGATCAACCCACTCCTCTTCCGCTTCATGGAACATGAGGTTGAGATGAAACTCGTAGTTATCTGCATCAAAGTCTTCCGCCATTTCTTCATAACCAACAACGGCTAGTTTGAGAAGGAACAGCTTGTGGTTCAGCCACCAGCGTTTGGTGTATGCAAGCATTGTCATCAAACAAAGGAAGATACCTGATAAAGAAAGGCTTACAATGAGAAATATGTTAACACCGCAGTAATCGTCAGGATGGAAGGACATGATTGGCTTTTTTGTGAGTCCTTTCAAGGAAGTCCCAGAGCACAAGGTCTGATCAGCATGTTTGAAATCAATGTCTGCATTGTCCAACCACCGCCTGAACCACGCCAAGGAGCAAGTGCATGAGAAGGGATTCTTAGATATATCAAACCTGAGCGAATTATTTGCTGGTATGACTGTCCCGGGTTTTATAGTGCTGATCTGATTTCCAGGAATGTAGAGATCTGTCAGACGTGCTGTCGGGGCGAAAGTCTTTGGATCAAGACTACTGAGAATGTTGTTTTGCAAGGAAACCACCCTCATGAGGAAGAGACCATTGAATAGGTCTCCTGCAAGCTCTATCAGTTTGTTGTCATTGAGATAAAGGTACGTGAGTGAGGAGAGAGGTTTGAAGAGACCGGATTTTAGGTTTCGTATTCTTGAATTAGACATATCAAGGTAGTAAAGTTGTGAAAGGTTACCGAAAACCCTGACGTCGAGGTCATACAAGAGGTTTTCTTTGAGCCGCAGCTTGTTCAGCGAGGAGAGACCTGTAAATAGTGACTGGTTGTTTTCGTTGTCATATAGATGTACATCCTTCAACTGTGCTTTCTCCATCCGCAGTTCACTTAAACTAGTCATGCCAGTAAACTGTGTAATAGATCTTCTTGACACTTCCATGGGTGCATTTGATAGATCTAAGAAGAGAAGCTGATGTAGACCCTGAAAGATATCTTGTAGGAATGTTGATGCCTCACCTGCCAAGTGTAGCTCTTTCAAATTCAGCAAGTCACTGAAAGCATTGGTACTATAATAGTTGATTATATTGCGGGATATGTTCAGTGCTTCCAGTCTTGAAAGCCCAGATAATCTTCCTTTAGAGACACCCTTTAAAATATTGTCCGAGATGTCAAGCACACGAAGGGTCGGAACTTTCCAAAGCTGATTGTTATCATTCAACTTTTCGATCCTATTACTTGCAAGAAATATTTTGAGTACTGATGGCATTCCATAGAAATATCCAGGAGACAGATACTGCAATAAATTTCCAGATGCATTCAGTTGTACCAGACTATGCAGGCAAGCAAATGTCCCATTTGGGAAGTATGCTAGTTTGTTGTTTGAAATTTCTAGTTCTACAAGTGATTCCAGATGGCAGAATGATCGATTAGTGACAGTTGTGATCTTGTTGTATTTAAAGTTAAGCACTTTCAATGTTGTAAAACCCCAAAACGCACCTTCTGGTACACTTTCAATTCTATTAGCTGCTATGTTGAGTGTTAGGATTGTTGGATAAATACTTGATAGATTAGATGAAGAATGAGGGGGTAATAGCTCATTGATCTGGCTGCCATAAAGGGATAAAAAGTTGATATAGCTCATACCAAGGAAAGGTTTGATGTCAAATGAATCGATTTGATTTCCATCAAGATTTAATGTTTGTAGCGCCTTCAGATGCAAGAAGGAGTGTGGTTGTACAACCTGAACTTTGTTTGATGTGAGTGATAAACTATTGACTGTTGTGTTTTGCAGCGGAAGGAAGTCATCCTGATGAATTTCTGTGACCTCATTCTGGAACAGATTAATTTCACCCAGATGAGGCCATCTTGAACACCCTTCAAAATTAATACTCTTAATTTTGTTGTAGGAAAACTCAAAGTTTAACAAGTGTGGTGCTGCTGACAGAGCTTCGTGAGGAACTTCTGTAAAGTTATTATTTTCCAAGAGTAGCTTCGTGAGGAGGGTGTTCTTAACAAAAGCCATCCGAGGTATAGTCACAAGGACGTTGAAATGCAATAACAGAATCCGAAGCCTCCTCAAGGGCCAGAAAGTCCTGCTCTGGATTGAAAAGATTGTGTTATGATGTAAGCTGAGTGTGATCACATTAGGGACATTCTGAAAAGAATCGTTGGGGAGAACAATGAGGCTGTTGAAAGATACGTCAAGTTCCGTCACGTTTATAGGAAGATCCTGAGGAACTTCTGTTAGCCCAAGATGCTGGCAGTCGGCAGTAACCCCATGGCTGGAGTTTGTCAGCCGACATTTTGAGTTTTTTGTGTGTGAATCAAATGCAACGGATAGGGCCACGTGTAGCCATATGATTCCTGCTGCTAAGAATAGTAGCTCACGATGAATTCTGCTGTTATAATCTGCCATAATTTATCAATACACAACACCAGAATAGAATTTGTCCCTGCACTTTTGAGATGTTACAGTCGCAATAGTTTTTAAAGTTTGATTCATCTGGATTGTTTTCTATTTGCGCAAACAGAAATATTGGGGGACTGTGAAGTTTTAATGGGAATACAACATGGTATCAACAGGAAACGACCGTGCAGTATGTTTCCTTCAAAAAGATCTTGTCTTTATTTTGATAAGGTTTTGATTTCATCTCAAATTGGAAACAGGAAGAGTTTATTGTACGTGACATCCTGTTCTTCTTCCTCTTCCCTCTGGGTATTTGGGATTATTTGAGATCACTTTAAAAAATAATCTTGTGTCCTGGTCATAAATGAATATAGAATTTTCGCAGAGTGAAACCAAACTTTCAACTGCAAGTTATTATTATTCATTTTTTCCTTTCCTCTTTATTTTATTTATTTTTATTTTAATACTTATTTATTTATTATTATTTTTCTCTTTTGCAGTATGATGAAGTTGCCGATAAGGATGACCTAATGGGCGTAGAGGACACGGCTAAGAGAGATATCCTTTTTTCTTTAAAGCTACTATACCATGGCATCTCCTAGAGTCCTGAAATGCTCATTTTGTACAGTTTCTTTACCCAGAATGCAACATCCTGATCATGTGGATGTCTAAATATGCCCACTTAAAGGGAATCTAGTGTAGTGGGAAAATATGGGAAAGATGAGCTTTCTTGTTATTTTCATGCTATTTGGGAATAGTATCATAATAACAAGCTCCACAATAAAAGATTGCTCTTCAATTGCCCTAATATTCATAATATGACCAATAGTATATGAAACAGCTGATATGTTTGGGTCCCGAACAATTTGTGTTGCCCCATACATGCATTTCTGTGTAAGTCCATGTAACTCAAACCTTAATTTGGTTAATTTCTTAACAATGGCAATTCCAAAACCTCACAGCACAAAATGATGAAATGTTATCAACCTCTCCAAATCACTTTTACACAGTGTCTTCCTCATTTCAATGTCATGACCAGGACATAAATTTCACGTTAAATGATTGCAAATGCGTCATCCATTCATAACTACCTTCATACCACAGGCATGTTACCAAGTAAGAAAATGCATTCAGCGCCCTTCAGTACATTCATGTTTTCCGATATTAATCCAATTATAGCGTAATTTATTTCAAAATGTACAATGTATTGTCAGCCATTGTATCAAATGGTATATTTATCAAGCCTAGCTTTATAGTACATGCCTTATTACCCGACACCCCATATTGTGCTGGGCAATCTAAAAACACCGTTCACCTTTGGTTATATCCAGTAAAACTCAGCCAGCAATATATTTAAGTCTAGGGAACTAAAAGCAGTCTTGCTAATTCGGAGTACCAAGGAGAACCCTTTCTTTAATCAATCTTTTCACAAAATCATAAGATATCAAGGTGAAAACATGAATTACTGTATAAGTGGTTATTTTTTTAGGTGACTTTATTTTCGCGAATTTCACGAGTCGGTCATCGCGAAAATTTCCACTTCAGTACAAGGCTATTTATAGTGATGAAGTCATCACCAAAATCGCGTAATTTTGTTCTCGCGAACTTCCCCAACAAGTCAAAAATCGCGAAAATATCTGGACGCGAAAATATTGGCTTATACAGTACATGTACATGTACTTGCAAAGCTGCAATATAACATGAATTGTTTTAGAATCACAACCAATGTCATTTTCCTTGACTGGCGGTTGATATTTACGGCTCTTCTCGTCCAAGCCATCTCTTAAGAATCGCTCGACCGTCTTCACCATTGGTAACCGTGGTAACATTCTGACATCTGGGTTAGAAGCTTCTATCATCCTCCCCCATGCAGCCCAGAAAGATGACACTAAGGTAATTATGTGATTATTCATTCATTTCAGGCCTTAAATTGTGTTACTTTTAGGGCAAGGCCATTTTTTTCTCCAAAATTTAGGGCACTTTGTCCACTTCAAAGGGCATCCACAGCCAATTTTTTTTTCATAAAAAGGGCATCGAAGGCCATTTTTTTTCCCCCTAAAATTTATTTATTCATTCATTTATTTGATTTCCAGGCAACAAAAATGAGACAATACATTAAAAAGCAATCATGACAATGACAACAGATTCAAACATTACAAAATATAGGGGGGGGGGGAAGAGAAGAAAAAAAAAATCCATCCAGCCAGGTCAGCAGGTGATGATTTTCTGTTTAAAATATGCTTTTTCTCTCTGGGGAAAACAGACAATTCCTTTCCACAGGGACTTGCCAATGAAAATTCTGTTTGGCTATCTATATAATGTAAACATCACATTCTGTTTACACACTGACAGATTTGAGACTTTAATGTGACAAAATAGTGACATATTTCCCATTTTATTGTAGGTATCAGAGTCCCTCAGGAAAGGGCAATGAATTTCATAAGAGGGCATGGAGGCCAGCTTTGAAAAAAGGCTAGGCCAATTTGGCCGTGAATTAATCTGTTTTCCCTTGGGCACCATGGCCAGGGACAGGGGCATCTGTGGCCTGGCCGTCGATGGCCGTCGATTATTTTATGCCCTGCATTTATTGTTGTACTTTTGAACTTAAATACAAGTTGTTTATCAAGTGTTCACAAGAGAGACCATTAAATAGTCTATATACCTGCTTACTAGTGTTGACTTGAATGTCTCTTGAAAGATTCACATAAAAAACATTGACCTGTGTGGATAAGCTACGTGACTGAAGGTTTAGGATAGCAGGACACAATGTTAAACACACAGAACTGCCTGCCAACCAACTAATTTTTTGAGAGGTAATTGATATCATCAGGAGGAAAGCATGGCAGAAAACCAAACAACTGTATGAGCATACTAAAGGAGAGATACAGGTCTAAAAAATACTGAAGAACTCTGTAGTGTTGTGCTGGATAGATTAGGAGGAGTTACGTTGAAGTACCCAAGAAGGCCTTAGGCTAAGTTTTCTGGCAGTGTTCTTCTCGACCTAGTAGTGGTAGTAGTATTTATGGTGATGTTAATGCTCTAACTTAACTCTTTATCATTCCCACATTCTCTCTCTCTCCATATCTCTCTCTCTCTGTCTCTCTCTCTGTCTCTATCTGTCTCTATCTCTCTCTCTTTCTCTTTCTCTTTCTCTTTCTCTCTCTCTCTCTCTCTGTTACATTTATCTAGCATACCTTTGAGAGCTTATTTCGCAGCCAGCACTTTGCTTTGTTAGATAACTGTTGCAGAGAGTATCTCTTTGTTTGTGACTTCTTCATGGTGAGTGGAAGCAATGCTCAGGATCTCTTCACTAACATTCTGGGAAAGACACTCTCCATGTTCCTGGTAAGTGAATTAGGAACAAATGTCCCCGGGGGTGTTTCACAAAGAGTTAAGTAGACTTAAAGTCGTACTTAACTTCTACGCGCATCTAGTTTTATAACGCGCAATTTAATTGATAGACTTCTCAATACAATGGCGCGCATCCCCTGAGCATGGTCAATCCAATGAGGTGATGTGTAATACAACGCATGAAACTAACGATTTAGGTGCAATTTTTAAGTCTACTTAACTCTTTGTGAAACACCCCCCTGATCTCTTAATTCTGACTCATTAATATTCAGGATCTCTACTAGAACATAAGCTATAAACTCTTGATAAAGAGTTTTTACTGTAACTTCCATTGTGTTAGATCGAATGCTCGATCTGCATATGAATCAGGGATGCCAGTTGGTTTTACCCACATGTCCTGAAAAGAGCCTTAACATACTGAAACCCCATTCATACTATACACTAAACAGTCTGAAAAAGCCTGAAATTGGAAGGTGCCAGGGTCTGAAATTAGGCAATAGCCTGAAAACTGGCATCCCTGATATGATTGAAAATAAAATCAAAACAAATCTGGGACCAAGGAGGGATTTGATCCTCTAACATCTAGATCTGCAAAGCAAATTAACCTCTGTGCAATCGCTGGTCCATGTCATCATCATTGGCAGTCCATCGTTACGATGATGACTAAGAGAATAATCCTTCCTTTTAATGTTTCCTTGAGTGACTCCACAGTCCAATTCTGCTAGCACTGCGGAAGCCACAGGCATTACACTCGAAAGGTTTGTCAAGGTTTGGTCCATGTAGCATCCATAAATTAGTAAGCAAATAATCACGTTGATCCAAATGATGGGAAGACTATCACTTCCCAGGCAAGCTGGATAAGCTATCTTCTCCGAAGCAAAGCTGAGGAGAGATAGCGTGTCCATCCAGTTTGCCGTGGAAGTGATAGTTTACCTTGTCATTTGGATCAAGAGGTGATTATTTGCTTTATATTTCACATCTGAAACATTTTAAAAGCTTGGGAGAAACCAATATTTTGGTTAAAAATAAAAGATTTCCTAGAGAACCTTAAAAAAGAAAAATCCACTCAAGTCATCAATGCCTGCACTTGTAAAATAAATGCATACATTTAAAGTGCGCGCAATTTATTTGGCGCGAAGGCCTAGCTCAAATGGGCTGAAGTGATTGTTAGGTAACAAAGAAATTAAAAATGAATTGTTTCGTCACAGAGGAATTCATCTGTCTCTGCATGTGATGGAAAAATGATAGTACTAAAAACCCGAGTGACAACACACTTTTTTACGCACATCCTAAAAATAATTGATGACGCTTTAAGGCTGTACATGCTCTATGGGGCACTGAAGTGATCAGCGAAACTCAAAAGTACTATCACTACGAGTGATGATTAATGATGGGAAAACTAAAATCAATCACGTGATTGACTTTTGACCAATCCTGTTGCAACATTCTTAGTATGTTGAATTTAAGAAAAAATATCCCAGGGCTCTTAGATCTGATTCATTAGCATCCCCAGTAGGACTTTCTTTTCATTTATATGCAGATCAAGCATCCCATCTAACACACTAGGAGCTACAGTGAAAATAAATTTGTAATCATTTTAAAGCGAGAGCAAACTGAACATACCACCCATTGACTGTGTGTTATAAATAGCTAGTCTAAAAATATTCCTTTTGAAATAACTGTTCATAATAAAGTGTATACATTAGCCTATAATTTTATTTTTGTAGGGAAACTAAAATGTTTTGAGGTGAGAAATATTTGTTTTGCTTCTTGGCAATATAATCATTGCAGTATGCATATATTGAGTAGTGAATTTGTGTGTTATCACTTTAATGGGTCTATATTCAAAGACTACACTGCTCAGAATGTTGCATTATGGGTGAGGAACAAGGGCAGATTCGACTAGTTGAGGACGTGAGGTGGTGCTCTACAGGGCTGCTAGTTCATATTGGCTTTAATTTCTGTTTGCCGATTATATTAATTGAGGCAAGAATACAAAACAACATATTAGAATCTACATTGTGAAATAATTCAATATTGACTTATTTTGATACTTATTTTTTTTTATTGTGACAAATCAAGACTGAAAAAGCTCTGATTGAAAAAAATAAATATTGAAGGACATAGAAGTTGTGGCGAGAATTAATGTTCTCGTTAATTCAGTGGCAAAATTCAAAGAATATTGAAGGTAACAGAAGTCCTGGCAAGAATTAATGTTATTGTTATTGACAAAATTCAAAGAATTTTTTTTGTGACTTATAGAAAGGGATTGTTTACACTTGTGGTTTAAAGTGACGCATTGAAATAGTGTAAAATTTATGTCCTAATATGCAAATTATTCAGACACGAGTATATTAAATAAATTTTGTTTTCTCTCCTTTGTATAGAAACACATGGATACATACACGAATGAGTGCTACGATTCCATAGCAGTCTTCCTCTGTATTCATATCATTCAACGCTATCGAGTTCTGATGCATAAGAGATCTGTTCCTGCTCTAGACAAGTAAGTTTAAAGGGCCGTATAATTGATAAAACATGGAGAATTCACTTTATCTCGGGTGAAATGATAACATTCCAATCAGAGCCTGAGGCGTGTTGCGTAATCTTCAGCGCCAACCCGTCTGGAGCTAATCCGGTTAATCCTTCATGGCTAGACTAACTAACCAGAAGTCCGAAGTAAATCTAACCTATGTTTTGTTTTTGAAATGGAGTATTATACAAGTCCTCTCTTTGAATTAATACGAAGAGACCCGTTGAGAGTCTATAAACTAATCCGAAGCTACTGACCCTATTGACTGACTGAATTCGGTAAACTTCGTCATGTTCGTGCTGTCCGAATGTTAATCCCCAGTAGGCCGACCCTTGCGTAAGCCTCACTGTAGATTGTGTATGAGTCAATGGAGCTCAAGAAAAACGCGCATTGCGAGGGCCTTTAAAGCAAAATTATTGTTGTGGTCATGAGATTGATTGTATAAAAAATTGTGTTAAAGGTAGTGTCAGCCTTTTGCAGGCAAAAATATTACATTTCTAGTTTTTGAGAGGATATAGTAGAATATCAATGACTATATCTTCCCACAACATGATTAAGCTCAAATGTGTATGTTTGTCATTATATTGCGATTATCAAAATTCATTCCTATTTTTTCGAACCTCGAAAAATATACCGTACGGCGCGAACCGTTGACCGTTAGCGCAGAGAATAATGCACGCTGATGCGCTGTGTGTATGTTGCTGTGTGTGATCCGTGCCGCACGCGCTGTAATATCAACGATGTTGATGGAGAGCTGGTCTAGATTGGTAGTCAGATTTTCGTTTCATATTACTGATCTAGGCAACCTATGACAGTAAGATTGAATAGACAGTATAGGTTGATCATATTCTAAAGTTATGCCAAGTTGCAGTAGTTTTCGCAATTTGTGAAAAAGGATGACACTACCTTTAAAGTGATTGGGAAAGGTTGATGACAGTCGGCATCTAAGAATTGCTGTTTGTTGTGAGGTTTTGGAATCAACAGAATGATAAGAAATTAACTTAATTCTGCCGAGAGTAACATGCACTGGACACCAAAATACCTGAATGGGACTACACACAGATGTTCAGACTGAACTTTTCATTTTGTTTTTGACTATGAAGGTATGTTAAGAGCAATCTTTTGCAGTGGACCTTACTACTGTTATTTTCTACCTAGTACTTAACATGAAAATAATTTGAAAGCTCACAATAATTTTCTCTGATTTTCCCATTAAACTAGATTATCTTTAAAGGAAAAGTACTGTTGCGCGAAGATGAAAAACAATTATTGTGAGCTTTCAAGTAACAAATCCTTTCCAAGTTTTTACTGAGAATGTTACAGTAAAATGGTCCACTGCTAGAGATTACTCTTCAAATGCTCATACATTCATAATAAGGTTTTAAAAAAAAAATCTTTGCGTGTAGTCCCATACATGTTTCTCTGTGCGCAACAAAATTTGACTTTACCTGGGGGCAAAATGACTATGAATTGATATGCCTGAGGGCAGTTTCACTCTGAATTGCTTTTCAAGCATAGTTTAGAACATGAATGCACTTTCAACCAACTGGAAGATAGGATTAGTAAAGATTCTTAAAATGAGTACATGTATGTACTTTGTATGTTACAACTAACTTTTGATATCTGACACCCCCCTCCCCAAATTCATGATTGAATGTCTGAAATTATTTGTAATATTGTGTTTGTACTGTGTGTTTCAGTTATATTTTGATATCTCAAATCATTCCTAACATCGTATATTCATATCAGGTACTGGGAGACTCTTCTTGAGATGCTATGGCCGAGGTTCAGACTCATCTTAGAACTCAACATCCAGAGTATTCATGAGATGGACCCGCAGAAACTAGGATCCATTGACGTCAGACCACACTATGTAAGAATATTAAAAACACTTTTTTCCAAGCCATGAAAAGTTGGGTTGGTTGTTGAGCTTTTGATGGCGCTCTGTAATCTGTGTTGGAGTCAGAGATCCAAAGATTATTAGCGCCACACATCTTCCTGTTTGTACTGAAGTCTGAAGAGACAGTATCTTGTCATTGAATCAAATCATATCAAATCAAATCAAATCAATTTATGGGAACAAAAAATCTGCATTTCGGATTATTGATGATTTTTAATGTTGGGGGGGGGGGTAGGGGATAAACAATATTCCGATCATAGCTTAGCAGCTAAATACCCATTTATACCAGGGTAGAGAGAAGCAATGTAGATAAAATGCCATTCTCAAAGAACACAAGTGCTGTGCTGAGGATCAAACCCACAACCTTTGCGTCCCAATATATGCTTAGACAACTCGATTACAAGCACCCTTAAAGGGAATCTAGTGTAGTGGGAAGATGTGGGAAAGATTAAGAAAATTATTGTGAGCTTTCCTGTCATTTTCATGCTATTTGGGAAGAGTATCATGATAAAAAGCTCCACAAGAAAAGATTGCTCTTCAATTTCCCTAATAGTCATAATATAACCCCAAATATACCAAAACAGCTAAATATTTTGGTCCCCAACATTTTGTGTTGCCCCATACATGCATATCTGTGAAAGTGCATGTGACTCAAAGCTGAATTGGGTTAATTTCTTATCAGTTTGGCGATTCCAAAACCTCACAGCACAAAATAGTGCTTAGGTTAATTGTTATCAACCTTTCCAAGTCACTTTTAGACAGTATCTTCAATATTTCAATGTCATGACCAGAATAATAGTTTCACTTTAAAGTGATGATCCTTATTATAAGCCCCTCAAATATGAGTTATAGCTGTAGCTGTTCTAGTTGCAAATCTCAGGGTATATGCTTGATTTACCAGCAATCCCGTAAAGTTGCTCATGAAATAATCTGGTATTGTTTCAGATTACCCGTCGCTACGCTGAGTATTCGGGAGCCATCGTAAACCTGAATGAAACGTTTCCTGATGAGCGCGTGAACAGGCTTCTTCTGAAGTTGCAGTCTGAGGTGGAGAACTTCATCCTGAGAATGGCGGCTGAGTTTCCATCCAGGAAAGAGCAGCTGATCTTCCTTATTAACAACTATGACATGATGCTTAATGTTATCACCGTAAGTACTCTGAACTTATTCCAAACTATGACATTTAACCTTATTACAAACTGTGACCTCTGACTTGAGACTGAGGAAAATTACTTCAGCCTAAGGGTGGCTGAAAAGTTAAAATCAAGAAAAAAAAAAGAATAGCTGATATTCCTTATTAAGAAATAACTATGACACAACTCTGAAATGTATTTTATAATGGCGAGTCATGTAAGCTTTTCTTAACAATGACCTTTGACCTGATAACAAACTGTAATGCCTGTCCTGAGTCTGAGGTACAGAACTTTATCATAGAATGACTGCAGAGTTCAGTAACTTCAGATGCTAAAATCTTTTAAAACAATTAATTTCTTTCTATATGTGATGCATCACTTCGAAATCAGACACAAGTCGCCAAGCAAATTAAAGCACAGTGTCAAGGAAATCGGCAAAATTATCAAAACTGTCTTATTTGGGGGGAAATATTTCTTGATTTTCTGAATTTTCAATGTTTCTTGCATTATCTGTAGAAAAGATGAATAGAAATGATTAGGGGAAAGCCTTTAAAAATGAATTGTTTTGTTGGGATCTTTGACTCTTTTCTGGCGACTTGTGTCTGATTTTGATGTGATGGGTCACATATTTCCTTTGATCATCCTCGTGATTGTCTTTCTTTCCAACTATTCAAACTTTGTTATTTCATATCACTGTAAAGCACATCAAGATACTTGTTGTTAGTTAGGTAATGTACCATTTGACAATCATTCTTGTTATTACTGTTCAACTCTTCCGATGTGACCTCATTTTTTCAGGAGTGTACGTCCGAGGACTCCAGAGAGGCTGAGAGCTTCCGTCAGCTCCTGGACGCTAGGACCCAGGAGTTCATTGAAGAGGTTCTTGCTCCTCACTTCGGTGGGATGATGTCATTTGTCAAAGATGCTGAGAATCGCATCGAGAGGGGACAGGTGGACTACCTCAAGACACAAGAACGTAAGATATTCTTATGATCCATACCAAACAATGTCTTGTTATGATGTCAGGGCCCTGTTGACATGACGTTTTGTGTATCGAGACATAGATTTATGTCACAATAGAGGAGTTAGGCCTATGTCATCATTTCCAACATAAAATTTCTGGCAACAGATTCATGCCATGATTCTGGAGTTTGTGACATGATTTACGATTTAAGTCATGACATAACAGGTCTAGCAACAGAGCATAATGGGGACATATTTCTTCAAAGAATAATCTGTATATTGTTAGAAGACAGAAAAACACCCCAGAGAAACTCAATCCAAATGTTACAGGATTGGCGATCAACGACAGCACAGTAAATGATTCAAAGTTAACTTCATAACAAGTGTTTGTGTGTGAGTGTATCAGCTATTATACTCGCAAGTCACTTTTTAAAGTTTTTTTTTTTTTTCATTTATGTTTGAATTGGCGATGTAATTTCAAGTTTTGAGTAAGATGAGCTTTTGGTAGGATGCAGACTTCATTGTAGTTTGATCAACATTGTGCACACCAAAAATGATGCCTTACTGGAATGTGCTCTCCAGGGAATGGAGACTGTGCACATAATGTATGCGGGCATGTCTTGATCCAATAAACAATACATCTGTGAAGTATTTAGAGACTTAGCCAAACTATGTTTGATTTTTGTTTTTATGTATCTTAAATATATATTTGTCCATCAGGTCATGTTGAGCAGCTTGTCCGAGGTTTCTCATCAGGTTGGAAGCAAGCCATTGAACTCATCAACCAAGAAATCATGAGATCCTTCACCAACTTCAAGAACGGCACTGGCATTCTGCAGGTCGGTATCCGCATACAGTATACGCTGTATTTTTCGCGTACATAATTTTTCGCCATTTTGCTTCAAAATTAGGAATTCGCGAGGATATATTTTCACGAGTTTATTGTAATTGCATTCACTTTGTACAGAAATATCAGGAAATAAAAAATGTTCGCGTTCAGTAAGTCCCGAAATTCGCGAAAATAATATCACCGTAAAATATTCAGCATAAACAGCATAATGATCCTTTATTGTTATTATAATCCTTACTCTTGTTCGTTCCTGCTGTCCTTATTCCTATTCATTACTC
The DNA here is from genome assembly GCA_940671915.1 of Paracentrotus lividus. NCBI lineage: Eukaryota > Metazoa > Echinodermata > Echinoidea > Camarodonta > Echinidae > Paracentrotus > Paracentrotus lividus. The sequence continues at coordinate 14,962,984 of CALNVZ010000649.1, read as the reverse complement.
TGTGTCTCATCCTTATCCTGGTCCCTGTTGTTACCCATGTCCAATTCCCCTATTTGTTCCTCAGTGACCATGTTATTGACTTTGTCCCTGCCCTCGTCCTTATCAGTGATCTTTTCCATGCCCAGTCCACTGTTCCTGTCCTTGCCCCTGGACTTGTCCTTGATTTTATCTTTGTTCCTGTTATTTTCTTTGACCATGTCATTGTCTTTGTCCTTGTTCTTGACTTTGTCCTGGCAGTCCATGTTTTGACCTTGTCCCTGTCATTGTTCGTCAATTTGCCCTTGCCTTTGTCCTTGTCATAATTGTCCTTGACCTTGTTATTGACTTGTCTTTGTCTTTGTTCCTGTTCTTTTCTTGTCTTTTTATTTGGCTGTAAAAAAAAACAACACACATTCTGACCCTGTTGAGGGCAGGCTATGTTATTGAAATTTATCCCATCCTTGTTCTTTTCCTTGTCTGTGACCATGTTATAGATTGCCAATCTGGAATTAAGAGTGTCATCAACCCTGGTACAATCATCCATGTTTCCTGGCAAAGGAACATGTTACTACCTTCCAGCATCTGATCAAAATCATCAATGTTATATGATACAGTGTCGTAAATCACAAAGTTCTACGTGTTTGAAGATAATTTTGAACAAAATACAACAAAGTCATGCTTTACTATTACAACTGTTGTTTATTACAACAAATTTACAATAATGCAGTGTGATATATATATAAACAAAATATAAATAATTTTGGTAATATAATTATAGTTATATTTGCTTTTGCTATCTAGGGTGCTCTGACACAACTCATCCAGTACTACCATCGATTCCAGAAGGTCTTATCTCAGAACCCTCTCAAGGCATTGAGTGTGAGAGGAGAACTCATCAATATACATCATCTAATGGTGGAGGTTAAGAAACACAAACCTGCTTTCTAGATCAAAGACTAACAGAGGCATCAGAAAGGGACGTGATCAGATGCGGTCCTGTGGAATATCAGCATCGTTCATCTAATAGTGAAAGTGAAGAAACACAAGCATTCCAGATAGACTCTGAAGTAAAGGGCCTGTCCCACAGAAGGCGATCGTTGTGGCGACAACCTAAACCTGTTAGAACCTGCCAGAATCGTGTCAGAATCGTAGGTGACCGAAGATCATATACGCATCTACGACTCTGTCTACGATAGGCTACGACAACGACTTGCTTCCGCGCAAACAATAGGCTAACAATAGCTGGTATCCGATAATACAATAGCCTCGACCTTCGCGCATGTCGCGGCTCAACTTCTTTTGTCGCAGCTTAAAATCAACCAAAATATGAACTTGCGCACTGTGGCGATCCTTGCGACTGACACAGGCGATCGAGCGTTTTCTACCTGATGGCGGCCCGTCGCCTTTAGGTTCGTGATAGTCCTCTCAGTCGCGCATTGTAATTTGGGTCGTAGCTGATTCTTGTAAAATTTCAAAATTCAGCGGCGACTGTACAGTATCTGAATGGGAGACCGATCATGATTTTGGTGAATGTAGGTGGCGACAAAGGCCGTAGCAGCTTAAATTTCACTGACCCTTCGGTTCAGCGATGCGTGGAACGTACGCTGGAGCGCGGCAACCTACAACTGGCCGCCGTTCCGCTCTGCTAAACATGTTCTATCTGGCGACAATCTACGATAGCACCTTGTCGCGTCAAGAAAAGACAGGCTACGGTCATTGACGTCAACCAAACTGACGCCGGCTATTGTTTAACTTGTTGAGAAACCAGTGGCGAATAGAATTTTGCTCCGTATTTTTTGGCGACAGACGCGATAAATCACGATATTATAGGCGATTTGACCTGCGCATGGTGGCGATGGGTACTAAAAAGTAGTTCGTAGGTTGTCGCCGCAACGATCGCCTTCTGTGGGACAGGCCCTTTAGGCATCATTTATTGAAGTGCTTGTTGGGGTGGGATAGAGTGGGGTTCCAATATTTATCATCCAAGAGTAGAGTTCAAGAAGCACAAATCTGCATTCCTGATAGACCCTACACAGGGACATCACCGAATTGGATACCAACATTCATCATTTAATGGTGGAGGTTAAGAAACACAAACCTACATTCTAGATCAAAGACTAACAGAGGCATCACAAAAGAGCGTAGTTGGATGCGTTCCTATGGAATACCAACATTAATCATCTAGTAGATGTTAAGAAACACAAGCTTACAATTTAGATCATCTCAATACAAGGACATCACTGAATGGTGGGATGGGGTACCAACATTTATCATGTAATGGTAGAGGTTAAGAAACACATATCTGCATTCTAGATAGACTCCATGCAGGGAAATCACTAAATAATTGGTGGAGTGGGGTCGGTGATGTACAAACTTCTGTCATCTAATCATTGAATTAAAAAAAATGCTCCAAATTTATTGTCCAAAACAGATGAAACGGAAATTCTTTTGCAAAATTGATCATGGGCCCGGCAGCCACTGAGCAGCACCAGATTGATGTTGCTCTATCCCTTTCTTGTTGAACACCAAACAGGGTAGCAGCAATTAATTAACTCCCATTTTTTAACATCTTTTGGTATGACGTGGCCGGGGATCAGACCCACGACCTCCCAATTATGAGGCAGACGCTCTGAAGTCACGAAATTCAATAAAATCCTGCATTTTTCTTGATTGAGAAGAATAAGAGGCATCACTAATGGCGCAGTTACAATTCCCCTATGGTGACAATACGGCAAGTCGAAAACAGCCTGTTGAAACATTTTTGTACTGGGCGGTTCGTACAATGATACATAAAACAGCTATTTTTGTCGCGTCTTAGTGGAAAATGTGACTGCAGCATAAGTGACGTGGTGCCTCCTTGGTTAGAAAGTTTGTGTAGTGATCCCATACTTTCACATGTATGGTTTAGATGAGTATTGCCCCTCTCCTCTTTATATCACATGTGACATGGTCATTCAGGTTCACAAAGCAAACTTGAAACCTAGAAAACATTTTAGAGGTTTATTTCACTTGTGCCCTGTAACATAAAGACTTACGATCGATAAAAAGTTACAAACGATTTTATCTCGGTAGCCTCAAGTGGAACGCAGGTACAGCCATGGATTAGGATTAGGATATGATGAAGATTGGGGTTAGGTCTAGGGTTAGATCAACTTTGGAGCACCCTGTCCATGATGAGGCAAACTTTTTAACTTTTTATTGATTTGATCGATTGGATGGGGGTACCAATATCTATCGTCCAATAGTACTAGTAGCAGTCAATAAACACAAGCCGGCATTCTAGATTGACAAACAGAGACATCACTAAAGCAGAGATGCCAACACTACGGAATAATTATAACATTAGAAATTAGAATGTGAATAACGCAAATAGTTAGAACAGCAAAAATAAATGACTTCTCACTAGAGAAAGCAAGAATAATAACATTTTGCTCCCGCATTCAATTTTGCTAATGCGTTCAAATCAATAGTTTTCTTTCTTTTGTTAATAAGACATTTGTTTCAGCTGTATTAACTATTTGGGTTATTTGCGTTCTAATTTCTAATGTTATAATTATTCCGTAGTATTGGCATCTCTGCTAAAGAGTAGGATAAAGTGAAGTACCGACAATCCTGAATACTAGGAAGTTAGAAATCCTCATCCCAATTTAATTTCATTCCAATTTGTATGAATGTCTACTTTTCTTGTATAGAGAATGCATTATTGCTTCAAGCAAATTTATATTTGTGCGTAATTGACATACATATTTATTTTTTTGTATTCAAGGGGGTTAACCGAGAGTAGATTTTTTTTCATGTATAATTTGTAATTTTCGGAAAGTATCGTGAATTATGTGCAATTAATGTTGACGCAAACTTGTATTATGTTGATATATCAGATTTATGTTGTCTTATATTCCAGGACTATACTGCTACTTTCTATTAAAATTAATGGTGAAATAATGTTAATATCCATATAAACATAAGGGGAAAGAGAAGCCATCTATGGACTAATATTAGCTCAATGATACAATTACACCTATTTTTTATGACATTCATTTATTTTGACGTGGCTTTTTGACAGGGATATATCTTTTGCTCATATTCAGTTATACACTTATCCCACCCCCTCAAAAAAAAAAGTTTTAAAAACAATAACTTCGAGCTAAAAGCTGAAGTATATTTATACTGTGATAGCGTGTTATAATTAAATATAGAGATAATGGCTCATAATGATATTAAACTCAATGTTAAGCAATTCATATGTAATTGTATATCGTTCATGTTGTAGAGGAATGTGTATATTTATATGTCATACAATATAGCTATGAAATAGATTATAATAAATAAAAATGAAAAGTTCATAAGTGTTCATTATTGTCATTCATTCTTATGAAAATAAATATTTGAAGTTGGAAGGTGTGATTTTGATAAAGAAATATTCAAAAAGTGAAATTTAATGTTCATCAAGAGATGATTATTGGTTCGCATGTTTAGAGGAGGTGATAGCCAGAAGAAAGAATAAACAGAAAGAAAAAGAGAGTGAACGATTAATTGAGCATGTGGGAGAGAAAGAGAGAGAGAGAGAAAGGGATATATTGAGCAAGATAGAGAGGAGAGAAAGGGGAGACAGAGAGAACAGAGATTCAACAAAGTGAGAGAGGGAGGAGAGAGAGGAGAAGTGAGATAAATAATATGGACACGGGAGGGAAAGAGGGGGAAGAGGAGAGCGAGAGGGAAAAAAAAATCGAGATTTGGTGGGGGGAAAAGAGAGGAGAGAGGAAAGTGAGAAAAGCGTGAACAAAAAAGGGAGAGACAGAGAAAGGTGAAAAGGCAAGTGATTAAATTGAGAGAGAGAGAGAATGTGAGATTACGCTCCAGAAATAGAAAGCGAGAAGATGGATATAATTTTATAATGTACTGTGAGATTGTGCTACAGAAATTGAAAGCGAGAGAGATCAAATGTAATGTATATTGCACAACAGAAATAGAAAGCAAAGAGAGATAGATTGAGTAAATAACTGAATTTAAAAAAAATATATATATGAATATAGCATGGAAGAGAGAGAGATAAAGAAAGAAAGGGGTTTGCTTGTTGGGAAGGAATTCGGCTAACATATCGACAAAACTTGTCGGATATTCCATATCGCATCTCCGCCTCGAACTCATTGATCAAACTACACGAAACAAATTGCGATTGATGACCATAATCGAATCTCAATAATTAAAGGCTTGCCCTCTCGGATTACATCGTTAGCAACGTATTTAACCCCGTGCCCTTTACATCACTGCACTGATTGCGAAAGATTAAACCGGTGACAAATTTATTCGTGTTTATTTTTTTAATGATATTTTCTTTAAGATTTGTTTTTTGTTTTTGGCATGGATGAATTGGTATCAGAATGAAAAACCTTCTTTGAGGAAGGAGCCATTAAAAGGGTTGTAAAACAATTATTAGCAGCAGTATTTATTTATTTACTCGCAGTAAAAAGGGTTGAGGAAAATATTCAAAAGAGAAAAAAAAAATCATCATCATCTCCAAAAACAAATCTTCAAAGTAATGATAAAAAAATACTTATATTTTATGTCCCTCAAAATCTGACATTCTCTTGTATTTAACAATATGTATATACATTGCATCTAATTTGCAAAGTTCTTTGTTTTGTAATCTATATCTCTTTCTTTTTTCCCCCTAATCTATATTAAACATAAAGCAGCCACAAATAGCAATTTTTTGTTGAGGGACTTGTCACAAGGCTATTCATTCACCATTTTCCACCCACCTAGTTATATAATCCATCTTTTCCAAGCACCAAATGTCAAAACATCTTAAATCCAATCATTGCATCCCGTAATAAACACAATGCACGTATTACATCATTCATCA
>CALNVZ010000649.1:14913192-14956966 GCA_940671915.1 Paracentrotus lividus | reverse complement strand
AAGCATTGTCAAAATAGGTACAAATGATTTACATTTACCTTTCTTGTTGATGCGTCATGCTTTGCCAAACGAAAAAGCCATTTATATTGTGCTTTTATTTCCTTATATCAAATTCCATATCTTTGCACAAAACATAGTCATGTTGTTTTGTATGTTGTCGTTGTACATATATGTTTTTATCGTTTTATTTGCTTTGAAAAATGAATTGAATTTTAATTATGACACGTAATTACTCCCACTTAAGCCTTACTCTTTCAAGTCTCAATCATTTTTATTTCTGACAGAAAACTGATGACAGACAACCATAATCATCGATTATGACTATTTTCATGGTTATGATTATTTTGAATTATCATTATTATTTGTATCCTGATTATCATCTTTATAATTTATCAACTGATATAGAGACCATGAAAGAGGGTCATGGGATGATGTCTTCTTTAAGGATGATGATGATGATGATGATGATGATGATGATGATGATGACGATGATGACGATGATGATGATGATGATGATGAGGATGATGATAATGATGATGATGTTGATGATGATGATAATGATGATGCTGATGATGACGATGATGATGATGATGATGATGATGATGACGACGACGATGATGATGATGATGATGATGCTTATGATGATGATGATGATCAGGATGATGATGATGATGATGATGATGCTGATGATGATGATGCTGCTGCTGATGATGATGCTGCTGCTGATGATGATGATAGTGATGATAATAATAGTAATGATGATGATGATAATGGTGGTGATGATGAACAACATTTGTCTAGCGCCATATATCTGAAAGAAAAAAAAAACAACATTCGAAGGTACCTGGCTCCCTCAAAATAAGGAGAGAGCCGGTGTCGGAGGCGAAAACGTCTGGTCAGGAGAATCCGCCCGTCATACGTATAAAACGTGCATAATTTAAAGGGATTAAGTAGCTTTCAAAATCAAGAGCAATTATATCAAGATTAATAAAATTATATTGATCCAACAGTAAAAACAAACTACTGAAAGTTTCAGATCAAATGGAAGCATTTAACTACTTAATAACGTGTAACAACAATGCCCAAGCATACATGATCGAACACCAGTACCCTCTGCTGATAGGTGCACAGGCCGCTAGAGACCGGGACTTTACAACAGGAAATGGGTGTGTGGAAAGCTACATGGTTTTATAAACCATCCGGTGTCGGTTTATAAATTTTGAGTGATGAAATCATTGATATCTCGAAGGTAAAGCAAGCAATTAGCTTGCAATTTTGTTAAGAGATACCAGACTGACCTAAGTGTTTATATTATGTTTCGCAAATAAAGCTAATCGAATGAATGTGATATTGATATACATTCACATGTTACTGCATCCCTTTAACGTTGGAATCAATAGCGTGCACTGTTCAAACAAAGCACCCTCCACACCATCCTTTTCTTTTTATGGCTCCCTATCTTATCATTATAGGATTAAATGAGGCAGATATTTATTGATTATATTCCCTGAGACTGTATGCAACATTAGATCATCGATTTTAAAATTGGCCTCTTTCTCAAAGCTGAAAGTATCTTGCCAATCCCATTCTTAGCCATTTGCTAGCTAGTTTATATCTACACGTAAAGTACGCGTGATGGCGCGATTCTCCTGGCGGATGATTTTCGCTTCCGACACGGCAGAGATGGCACAATACCACCAACTATTACAAGTGGGGATGGCTTTTTATAAAGTGGGTGTAACTAGAGGGTGTCAAGAACATGAGCAGAAAGAGAGAATGCTGCATGAACCTGCAGCGAGCAAACGCATATTTTGGGGGATCCCTCTTTCAGATACGCCCACCCTAACGAATCTGGAAAGCTGTTTCATCAAAGGACTTATCCGACAAACTGTTATAAGCTACTGAAATGCTTGCATCTGATTGGCTGAGAGCAAAATATGTCGAATAAAAAATCTGACAAGTTCTTTGATGAATGCCCCCCTGATGAAATCGAAAATGATCTTACATTTCAAATAGGTCTGCCCATGACCAAACGTCGGTTTGATATAAGATCGCACCGCTTGCCATTAGAATATACTATTCACAAGAAACTTCAGAATATAAAATCTTTTTTTTTTTTTTTACAGCCTATGCAAATAAACTATTTAGCAGATCCCAAACAATTTATATGAAATTGCATGACAAGTGATTATCCATCGTTCTATAAAATAATCATACGTGAATGACACGCATCCATAGATGGAAAATAATATCAGACTTAGTGTTTCACCTTGTTCGTTATGTTAAATGCATCAATCAAAGAACCCTACGATAATGATATACTTTCCACGACCATAATACGCTTTCTGATTTATAAAAAAATCAAAAAATCAACAGGCTGTAATTCGTCCTTGTGAATTTACAGTACAACAGTACAACAGTTTATTGAATATCAGGTTCCAAAGTGAGCAAAGGGTATATTTCAGATGAAGGATTATTCTAAGATTTTGATCCACCTATTATGTAATGTAGGCTTCTGCTTCCATGACTTCTTAGAGATAGATTAGTCTTACTTTTGATTTTTCTTTTCTTTAGAGAAGCAGGATTTTGGTGATTGCTTCAATCGTTCGCCATGCTTCTAGTATAAAGCTCAGGTGCCTCGTTTTTTCTTTTTCTTAGGGAAGCTGGATTTTGGTGATTGCTGAATCGTCGCCATGTCTAGTTATAAAGCTCAGGTCGCGTTTGCTTAAAGGGAATATAGTGTAGTGGGAAGGTCTGGGAAAGATGAGAAATTATTGCGAGATTTCCAATTATTTTTATTGTTATATTGGGAACAATATCATGATAAAAAGCTCCACAAGAAAAGGATTTTGCGTCTTCCAATTGCCCTAGTAGTCATAATGTGACCCAAAATATACCCTAACAGCTGCATGTTTGGGTCCCGAACATTTTGTATTGCCCCGCACATGCATTTCTGTTTAAGTGCATGTGACTCAAAGCTTAATTGGGTTAATTTCTTATCACTTTGGCGATTCCAAAACCTCACAGCACAAAATAATGCTTAGCTGAACTGTTATCAACCTATCCAAATCACTTTTAGACAGTGTCTTTCACATTTCTTCACCTCTCCCACGACACTAGATTCTCTATTAGGGGAAGTTCATCCTGGAGTAGAAAGCAAACATATACAGTCTGTGTAAAAAAAAAAAATGGTACAGTCGGAAAACAAATATTTAGGTGTGAAATATTTTCAAATAAAGTGTGTATGTGGTACCAAAATAAAGCCAAAAGATTTTCCTTGCTGATGTGCTATGTTCGTTATAATTTGCTTTCGTAAAACAAAAGTTAAGCTAAATTTTGTGCGACGAGGAACAAATCGAATTGAGCACTTCATGGCCATTATGCGAAACCTATACACAAAGGCATGGAACGGCGTGCGAAAATGGATATTTCTTGATTGTAGAAAACTAGTCATATTTCAAAAATTCCGACACCAAATGTGATGAAAAAAAATTGCAGGTGAAAGTCTGATCTCCTTGCTTTATGAAAATACCAAACAATAGCCGGCTGTGATTAATCTTCATACTATAAAAAAATGTTTTCCACTTGTACCATTTTATTTGACACAGACTGTATAAGAGAAGGTTTGGAGAAAATCCAAGAAAGGGTAGCGAAGTCGTAACAGTTTTCCATATGTGACGTCACTTGCGGGGTAGGGTTCAGTCAGTCACTCGTTTTTCCCCTCTTTTTTTTCCTTTCCTTTTATTTTATTTTTTATTTTTATTTTTTTTACTATGAAGGGGAGGGGGGATTGGTGTGGATCCGCGCCTGAGTTTATAGCACAGTCCAGACTTCATTGATAGTCTTCTAATTTGCAAACATAAAATGTAATGATGATCATGTACAATTTCATGTTATTTTGATAGTAGTTACTGTTTACGATCGTTGTAATGTAGATTTGAAATATGATAATAATCAGGGTTAAGTGAACCAGGACAGAAGTACACACAACGTAGAAATTACTAGAGGTCAAGCACGCTTTATCTGTTTGTATTGTATTATACTATTTTTATATGTCCGAGCCAAAATGCTATTTACGTACATGTATATTTAATGTATATACAGTGTGTTCCTAAAAAAAGAGGACCGAAGTTCAAAGGTCAGTCATTCCAAAAGTATATGGTTTATTCTTGTGATTCGTTTACTAAAATATTAAGTAACTCATCAGCTTTAATTTGAGACATTGCTGACGTCCAAAGTGTAATGGGTCACAGAGTTAGGGTCTTTTGAAGGCGATAGGTACAAAACCCGTTTTTTCCAAGTTTGTGGTTTTTCGGATATGAAACAAACCTTTCTTAAAGGGGAATCCAACCCAAGGAGAGAATCAACCTTACAGAAAAGAGGAAAATGAGAGGAGCAATCTAAAAAAAGTTTCATCGAAATCGGTTATAAAATAAGAGAGTTATTGAAGTTTGAAAAGTCTAGTTGTTGCTTCTATGGGGATCCTCAAATTGGCATCATCAGGTTCAAAATGGCCGATCTCATGGACAACTCTCCATTCATTTTGTACACAAATTTTCAGATTTTTCCCATTTTCTTTCGAAATACATCTGTACCTCCTTCTGAGCTCAACATATGTTTGTGTAAAATATATTTTCCCATGACATATTTTGAGCTCAGAAGTAAAGAAGACAAATTTTGAAAGAAAATGGGGAAAATCTGAAAATTGTGTACAAAATGAATGGAAGTTGTCCATGAGATCGGCCATATTTGAAGCCGATGGTGCCAATTTGAGGATCCCCATAGAAGCAACAACTAGACTTTCAAACTTCCATAACTCCTTATTTTATAACCGTTTTGATGAAACTTTTTTAGATTGCTCCTCTCATTTTTCTTCTTTCCTGTAAGGTTGATTCTCTCCTTGGGTTGGATTCCCTTTAAGTAATTGGTGTCATTGGATCTCTTTCAGCAAGTTTCAATGAAATGTCATCTTCTTTGCTAAAGTGGATTTCTCACTGGTAATGAGATGCGTTCTTAATTACTGGAGTCTCGGAGAGGTCACTGCGACGGATCCTGAGTCTCCAGAAGTCGCGAGAAAACCAAACAAATGTCAAACATGTTCAATATTTTAGTAGACTTCTTTTCAGACGCAAGCAAGTCTCTGGACGTCTCGGTGGTTGCCGCGACGTCCCCTAAATATGCACGAAAGTATCCACGACTCTCAGAAACTTTGTCGGAACTTGCTAGCGATTAAAAGAATCAGACAGGATTGACAATTTTTTCAGACTTTTTGTCGATTTACCCACGACGCCCTGAAGTCTCAGGAGACGTCACACGACGTCACCACGACTCCAGAGGCCCATAATAGTGAACCCATTCTCATTGCCAGTGGTCCTTTGGAAAATGAGATTGAATTTCATTGAACCTTGTGTGAAAAATACCCCAAAACGATGAAACCAAAACTAACAAAAATTTTGTTTCGTACCCCAAAAACCAAAAACTTGGAAAAAACGGGTTTTGTACCTATTACCTTCAAAGGACCCTAACTCTGTGACCCATTAAATTTAGACGTCAGCAATGTCTCAATTAAAGCTGATGAGTTACTTATTATTCTAGTAACAATCAAGAATAAACCATATACTTTTGGAATGACTGACCTTTGAACTTCGGTCCTCTTTTTTTAGGAACACACTGTATATATATATATATATATACATAAAAACCATTAAAAAAAAGTGCCCCCAAAAGTCAACAATAACAACAAAATGCGTCAACTTGTTTCCTATTCAACCGTATATTATTCTTTTAAAAAACTCTTAAAATATAAGTAAATAAAAGGACATCTTCCCTGACTAATGGGTTTTCTTTCCGGTAAATTAACCTATTGCGGAATAGATTCTTTTTAAACACTAATTACTGACCTCGATCTAGATAACTTTTGGTAATACCAACAGTTAGCCCTATTTTGTCGTTTTTATTTACCACGGACAAAATCTTCTACTATTGCTTGATGAAATCAATCGATTCAATTCAAATGGAGAAGATTTGTTTACAAAGCAAAATAAGCTTTATAATCATGACTTGACAGGATAAGAATTAAGTGACAACACATATCGCTAGATTTCTGTCGCATTTATTTGTTTTCCTTATTTCCCACTCTCTTGTACTTATGTATTTTCTTATTTTTGTTGAAATACCAGTGGAATCCAAATTTCTATGTAAGACCTAATGAAATATTTTGTATCTTGTATCCGTTGTACGTGTACTTGGAAAGGAATGAGCTTGGAACTTTTCCGTAATTCTACAATATTATGAACTTTTTGGCCGAATTATTCATAAGTTTAGAGCAGAAGAGGAAATAATTATACTAGTATAATATACCCTGGTGACCAATCCTCGAAACCTTCAATAAATGATAAACTTCCACTTATTGCTTTTTGCGTATTTTTCAGAAGTTGTGATTAATGATCACTTGTAATATACTAACGAGCGATTAACCTTAATTTGTCAATCTGTTGTTGTAACACTGGTGAAAATGTCCTCCAAAATCAATGGCTGCCAAACAAACTTTAAATATATCAGGCGGATTATATCTGAAAATTCTCTGAAATACTCAAGGGATAACCGTTCAACTTGTTCATAAGGGTCATAAAGTCACGTGTATGGCCAGAAATGATTTAATTTTAACATGTTTAATAACATTCAATCGTATATTATGTTGGTTTTCCTTATTAACAGCAAATACAAACACGTATATGGCATTTGGATTTAAAAAAAAAATTAATGATAACAATTAAAAACTAAATTTCACGTCTATGACCTTGCACATGTTTTTCAATGTAGAATTTTAGCTTCAAATCCCTGAATTTTCAAAACCATAACTATTCATATTTGAAGACGTCAAACTTTATAATCAGGAAGAATAATTTTGCTATTATGTTGTATCATGATTTCGATAAACATGAATACAACTTCTTCAACATAAAATAATTGCAAAGGGATTAGGAAGAGATCGCAGTACGCAGTGGAAGCAGGTGGGGGTATCCTCCTGCAAAAGAAAAACAAACAAACAATTTGTTTTTGTTTTTTCTTTTAGATGTCTGACCCGAGTGAACGGCGCGGCTTAACTGTTACATTGAAAATGATGACTTTTTGAAAGGCCAAAGGCCGATAAAAAATGCACACACATACACATGCACACACACACACACACACACACAAACACACAAACACACTCACACTCTCACCTTCACCTTTACACTCAAATCCGCGCACATTCACTCATCTTAACTTCACGCCGCCATCCACTTTTTCAACATACCCTTACCCTCCATTACTATAGGAATAATGCATTCCGCGGAGTTGTTTAGCGAGTGTGCAGTGCACGCAGAGGTTTCTTCTGAGCATGCGCACTCCACACGAGCCGGAGGCGAGTGTGGAGTGTGCATGCGAAGAAGAAACCTCGAGTGCACTGCATATCGCTGAACAACGACGGGAAAATGCATTATTCCTTTTATAAGATGGCTAAGTAATTTCGAACGGGAGGTCAATATACCTTGGATGAGAAAGAAATAATGAAATAAATCAAATATCAAAGATATCTGAAAATATCTAAAACTGTGGAGAGGTTTTGCGATACTTTACGTGGCCTCATTTTACGTGACCTTATTGAGCATAAGCTATGGTACTAATCGAAATCTCGACTTTTGAGACGCTCACTATTTTACGTGACCTCATTGAGCATAAGCTATGGTACTAATCGAAATCTCGATGTTTGAGACACTGCACTGCGCATGCGCCAAAACCGTGCATTAGACAATTTGGGTGCGCAAAAAATGCACGGGCGTGCAGGGATAGACATTTTCTGCGTATGATCACGTGGTACGCTTTGACCAATCAGCAAGCTGGAAATTACTTAGCCATCTTATAAACGTAAATAACCACTCAAAATTACACTTACACGCTGTCACACACATTCATCATTATTAACACACAACCCACTAACCACCCACACCCACACTTACCCACGCCCCCGCATGAATCCGCCACTGCAACCCCGGCCCTAACAAAAAAAAATAAGAAACAACACAGCAAAACCTAAGCGATTGTGTCATATGAAATCGCTGTGTATACCCTAAAAGAGACAAGAACGCAATATTAACACTGCTCCAATCCATTTTTCATTTTATTCATCAATTTATCAAGACAAAGCAGCTCCACTGAGATTTGATCATTTTAATTGAAGCACCATTTCAAGCACAATTAGATCTAATACTAATTCTGACCACAAAAATTATATCAGATATTAAATAAATAAATGATATCTCTTTGAGATGAGCAAACAATGTGGTAATTTGAAAGTAGGCCTCGTGATCTTCAACTAATTTTCTATAACTTATTTATAAAAAATTCATTATTCAGCAAAATTACTTGATATTTTACAAAGATATGCCACATAATATTGAACCACATGCATCCGGACGTTTCGTCAGCGGAATCTAAATGAAACATGACATCTTATATCGGGCGTCAGACCTTGATCTTTCTTGTCAAAAACTTCAAAAATAAATATATTCTTTGTTTATCTCTATCATGAGTGTCAATAGTGACTCTGAATAAGACAGGGCCCACAGGTAATACTGGTACGATATTTTGCCACATACGCTACACATTATAAAACTTGCTTTTAAATTGCATTTGAAAGGGCAGGACAAAGAGCATACGGTTCTTACGATGGTATCTCACGTCTCGGAGATGTCTATTAGACTAAGAGATGTCTCCGATACGGAAAAAAATCTCTTAGATATTAATTTTCCCGCGACTCATGAGATGTCGCGGAGACTCAGAAGACTTCTCTGTGTCTCATAACGTCTCCGCGACTAGTCTCAAACCCGTTTCATGGCAAGTGAGATACCGCCATTAAAAGGATGGAGTGAAAAGATAACTTTGCCTGACACGTTTCCGTAACTGGGGAAGTCAAAGCTATTTTGTAACTTTGTCCCTTATTATACCTTGAATAATTTTCCATAATTTAATCATGAAAAGATTTATCTCAAATATTTTTCATGGTTTGGGTAAAGCTTCTGAACGTTTACCGGAAACATGAAATATAATTGAGATTAATCATTTTATAATTTATTTATGGTAAATTATTCGTCGGTAACACACGGTACAAAGTTGCAAAATTACTTGGACTTTCCCAATTATTATAATGGACGTTACAGAAAAAAGGGGGAAACCCGATTTCAATATGCTTAAATACAACAGTTAATGAACCAGCCTACCATGGCAATCAGATCAGGATATCTCATTTCAATGACCCTGATTGGAATCTAAGGACAATGCATCACTGAACATCATTGATTTGAGAATATTCTGCAAAATGCGGGTACAGGTAGTTCATTTCCAATGGCCTTCTCAATTAGGCTAAATTCATGAATATGCATAATTATTGTCCAAGCCGATTGACAAAAGACGACTCCATAACAGATAACGATATGCCTTTGTAAGATAGCATATAAATACTCATATTGCTCAATTTTGCCATGTATTAACTTATACAATCACAAAGAATAATCCCGGCAAATAGGATCACCAAATAGCCTCTATCTTAGCAGCAAAGGCATGCAGCATCAAAAAAACTTTCACCAGACAAGGAATCTCCAGTAAAAAACAAAAAACAAACTCAAACAGTACCCACCGTTATTAAAAAAAATTAATAAATGGAAGAAAAAAAATTAGGCAATGGTTTTGGAAAGCTATAGACCTATACTTTCATATCCACTTTGTTTTGATGATAAATAAATAATTTGATAAGTAATTCAATAAAATTGTGTTTTAATTCTTTTTATATAGGTAAACCTAAACATGCAAAAATATCCAAGTGGCATGAGTCGGGCAGGAGGTGTGCATAAACCAAAACCCTTAGTTACCTAAACATAATCTTTGCTATATATTGTGTGTAAATTATTATTGTTCTTGCAAATGAGCAGCTGGGTGAAATTTATGTCTTTTAAACAACTCATTCAATGAACATCTTGAGGTATTTTTTGTTTTAATTTGTTATCTTAAATCGTTGCATAAAACCGTTTTGATAACAAGAAAAACAAAAAAACAAAAAAACAAAACACATATATGTTTAACGAAAGCTCTTACTTGCCCTTATTTTGTCACCAGAGACCAACATGCCAGAGACACAAAAATATATTAATAGACTCGATCAATACTGATGATTTTAATCCCGCTCGTAATACTAACGAATTAAATCAAATGGCCATCCAGCACCGTTCTCAGTGTATAGTATAAGTCCTTGCACGAGGTAAAAGCAAATTATTTTCCCCTTCTCCTACAATGTCATTGTCTCCAACATCATTTTGATGATTTTCATCGTTCCTTGATGTCTTCCCTCGCAACTGACTAACCGCGAGCATCGGATCTCCTACGTGCACTGACGTAGGTCTATGGTGGCGCCCTTCACTGTCCATTTTGATGGCTCCCGTACCACAATAACTGAGTGGGCGCCTCTGTAGGTGGGGTTTATCCTCATGAACCCGAGCGGAATTTAACGGGCGAAAGAACTGTCTATGCTGCTGATCAGCACTATGATAAGGATCTAGCAGATGTTGTTTATTCTTTGATTTAATTGGTTGTTGATATTCTTCCCTGATAGAAACTGGGTACTGTAGATCGGGTGTGATAACAATCTCCTCGGTCCCCGATTCTTCTGTATCATCGTCGCTCAAGTTGTTGTCGAGCTTTTGTTTTTCCTCGTCGTCTTCGTCATCCCCACAGACGCTTTTATCATCGAAGCAATCCTCTCTGGGGAAAAGCTGAAAAATAAGGAACAATATTAATTTATTTAAATTTAAAAATGATTTTGTTGTTTCCAAGACTTTACCCCAAAGTTAGAATGTCTATAGCCTATGTGATCATTGATTACCTGCGCAATGTTTAACATTTCAGCGAAATCTTAATGATGTTGCTTCACTTCGTTTAATTACTTGTAACACTTGATTATCAGAGGTAGATACACATAATTGAATGACAGCATCGTAAAACTAAAAACAACATCTCCAACGGATCCGAAAGATAGTGATAAAAACGAAGACTTGTAGAGAGCGGAGGAGACCTATCGAGATCGATTAGGGTGGTGTTTCACTAAGTCGTTCGTAAGTTACAAACAACTTTACGGACGACTGGTATCAGTTCTTGAGCTAAATGATTGAGCATATGATTAGTTAATAGCACAAAAGAACATACTTCAGTCACTCGTAAACTCATGCGTAACTTTAAGACCGACTTGGTGAAACATTTCTTGTTTTGAGGAGCTATATTATAGAGAACACCTGCAATAGGAGAAGGGTGTTTACCTGTTGAGACACCATGAAAAGAAACATCACTGCCAGACTTGCCAATGCGAAGCCATAGAATGCCATGACAGCATTGAAACGGTCGATGATGAAGCCACAGGCAAGGGACCCGACCCCGACACCAAGACCAAAGTAGAGTGCTCCTAGAATCCCCTGAACAGTGGTCATACACTTGGCTGGCACCGCTGTTCCGATATACGACACCAGGGTTGTCCACGTCAAGAGGAAAGAAATGCCTGTGAAGAATAATTGTTGGGATTTATAAAGCGCCATTTCCAGCATGAGGATGCGAATCACTATGTATTAATACTACAGGCTTGTCCTGGCTATAATGATAAGGTGTTCAAGCATTCAGTAAATGTCGAACAATAATAATAATTGTTTTGTATAATTCCTTTCCAGTTATTTAGTAACTGTTAAAAGTTCTTTGCAGTATTATTACCCCTGTCATTGACCAATTACCATTTTACAGGCGCTCATAATGAGAGCATCTTCCCAGACACCCATTTAACACATGAGTGACATGAGTGAGGAGAGCATGCAGATAAAATACATTGCCTGGCCCAAGGACATAACTACTGGAGCTTGGATTGAATCTACGAAATTTGCATCCTAAGTCATTGTAGTGGGAAAGGTGAACCATGGGTCAAGAAAATAATTGTGAGCTTTCAAATTATTTTCGAGGTATTTAGGAAGAATTATATTGTAGGAAGATCCACTGAAAAGGATTGCTCTTCAGATGCCCTCATAATGATAATATGACCAAAAAAGCTGAAATGTGCGGGTCCCGCACATGTGAGCACATGGCCATGTAGTCCCATACATGCATTTTTGAGTGCAGTGCATGTTACTCTTAGAAGAATTTGGTAAATTTCTCATCATTTTCTACATTCCAAAACCTCGCATCATTAAATAATTTTTAGGTGCATTGTTATCAACCTTTCCAATCACTTTGAGAGAGTTTCTTTCATGATTCAATCTCATGACTATAACACTAGATTACCTTTAAGAACAGTAGACTCCGACACTTATTATCAGCCGGCTTTTGATTTGTCTCAACGTACCACATGAATGAGGTTGAGAGGTATAATAGGGAATCTTTTGACAAATAATGGCACCTTCTTCACGCCCACTGATCTCATATTAGTGACGCCATAGCACTGGTTAGCTGAGACGAGGAGTTTCAAGTTATTGATTCAGCGTGTAGCTTTGGGCATCACGCATGCAGAAGCAACCGTTATAATTATAATTATTTGTCAAAAACTTCCATTCTTTACCAGTTGTTATCTTAGTGGTTATTCTTTACAAGTATAGATTAATTATACCTCGTAATAAGTCGTGACAGGCCGGGATTCGAACCCTGTACCTTCCATTAGACCACGCCCACAAATATAATTATGTAGGAATTGCTCTTTTCCAATCTATGTAAAACGGTTAAGGAAAATGATAATCTAGATATTAATTTCTGAGTACAGAAACAAATAATGTGACGACCTACCGTGTAATATTTCGACAGGAATAAGCCAGAAAGGATTTGAGATGGCGGCATAGCAAACGAAACGGAGAGCGTAGACTCCTAAACCAAGAGTTAGAGCAGATATGTAGCCGATGGATCGCAGAAATCGTCGCGTGAAGTATCCCAGAACCAACTCTGAAATACTTTGTAACGCCTCGAGCCCGCCTATTAGAGCCTGACTAGCACCTGTTGAAGCAATATTGAAATTGAGGTCAATATTTAAGTGGATACATATGAACGAGTACTTTAAGTGAGAAGAGAAGATCATTCCCCAAAAATATATGTATATACATTGGTAAAGTTTTGGATAGAGAGAAGAGGTCGCCACCTAAAAAGAACATACAATAAAAAGCAATTAGAACGGAGCCTCTTTTAAAATGTATCTAAAAATAACCCCAAAATCTGATAAAAATAACTATATTTTATTTAAAATTTTTTCTTTTTTAGAAATAGAAAACTGACCATCATGCCTCACCTAAATTCTGGAAATGCCATAACAAGAATCCCCAGACACTACCGTTGCAAACGCCTGTGAAGAAGGCTACGAAGAAAACGGATGCAAAGTGTGGACTGAGTAACACTCGGCGAAGTTCTGACCATTGTGTCTCCCAGTCACATGTGCTATACTGAATAACAAACATACAAACACCAATCACACAAATGAAAATCAACAGAAAACAAGAGGTGAAATCCCTCTAAAAAAAAAAAATCTTATAATAATTCTAACAAATGCTATAAGATTACAAACTGAGAGATTCCTTGGAGGAAAGAACACAGAGAGTCGGTTCCACAGTGTGTTCGCAGAGTCTACTTTGTGAAAACGCTCGGATAAGGAGAGTGTTCACATAGTTATGTTCAGTTTCACAATGTGAATTTTCTCCCTCGCAATAATAAACATGGGATTAGCAATAATTTCACATTGTGATTCACCGTGAATCATGTAGTATTTCACATTGCTGCACACTTTAAATTTGAGCGTCTCTACAGAGTTGGCAATGTAAACGTTGGACACACTGTGGGGAACTTTGAACACACTTTGGGACACTATATACGCACTTTAGGATACTGTGAACACATTGTCGGGCACTGTGAACGCACTGTGGGACACTTTGAACACATAGTGTGGAATTTTGAACACACTGTGGGGAACTTTGAACACGCTGTGGGGAACTTTGAACACACTTTGGGACACTGTGAACACACAATGTACACTGTTAAAAAAAACTGTGGAAAACTGTTGACACACAGTGGGCAATGTTGACACACTATGGGCACTGTGGACACACTGTGACCACAGTGGACATACTGTGGAACACTGTGAACGCACTGTGTACCAACTGTTGGATAATGTGAACATACTGTAGAATACAGCGTGAACACACCTTTGCACACTTGTTTTCTTTTCAGGAGGTTTAATCTAAACTTAAATGGAAATCGCTTTTAATTTGAATAACTATTGGTGGTATCTCACTTTCCATGAGACGGATTTAGGACTACTTTGAGACGGGTTTGAGACGGTTTTGAAACTTGTCGCGGAGACGTCTCCTACGTCTCCGCGAAGTGAGATACCACCATTAGCATTCTACTGAGGAATATATTATATATTTGTTTGTTTTTGTTGACAAGTATTACCTCGAAATCCATGAAGAACGAGCAGACAGCTGCCAATGAGGCAACGACCGCAAAGACCATGAATGCGACTCGGTAGTTTGTGATAATGAGGGTTACTCCTGATCGTACTATGGGCACACTGGTTCCTGATAACATCACACCCACAGCAAGGGAACTGGATGGGGGAAAATAGTAATAATAATAATAATGACATGACATTTATGAAAATATAATGAATAATTAATAATGATAAAACAAAATATTTATATAGCGCGAAGTTCAATGTGTATACATCGTGCAATAAAAGAGAGAGGGAGAGAGAGAGAGAGAGAGAGAGAGAGAGAGAGAGAGAGAGTGAGACAAAAAAGGAAATATATTCGCGAAGAGTGTCTGTCAAAAATTCTTGAAAACGATTATTGAAAACTAAGTGCTTTCAAAAGTGTTATAGGGTGACGAGATGATGATGATGATGATGATTATGATTATGATGGAAATGTACTAATATATTTTTTAATAACATTTTTTGGAAAAGACAGAAAAATAAAAGTACGCATATTCAGAAAAAAAATGACCAAAAAAAATGACAAAGACCGGAAATGTCTAAAAAAAAAATGACATTCCTTAGATATTATATTGAAACCCTACCACCTGTGTCAGTATATCAATCCAGTTCACTTTACGGGGTAGAAATCCCCAAAGAAAAGTACAAAGATGAATTGTTGCTAGGGGAGCTATCTTGGGCTAACATTAAATGTATCATTTGGATTATTGGACGGATGGCAGGGGTTCAAATGTCGATCAATTGATCTCATTTATAGATTTAAAATTGTAGAAAAGGGCTGAAATATGAGTGAAATTCCACATTTATAAACAGGCGCGTATCCAGCATGTGTCCAGGATTTTGCACCCCGGGGGCCCTACGTGATGTTGGCGCTCCCAATTGTACACCCATTTTTTCCCTGTCACAACGGGTAAGCAAAAAGGTACACTGAAATTTTTTTTTTCAAGTGGAAAAAAAATCATACCAGCATGTACTGAAAAAAAAGTTCAGAATTGAATCTTGTGCTTTGAAATAGTTTTAATATTCGTATGCTAGCTGAATTACATGCGCATCACATAGCTGGCATGTTCCAGACATGATAGTCTATTTGAGGGTACTTTCGGTATGTCCACTCGCAAAAACGAGTGAAAAAATTAAGGCTGAAAATCGAAATTGAGTGGAAAACTATCTCACTCTGTCAACCTGTATGCTTTACCACTCGATAAGGACCGATAGTTTCTTCACTGTCAATGCAGAGTGGCATATTCACTCGTTGACTTAAAGAGTAAGGTCCTTTGAGAAATGATTATGGTCATATTCAAACGTGAGTGACACGACATTTGGACTGATAGAAGGGCGCATATCTTCGCACTTGTAGGTTATGAATGGATCATGACTACGACATTATGTATAAATTAATGCAGGAGTGGCATGTCTCATAAACCAGTTGGATTTGAATTTTACAATTGGTCCTGGAAATTATGATTAAAAAACAGTGCGCGAGTGACACGGGAAGAAAAAAAGACATAGGTTTCTGACCATTATTGGTTATGGTTTGATTTGGGCCCAAGTAGATCTCTAAGGGTACCATAAGTGCGGATATATGTACACGAATAGTTTACCTCTCTGACATGTATTGTCCTTATCAATCTTTCCTTCTCTGTGAAAAATGGTCCGCCTCTATGTGTCGTGAGTGACACGACATCCAAAACGTGAGTGACACGACTAGTGCTTTAAATGCAACAATTCAAGTAATTAACTAGATCGAAATTACCTGTGTGTATATGCCATTTAGAGTAGTCCATGATAATAACTTTAAGCAAACAAAAAAAAATCTGACAAAAGTGACTAGATATAAGAATAAGAGGCATTTAAGGCACCATAGTCCCATATGGGCAAATTTCTGTTTGATCAATTATTCAGCGTAAGAAAACTGGATCACTTAATATTTGAACTTAAATAATTGGTTGTATTGTAAAGAAGCCTTTGTGTTGATTTCTGATCTTAATTTGCATTTTCAAAGGCACAGCGCCACATTGAAATTTCAGCTAAATGTCCCACTTAAATTGAATATGACCATATACCATTCCCAACAAAGCTGTAGCAACCACTTTACTCCTTTAAAATGAAGTTATGATGTGAATTGAAAAAAAAAATTTAATATAGCTGAATTCTTATGAAATTGCTCTTTTATGTCAAAGAAAACGCTTATAAAATTTTAATGGAAGTATGCAAGCGACTAATTTCAACGGTTTCTTTAACATACAACGGCTGTAATCATTTCAAATATCGATTTTGATTAGTGACCCGCTCATATTAACCAAAAGAATCAACACGAAATATCCACAGATGACTCATGGTAAACTGAAACACGAACGGGACGTTCATGTATACAGAAAATCATTATCATAACCCGCCCCCAATGATTTAACCAGCCTAAAGGCTAGGGGTAAATGTTATTTCTCTCAGAGAGCGAGATTGCTAGAGGAGGCATACGGGATATTAATATTGCTATTAATATTAGTTGCAAATACTGCACTTTGTCTCGGTTCAATAACCCACGGCGTTATGAAAAAACTGTAAAAACAAACATGTGTTTAGACTGTCACGTCAAAGCTATTGATTAATACAAAGGCAATTTTCAAATGCTATCATAAATTGCCTCAATGTCAATTTTTTTTGACATATCGTTTCCTGAAAGTTAATAAAAAGTGTCAGAGATCGTTATTCATCTTCCTCGACTTTTGCATGTTTCCGTCCACTGATTGACGTGCAGGAATCCATAGCGGGTTTGTCCACAATTCGGATGACACCATTTCTAATGCGGCGGTCACAACTCGCCGTACTTTCGACGTGCAACCTTCTACGATGGATTTCGTAGAAAAATCGTGCAGCGCAGGTACCTCGCAGGCACGTTGCATGTACGACGTGCAGGAAGTTTTTCCAATACCCTTACTACAGAAACGCAGGAATCGCAGAAATTGACCAACGACCTGTACATGCATTGTACATGCAACGCAGGCTACGTTCATGGCACGTGCCCCGTAGGCTACGACGAGTTGTGACCGCCGCATGAAGTCGTATATCGTCGGCCTGATCATACCAGAAAGGCACTATCGTTTGTGAACAATATGAACGGCCTTTAAAGACATAGTATATCACTTCGCAGAGATGGATTTGAGACGTATTTGGGATTACTTTGAGACGGTTTCGAAAATTGTCTCTGCGACGGGAAAAGTATCAGAGACATCGCCAATTTTCAAAACTGTCTCAAAGTAGTCCCAAATCCGTCTCCGCGAAGTGAGATATACCACCACAAGGCCCTTTTGGCACGAGGTCGGCGATAATACGGTATGTGATAGTGAATAATATGAGCCAGAATCACCTCAGTAGTGAACTTCTCAAATTGTTCATTTTCCGCTAATTATATTTATAACTATAGCATCATTGTGCACTCGAATCCATTTCAAAGCATGCTCTGAATACAAACCGCATAATGGGTTATTTACGGAAACATAAATGTCTATCATTGTGCCACTCTCATGAACACTCCGAACACGCTTCATAAAAATGAAGTACTATGATTTCAATGGCGCCTCTGATTACAGCTGAAATTCTTGAAATTGTAAACTTTACCTTTCACATTAGTGTACTAACTAGCTTAAAGGGATGCAGTAACATTGAATGATATTCAAATCACAATTTCTTGATTTAGCTCATTTTGTCAACATAATTATAAACTTATAGGTCAGTCTGGTATCTCTTCAAAATTACAAGTTAATTGCTTGCTTTACTTTCGAGATATCAATGATTTCATACTCAAATTTAGTAAACCATCTCGTGGTGGAAAACAAATTGCCATGTGCTTTTCAAGACACCCCACTTCCTGTCGTGTTCCCCCCGACCCTAGCGGGCTGGAGGGTTTGCTGCAAAGGGGTTGAAAATTCACTCGCGTTTGGCTGTTACACTGTTTTGTGGTAGTAAATGACTTCCATTTGATCTGAAATTTTCAGTAGTTTGTTTTAACTATTAGAGCAATATAATTTTATTCATCTTGATCTAATTGCTCTTGTTTTTGAAAGTTACTGTATCCCTTTAAAGGAAACCAATACCCAAGGAAATAATCACTTTTATATGAAAGAGCATAATGAGAGGAGCAATTTAAAAAAAGTTTCATCAAAATCGGTTATAAAATAAGAGAGTTATGGAAGTTTGAAATGTCTCGTTTTACCTGCTATGGGGATCCTCAAATTGGCAACATCGGCTTCAAAATGGCCGATTTTATGGACAACTCTCCATTTGTTTTGTACACAAATTTTCAGATTTTCCCCATTATCTTTCAAAATATGTCTTACCTCCTTCCGAGCTCAACATAATTATGTTGTGTAAAATATATTTTTCCATGACATATTTTGAGCTCAGAAGTAAATAAGACATATTTTGAAAGATAATTGGGAAAATCTGAAAATATGTGTAGAAAACAAATGGAGAGTTGTCCATAAAATCGGCCATTTTGAAGCCGATGTTGCCAGTTTGAGGATCCCCATAGAAGGTAAAATGAGACTTTTCAAACTTCCATAACTTTCTTATTT
Source organism: Paracentrotus lividus (assembly GCA_940671915.1). Classification (NCBI taxonomy): domain Eukaryota; kingdom Metazoa; phylum Echinodermata; class Echinoidea; order Camarodonta; family Echinidae; genus Paracentrotus; species Paracentrotus lividus. The sequence continues at coordinate 14,937,859 of CALNVZ010000649.1, read as the reverse complement.
TATAACCGATTTTGATGAAACTTTTTTTTAAATTGCTCCTCTGATTGTGCTCTTTCTTATAAAAATGATTATTTCATTGGGTATTGGTCCCCTTTAATAATATTAAACAAATAAACCGAACGTTTTACTCTTTGTACCAATCCTTATAATCGTAATTCATACTATCAAGTGACACATTTTATTTTGGTAGGCCTAATGAGGAATGGGGGATAAATTCAGTGAATCGTGAAAGACAAAAATCGTTTGCACTACATGATGAGCGCCAGTAGGCGTCTTTACAGAAGTGGGATAACTCTCTTTATGGTGCGAAATGATGGAAACAAATTACTCGTTTAGACCATCACATGACATGACGTTAGAAGTGCACAAACCCAGTCAGAAAACATTCCTCCAACGTATGAATTAAATTTTCTATTTCACATTTGTAGTCCGAGGTGACATTTCGGCTGTTTAATCTGACACCATATATATATATATATATAGAACATTTTAAATTCAGGGGTTGGCACCTAAAGTTGCCGCCAGTCGCAATACAGACGTGAAATTTTCGGTGTTAGCAAACACACTTTAATGCCCCCCCCCCCCAAAAAAAAAAGGTCTGCTCATTTGCTGTCACGGGGGGGGGGGGCTATTAATAGTCACTCAATCGCAACATTCTGTCATGCTAAACAGAATCTCTTTGTTGACTATTACCTCACGCGTGTTAAACGCAATTTTAATGAAATGCAGTCAGTGAATTCAATTGATCATGCAATCGCACATAGTATTCATTACGGACAAAAGTAGGATTATTACTTTTGTTTGCATTATGCAATGTTAATGCTGCTCATTATGAAGTAGTTTCGGATGGGTTCATTTGGTTGTGCTTACATCAGACGAATTTAAAGCCAGTACGAACTAACAGCCTTGTATAGAACCACCTCAATTTCTCAACTAATCGATTCTGCCCTGATTCCTAACCCACAATGCAACATCCTGCGTAGTGCAGTCTTGTAATTCAGGCTCATTTGAATGAAAACATACCTTTTCACTTCTCGATGAATTCACACCGTGATAATTATGTTGCCAAGTAGCAAAGCACATAGTCACACACGTGACCCTCTGGGTGGGGGTGGTCATAAAGGTCTGATTATTTTCACTTTCATTGCATTATGCCCCCCCCCCCTCCCTCCCCGCCACACCCCAGTCTTGACAGCTACCAAAACATAAATTAAACTGATTTGATTTCATCCTTTAGCAATGATCCACTTTAGTAACTCTTAGGTCTTTCTGAGCACATGCCCCATCAAATCGGATCAATTAAATTGAAATAATTTCATCATTTATCATCAATTCTTTGTTATTCCTAGGTCATACCAGGGGTATCACATTCCTCTGGGGGGCAAAATAACAGTCACGTACGTGGGCTGCTAAGCACATAGCTTCTTCAAACTAGATCAAATTAAACTGATATATTTTAAAATTTATCCTAATATTTTGTTAACTTTTTAATCTGTCGGACTTGGGACAGCATGTCCCTCTGGTCGGTCAAATCGGGACACGTGTGATGCTCTGCACATGCGCTAAATCAAATTTGATCAAATTAAACCGACATAATTTCATCATTTATTATTAACTCTTTGTAACTTTTGGTCAGTCCAGGGACATAATATTTATCTGGTGGGTCAGACCAGTACACGTGTGAGGGTCAGCACATGTGTCATGATGTCAGATTAAAAGCACCGTCAAACTTTTCCGCACAAAACCCACCTTTTTTCCGCTCGAAGTTTTGTACACCCCCCCCCCCAAAAAAAAAGAAAAAAAAAAATGAAAGAAGAAAAGAAAAGGGGGAAAAAAAACGCTCAGATCAGGAAATGCATGCTATGTACGTTCAAAATTTTTGGCTAATGTAATGGTGATAATACTAGCCCAAATTTACTGCAATCGTCAGACAGCTTTATGGGGTAATGTTGTAGAGGGGGCGCGGGGGCTGCAACCCATGTCAGAAATTGATGTCTTTCTCCCACAGTTTTTGCACTAAAAATAGCTCAAGCGGCCTACTCCAAAATAATTGCCTCATGCTTTCATGGACTGAACACAAATGTTCTTTTGAATTGAGTTGAATTGAACTGCCCGTGTCATGACCTATCTATGGGACAAATCAATACACGTGTTCATGCGAGCACGTGCCGCTCTGGTTGAGAGGACACATTGAAAAGTCCATCTTAAAGGAGCTTAAAGGGGATGTGTAACTTTAGGTAGCTCCCAACATTGTGAGCTATGGGGCCTATGCTGTCAATGCATGTCATGAAGTGACAAGATGTAACCCTCATTTTTATAGCTTTATTGTAGACCTATATGCTTGACAATAAGTTGGTTTTTTTTAAGTGCAAGTGACCGGAAATGCCAGATTATTTTTCATCTATAAAGTGCAGTGCTACTTTGAGTGTCCCTTGGTTACGGTTATGAAATGATGATATTTATTCATCAATATCTCGACATCTAAACGACAGATTATAGGCATGTTAGCTTAAAATGTTTTGACAGACGTGTATAATCAATGAGGTAGGATCATTTACGTCTGGGACCGACCTTTAACATCATTAAACGGAAGATGTGACTGAGATTCGAACCTGGGTCGGTCAGAGTCAGTTTGTAGTCCGATTAGAGCTGACATCTCAACCAAATCAAGATCTCCGAGAGACAAGCCTGGAGTTTGTGATCTAAAACGATCACCGCCCCTACCCCCCCCCCCCCATGTTCTGCCCATTTAGCATGTTCTTCCGGATTTCTCTGGAAAAGGGTACACTGTTAGAAATTTTCTCCTTGAAAAAACAAAACAAAAACAAAAAACAGAAAAGTTTATGAAATTGAGCCTCTAATACATACACTGTTAACAGAAAAGTTCTTGACAGCAAGGGCTTCAAGAACACCTGTAATCTTACTGCACCAATTGGCAGTAAAATTACAAAAGATTGGTATATGGGGTATGAAATTTTACAAATTTCCTGTAAACAAAATAAAAGATTGTTTTTGGTTGTTTTAAAACAAACTTGTTCTGTTAAACTGCAAAATATACAGAATGATTCTGTATTTTTTTTTCTCCTAAAAAAAAAAAAAAAAAAAAAAAAAAAGTTCTGCAGCAGGGCTTCAAGAACACCTGTAATCTTACTGCACAAATTATTGTTAACACAATTTACAGTAAAATTACAGTAAAATTACAGAAAATTGGTGTATTCTGGAAATTTTCTGCAATTTAACAGAACAGGTCTGTTTTAAAAAAAGGAAAAAAGTCTTTATTACAGGAAATTTGTAAAATGTCATACCCCATATACCAATTTTCCGTAATTTTACGGCAAATTGTGTAGTAAGATTATAGGTGTTCTTGAAGCCCTGCTGCAAGAATTTTTCTTCTTTTTTTAACAGTGTAGACTATGTTTTGTTAATTGGTAACATAAATATTGTGAATCTAGAGAGTAGAAAAAAGTGTGGTATCATTCAAATTAGAAGCTCAGTTTCATGAAGATTATTTTCCAGACACTGGTGTAATTCTTCTTGCATCGCATCTTAAAGCCAATACGAACCAAGAGCCTCGTACAGCATCACCTCAAGTCCTCAACTACTCAATGCTGCCCTGATTCCTAACCCATAATGCAACATCCTGAGCAGTGTAGTCTTATAATGCAGACCCATTTGAATGATACGACACTTTTTTCTGCTCACTAGATTCACACCGCAATAATTATGTTACCAATTAACAAAACATAGTCTATACTTTCCCCTCAAAACATTTTAATTTCCCAATAAAAATTAAATTATAGGTTAATTTATACACTGTATTATTAATAGGTATCTTAAAGAGTATATTTTAAGACTGGCTATTCATAACACACAGTCAATGAGAGTGTTGGTTTGTTCGCTCTCGCATTCGTACTTAATTCAGGAAAAACTACATCCTACAATCTAGGCTGCCGCATCTTCAATATAACATTCATTGTGATTCCTGTAGCAATTGTAAAGATTGCAGCTGATAAAATATATAGGCAAAGGCAGAGAAAATAAGGTTAAAAAGCGGAGATCATGAATATGCATGACGTCATGCCAATGAGAAAATTACGAGGAATGCGAGACATTATAGAGGATAAAGAAATTTATGTTTATAATGCGCAAAAGAATCGACTTGTATGTTCTTCAACAAATCTTCAAAATAAACCTTGGTCCCACTAATAAGATCTTTTAATGGGTTTGTTTTGATAAGACTATCACGTATTCACTACTCACTTAGGCTAATTAGATCCAAATTACAAATGCATACCTATAAATGTCGGTAGCCAAGGATAATTTTCCTTTCCCCTCACGATACAAAAATGCATTCTTCGCCTTTAATTTGTCTTTTTAACGTAAGGGCAAACATGCATGTCAAAAATTTGAATGGACGTCTTTCCCGTCTTTCCACGCATGTTTTTCTTTTGTTCATGTACTCAATCAAAGGACAACGTAGAAAATTCTGCTGAAAACGGCCCTTCCCATTTCTTGAAAATACATCATCTTTCAATTTATTCATCAATTCCAACTATTTGTAGAAATTCCTTACTCGAAATCATTTAACATTTCTATTTTTTTTCTTTCATTCATAATCGTAAACGCTCAACTCGAAAACTTCCCCTTAATTTAACTTTTCTATTTTCTTTCAATCTTATTATTTGGAAAGATTTCACTGGAAAGCTCTTCCTTAATTGAAAATCATTTCACCTTTCTATTTTCTACTTTCATTCCTATTTGTGGAAATCCACCGAGAATTTCTTCCCCTTACTTGAAAATATTTCGAAGATAAGTCATGAAGGTTCATTATACACGTCACTAATCTTCGTGACAGATCCTATGTGGGTAGAAGATTTAAGCCGATCTGAGTATGGCACAATCACACTGGCAATATCGACCACAATCTTCTCATTCATATTAATGTAAACCTTTGTTTGGTTTCATGTCATTCTTGAGTCTACATTGTGTGTCTGACTGACCTATCTGTAATATTTTAGTATAACCGCCTACATGCTAAAATTTCTTCTTTTTTTTTTCTCCAACTGCTTAACTCGCCCATCATCGACGTATAACAAGTGAGTGTGGTCTTTCTAATCTTCCAAATTATTATAAGAGGCTTTTGGTGTGTTCATGATTAACTATTATTCGTGATTTGCGTTTCATCCGATTTAAATACGAATCAGTTTCCACTTTGGATACCAATGAATTTTAATATACACATCTATCATTTATTTTAAATTATTGTTTCCTATATTTTTGTATTACTTAAACAGGTCTTCATGTAAGAAAACCAATATTGGTAATAATGTGCCTCCCTCACCAAAGATTATTAAGTAAATAAATAAATAAAGAATGACATCAAAACGACAAATTCCGAGTATCTGTATAAATACAGAGGGAAAATACGGCATAGATGTTACCGAAAGCCCATCGGCGTATACGATAGCAAGTGAATTTTTTTTTTTATAAAAAAAAAAATCGGGGGTGGGGAGACAACTGTTTTTTACTTTTTTTAGTCGACTATCCCCCTCCTCCATAGTCAACATTTTCAAAAGCCCCAGAAAGTATTTTTGTGGTGTTTTGTAGCCCCCACCCCAACCCCCTGGGGAGGGGGGGGGGGTTCGCCTATACCTATAGATCCAGCACAAATAGTTTTTGCCAGTCTTGGTCCTGTAAGTGAGGCAAATGGTACAGCTGATTGCAATCAATTGAGCCCCATTTGGACACTACTTCAATGGCGATTATAATATTTTCTTCTTTTGCAATCATAATTATTATCTCTGTCGGGACACTCTTTTGATATGATGTGTGAGAATAAAATTGAGCCAGAGGTCAAATGTTTTGAAAAGCGAGGTGTAAAATAAACACACCTGAAATAGTGCATGGTAGGCCAATGTCATCGACTTTACACATAATGATGGTGGGAATATAAACAAATCTAAGGAAAACTAACACAATATATTTTTAAAGATAAATAAATTGTTTTAAATTCACAAAATGATGGGGGATTCAATGTATCGGAATGACAGTGGTCCCATCCCCGTCTTTAGATTCATATAATATTGCTGCTGGGTTAATTTGGGTCACCTTTTTTTTGTATAGGGTACATGCAGGTAATATGGGACATCCAAAATGGTGGAAATGATTCTGGTACTTAGTATTGGGATGAGGCATCAATCTCTTTGCTACGATTTTTTTGGGTATATTCACAGTATATAATTAATATAAATAATTTATTGTAGGCCTATATTGACTTGTATAATGAAAATAATATTTAAATAATATTAAAAAAAGAAATAATATACAAAATGCATAACAATGAAATATATAGTCATAGGATTTACTGAACGGTCTTATAATTTGAAAATTATATCTTAAAGTTGATGATTTTCAACATTTTAAACAATTCCAGACATGTTAGAATCATTGTAGTTTTTAAAACATACATTAAATACATGTGCCCATATTACCTGCACATGCAGGTAATATGGGCACTTTGGTAATGACGTCAACATTTGAATATTGCAGACAGGGTGGTTGGTGATAATTGTTTTTCTTCACAATAAAAGTTAGAGCAGTAGTTATTGATGCATATAAACAAAGGTTAGACTGTGTGTCATTTCGTAATTTTATGCAAATTAGGCAAATGAGCTTAGGGGGTCCATATTACCTGCATGTACCCTACCATTAAACCATGTTTCGAGACCTCCAATTTTGTGGTTATTAAACATAAACTCATAAAAATTCTATTTTTGAACTAAAAGAAATACTTTTAATATATAAAGAATATATGTATTTCTGGGTCGAGTTAAGACCTTTCTCTTTGGCGCTGTTATGTTGTATATACAATTATATCATAAAAGTTAAAATTCAGCTGAAGATCAAAACAGCCCGTCACAATATGCAATCTATATTAATAAAATGAACTAATGGTATGAATGGTCTAAAAGCATTTACATTTATTAAGGTATGAATGTCATTTTGGGAAACACGTTAATTTGATAACGATTTCGTGCCATTAATTTTCAGTCATCATAATCCTCAATTCCGTTTTGATAAACACGCGTGCTTTCAACTAATTTCTATCCTTTCAATTGGCGCTTTAGAGCGTGGTCTTTATTAAAATGTCGGCTCGATAGAACATGTCACGATTTGATCATCATTATTCAATATGGAGATATGTCATTCTATAAAAGATGATATAATGAAAAAGTCATTGTTGTGGTATTGCATGCCATTCCGCATGTACGACCTGGATTATAATTTAATGAAGTTGAACTTTAAAAAAATCTATATCATAATTTCAGAAACGTTTCTCTTAGTAACCCAACACACAAATAAGACATGACAACATAATATAAACAATTATTAAACGTTACTCTGTTATGCAATAAATATAACAAATATGTCCCCCACATGCACCTAGATAGACCAATGCAATGCTCATCGATAATGTTCCGGATGTGTTTATAGGGTTATAACAAGATCAATCAATTACTCAGTTTCCTTTTATGGAAATCATGTCAAATTCATGTCAACTATAGCTGTAATGAGTATTATAAATTGATACCGACATGATGTCGTCATATCGGGTGCTGTTCGGGTTTTTTTTTCGAAGGCTCATTTGTTCGAAAATAAAGTTGGGTTCGTTCTATCTTACGAACCCTATATTTTATTTTTTAGACTAACGAACCCTATTTTAATTTCGAATGAACGAACCTAAAGATAAACGGACTTTCGGACAAACGAACCGCATCTAAATTTTTTATACGATACATTTCTCGAACCTTTAAAGTGGATATGTGGGCTGTTTTCTGTTTTCAAATGTATATGTTATATTAGAAATATGAAAACGTACTGAACTTAATTGAAGTACTAATCATCAAATACATAGCCATTACCCTGTTTAATATTTCAAGGACATTAGCACTTCCGTTCAAATTCGACGCAATAATAATATAGTGTTAAAGAAATTATGTTGTAAATGTTGAATATGAAATTGGAAATATGAAAATTGATTGAACAGAAGAAAAAAAGCATTCCACGTGTTAAATAGTTCAAGGATACGAACCATCATACCTCCTTTCGAGTCAAACAGAATAAATATCTGAATAAAATATGCCACGTTTGTGAAATGAGTCATTGTTGCCAGTAGGCATGGTAGGCATATGGTGAAAAATGGCTGAGGTTGAAACACGCTAGGAAGTCCATGTCAAAAGTGCCGGATAAATTCAATAATATAAATGTTGTTTATAATGTCAGTCCGGTTTCAATGTTTAAGAGGGATGAAAACAAATTAACTACAAATTTATTTGGCAAAGTTCCATCCCTTACGCATAAAATTCCTGCCTATTTTAACTGAGGGTGAATTATGAGTTGACATGTTTATTCCATTATCATAACGATATGATGATGATGATAATAATAATAATGATAATTTTGACAAAATGAATTTCCGAAAGGATCAATAAAATCAATCTGAGGCTGAATCATAATATCTTTAAGCATTTACACAACAAAGTCTTCACACGAACACAAATTCAGGATAAATGTAGAGTGATTTTTTTTTAATGTTTGTTTCTAATACTGTACTTTTTCAGTTACTACTAAAAAGCACTTTGCCCCAGCCCTTGTAATAACTACTTAAATGAATAGCATTCAAGTGGAGCCTATAGCGCACAATACTATTTGGAGCACATGCTTATCCGACTAAAATGACGGTCGTCATCCTATATACCGCGTATACACCTGGATTGAGAGAAGCATATAAAAAAACATGCTTTGACAGCTCTATGAACTTAAGAATTAAAAAAAAAAAATCAGTGTAAAAAACACACTGTGACGTAATGCCTGGTGACATACGGGGACAATAGCTTGTAGACCTGTCCAATAATCAAACAAGTCAATAAAATATATGCATTCCACGTCTCTGGTTGGATTCTTTAGTTGAATGCTGGCGACAATACTCTTGAATGCGTCTTTGACCAAATCACAACAATCACGATACAAGCTTAAAGGGAACGTGGAGAAAAAGAAGAATGTAAAATTGATTGGCAAAATATATCACGTGGAAATCGCAATGGAAATGTAACGTTAACGAATTTCTCAAAAATTGTTTTTAATATTTGATACATTAGACAATTCTGATTTCAAATCTAAATTTTAACACCCTTTTCTCAGCATTGCCTTTAATATATTTTTGCCTAATCCGGTGACCCATCATGCATCGATCGGCACTCGATTACACGAACACAAAGACCAAGCAATTCGGCCATTGTTTGTCACATGCTGCGGTTCGATGCACGGATAAAGCAAGAACAAAAGCTCAAAGTTTTGGGGAGTAATGTCCAGATTAGAATTGTGATAAGTATATGCGAAGACAAAAATCATCGACTAGTCCTAGAATTTAGCCGATGACGTTTTGTGAAAATATTCCTGTCCTTCTCGCCCACGACATTTGGTGAATTGTAAATTTGAAAAAAAAATTCTGACCGAAAAATTACCCCCCCCCCCCCCCCCCGCTCCACAAAAAAAAAAAAAAAAAATCTTCTTATCTTTTATTGCTTTAAATCAGTGGCTGATAATGAGAACTTTTATAAATGGAATTAATGTTGTCACTTTTAAACAAATTTTAAAGAGCAACCAGGGCGGTTTATCCAGGAGGAAGAAACGCATGAATGATAAGCCCTCATGATATCATTCATGCACGCATCAACCATACCACCCACATTGCTGTATAAACCACTTCATCATTTTCCAGCACACCTTGAAAAAAAAAATGGTTACAATCCCCCTTTTGAAATGTTCTGGGTCTATTGGAGCCATAACCCGTTCCGGATTATTATGACCCGCTCCAACGGACTGCTAATATTAGGGTAATTTTTACCCTATAGGCCTATATATTTATATCTTTTATGTGAACTTCAAACTTCTATGTGTTATAAAAATCAGACAGATAAACGCAAGGGAGGTCTCGAGAATATGTTACTGACATGAGAGATTGTGGGGGAAAAGGAGTAGAGGATGGGGTAGAGTACTGTGGTTGGACAGCCTGGAGAAAAGACTTGAAGACAACAGCATCGCCAAAATCTATTGATATGGTACCCGAATAATATATATTTAGAGCACGGTTCTCCTATTTCCCTCTTATTATTTCCCTCTCTCTTCTTCTTCTTCTTCTTCTTCTTCTTTTTTCTTTTTTTGGAGGGGGGGGGGGTATTTCATGACTCTTTTAAGAGCACTCGTTCAAGCCTCTTTTCCTATAACATTCTTGTAAATAAATATTATACATGTTATAGTCGCCCACGTTGCTTAGGAATTTTTGAGGGATTTATCATTTCGAAAGTTATCTTGCTGCTAAAATGGACGATTACTTTATTTAATTGAAGTCTGGTGGTGATAATGAGGGCATTAATGAATTGAATGATGTCACTTTCCGAGAAAGTCGTAAACGCCTTTTGTTTTACAAAAGCAAATTATACAGAACAAAGCGCATCAGCAAGGAAAAATATGTGGATTTAATTTGGTACCATATACACACATTATTTAAAAATATTTCACACCTAAATTATTTTTCCCCGACTGTACCATTTTTTTGACACAGACTGTAGTTGTCGTGGTTGTGAAAGGATATTGCGGCAATCTGCAAATCTGGGTAAACCTAGGCCCACATACAGCTGCAAACCTACATAAGGCTGTACTGAAAAATGGCTGTCTGTCGCCCTCTTGGTTGCTGAGGAAATTTTTCAATAATAAAATAAATTAAGATGATCTATAGTATCATTGCAATATAATTCTTCAATTAGATATTTTTTACGTTGTTTAGTACAATTTTTAGACCCTTTTTGGAAATGCCACCTTGACTGGGCTGAGCTTCTCAAGACACCATTTTTACTTTTTCTTCATTGACTTTCCATTGGGAGAAAACTGCTACAGTAAGGTACTTCCCAGTGCAAGGTCAATTATGAATTATTTTGTTTGTTTAAATTTCTGCATCTTCTCGAAAGAAATCACACGCTCACACTTTTCAATGTTATACACACTGGTCGTACTATTTTGGTGAGAATACAGCGGCAGCGATTGAGGTATTGTCAGTTCTCTTTGAGTATCCGATTGACAACGGAAAGGTCGATAATAATAACATTTTACGTTTGAATTAACTCTCTGTGAATGAATTTAACCAAATGCCGATGCATTTATTTATGCGTTTTAGCAACCCTTTTCTTCTTAAATGAACTCGTAAGCATTTTGTTTTGAAAGAGTCCACGTTTTCACCTTTAAAAAGGTCAAAGCCGAACGACCCATATTTATTATGCTACAGTCACACAGACACTTACGTTGAGTTACGTCTGGTTACGTCCAAAAATTATTTTCTTTTCGGCGGATGCCCACGGATGCCTTCCCGTCATAGTCAGCAGTGGAAATATTGATTATTTCGTTCATCCAAAAAAAAAAAAATAAATAAAAGAAATGATAGAATAAAAGATGAAATGAGATTAAAACAACAAAGACGTAACCATACGTAAGTGCCTGTGTGACTGTAACATTAATTTAAAACTGGGTTATATAGTTTTGATAAGATTAAGTAATACCACTTATCTTATGAAACACTTCCAACCTAAAACAAACAGATTGAATGTTACAATTTTTAATTTGTTTAAATCTTTATTAAAATTTGAACTAGACCGTTACCGCAGATAGCACCCTGTTTTTGCAGAATCATTAGTTTTCTTAAAATAAACCTTTCGAATTATCATTTTATAGATTAAGATATGCTATGTCAGAAGGCAGTAGGCCCTATACGAAGATTTTATCCTGAAATATATAAATATATATATTTTTTTAAATAAAAAAAAACAACAGAAAAGTTCTTACAGCAGGGCTTCAAGAACACCTGTAATATTATTGCACAATGAATTGTCAACAAAATTATCAGTAAAATTACAGAAAATTGGTACATTCTGGAAATTTTCTGCAATTTTACCGAACATGTCTGTTTTAAAAAAGAAAAAAAGTATTGTAAAGGATACTTTTGTATGGGGTGTGAAATTTTACAAATTTCACACCCATTATCCCAATTTTCTGCAATTTTGAAATTTTTAACTGCTCAGGTACAAAATATTAAAATCAGGAAAAATATTAAAATCAGGAAAAGAGAATTGGTATATATATTGCATTACGTCGATAAAAAGATAGAAATTGCTGAACTTTTCCTTTAAAAATATTAAAAAATACATTGAAGTAAATGGGACAAGAGACTGAAACGTGTTAGGTCACTACTGATCACAGTCATGGAGTCAAGGCTACGGTCAAATGCGCGTGAAAATGCTCTTTCTAAAAATGCAATTAAAATGGAAGAAAGTGCGGCAATAAAATAACTGTCATCCATTATGGTAGGTAACAAATTTTCTATTATATTACACGGACATTCAGCATTTTCAAGGGCGCCTGTAAAAGCTCCTTTTCGTATTCTCATAGAATGGAAATAACATATTTAAGCAGTGATATGCTCTATATTGATCGATTTGTATGAAGTTAGCTATGATATTAGACGCGCTCTCAAGGGCAAGTGAAAATGCTCTCTCTTTGATGTTATATTTCTTTATCGATGACGGTTTGTGATATTATTAACGTGACATGTTCCTTCGTAAATTATATTCAAATATCCCAGAAGTATTACTCATGCTTTCCAACATGCTCCCCAATGTAATCATATTGATTATGCCGATCTTGTTGTATTTTTTGTATACCTTTTTGGTCATACAATATACTGTTTTGCTTCCGTTAAATGACAATAATTTAAAAAAAAAAGATGTTGATAAAGTGCATGGCGTGTGTTAGTATAGAGGAACATTTTTATTCGAGATCATCAGGACCTTGACGTGTGAAAACTAGAATTTTTAGGATTCCTTTTGACTTTTCAGAGGCAAATGGCACCTCTGTAAGTTTCTGTATTAATATCTTCACTGATTGTGACACTGAATTAACAGAGAAGAACGGAGGTGACTGTATCGACATTTATACGGATGTTCCGCATTTAGATTTGGATTGTCTTCAAAAGATTACCTTATTACACAACGTGAATAGAATTATGCAATGAAATGGAAACAGCAGTCTGGTCGGAAGTGCTGTGGTTTTAAAAAGAACAACGAGACATTAGGTATAGACGCTAGAATTAATCCTTTTGTAATGCTGCAGTCACACAGACACTTACGTATAGATACGTTTGTGTTTTTTAGTCTCATTTCTTCTTCTATTCTATAATTACTTACGCATTTCTTTGTTTTACTGGATGAACGAAATAATCAATATTGCCACTACTGACTATGACGGGTAGGCATCCGTGGGGATCCGCAGAAAAGAACAAAAAAATTGGACGCAACCCGGGACGTAACTCAACTTAAGTGTCTGTGTGACTGAAGCATTACAGTTGGCTTACTATAGATGCCAAAAAAAAGTCAAATAAGCATATAGTCAGGCAGCCAGCTCGGTTCTGGTTAGCTGAACGAGGTACCAGTAGTAAAGTATTGGAATATATGGGGAGGAATCCCACATTTACTAAACCCAACGTCTGGCATTGCATCTCTGCTGCATAAGGTCCCTACAGCCGGGGGCGTCCAAAATGAGTGCCCATTTTACAAAAATTTTTATTTTTAATAAAAATAGCAAAAGTCATTTTTTAAACACACTTAATTTGATGTCAAAATAAAGAGTATTAAATCGTCTTAACGCTTGTGCTATTTTGAAATCATACTGAAATCGAAAACATTGAGAGTTTTAATGAAGAAATGTTTTTTTCTCACTTTTTTACGAAAATATTTTCCCCCCCTTTTTTCAATAATTTTTAATAAATAGTTGTATAAAACATTGATGTTTGTAACTTTTCTAAAAACTACCTACGTGCATGTATAGACAAATATATATAGACAAAAATCAACAATTTGCCCCGTATCGAAGAAGAATCCCATACCCGTACGTGTATTAGGAAAGGCCGATAACATGCGATAGCTTTCAGCAGACAAAACAAGTATCGAAATGTTCCGCATTTTTGGCACCTTTGTTTGCCTACTCACAGCCATCACATACAATCAGCTTTTCATAATACACGTGCGGGTATTGTGTTATTCTCAGTCACGGGGCAAATTGTCGAATTTTGTCTATATTGCGTTCCTGACTTTATCTAATCATAATTCTTTATCGGAATAAGATATAACTCCCTTCTTTTTACAGCATCATTCACATGCACGTAGGTAGTTTTTAGAAAAGTTCCAAACATCAATGTTTTATACAACTATTTATTAAAAATTATTGAAAAAAGGGGGAAAAAATATTTTCGTAAAAAAGTGAGAAAAAAACATTTCTTCATTAAAACTCTCACTGTTTTCGATTTCAGTATGATTTCAAAATAGCACAAGCGTTAAGACAATTTAATACTCTTTATTTTGACATCAAATTAAGTGTGTTTAGAAAATGACTTTTGCTATTTTTATTAAAAATAAAAAAAATTGTAAAATGGGCACTCATTTTGGACGCCCCCGGCTGTAGGGACCTTATGCAGCAGAGATGCACTGCCAGACGTTGGGTTTAGTAAATGTGGGATTCCTCCCCATATATTCCAATACTTTACTACTGGTACCTCGTTCAGCTAACCAGAACCGAGCTGGCTGCCTGACTAATACCATGCTCTGTTGGAAAGCTTTGATAAAAATCGGATAAGAACAAATATGATGAATATGTGAAAGTTGAGATCACTGATGATATTGTACATCATTCATTGGCAAGCCGTCTTGTGTGAGATGTCTTACAAGCATCAAGGAGTTTTTGAAGCTCCTTGCAAGCATTGACAAGGGGAACTCTCAAAGGGGAAGTGTTCTTCCATAAAGATGACCAAACTTTTAGTTATCTCAACCTATTTAAAAGGCTTTCTCCCTCTTGTGTGTTATTGTGAGACCTTCATTAATTTGATTATCTGTTGTTTGATTTTTATTCGTCAGAGACAAATATCTCTGACAAGTTTGGAAAAGAAAAATCATAGGAATTGAATTGGAACTACTTCAAACTTTTTTTTTTCCATAAATTGTCGCGGAGGAGTCTCCGCGATATCGGAGACGTCTCTAATACTTTTTATCCGTCGCGGAGACGAAATTTTCTATCAGTCTGTCGCGGAGACGTTTTCGCGAAGTGAGATACCACCCTTAAACTTTATTCGATCAACCAATATAAGAGCAATTTGGATTTGTTAACTGTGAAATTCCCTTTTCATACAGGAATTATTACACATTCTTGTTTTTTTGTTTTTATTTTAAGTTTTTATTTATTCATTTTTTTTTGCATAGACGTGGATATGAAAACTGTCATTCCACAAGGTATTAAACTCCCTTTGTAACTTTAGAGAAAAGGTGGATTTTTTTAAAACAGGTCTTTTATGAGGCCGCGCAAAGGTGTATGGAATAATGTTTTTGAAAAGAAGCACTCGTTATACCTGCCCTTAAATTTTAGATTATACGTTTGTTCAAAGACAGGTTTATAAATAATGGTCTGAGATGAAACTCATCATGTATTCAATGTTAATCATGGGGATAAAGAGTATAAAGTGGAATCAAATCGCCATACAAAGAGGGACTAAATGAACGAGGCATGAATCAGAATAAACAAATTGGTAAACGTCTTTACAAATTAGAACAAAGGAAGTCAAGTTAATTTTTTATTGTTGAAATCACTGTTTTTGTGTAAAGCTCAATGGCGATTCGGTCATTATAGCGTGATGCCATCGTCTGACTTTTATAAACTAAAACAACTGGACCTAATGCTTCAGTCACACAAACACTTACGTTTTTGTTGTTTTATCCTCATTTCATATTCTATTCTATCCGTTCTTATTTATTTCTTTGTTTTATTGGATGAACGGAATTATCACTATTTCCACTGCTGTCTATGATGGGAAGGCATCCGTGGGGATCCTCAGAAGAAAAAAGGATTTTTTTTTTTTTTTTTTTTTTTTTTTTTTTTTTTTTTTTTTTTTTTTTTTTTTTTTTTTTTTTTTTTTTTGACGCAACGCCAGACGTAACTCAACGAAAGTGTCTGACTTGCAGTTTTGTTTAATCGAGAAGTTCGTAAACAAACTTGCACCGAAACAGCTGCCACTTTTTATACATGTTAATGTTATCCAAGTTTTCCACTTAGAACAATATTAGTATAAAGGACCGAAACATTTGACAAACATATCAATGATGTTTCAGTGAACTTTCAATGATCTCTGGGGTCTTTCATAATTCATTCCTCGGTGATATTTTCGAGAATTCAATGGTCTTGGTGCTCTGAAAAAATACGTTGAAACGGTAAAATACAGTCTTTCTGGCGTTTCCCCCTTCTTTTTCCTCTAGTTGTTTTACATCAGTCATTCAGCGGTCTTTCGACGAGCACTCAGGATTCTTGCAGTCCTTTTAAAATCTTGCAAAAGTCTCTCAAAAATGAAAAAAATTTGTTCTCTCAGAGATCGAAGATCTTAGTGATGTTTGTTTGTTTGTTTTTATTTCAATATCAACAAGTTAAATAATATACATGGTAAATTTACATAAATAATGAATGTGGCGGATAGCCCATTTCAGTGCAATTTACATAATTCAGTGAATCGGTCAGATGATCTGTTAGTGATCTTTCGATAGTCTTGTTGGTTTTTCCATCAACGTCTAGTGGTCTTCAAAGTCTCACATAGACCTTTGAGAATAATTTGCTGGGAACTGACCTTTCAATGATCTTCAAGGGTTTCTAGAGATTCCACAGACATAACGTTTCCCTGGTCTGAGGTAGATTGTCGTCTCTCAGTGGTCTTCCAAAGGTCTCTCAGTGATCGTCTCTCAGTGGTCGTCTCTCAGTGATCTTCCAAATGTCTCTCAGTGTGGTCGTCTCTTAGTGGTCTACCAAAGGTCGGTGGAATAGCGTGTCAATCCATAACAAGATGAATAAAATCTACACCTCTAATTTTTTAGATCTTTAAACTTGACACATGTACCTTTACAATTGCAAGTATCTTGTATCTTTTTATTAAGAAAATTTGGGGTTTTCATTGGGCCAAGGCAAATTAGCCTTGCGCGGTGAGGAGTTGGTTGAGCGGTAACGCTCTATAGTCATGATAGTCATCCGATAAAACTTTAATCGGACCCAGGTTCGAATCCCAGTCATAAATTTCTGTTCAAATGATTATGTTAAAGGTTGGTCCCAGATGTAAATAATCATATTCGATTGATACATGTCGATCAAAACTCAATCAACCAACCATGTTTCAGGCGGTATGTTGATGCTTAACTTATTGTGATGACGATTTCAAGCTTAATTCAGGTGTGACGAGAGGATTATCTTTGGAATCGTAATATCCCACTCGTAATCTCAGGTTCGTGCTTGAAAGTATAGCTTATGATTACGTAAGAGGTATCTTAAGATGTATTTAAGTCATTTATGGCTTTAACACAACGATACAGAAGGATTAAAGTGTCACCTAAAAGAAATTGACATTATTTCATTGGGAAGCTGTGGACACTTGGAATATGAAAAATTCACAATTTTCTAATCGCACAACATTAGGCCTACTTGTCAACTTTAAATTATTTGTAATTTTACAAGTGGAAATGAATAATTGATAGATTGATTGAGTAAAGATTTTTCTTATTATTATCGTTTTTTTTTAGACAAAGAGAAAATACAGTTCGCTATGAACAATACAAAATCAGTTTTATCTGATTGGATTATAATGCCTACTTTATTCTCAACACGTTGCATGAGACTCTACGATGTTTAGTTTCATGACTTGTATCCTTTTTCTTATTTAAAATGACGCTCTTATACAGACTGTATGAAAGAGGTACAGTCGGGTAAAAAATAATTTAGGTGTGAAATCTTCTCAAAGGATGTGGGTATGTGGTACCAAATTAAAGCCAAACAATTTTTCTTGCTGATGCACTTTCTTTTGTATTATTTGCTTTTTAAAAACAAAAGTTATGCTAAATCTTGTGCGACGAAGAGCAAATCGAAATTACACTCATCTATTGTTCCGGAGCGTTGAAATCATGGCCACTATGGTGAGAAACCTATACAAAGCCATACAAAACCGTGTGAAAAAAAAAACGAAGATTTTTCTTGATTATAGAAAACTGATCATATCTCAAGATCTACAGCACCAAATTAGATGAAAAATGCAGAAGAAGCCTGATCATCCTTCTTTTTAAAAATATCAAATACAACTAGATTGTGATCGATTTTCATACTTAAAAATTAGTTTTCCACTTTTGTGCCAATTTTTTATATAAACTGTATGTTATTTGATAATTTTTTAAAGAGGAGTTAACATGAATTTTGACCTTATTTTGCATATGATATGATTACTATTTTACGCACAATTTTTTTTATATATGGCTTTCAGTTTCTGAATGAATATATATCACATGATGTGTCTTGCTCAGAAATAATAATAAGATAAAACACTATCAGTCGTTTAGCTCCATGTATGATCCTGAAATATTCAGTGAGCTATACATACGATATCTATTGTTAGGGGATGATGGGCTCATTAAGATGAGGAAATCATGCATATCTACGTCAATGTATATAACTCCCACTTTAATACAGCGAATAACGGAACTCTTTAAAGAAGAATGCAATTATTCACCAGTGTTAAAGTGGTGTATAAAATTCTTCCATTCTGTTATTTTTTTCCTGCAAATCATGTTTATCTCAATAAACTATATCTATTTAGTCCGACTTCTAATGGAGATGCTTGATTTATGGTTAAAGGAGAATGAAACCCTAGGATTCAGTTGAATTGTATGAAACAAAAAAAAATCAAAGAAACAGATTAAAGAAAGTTTGAGAACAATTGAATTAATAATAAGAAAGTTATGTGCATGAATGCTGTGATCACTAACGCTATGGAGATCCTCACACTGGCAACAGGCCCAAGATGTGTGATGTCACACATGAACAACTCTCCCATATGACATACAAAAAAATACCAACAATTCTTCTTTTTCCTCATTCTAATGGTAGTACAGACTCTTCACACATGATTATATTTTGTGAACTTGTATTACATGTCCTCCCATGAAAAGAATCTCAGATCTTTTAACGGAATTAATAAAAAAAGACAATTTGAGTGAAATATGTACAAAAGTAATGGGGAAGTTGTTCATGTACGACATCACACATCTTGGGCACGTTGCCAATGTGAGGATCCCCATAGCAGTTAGTGATCACAACATTCAAGTGCTCATAACTTTCTTATTATTCATTCATTTTTTCTCAAATTTTCATTGATCAGCTTCTTTGATTTTCCTGTTTTTGTACAATTTAATGAATTCCTAGGGTTTCCTTCCCCTTTAACTTTTAGAGCAGTTAACTAAGGACTATTTTCTTTTTTCCAAGAAAGCATGCTATTTGGGATGAAAAACTACTCAAGCAGCATTGTCCTTTTTATTATTTTTTTTTCTTGCATTCTTTAATCTTTGTCAACATTGCCACGTGTTTTAGATGCACATGTTTTTTCACTGAATAATGATTCATCGGTTAAATTCATTTTCTTTTTCCATAAAAATTGATAGAAATATTATTGAAATAAACAATTAAAGTAGCCAATATGAAACACAAATATGAGTAGCCTATATCTGAATTATAAATTTGAAACTAAGATGAATCAAGGAATATTGCTGTAAAATAATTTATTAATGTTAAGCTGGAACTGGAGATGTCCACTCTGAAGCTGTGCTTGTAATTATTGGACCCAGGCGCGGATCCAAGAAAATCGAATTGAATGTATTTCGGGGCCCCAATTGGGACAAAAGCGGCTCTATTATGTTTACGCATGGGCCCGGTAAGTTCATTGTGTGACTCCAGTCTGCGTCCTCTACTGGGACCCCTCGGATGATATTATTTAATGATAGTAAATTACATGACTAAAATAAGGATATTGGTCAGCAGAGAGGACGAAAGAAAAAATCCAGGATTGAATATATTGAATATAGTATATCACTTCAAAAGTACATATTTAGATTAATTTAAGTTTATCCTAAATTTCTAACCAAAATAAAAGAAAGGACTCACCAGATGGCCCAGCCAAGGCCGCCAAAGGAGCGATGCCAGCCGTAGTCCGATACTTCGCTAGCCGGATCGACAGCGAGTGCATTGAGGGTTGCAGTGTCGGCTAGTCTCATGAAGGAACCCAGAGATATATTGACTACATTGGTGATAACGAGGATGATGAGGAAAAGACGAAAGAGCTCACGCTGGTCGAACAACCAGCTACGATCAGAGGAAAGCTCAGCTATCATATCAGCGCTCAGGGTGAACTCTATGATAGGGTTATTAGGAGTAGTATCCTGTGAATCACCAAGGTCATTGTTGTTTGATGATGCCTCATTCATGGATTCGTTTATTTCTTGTGATGATTTTGTCGTCGTTGCCGACGTTGACGGAGATCCCGTTGATGGCATTGGTCTGGGATGACTTCGATGATGACCAAGATGTCGAGTTCTTGTTGGATCAAATATCTTCTTCGCCAGCTGTACATCTTTACCATGGTGTGTTAAAGGTTCCGAAGTCCCATTCTTGGAGCAGTCAAACACAAGACAACGCAACCGATGCATCCTCTCATTGAAATGTCTCTTGAGTTCTGCAGGAGTTTTTAAGGCTTGATCCTCAGCTGATCGTACCTGCCTGTCAAGTAACTCCTGCGCTGTGAAATCAGTATGGTTGATGTAGGAAATCATGTCCTGCAATTGATCCATGGCTACCGAGCTGGGTACCTCAGTAGCTGGTGGGAGGAATCCTAGAGCAAGTAAACTAGCAATCCAAATCATCAAACTCGTCAGCATGATGGCTTTGCGCCAACCAAAGCGATCCGCCAGGAACCCGATCATCGCGTTTGAGATGAAGGTCGCAAGGGGCTTCATGGCCGCGACTACCCCGATGCGACTTGGTCCCAAGCCGAGTTGTTTGAGGTAGAGAGAACGACAAGGAGCAATGCAAGAGGAAGCCCCATCTGATAAGAAATAAAACATCTTATAAGGAAGCATTGTTTGGTTAATTCCAAAGCGATTCACCGGAGAACACGGTTTCTTTTTCTTCTCCATCTTAATATGTCTCCCGTTGTCGAGTGTAAGATAGTTTTTTCGCAGTAAGAATCCACACCACGATCTCCCTTTCTCCTCTTCAGCTTGTGTCTTTTCTTCTGACTTGCTTAGCAATGATACATCCTCTCCAGTCGACACGAAGTAATCTCTTCCTGTTATTTTATGACAGTCAGTTGGGTTCATATTAGGCGCTGACTTCATGGTTGAGCAGATGGTTACAAAAGAATAGGATAGTTGATGATTTTTTTTCCTCCGCTCCTTATTATGCTTTTTGCTCTTGTTCGCGTTTCTGTGTCAGATTTGACATGCTTCGTCGATTGTAACTGCCCATAAATAAGCCACAAAATGTCGCAACCTAAACGATTTCGGATTTCTCACTCGAAAAAACTACTCACCTGTACGACGTGAGCGATCATGACGCAGTCGATGGAATAGCAAGTCCGTTCTCGACGGTCATTGGTCAATTGTTTAGAAACAACTGACCAATGAAGTTAAAGAGATGCATTGACCACTCGCATCGCACAGCCTGTTCACTTTTTCATTTGCCCACGTATTATATCGTCAGCGCCAATTCTTTATACCCGCATTCATATAGTTTAGAGACACGTTTAATATTTGCCAGTCTTTAATTGCGATGCGTGTTTACAGATCGATGGGTATCTTCCCCATGTGTGAGAATATAAATGTACCAGAATTTACTTCTCAAGTCATATTCCTAATTCAGATGGTATACAAAATGTGTCGCCCCACAAAGTGAGGGTTCAGGCTGCTGATTAGAAACTCAGAAGAATAACATACCGAAATGAAATGGATGAAAAATATCTCAAATCAAATTCGTCTAATAATGACCATGCAGTCAATCAAAATTACTTCAAATAATTTGTCTTTCTAAACAAAAATACTTAAAATCATTATATTCTGTAAAAATATAAATATGACCATCATCATACTGCTTGTGCAAATGAGTGATAGGATAATGACATATCTCTGTGTTCCACCTCCTCGGCTAATATACTAATTTTAATGCTTAATATTGTAATTATTGACACATAACAGGAAAAGCCCTTCTTCATGAGCTAGGAAAAAAGCATCACGCCCCTACACTTTTCACCTTGAATTCACAAAGCCTGTAAAGCAAATCTGTATGGCTATTATATGAAGTGTAAACATGATATCCTATATATTTATATTATATACAACCATTAACCTTCTTTCGCACAAGGATGATTGAAGTATGTATAGTGATTGAGGAAAATATAATCTATAAGCATTAATAACGCTTCCACAGCTAATGGGGTAACTTGAAATGCTCAATAAACGAAAAACCTTCACCTTACTTAAACAGAACCATGACCACCCTCTACCTGCATAGAGTAGGATTGAAGGGCCCTTTTGGTGCCCACGGCTAGACAACTGAAAGGGGCCCAAAAGGTAAACAGGGTCGAAATGGGGATAGTACATGGGGTAAGTTCGTTCTACAAAGATAAAAAGCGGTATTCTCGCAGTATGACTAAATTTAGATGGCCTACTAAATACGTATTTATTCGGCCTGCTATCTTTAATCACCCTTTGAGAATACCAGGCAAATAGTCTTTAAGGATGGCTATGAAAATTATGATCATGATGATCAGAGCTGGTATTCTCGATCTGCAAAGCCTACCGAATCATTATTGTACAGTAATTCATATTCTCCAAAGCAATTTATTTTTTCCAAAATATGTTTTAAGTATAGTTATGTCCGACTCTAGCAAATATCATAATATTCTGGGGGTTACCATGGTTACGTGTTAATGAGAATACAACAAATCTGAAAATATTGAGGATTTGAAGATATATAACAACCATTATTAATATAACAACCATTATTAGCATAATTACGATTAGAATGTTGTTAAATTCATGTGTATGACCTTCATTTAGCTTTTAATTGTTCGAGTGGAATGCCAATCCTTTTCGGTTGCCTTGAATTATTTTTACATTTAGAGATTACACAAATTTGTGATCAAATGCACAAATGTACTTATTCTGAAAGGGATTAAGTGATAGTAGACAAAATTAAAAAATAAAAGAGAAATGAGAGGAACTCGGCAAAAAAAACATTATTTGTTAAAGTTGTATGATTTCCTGCATCCAGAAATAATTTTCAGTTTTCAGATAAAATTAGGCCTATAATAGTACTCCACTATGATCCATTTATTGTTAATAAAGGAAAGGTCAAATTATGAACAATTCTATTTCTTACGAAATCAGATCACCGACTACCGTATTGTTAGCACATAAACTACAAAAAAATAAATCCACACGTTTTTTTCCACAAGAAAGTTCTGTCAAAAGGAAACCGCTCTCTTAGGAGGTGGTAATTAGAAACATCTCGATCTTTATTCCGTCGCGGAGATTTCAAAAACTGTCTCAAAGCAGTTTTAAAAAAACGTCTCAAAGTAGTTTTCCGCGACTCATGAAACCTCGCGGGGACTGATGAGACGTCTCTGCGGCAAGTTTCAAAGTAGTTTGAGATGGATTTGGGACTACTTTGAGATGGTTTTCAAACTTCTTTGGGGACGGTTTGAAACTTGTAGCGGAGACCGTCTCCTCAGTCCCCACGAACGTTTCATAAGTGCGCGGAAAATACTTTGAGATGGTTCTTTGAAACTGCGGTGAGAACATTTTTGAAAATTGTCTCGGTAGACGTCTCGAGAGAGTTCTCGGCGACGGAATAATGTATCGGAGACGACGTCGTCTTAATTCTCTTTATCCGTCGCGAGATGTATCCCGAAGTGAGATACTACCCTTATGAAAAGCAACTTTTAAGGGTTAAATACTGTATGATCGTAAATCTTTCTGGCGTTCAAAATCCGAACCCATTTAACTCGTCAAAAAGCAACAATAACATAAATAGAAAGTTCAAATAGTTTCAAACGGAGACAGTAATATTATAGTGAAATGACCAGGAAAAATATTTTATTGCGGATGTGTTACTTATTCCATCTCTTGTTTATGTCACCTCCTCCATACAGATGGCCTGTTTGATATTTTTCAAAAAAAGAAGTCAGTCATAAACTTGAATTATTTGATTATATCACCAATTAATGCCAATAGGTGTTCGTTAAATGACAAAGTCTTGTCAAATCCAATCAAAAAGTAATCATTTCGTTGACTATCTTCGAGATCTGAAACCATCATTAAATTGTACATTGTTGGACGAGGGAACTATAATGTTCACTAAATCCAAATAACACAAGGTCAGTTAATATTTCTTCTCACAAATGTCACTATCAAAGGGAAAAGATGAACACGTTACATATTCAAGAACATTAGATATTTTTGAGATTAAGGTGCCCGCCTCTCACCACGTAGAGCGTGTTGAGGTAACGTGTGTCTAGCGTTCACGATTTTCACTCGAAATTTGACTATGTCCTAAATACGCTCAAGAACGCTCCAGCTTCCCTGCCCAAAATGGAATTTTTAATGAGCTCTAAACGACTGAGAAGCGAATAAATAGCGTCAGGGTAACGATGACTGCGCGTGCTTAG
>CALNVZ010000649.1:14887443-14909334 GCA_940671915.1 Paracentrotus lividus | reverse complement strand
AATTGTCATTTTCAGTTTCTACGTCGAATTTTACTATAGAAACAACTTGTTTGAAAAAAAAAGTTGAGATTCGCCCAACCCTACTATTACCAGGCCATATCAATTCTAGTTGTAAACTTAATAGATAGAGGGCGCTACCATTCTACTCAAAGCTAACGCGTCCATAGACTTTTGCACGGTTTTTCACTTTATTTTCTTTATTGTGACGAGCAACTTCCTTTTCAAAGAAATGTTCGCTCTGAAGAAGTACGCTAAGAGTCTGAATTTTTCAAAAATATGAATAACGTATTGCAAAGGAAAGAAAAAGTCCTGTCACTTTTGTCAATTCGAAAGCGTAGTCAGATCAAATTCCTGTACAATAATGGTATATTTTGCTCTCAAAATAGCTCATGGAATGCATAGTTTTGATCCTTGATGCTGCATTATTCTATTATAGCTTATTGTTCGCATGGCAATTAAAAGCTTGAATTCTCAGCTTTCCGGAGATGGTACATTAATTTTAATTCACAAAAAAAAAGTCCTGTCATTTTGAACAATTTGATCAATTTCTTTCATCTTCCCGAGTTGTTTGCTCAAACGAACGGACAATACCATTCCACTGCAGGGTGTCTTCTTACGCGAGTTTTTGTTAGCAAATTATTGATAGTTGCAGCCAGGTGTATAAATTTCAGGGCCGCTCAGCCGTATTTCCAACGTCACTTTGTTGCTTCTCCCCTCATCAATAATGGACGCCCCTTGTTTAGTTACGATTTAATGCCACACAAAGGTATACGTTAACTTTACATTTTACATAGAGTAGAATTAATATTTTAGTGAGGCGACTCTGAAAGGCGCTCGCAGCATTCAAGTATTATTGATAATATAACATCATATAATATAGCTAATTCCCAAATGAAATAAAGATTAAGAGACCACAGTTATATCGAATTACATGTCGATTGATTATCCCATAATCTCTTCTCCGACATAATAGGAAGATTTTATATTATTATTATTCTATTTTAATCGAGGAGGAAAAAGAAATCGATGCATTCAAAGATATTGATTAAAGAATGAAAAGAATAGTAATAAACCATAATTTAAAAAAAAAAAAAAAAACTTCCCGAGATAGATTAGACGCGTTTGGACGAACAGAGAACGACGAGGGAACGAATAGAGAACGACAAGGGAACGAACATAAAACGCGCATAACGTTCACGCTGTTAATGCCCAGCGCATACAGAACCTATTGATAAGTGCGTTGTTACACGGTAGAAAACGCTCCAAACTGTGAACGTGTAATAAATTATGAATTTATCTCAGCGTACATTTGCGTTCAGACAACGATTAATAGCGTATGGTTAACGAGTAGCAACGTTTTTCGAACGTACACACCAAATTCCAAGAACGCTGGTCAAACGTTAGCTCAACACGCCGTAGTGTGAGGGCACCTTTACAAAGGGGTGAAAAGATCTCCGGAAGTTCAGCGGACGAAATGTAACGTAACTAACCATGTTTTTGGTGTTTCTATAGAAAAATATCAAGCTATTCATAAAATCATATATATCACATAACTTGCCATCTCATCAGCAATAACATGAATGTAACAGTTTGTCTCAGTTGAACTTAGTTTGCAGAAACTTTAGTGACAAAGTATGTCCTCAAAAAACCATGTCCACTTTTGGTAACGTAACTAATCAAAATTTGGGTTCCTTTTATCACTTACTGAAACATGCCTCATGATTCTGTTTAGTGATGTAAAGTAGGATATATATTTAAGTGTTTACACTACAAAAATTCAAAAAATCAATGCGTCTTCATGTAGAAGCCAACCTTAGAGTACAGCGTACCAAAAGTGTGACGAAACTAATCATGGACTTGCCCAGATGCGTTTTAGATATAAAGCGACCAAAAATATTTTTAAAAGGGGTATATGTGATATTTATCACCCGGTGCACGTGCACACACTGTTAGAATGCGGTTTAAAAATTTCGCGGTTTAAAAAAATGTTGGTTTAGAAGTTAAACATTCTTGTTGAATATTTAAACATTGTTGTTTCAAACTGGAAAAGCGAGGTTTTTTAGCCTTAAAGACCTGTTTAAAGACATAACTGTAATAAACAGGTTTTTGTTTAAAGGCCTAGGCAAATGTTACGTGATAGTCATGAGCCAATGGCATCACTCATTACATGCAAGGTAAAAACATTTCAATTATGGCGAAGGACTTATGCCTCACACATTATATCAGTGTATGTACACATTGTGTTGGCTCGGTGGATAGAGCGTCTGCTTTATAATCGAAAGGTCTTGAGTTCGAAACCCGTCCGCGTCAACCAAAAGTTGGAGCGTTTTTATTTTTGGAGAGAAGCGTTAAACAATACTGTTGATATTTTAAACAACCATCAAACAACAGGTTGTTTAAACTTTTAAACAACAAGAGTGTTAAAGTTTTAAACGACTACAGGTTGTTTAATTTTTAAACAACGCTGTGCGATTCACCGGTTAACACGCAGTTGTTTAAGATTTTAAACAACTTGTTTAATTTTTTCTAAGAGTGCATGTACTTTCATGTGTAAGATATTTGGTGCTATTAATACTTTTTTAACTCAGTTTTTTTTTTGTATTGTATTGTATTTGAAATTAAGTTATTTTACTGATGCATTTTCTATGTGTTGTTGGATTCTTATGTCAGCAATGTTGAAAACGTTGTACATTATCTGAACACGTTATCCTGTACTAAGATCTTTTAATAAAATAAATAAAACTTATTAACAATAAAATGAGCTGAAACTCTAAATTCAAGCGACTTCCTACAAAATTACAATTTTCCTGTCATTATACAACAAATATCCCGTCAAGACATGGGAGAGAGAAAACTGGAAAAAATGTATTTTTACCAGCCCCAAAACCCATTAATGTGCAGTTATTTTTTTACAGTGTGCACCCTCAATCCAGGATTTATGAGGGTGCATTTTTTTTTTTGGTAAAGGGCGGGCCCTTTAGCCCCCCCCCCCCCCCCCCCCCCCCCCCCTCCCTGGATCCGCGCCTGACGCAACCATACAAAACGAGGTTTTGACAATGGCGGTCGCAATTACCTTCTCAGTTCCTGAGGAAATTTCAATAGAATAAAAAGACAAACATCATGATAAACATCCGTTATGAATATTGTAGGCCTATATAATGTATTGAATTAAAGCACTGGGGTTGATCATGTTATCATAAGTTGGTACCCCCATCCAGATATTGTAGTCCCACATGTATGCCTTGGAATTTTCAATGCATACATTGTGACTCTTTGCATATTGAGCTCAATGCAATGCAGAACAATAGAATTCCTGTAAATATTATACCTTTTTCAAGCTTTTCTCTTCAAAGAGGAACACTTTTGCACTAATACATTGGGAAATAATAAACTCAACTACAATAATGTAAAAGTGTTGATTATTCTCACATTTCTGCATTCTGAAAAAGAAAAGAGTAAATTGGGGATCAAAAGTTCTACACAAAGTTGAGGGGAATTTTTGTACCAGTTTTGCTTCTTTTTCACAATATTTGTTTTTCCACACAAGTTTTAAATTATTTTATGTTAAAAGTGAGATGTTCAAGATTATATTCAAGCATGACTTGAGACTGTCCTGGCATTTTTTTTATTTTTATGTGGGAGTACCTATTAAAGGGATTTAGTAACTTTCAAAAACAAGAGCAATTAGATCAAGATTAATAAAAATTATATTGTTCCAACAGTAAAAACAAACCACTGAAAGTTTCAGATCAAATGGAAGTCATTTACTACCTTAAAACAGTGTAACAAACAATGCCATACATACAGCTAAACACCAATACCCTCTGCTGCTAGCTCATCAGGCCGCTAGGGACGGGGGACTATACAACAGGAAATGGGTGTGTGTTGTGCTAAAAGCAAATGGTTTTATAAACCATTCGGTGTTGGTTTATAAAATTTGAGTATGAAATCATTTGATAACTCGAAGGTAAAGCAAGCAATTAGCTTGCAATTTTGAAGAGATACCAGACTGACCTAAGTGTTTATAATTATGTTGGCAAAATAAGCTAACTCGAAAAAAATGTGATTTGAATATCATTCAATGTTACTACATCCCTTTAAAAGTGGTGCATCAAGGTGTGACGCAAGAATGCATACAATATTTTCTACTCTCCAAAATTTCGAGAATATTTTGAAGGAAGAATAAAATTCAGTCAACGGTACCATGGCGTCACAGTTCCTTTTCCAATTTATCTGCTTCCATACCTTCACACAAACTATCATTTTCACTAATACTTCATTGGTAGATCACCTTGCGTATTGGGCTTTGCGGTCTGTGTGTAATAATTATGCAACTGAGGTTGTGCACCACACTGCGCGCCTAGCGTTTCGGTGCAGTGGGGACGTCACCATGAGGTGTGAGATGTAGGGTTTGTCCTCGGGCAATGTGAACTTTGCCATCGATCATTCCTCGCACTTTGAGTTACGTCAATTCATCTTACACTGATTTGCCACCATAATCAGTCAAAATTTTGATCACGATGAAAACGTGAGGGTATGACCTCCATTAAAGAGGTTAATTGGAATCTGTCCTGGTTTAATTGAGGATCATGCGCTCTAATTATAATCCAATAATTATTATCGATACCATATACCCTAAACATCATAACTGAACATAATGTGGTGTATTTACAATATTAAAACAATTCCTTTTTACTTAATTCAAAGTCTTTAAACAATAAAAGACTTACTTCTTATTTCTTCTTTATTTCTTTCCCCTTTTCTTATCATCCAATTTAGAATCACTCTATCTCTTTTCCGTCTCCTGTTTTATTTTATTTTTTTACTTCCTTCAGTTGTCTTTTTCACTTTGCTCTTACGCTTTTTTGTAAATGTACTATGTGCCTTTTATGCATTGATTTTTTTGTAAATATTTTCCTTGTGTACTTTCGCGTAATCTCTATCACCCAGATGTAAATTTTTTCTTGTATTTAGGCCTATTTATTTATTTGTCTATTTATTTATTTGTGCATTTATATATAGCGCTTATACATATAACCACCTTGGTGTTTGTAAGCGCTTAAAATAGTGTTAACTAATTATTACCCGACTTAGCTAGCAGGCCCGTAACCAGGGGGGTTCGGGGGGTTCGAACGAACCCCCCCGCAGGCGAGCAGGGTCCGCTTGACCAAAAAAAACAAAAAAAAAAAAACATTAAAACTCCCACTTTTTGGCAGAAATGCAGCAGATACTTGAATAGAAATACAAGAAAGGAAGATTAAAACACTTTGCTTTCAGTCCCCCTACATGTAAAATCTTTCGCTCGCGCTTCGCGCTCGCAACTTTTTATTTTGCATGTTTTGGGGATGATAATCATGTTTTTCAGAACAAATTACGCAGGAATTACACTTAATCCATTTCGCAGTATTGTTTTCGTTTGCATTTTTGTTCTGTTTTTGTATTTTTAACTGATGTTATCTTCAATGTTAGGAAATGATATAACAGAAATAAAGCAAAGTGGCAGAGGCGGTGGAACCGGGGGGGGGGGCGGGGCGGGCAGGGGCACAGTGACCCCAACTTTTTCATCCACCCTATAAAAGTGCCCTTATTCATGACCAAAAAGTGTCCCTTTTCTAAGCTAAAAAAAGGTCATCTTTATACTAAAAAGAAGCCTTTTAGAGTTTTGTAAAGTCCCGTGGACAATTAATGTTTAAAAAAGGGGCACTTTTAATACTAAAAAGGGCCCCTTGTTACTCCATATGTCTTTAAAAACCCCTAATTTTCGGCTTGCGCTTCGCGCTCGCGGATACTAAATAGGGTCTATAATGCACAATAAACTCCAATTGTGAGCTCAAAGTTTTCTAATCGCGCTTCGCGCTTGAGGATATTGGGGTCTAACTGGGGGGCAAGGGGCATAGTGCCCCCATTTTTTTCATGCACCTAAAAGTGCCCCTTTTCTTAGCTAAAAATGCCCTTTCATATGAAAACGTGAACAATCAAAAAGGACAGTGTTATTTTATACCAAACACGCACAGTTCCACTACAGTGCACTAACGACCAGAAAGAATCTTACGGGAAATGTGTGTACTGGGTATAGACTCTCTCTACGTCTGACCGTCGATATCGCGATAACAATGCCTGAATAAAGACCGTGTAAAAGGAGAGGCAAGCTGTGCAGTCAGGATCGAAGTATTATTATCATGATATTTTTTTTTATGATATCAAAAACGCGGGGAAAATATTGACCAATCACAAAGAAGTTAAAATCATTGGAAAGAGAAATTAATATATTTACTTCACTCAGCGTAACTAGGAAATCGATGCGCTGCTGAATTTTACAGAAAGCTTTTAGTGACTCTGTTTGACGCAAAATATCATTTCACACAAGAAAAACGACCCAAAAATGACTAAAATGGGAGATTTTAAAGCTCAAAACGCGAGGGTTAGGGGTAAAAAAATATTCTTCCCACAGGTTTTATCTTGTTTATATACATTAACCCTCATAAAACCTGTGTAACTAAGTAAATGATCTTCTCGATTTTTTTTATTCCAGTATATTCAACAAAACTCCCGTTTTTCGGGCATTCCTTCCATTGACAATCGGTGCGTGAAAATGGTTTTCCCTAGAAAGAAGCCCCACGTTTTCATATGTTATACTAAAAAGAAGCTTTCATACTCTTTTAAAAGTCCCATGGAAAATAATATTTCTTAAAAGTATCACTTATAATACTAAAAAGTGCTCCCCTTCTACTTCATATGTCTTTAAAACCCCAAATTTTCTGCTCGGTCACTATGCGACCTCGAACTGTAAAATTAACAAACAATAGTTATAAAAAAGGTTGGACCCAGTGCTCTCTGCTGGAGACGAACCTTGTCAAAAGAATTGTTGTAATTGCTGATTGTGTTTGGGCTAGATTGGGGAGGCCTAGGTGCTTGCAGCTCACAAAATATTCATACCAAAGAATATTAATGAGCCAAGATGATTATGTATCTTCAATATGGATCCTAGAAAGAGTCTATAAGGCACGATTTTTAGCTCAAAACTTTCAACTCACGGATGCTAAGTAGGCTCTATATTGCACATTGTCAATTAACTCCAATTTTGTTCTCAAAATTTTGAGCTTGCGCTTCGCGCTCGCATTCCTATATATTCAATAAAAAAAAGAAAAGCCATTAAGATTCTTAAAATTTTCAGCTCGCGCTTCGCGCTCGCGGATTCTATAAGTAGAGATTATAATGTACAATTAACCCCAGTTTTTAGCTCCTAAATAGAGTCTATAATCAGGATAATGCATATTATACTCAAAGTTTAACTCAAAATTTTCTGCTCGCGCTACGCGCTCGAAAAAAAAATCCTTGAAAAAGGTCCACTTTTTCAGATGTCGAACCCCCCCATAAAAATCCTAGTTACGGGCCTGGCTAGGCTCCCCCGAAACGGTGCTCACATGTCAGCATTCAAGGAATTGCTTCCTACCGGTACCCATTTGCACCTTGGTGGAGTGGACATATTAAAATGACGGTACCGGGAATCAAACTCACGACCTATTCATCCCCAGTCTAGTGATACGACAACTAGACTACGATAATGATTTATTTATTGATTTATTTATTTGCTTATCTATAAGACAATGCAGTTATATATTATATTCTCTTCTATGTAAGTTATATATCAAATGCAAAATAAAACCCTTCTCTCCAAATGCTTTTGTTTTGTTTTTGTTTTGTTTTGTTTTTATTTTGTCATTTTATCATTAACATTTTTTTCTTCGTAATCTCTTGGAATTTATAATTCAAACTGGATATGCTGATCAGAGAATGACTAACTATGACAATTTATTTATTTAACCTTTTTATTGAACTTTTTGTTTTAAAGAAATCATATACAAGGCATAACATAAGGCCTACAGAATTTGAGATGTAGGTTGTTTTGTTCTTTTTGTTTTTCTCTTTTTAAATAGATTTTACGGTGCTTTCATTCATTATTATGAATATTCACGCCAAATAGTGTTGGCTTTTTATGTATTCAATTTTCAATTTCAATTTCAATCTGTTTAACCAAAAGCAAACATGAATTAATACATATGATAAATCAAATTCTATATAAATGCACAACATCGTTCGGACTACTACAAGAAGTGTTCTGTTTTGTTGTTGTTGTTGTTGTTGTTGTTGTTGTTGTTGTTGGTTTCCAGTTACGTAAAACGTTTGGCCATCCACGTGTACCGCCATGCATGAATCTCCGCTGCGATTAACATCGATATTAAATGAAATCATACAAACAACCGTACAATTAAACCACCATATACAAACAGAATCCTTTTCAATAAATCATAGTATATGGGTTTCACAAGCGAGTTTGCCATTGATTTATAATTGGACGAGGTTGAAATTCTTTTGTGAATATAAAGCAGCTAGCTCAGGGCGGAACCTAAAAATCATCTCAATTTAGAGATTAACCGGTCATTGTCCTCGATAGGAGTTGAACAAGAGTACCATGTAATTCAAACCATATTGAATAGATCTCAAGTAGACCGAATAGTATTTGGTAATAGACGAAATCACTAATTGTCCTATCTCACTGACCATGAGTTCGAGTCTAGGACTTGCGTCTAGTATAGTCGTGGAGACGTCGCGGAGACGACGCGTCGTTGTAACTACCTTCTGGGACAAGCACCCTCGAGAAGAAGCACCCTCTAGGATGATACTCCCATTCGATAGCCGCCCTATAGACAGCCATCCTCTTTGCCAGCCAACACCCCAGACAAAGAACCCCCAGCTATACTAGCCTACGCTGGTCAAGCATTCCCAGTCCGCGGACTATACATGTAGGGCCTACCCTATAGTCAACTACCCCCCCCCCCCCCCCCCCCCCTCGCCGCCCATCAATTAATTTTAAAAAAAATGAATTCAGTGTATTTAGTAGGCCTTGGGGAACCGTACTTTATTTTGCATAAATAGAACATTTTTTGGAGCAAGCAATGTGTAAGAATATTATTTTGAGCACATATTTCATATTTAGAGTTTGAACTGTGAAATTTTTCAATTTTTTAAAACTGAAATTATCATTTTCAGTCCAATGATATTTCTTTCCAAAGGCGACAAAATCTAAAAATATTCATTGAAATCGTTAAGAAATAATAACAATTTTGTTTCAAGAACCTTGACTGGAAGCTGCACCATTTGAATTTGCCGTGATTATCGACGTTTTGGAGGATGAAGAATAATTAACTTTAAATTATTTATTTTTCCATCTGATCTTTTAAAGATACCATTATAATAAAATCGTGCGTGCAAGAAAAAATTGTCATATTTGCAGTCAAATTATTCTATTAAATAGGTGGGTTTTATACTTTTTGGTTATTCTTTACTTTTCAATGGTAATTTTATATAATTTGATTCTTTGAACGTCCGAATTATCTGGATTAATTAATGTTAATGCTTCAATCCTTCATGCATCCCCACGTGTGGTCCCACTCCTTAACTTTGGTGTGTGTGTGTGTGTGTGTGTGTTTTGCTTAGTCACAAATAAATGCTAAATATTATTTTCATCTAGACATCTAGGCTCCTAAGTTAACTGTATTAACTGGGTTGGAGTGGTGACGCTCGTACTTATCCGTATTAAAACATTAAAACGTCCGAAAATGAAAATCCAAAAGGCAAAAAAGGTGACCAATATTGCAATAAATAATCGACATGGTCATCATGGTCATGGTCATGCAGACCAAAAATATAAATTACAATCAAAACAGGGGAGCAAGATTGCCTTCAAAAAATGGGTTGCTGCTACTATGCACATAGGAAAGTCTACACAACTCGTACGTACAGAGCTAGAGGACAATGCATTTTGGGCGCTCTTATTGTAAGTTAGTTGTCGCGTGATGCTCCTCCCGGTTGCGATGACTGAAGACGTGAAGTGCGTTGACCGTAACTGAACAAACCGATTCAGCTGTTTCCCGAAAGAATGTTTTTATCGCGCGCTGTCAATCATAACCCAACATGGACGATATAGCAAGAAAAAACTGCAAGACTCGACTTCCAAAAAAGTTGCTCGGTATGCCGCTGTTAGAACACTTATAAGTATAACTAAGGAAGAGTGATATCAATATGAACTTCAACAAATCGAATGGTGCAATTCCGATGTATGGAAATAAACCGTAGCAAAAATGAGGACTTGCCAAAGTATATAGTGACGAGTCTAAATTTTGTCGTGAGTATTGTTCATTCGAAGGCACAATGGTAGCATCTTTGGTATGCAAATGAGATCGTTCGAGTGTTACGTATATTTGTGGAGTTGGAAAATTATTGTGCTATGCCGCCTAGATGACTAATTACTACTTAAGAATGACACAAGAAATGAACTTCAATTAATTGAATGGTGCAACTCACAAATTTGGAAATAAACAGAATAAAATTAAGAACTTTAACGTTGGATCTTCGAAGTAGGAAAGAGTCTGAATTTTTAGCACAAGTATCACGGGTGTCCTAAGGCCATGCATGCAGCATACGCAAATGAGGACTTTCAAATGCAAATAGTTTTCGTGCATAATTATGGAGTTGAATTTCATTGTGATATCCGTCTTTCCGCAAACCATCTTAGAAATACTGCCAGTATCAAGATCAATCTCAGGAACGCAGAATACAAACCTAGATTTTTTTTCCACAGAGCTACTAAGCTAGGTACTCCCACATAAAAATAAAAAATGCCAGAACTGTCTCAAATCATGCCTGAATATAATCTCGAACATCTCACTTTAATTTAACATAAAATAATTTTAAACTTGTGTGGAAAAACAAAACTTGTAAAAAAAGGAGCAAAACTGCTATAAATAATGCACTCAAATTTGTGTAGAACTTTTGATGACCAATTTACTCTTTTTTTTCCAGAGTGTAGAAATGTGAGAATAATCAAGATTTTTACATTTTATGGTAGTTGAGTTTATTATTTCCCAATAATTAGTGCAAAAGTGTTCCACTTTGAAGAGAAAAGCTTGAAAAAGGCAATCTTTTCAGGAAATCTATTGTTCTGCATTGCTTGAGCTCAATGCAAAGGGTCACAATTTATGCATTGACATTTGTAAGGCATGCATGTGGGAATGCAATCTCTGAACGCTTCCATATTGGTTTATCGCATTTACATGCGATGCATTACAGTGGAGATATTTTTAGTGTCTTGTAAATGTTATTGTAATGATTTCTGGGTAATAAACAATATATCTTGGAGCGCGTAGTAAAAGGATGTACATGTCAAATAATCGTAATCCTGCTTAAAATAGTAAATTGATATTTTGTTTTGTTAATTCAACCTTTCATTTTCTCTTCGTAGCTTACTCCATTAATAGACGTAACGACTATTGACATGGGAGATCGCAGAGCTGTGATTCTCTATGGCAGTCAAACAGGAACAGCGCAAGATATAGCTGAGAGGATGGGTCGAGAGGCCAAGAGAAGACATCTAGCAGTAAGGGTTCTGCCCATGGACTCCTACTCTATTGTAAGTAAAGCACTAGTGATTTGTAAGGCAACAAGGATTTATTCATTTGGAGTTCTGCATGGGTTCGGAATGGGAGATTAGATCACCTGGAGTGGGTCAAGCATGGCCCCATTCCAGGCGCGTGCCAGCACACCAGCTTTAAAAAAACTATTTTCCGAAAATGATAAGAGCATTAAACACCATGCTGGCTCACCCTCTTCCAAGATGTGCTTCCAGGGGAGCATTTCATGAAACAAATATTCACCGATTCTCACTGACAACTGTGATAAGCTACTGATAACCTCCGACAAGTCCTTTAATGAAACACACCCCAGGATAACGACAGCCCCTTTTGAAGCAGGGTGTGCTCGACAGGTGGACAAGGGGATTAAACAACAATAGCCTTGAATTAGGCCATGCAACCCATGTAGAACACCAAGTTATTAAATCCCTGCTATGTGAATTAGTTAAGAGTAAAACATCCTCCATCAGACATAGCCGGAAAATACATGTTTGCAGAGCTGCCAACCGTCCCGAAAAATTCGTATTTGTCCCGAAAATAAGGGAATACGAAAATACGAAAAGGCATTGAAAAGTTACGAATTTTTGTCTTTTATAATGCAATATGATTACATGGTCTTTGCATGCAAGTGACGCCTTGAATTATACTACAATAGCATTGCATGCAATACGATCATTGAGTGCATGATCTTTGCATACAAGC
This sequence comes from Paracentrotus lividus, assembly GCA_940671915.1. Taxonomy (NCBI): domain Eukaryota; kingdom Metazoa; phylum Echinodermata; class Echinoidea; order Camarodonta; family Echinidae; genus Paracentrotus; species Paracentrotus lividus. The sequence goes on along the minus strand of CALNVZ010000649.1, from coordinate 14,897,161 downwards.
GGCGCACTACCGCTAGCGGGGGGTCGAATGCGCGCGCACACCCATACTTGCATTGCTGGATGGAGAAGCGAAACCATCGACTCCCCGCTCGGCTACTCGCCGTAGCTTTCAGCGGTGGTAGTGCTTGCGCTGCCGGAGTGCATGCAGGCGGCTGCCGCGCGCACTGTGAATAGATGTGTGCGTCATTAACTGCCGACAACAAAAACTACCCTGGATTTTTTTAGCTGGATTAAACTTGGATTTATACCTGGATCTAGAACAGTTTGCCAGCGTACGATAATTATCGTATTTGTACGATAATTGACCCTCTTGTACGATGTACGATCATCAATTTTCAAAAAATGGCAAATGTACGATAATTTTACAATTTCATTAGATAAAATGATCTATAGGCAAAACAGTGAAAACTGCCAATAAAACAACAAAAGTCCTAAAGTTCTGGGGGCTCGCCCCAGACCCCCACCCATAACATTTATGGAAGATTCCTGATTCAAATGTTGGAACGTGTTTTTCTATCAAAGTTTCCGGGGGTTCTTTTGGCAATTGACAGGTTGCAGTTCCGAGCTCATTAACCAAATAGTGGGGATTTTTTCTGTAAATTGCCGTGGAAATCCTGCATGTTACGATAATTTTGGGCTAAAAAACGATAATTTTTGAGGCTCTATTACGATAATCTAGAAATCTTGAACTGGCAGACGCTGATCTAGAAATCTATCGCATGGGAATTGATGAGCTCAGACATGGCAACTTTTTAGCTTCCAAAAAGAAAGAAGAAATAGACTTAAATGGCCTGTTCATACCATTTCTTCGAAAGGTGATAAACATCATGACATGCTCATCATTGCAAGGTTGTTTTCGCCGATTTGTCAAAGCCAAAGGAATTCTTACGCGTAAGAAAATAAGGAATTTTCTTTCGTTCGAAACATGTGGTTCATACGATAGAGCCTATCAAAACGATAACTTCACCAAATATTGAGCTGCCGGAGATGCTAGCAACAAAGCAAAATATCGCTAAGTTTTGTGTACCTAGGCCCTAGGGCATGGCTAAATAGGACAATTCTGTGATGCGTGCCGATTTTTTTTGCAATTTTTTTAGGAAATTCTTACCGCGTAAGAAATTACGATTTTTCTCTCAAAATTACGAATTTTGAGCTCCAAGATTACTAATTTCTACTTCTACAGGTTGGCAGCTCTGTGTTTGTGATTCAATGACATTTTCTTGGGGGACAATTGCCCCACCATCTATCCTAAAGAAACTTATGAAATGACAAACTACTTGCCTAGACTGAACACTATAGCTAACCCTACCCCTCAAAACTAACATAAAACCCTTATTAAAAGCATTACTCTTACCCTACTCTAATATGTTGGGTGAAAACAATCCCGAGCAAATGTCTCTGGAGCAAATTTTTTGTCGTTGATAGGAAAGGATGAATCTTACAGTAAACAATGTGAGAAGGACGAAATATAAGCTGGATATTGTTTCATATCCTGACTTTCCAGAATTAAGATTCCATTTGTCCTTTTTTTCTGTCGTGGCAGGCAAGTCTGATTCAGGAAGAGCTAGTGATCTTTGTTTGTGCTACCACGGGACAAGGAGATGAACCTGATAACATGAAGGTAATATTCATCAAAATACAAGTAATATTAATACAGGTGATTGTATAGCTGAATGTGGCAAACAAAATCGCAGGCCTATGGTACGGTATTGGGCATAACACATACAAAATTTCAACATGTAACCTATGGGGATCGCAGTGAAATGATGTCATGATATTTATGGCTAGAAGTTTTATTTATGAAATGAACTGTATCCCATGTCATCCTGGAAAATGGACTATGGTGGTCATGATTAAGAACATGGCTGCACTTTCTACCAACCAAAAGAGAGGAATATTAAATTTTCTTAAAATGAGATATTTGCTGCAGGCCTCTAGAAACTATCGCATCTTGGACGGGGTGGCTACCTGTATGAATATATATAAATGATTTTTTGTTATATATATGGTCAAGACAGCACTGTATAGCAGGATTGAAGAACAGGGAAGCATGTGGACCAAGGGGAATCATGAAAGAACACTTTGGATATTTCAAAGTCACATATCCTCTATTAAGGGGAAAAGAAATTGTAAAATAATAATGATTTAATTTTTGACATGATGTCAATTTAAAGGAAACATGTATGTATTATGTTTGTCCTCAGAAATTTTGGCGTTTTATAATGAGGAGGGGGCTGCCAGATGACTCACTGACACAGCTCAAGTTTTCTGTTCTTGGTCTTGGGGATTCGTCATACCCAAAGTGAGTATCGGATAAAAGCAAGTTAAACAAAGCAGAACTTGAACGATCGGCAAACTTTTTAGGAAATATTAAATGTATAATTTTAAAGTTCAATTTTTTTTTCTTTCTTTTAACACAATACAATATGAATAAGCTACGTATAGATGGACAAGAAGTGTTTACATTTAATTGTCAAACTGAAATTGCACAGAATAGGGTGGCAATGCATGCAATTTTGTTACATGCAATGAAATTATTGCCATCATTACTATCTCTGAGAAAGAATGCTTGCTATTGCACTAAATAAAATGGTAGTGATAAATGGAACATTTAAATGTAATAAACCAATTTTCCTCTTTCAATAACAGATTTAACTATGTTGCCAAGAAGTTATTCCGACGTTTAATTCAGCTTGGAGCTGCTAGTTTGGTCCCGCTGGGCTTGGGAGACGACCAACATGATCTTGGGTAAGTTATTCTGTCGATAAGCCAGTTCGTAGTCACAATTTTGAGCCGATGAAAGTCATTTGCGCACACCAGAATGTTGGTCTTCAAATTCACTGATAAACGCAATTGTGATCATTTTTAAATCCTTTTGAAATATGCTTGTTATCCAATTTATTAAAGAGCAGCAGAGATTTCATTTACGTTTTGGTTCTTGACAGCAGGCCAAATAATAAGCGATTTGTTTCAAACAGACAATGCAAAAGACATTTTCAAAATTGTGCATTGATGTGGGCTTCTATTCTACATGTATATGGGGGTTTATTTTAGTACTGCAGATTGCTATGTCAGACAAGCTAATGTAACATCTTTATTTGAAAGTATATAAATTAATTGCCTTTCCTAATGATGAACAGGAAATGTCATTTGTTCATTGAGCTAATGCCGATCTGGATTATTGAATCATCTTGACACATGTCGATTTGATCCTACTTGGCTAGGAAGTCGTATCTCATATTCTTTAAAGAGAATCTAGTATAGTGGGGAAGGTGAAGAGCAGGTGACCAAAATTATTGTGAGCTTTCAAATTATTTTCATGGTATTTTGGAAGAATATTATCATAGAAAGTTCCACTGCAAAGGATTGCTCTTTAAATAATATGACACAGAAAGCTGGTATGTTCGGTACCCGGACATCATGTGCACATGTACATATAGTCCCGTACATGCATTTTTTTAGTGCAGTGCATGTTACTCTCAGAAGAATTTGGTAAATTTCTTATCATTTTTTTTTAATTCCAAAATCTCACAGCACATAACGATTCTTAGGTGAATTGTTATCAACCTTTCCCATCACTTTGAGACAGTTTCTTCCACAATTCAATCTCATTTAGCCATAACACTAATTTAGCTTTGAGCGCCGAGTTATTTCCCTCATGGCTCTCCAAGCCTCTTTTTGTTTACATATTTACCCTCTCATTACCATAGTCGCCTTTTGGCATCATAGAACACTGGTGACAAGGGAAACTGATTTTACTGCCATTTTGCAAGAGAACGCCCTCTTTTGTCGCGTTATGTACTGTTGGAAAGCTGGAAACGGTAGTTTTTACATGGATGCAAACACTAGGGGTATTGTTTGAGTTATCTTTCTGAAAACTTTAAATGAAGTATGAGAATCCAGCTTTTTTGAAAAAGTGCCTGGTAACCAGAGAGTTAATATATATTTGTGGACTATCTATTTTTCAGACCAGATGCAGTGATAGATCCATGGTTACAGTCCTTATGGAAGGAGGTCCTGGTCCTCTACCCTCTTCCTGCTGGTCTGGACATCATCCCATCTCATGTCTGGTAAGTACAACTATGTAGCCCATATCAATCAAAGAATTCCTTTAATGATAATTTGGTCAGCATTCCTGGTGAAAATAAGCTACACTGATAGTTATCTTAATCAAATAATCTGAACTCCAAGTGTCCTTGTGAAGGAACTGTGTTTGTAAGCATCCCAGGTAGAGTGAAGTCTCATGAAAATATTGGTATTGATGAAGTCTCGTGTTCCGTCATCCAAAAAAAAGTGGTAGTTTTTTTTTCTTGTTGTTGTTGTTTAGTCCACCTGCCAGATTTAAAGTGCGATTCTTAGAGAGTGCGGAGAATGGTTTCGGTAAAGATGTCATTGACGCACCCACTGAGGGGACCCGTCATGGTTCTGTTACTCCTAGCAACCTGTGTCCATTCCATGCCAAGATGGTGTCCAATGAGAGGCTGACGGGTCCTGATCACTTCCAGGACGTTCGATTGGTCAAGCTAGATGTGAGGGAATCCAACATCAGGTAAGAGTGTTACAGGTCTTGGACCCCCCCCCCCACCCTCAAAAAAAAAGAAAAAAGAAAAATGAAAAAGAATAGAAATTAGATATTATGCCTCTACATGATTTAAAACCCTTGCAAAATCCTGATAACATTTATTTGAGATCTACCTGTATTCTATTCTTCACTATTTTGTTGTTCAGCCTGGATGCCTTCTATTAACAAAACATGTCTTTGGAGGCATTTTGTTGGCCTCCTATCTGTAAACTTTAGCACTCAACATGCCAGCATCCTCCTCAGAGCTTACTTTCAAATCATGTTTTTTTATAGAAATTGTTAAAGCAAAATATTTCAACTATTTACGGGAGACATTCTATGGCATGCTAAAATCGGACCCGGGCTAAAGGGTTAATGAAGTTTTTTCTTTTCAGATATTCTCCTGGAGATGTGGTAATGATTCAACCCAGAAATTCTTCCTCCTCTGTAGATGCCTTCCTCCAACACATGGGGCTTGATCCAGATCAGATTATTACCATCTCACAGAACGTTCCAGGTGAGTTCATACGATCATAAACTCTTCTCGGTTTTATTACCCTCGGTGTGTTATCAGATTTGATTATTTATATCAGGAACCGATCTTAAACTTCACCAGACATAACTTAGATTTAAATCCAGATCCGACGAGAGTCCACTTGATTTGAAGCTTTGTGAATAGAACAGACCATTGACTTGATTGTTAACCCATCCATTGATCCTAGTTATTTTGTATGCTTTATGGGAAAGTCACAACAGGTTGTAAGTTTAACTCTCTACCGCAGACTCCATAGAATATTTCTATGTGGCATGTACAATTTTATCAGACATGCATGGACTAAGAAAATGACACAGGATGTTTGCGCAGTAACTTTTGTACAGTCATATCAGAATCAGGGAAATATGCCTTTAGCACCTATGGGCAATGCAAGCTGTGGGGTACACTTGTGCCGTGGAGATTACGATCAATTGTGATCACAGCATTAGCAATACTAATGATGTAAGCTGACACTGAACATTAAAGTTCCCCTCCACATTTTCTTTTTTGTATGTACAAGCTTGTTTGTAACTACCACTTTTATACGTTTGTAATTTTAATTTTTACTTTTTGATGAAATGTGTGGAATATACTATAAATCTTAAAGACTTTTATTTCTATTGACCTCTTGACTTCCTAATAGATATTCCTCTGCCTCCATCTTGGTTGCTACCTCCCACATGCTCCATCCATTACCTAGCAACCAACTACCTGGACATCAATAGTATCCCAAGACGATCGTTCTTTGAGATGCTTGCCCTCCATGCAAGGAATGACCTAGAGAGGGAAAAATTTCAGGAGTTTGACTCGGCGGAAGGACAGGTAGTTTATTTATACTGTTGTCATGTAATATGCTATGTTTTTAGTCTTGTGGCCCTGTTTGTATGAGTGTCTCTTTCTGGGTTGTTTATATGTGTGTGCGAGTGTAGGAGAAGGGGAGGGTGCATTTAGTTGTTCAGGTTGGGTGACGATTTTAGGAGGTTGGTTTTAAGAGGCCATTTTTATTATGTAACCCAATTTAAAGTGAAATTATTGTTGTCATGAGATTGAATTGTGAAAGAAACTGCATCAAAGTGATTGGGAAAGTTTTCACATCAATTTACAAGAATTGTTGTTTGCTGCAGGAATTTGGAATTAAGAAAATGATAAGAAATAAATCAAATTCTCCTTATGCTGCAGTCACACACACTTGCGTTAAGTTACGTCTGTTTGCGTCCAAAAATTACTTTCTTTTCTGCGGATCTTCATGGATGCCTTCCCGTCATAGTCAGCAGTGGAAATAGTGACAATTTCGTTCATCCAATAAAACAAGGAAATACATAAGAAATGATAGAATAGAAGATGAAATAAGGATAAACCAACAAAAACGTAACTAAATGTAAGTGTCTATGTGACTGCATCATAAGAATAACATGCAACATGGAACTTCACAAAAAAAGGTTCAGTCCAAACATTTCAACTGTTTTGGGGGTTTACATATGACTTTAAGAGCATTTGAAGAGGAATCCTTTGTAGTGGACATTTTGTACTATACAGTGCGTATAAAAAAAAGGTAATCCATATTTAGAGGACCTATGTTCCAATCTGAATTTTTTTGCTGTTCATATGTAACATACAATTATATAAAATGGCTCTGTGATTTTACGCATCGTGGTTGGTCAAAACGCGTCACGTGTGATGCTGTATTTTCGATGCAAAGCACCAGCGTGCATTTTTCGGCGCAAAAAAAGTGATAACACACTCTCATCCGCGTCTTTTTTTACTTTCTTGGATGACAATCATGATGTAGATCTTGAGCTACTTACCAAAAATTCCAAGGGATGATCCCTAGGAATTTTTTTTGTAAGTAACTCAAGATCTACTAGATCTAGCAAAATGTCACAATTTTATAAAAGCATTAATACACTTCCCTGTATTGTGCGATTAAACGTAAACGCAGTGATCACTTGATGCTTTGGATGGAGCTCGTTGCAGCGCGACCCCTATCGAAAGCTATCTTGCGGTGCACTGCATTCACCACTAACGCACGCTCAGGCGTGTGTTAATGCTATAATAACGAATTCTCCACCTCTCCAATGAAACCTTTCTTGAATCATAAATGTAAAGTATAACTGAGTAAAATGCAAATGAAGATGAAGGCACAAAATCCATTTTTCCAAGTTTTAAGAAATTTAAAGAATACTGAGTAAAAGCTGTCCCTGCTGCCCAAGAGCAGTGAGTGATGTGTAACTCCTTTGAAAGCATCCACTCAGTCTTTCATCCTCTGACAAAAACTTGGGGAAATGGATTTCGTACCTGTCACCTTCATTTGCAATTTTTCTTTCAGTAATTTGTTAAATTTATGATTCAAGAAAGGTTTCACTGTAAAGGTGAGGAGTTTGTCTTTAATAATACAAGTATGTAAAAATAAATTTAAAAAATAAATCAGCTGAGAATATGGCCCCTCCAAAAATGGATTACCTTTTTTTTTATATACGCACTGTAATATTCTACCTAAATACCATGAAAATAATTTGAAAGCTCACAATGATTTGTGTTCACCTTTCCCACTCATGAAGTGCCTAGACACAATAGACCAGTTTACTAACATATTCAGATTTTATGCATACTTTTTCATGGCGACATAGTAACAAGGTATTCAAGCAACCTGTAATAAAAGAATAAACTACAATACATGGAATCCAGTTTGCATATATTAGTTGTTCCTATGATGGGCAAGCCTCTGTCAAGCTTTCAGGTTGTCAAGAACAACCTTTGTTTAAAAAGTATGCATACAATTTTAATATGTTTATTACTGGTCTCTTGATTCCATTCACCTCTTCCGAGGAATTGTATTTCAAAAATCTAAATGTGAATTGCATTCATTCGGTAGGGGAGACCGGGGACAAATGTAACACGGGGCAATTGTAACAGAGGCTCCCATTCCTAGCAGAAACACGCTATAAACTTAAAATTGGAGAGAGATTGATTATACATTCAAGTTATGAAGTTCTGAAGTTCTCTAGTAAGTGATCTAAATTATAAAAAAAAAACAAGAATAACAACTTGAGGCTCTGATTACAGTGAAACAAATGATAAACAAACTAAAGCACTTTTTTTTCGGAAAATATCATATTCATTGCATTTCTAACAAAACGTATTAGACAGATATGTTCAAAGTTATTGAATTTTCATGTCTGAGATTATAGGTATGGTTACTTTTTGTTTTTTTAAAGCATATAATCGACAATACATTCAAAGTTATAAAGTTCTGATACTTGAGCTTATCAACGAGTCTTTTCTTTGCTATTTTTCTTTATATCCAAGTCTACTCCTATTTACAATCTTGGCATTAAAAGAACGTAATGGTCACTCTCTTCATATTTTTTACTTTTTTCTTTTCCAGTAAAGTAATATAATTAATAAAAAAAAACAACAACAACAAGAATAAAAACTTGAGGCTCTGGTATCTCACTTTGCGGAGACGTCTCCGCGATAGAATAGAAAATTTTGTTTTCGCGACGGACAGAATGTATTAAAAACGTCTCCAATATCGCGGAGACGTCTCCGAGACGTCTCCGCCACAATTTATGAAAAAAAATCCGTCTCGAGATTTAGGAGACGTCTCCGAGACGTCTCGATACGTTTCTAATATTATTTATCCATCGCGGAGACGAAATTTCTATTCTGTCGTGGAGACGTCTCCGCGAAGTGAGATACCACCATAATTTTCATGTCGGAGGTTGATGGTTTGTTACCTTTTGTTTTTGTAAAGCATTATAATTAAAAATTCATTCAAAGTTATGATGCTTGAGCTAGAGGGTGCTATCTCACTTCGCGGAGACGTCTCCGCGACAGAATAGGATCTTGTCTCCCGACGGATAAATAGTATGGAGACGTCTCCGAGACGTCTCCTGAATTTCGGAGACGGATTTTTTTTTTTTTTTTTATAAATTGTCGCCGAGACGTCTCTAATACTAGCTCCATGGTTCAGAGGTTTCTGATTATGTTTTAATTATGTTTACAGGAAGCAACAAATTCCGGGACAATTGTAATGTTTTTTATGTAATTTGCAGGGCCACGGAGCCTGGGAGGGCTTCGTCAGCGAACGTGTACAAAAAACGGAAAAAATGACCATACATTGTGTGATTTTTAGTCTGTTCAGCCCCCCCCCTCCCCACTCCCCTCCTCTTGCCGGTCAGCTCCACTTCCAAAAAGGCTCCGCGGCCCTGATTGGTTATTTAATAGCTTGGTGTTGATTCAGCGGAAATCTGCTTTAACCGAGTTCCTACGGGAGTTACTTTAACAGAAACAGGGGCAATTGTAACAGCTTGTTACAATTGCCCTGGCAGAGGTGACCATATTTGGAGAGATTTTTTTTCTATCTTAGCTTCGGTATTCGTCGTTGAAAACTTTAGCAAAATATGGCTAGAACATAATTTCTAAATATACAAAAATGACAGCCGTAGCTCATCCACATATTTGTCCAGAAGAAAAACAATGGTAATGGTGAAATATTACTTTTATGCTCAAAAAAACGGTTTTTTCCGCTGTAGAAAGTTCCCACGAACTGTTAAATCTGCTAACACTCATACAGCATGTGGAGCGATTAAATGCGCATGTTCTAGTTGCAAGGGATTTTAA
>CALNVZ010000649.1:14863440-14886263 GCA_940671915.1 Paracentrotus lividus | reverse complement strand
TTTATTTAGTTTTAAGCAAGTATTTAGCTTCAATATAGCTGATAGGTCAAATTTGGAAAAAACTGTTACAATTGCCCCAGGTCTCCCCTATTGCTAGGTTTGACAAACTTTTTGGCTTGATCCATGATGAATTCAAATCACTTTCTTACTTTTGAAATGCATATAAAGAATTAGGTTTCAAAAGTCAGAAAGCAATTTGCAAAATTGATTTCCATACATGAAACCTATGATCTATGCAAATAACTTTCTGTCTTTTGAAACACAGTTCTTTGTAACAGGTGAATGAAATCAATTGTATCTTGGCACTTCACAAGGACTGCATTAAATTTAGTTACATTATGAAAGTGGCCTATTCTGGTTTGGTGGTTGTGTAATAGGGGAGGAGGATGGTTATTGCCAAGTTGGTTCTGGTAACATTATGGGTGGTATCTTACTTCGTGGAAACAAAATTCAGACAGATTTGCTAGCATGGCATTGTCTCCTCTTTTTCCGCGACGAAATCTTTTGTCCCACGTACAAAAGGTTACGTTGCACAAAAGACGGATTAGCCAGCATGGCATTGTACTATATCTTTCTCCTTTGGCCCCAAAAATCCTCGCGGAGACAGCAGAGGAGACAGATGTAGTGCAATGCCATGCGGGCAAATCTGTCTCAATTTTGTTTCTGCGAAGTGAGATAGCACCCTAATAGGGGAGGAGAGTACATGTAGTTGTTGCCAAGTTGGTTCTGGTCATTATGCTAACTGCAACCCCCCCCCCCCTTGTTTGCTTGAGTAGTAATGCCCTTGGTGTTTAATGTAAATGACTTGCCGCCTGAATGGCATAACTCACTATGTAAATACACCATTACCACCAAGTATCATTGAACAATACAACCCTAAATGCATGACTGCACTGCATTCCAAGAAGCCCTGTAAAGGATTCACCTAACATCCAGCATGCTACAAGCACACACCCTAAAGACTGAAGGTCATCCACACTTGGATAGTATGCATGAGAGGCATTTCTTCTGACAGACAAATAGTGATATCCCCCAGCTAATACCAAACCTCAAATTGTAATCAGAAGTCAACAATGTTATGGCCCTTTACGAAAACACAACTGTTTTTCTTCAGTCTACCATATTGTAAGTTCTGTCAATGACACATCATTTGCCCCTGCGACAATTGCTCTGGCCTTTACTTCGTCTGAGATATAGGTTGTGGGTTGCAATAGGGTTTAATGTTAGGCTTAGGGTAGGGTCTACTGTCAAGTCAAGGGTTGAAGTTAGTCATTTGATTTGTGTATGGAATTTACAGCAGAGCAATTGTTGCCAGAGAAACTGTCGACTACTTGTTCTGTCAATTTGACTGTGATATTACATTGAAATCCTCTCTGTTCCTTTAATTATCTTCAGCAAGAGCTGTACTCCTACTGTAACCGTCCTCGTCGGACAATCCTGGAGACACTCCAGGATTTCCCTCACGTGAGCACCACCATACCGTTTGAATACCTCCTTGATCTCATACCAGCAATACAACCAAGAGCTTTCTCCATAGCATCCTCACCAACGGTAAGCCTCATGACTATCTCACACATCGAAATGCCTACAAGCTCGTACGTACAGAGCTAGAGGACAATGCATTTTGATTGTTGGGCGCTCTGATTAGCTATCGCGTGAAGCTCCGCCTCCTGGTTGCGATGACTGAAGTGCGTTGACCGTAACTGAACAACCTGATTCAGCTGTTCCCGAAAGACCGCTTTTATCGTGCGCGCTGTCAATCATAACCAACGTGGACCATTTCGCAAGAAAAACTGCAAGACTCGACTTCACAAAACCTGTTAACGGAAAGCCACTGTTAAAATACTTTTTAGTATAAAGAAGAGAAATATATAAATAGATCGAATCGTGCATTCCGTGAATGGAAATAAAACAAAAGAAAAAAATGAGGACTTACCAAAAAAATAAGTGACGAGTCTAAATTTTATCGTGACTATTGTTCATTCGAATGCACAATGGTAGTGTATTTCATATGCTAACGTGATCATTCGAGCGTCATGCATATTTGTGGAGTTAAAAATTCAACGTGTCTCATCTCTCCTCTTTCTCTTTCTCTCTCTCTCCCTTCTGTCTGTCTATCTGTCCTCTCTTTCTTTTTATCTTTCTCCTTCAAGTCAGCAAAATAACTCAGAACTTCATCCATGGTCTAAATGACTACAATGTTGCGACACTTATTTCCATGAGCAAGGCATTCTGTCTACATTGCTTTTCTCAACCTAGATGTAAATTGATACCAGGATATGCTCTAACAATATTTACATTGGGCAATCTGTTATAACTAGGGAAATATCGGAAAGTACTAAAAGCTGAACCATGTGGCAGAGCACTAATTGAAATAATATTGTCATTGTAACATTGTTATTTAGAATCTTGAAGTTCCTTCGGTACTATTGTTGCCATTATACATATTCTAAACTTGATAATTCTTTGTTTGCAGGCACATCCCGGTGAGATTCATGTTATGATGGCAGTAGTTAAGTACAAGACTAAATTAGTGCGGCCAAGAGAGGGCTTATGTTCTAACTGGATAGCAGGACTAAAACCGGAAGGTAAATTAAAAACTCTCAATTTCTGATTCTAGTTTTTCATTCAACAAGTTTAATGTACTAGGTGTTTACGAAAGACATTTAAAATTTGTTTTATTAATTCATGTGGCTTGAAAGTTGTTTGACTGTATTCTATTGAATGTCTTTTAATTATCATTCTAAACTTGATATTTTGTAGCCAATCATACTCTTGAATATTCAGTTAAAATCAGATTTGATTCTATTGAAATTGTCTTTGTTTGCCAAAATTTATCATAACCTATTACCTTTGACCTTTGAATTATCAGATTGAACTCAGAATCAGTTTTGACTTTTGAATATTGAATTCAACATAACCTTTGACCATTGAATTTACTGAAATCAAGATTACCTTTGGCCTTGAATTAACTGAACTCAGCATTACCTTTGCCCTTTTGGATATTGAATTCAACATAACCTTTGACCTTTGAATTTAAAAACTTGACATTACCTTTGACCTTTTGAATCAAATGAACTTGACATTATCTTTGACAGGGGTGATATTCCTGGGATTTAAATCGGATTTGCGATTTTTATTTATTTATGTGTTTGTTTTCATTTTTTCATTTTTTTTTTTTTTTCATTTTCATTTTTTTTTTTTTCATTTTTTTCATTTTTTTTTTTTTTCATTTTTCATTTTTTTTTTTTTCCATTTTTTTTTTTCATTTTTGTTTTCTTCACTTTTTTTCTTCATTTTCCCCCTTCAGGTATGCGCAAAATTGCACAATTTAAAGTTCCCAAAATGCAAAAAGTCCCTACCGTGGGAGGGGAGACACCCCTCTCCCACACCTTCTTCCCCTCAGGCGCTTCGCTCCCTGGGGCTTGGACGCTTCGCTCCCTATTATGTCTATTCTTTTTTCAAGAGTTTTGACCTTTGAATTTACTGAACTCAACATTACCTTTGACCTTTGAAGTGACAGAACTCAAGATGATGACCTTTGACTTTAAAATTAACTTACAGCAACATAACCCATGACCTTTTTAATTCACTTTTACTCAACATTACCTTTGACTTTTACTGAACACAACATTAGCTTTGACCTTTGAATTAACTGAAGTCAGGATTACATTTGAATTAACTGAACTCAACAATTAACTTTGACCTTTGAAGTATTGGAATGAACTCAAGATTAGCTTTGACTTTTTAATATCATACTGATTATTACCTTTAACCTCTAAATTAATTGAACTTGGCTTACCTTTAATCTTTTAATTCACTAAACTGAAGATTACCTTTGAATTAACTGAACCCCAGATTACATTTGACCTTTGAATTAACTGAACTGAAGGCAACCTTTGACCTTTGAATTTAGTGAATTGAATTACTTGTTTTTGACCTTGGCACACAGATGGAGTCGGGATACCCATCTGGACCAAGAAGGGTACCCTCACGTTCCCATCTTCCGGTACTCCCGTCATTATGGTCGGACCAGGAACGGGTGTGGCCCCATTCAGGAGCTTCTGCCAAGAGAGGGCAGCACATCATATAGGAGGTAAATATGATTTGCTCAGTACATCTGGAGAGAGTTTCATGAAAGGACTTGTCAGACGTTTTATCCAACAAACTGTTATAAGCTACTGAAATGCTTGCATCTGATTGGCTGAGAGCAAATTTGTTGGATAAAATGTCCGACAAGTCCTTTTAATGAAATGCCCCCCTGATTCACACTTCAAATCTTTCTGTAATATCATGTGGTAGCGATGACGGGAAAGGCTGTAATGTACTTTAATCATGCAGACAACTTTAAGGGGGCATTTAGAGGAATCGATTAAAGGAAAGAATGAAGTTAAAATTAATTTGAATGGACACTTTGACAAAAGGCCACAAAGTGATTTTAAGATCTCATTTTTCTTGAGATATACATGTATGTTTATGCCTCCGCGACGAAGTCTCGCCGGAGGCATTATGTTTTTGGATTGTCCGTCCGTACGTCCATCCATCCCGCTTTCGTTCTCATGATAACTTAAGAACCGTCATCTTAAGAACCATCATCTTCATTCTTGGTACATGTGTGCCTACTGGGGTGACAATAATCTGATTACATTTTGGGGTCACAAGTTCAAAGGTCAAAGATCACAGAGGTCAATAAATAGGAAAATATACCTTGTTCTAACAATAACCCAAGAACCATTTCACTAATCATGTTCATACGTGGAATATGTGTGCATACTGGGGTGATAATGGTATGAGTAGATTTTGGGGCAAGGTCGAATGTCACATACATGTAGGTCAATAAATATGTGAAAATAGCTCGTTCTCATGATAACTCAAGAACCGTTTAATGGATCATCTTCATATTTAGTACATGTGTGCATACTGGGGTTTCAATGATCTGATTTGATTTTGGGATTATTAGGTCAAAGGTCAAGGTCAAAGATGTCTTTGTATAAATGAAAATGAATAGATGGATGTGCCATATATTTCTGATCTGGCAATGGCGGAGGCATAAATTTCGACCTTGCGCGGTCGAGGTGTCGTCTAGTTCATAATATAACTTTCTTTCTATCTGACCATAAATTCAAGCATCAAAAGTTTGTATTTTTACATTTATCAAAGCTATACCCCAGCTTTAGATGCTTTAAATATATACTGACATACATAAATATATTCATTTCTTCATATCTTCCCTCTTACAGACCACTTGCTGTTCTTTGGCTGTAGAAACCAAAATCAAGATTTTCTTTGCAAGGATGAGTGGTTGAGACTTGAAGATGCCTGTCTGCTTAAGATAGTCACGGCTTTCTCTAGAGATCAGGTGAGGATGAATAAAGCATAGAAGGGGGCCATGTCTCATCATTGGTTGCATGCAGTGGCAGATCCAGATGGGGGCGCAGGGGATGCGGGCCCCACTTTTGAAAACCACTCGTTGACGGTGATGTTAAAATAATTGTTGGCCATGGTGGCCCCCCCTCCCCCCCCCCCCCCCCCATCCTGGAATCCTGGATCTGCCAGTGTGCATGAAATAGTAATTTGATAAATTATTTATCTATTCTTTGTTAACTTGGCAACATTGATATTTTAATAATATGCTCTTTTGATGATAGCATCATAAAACTTTGTTCTTTAATTGGCTAAAATTTAACAAGCATGCTATGTACAAGGATGAGTGGTTGGAACTTCAAAGCTTTCATAACTTTATGCTATGGATCATTAGGGAATGACTTTGAAGAAGCATAGAAGAAGGTCATTACTTCCAAAGTTCAGAGTAGGATCTATTTAAGGGGTAATAGTATTCTTTTCTGCCTCAAATTGGCACTGTTGATATTCACTGCAATTCTATGTCCATTTGCAGTATTTTTAAATACTTCTGATACTAGGTCTAAACTTTTTAAAGAATTATCAGTATATGGAGCCTGATATGCTTATGTCATATGAGAAATATGTAAACTATAGATGTTCTAATTTCTTCCTTTTCACTTTCTTCATGAAATTCACAGGAAGATAAAATATATGTGCAACATCGGATAAAAGAAAATGGCGCCATCTTGTGGCCACTTCTGAACAGGAGTGAAGCATCTGCAAGGATATATGTGGCAGGGTAATTAATATGAATTAATGTTTTTGCTTATAGTATGAGTTTTGATCTTTTGCTGTTTATTTATTTCTTTTCTTTTATTATCATCTCATCTTCAATTTATTACATTTTAATGGTTGTTCTCTTTCCTTTGTGTTCATTGTTGTACTTGTTTTTTTGTATCCTTGTTAATATTTCAAGTGCACTTTGTTATGAAGTTGTTTTTTTTTATTATATGAAACGTAGCAATTAAGGTTTGACGATGATTCAAGTTCCATGAATGAATGAGTGATAAATTTATTTATTTTGATTTTGTGATCTCGCTTGCTAAATGCTCTCATTCATGTTATGTGGTGTAAATTACATTTCCGTAGAAGAATATTAGTCTGTATAACCTTGCGATTGTTTATTATGAGACATATTTTTTTTAAATACACCTCTATTACTTTGTCAAGAATCATTCAAAATAGCAATCTCATGTAAGATACATGTTCCAGTGTCTAGGATACATATAGTCCAGGGCATTCTCACAAAAAGGGTTGTAATCAATCCCCAAAATCACAATGGCCAATCAAGACCGAAAGATTGACCAGTAAGTTATAACAATCTTACAGGGCCTGTGGGGTGTAACACAAAGACTTACGATTGATTAAAAGTTAAGATTGATTTTTTCATGGTAGCCTCATCATGGATAGGATACTCCAAAGTTGATGATCTTAATCCTTACCCTAGCCCTAACCATATTCTTAATCATATCCAAGTCCTAATCCAAGACTGTACCTGGTTTTCAAATGAGGCTACCGAGAAAAAATCAATCGTAACTTTTAATCAATCGTAAGTCTGTGTGTTACACCCCACAGATCTTTAAACCAAGCATAACACAATGGTGGGTTAAAATTCACATTGGGAATCTTGTCACACACAATATTACTCATGAAATGCTCTCCATTTATTCTGAGATATTCAACCTTTACTATGTATCAGACTACACAAATGCTTAACGCTTCTGATTTTTTTGTTTAACAGGAATGCAAAGCAGATGCCAACTGCTGTGAGGGAAGCATTTATGTATGTGGTCCAATCAGAAGGAAGCCTGAGTGAGGAGGAGGCTGAGAAGTTTATATGCGAGATGGAGAGGAGGAGACTCTTCCAGATGGAGACGTGGTCATGACAACGGAAAGCATCATTCTATTCTGTGGTGCTGTCATCAGGAGGGCTACACAGAGAGATTTATAAGCAAGATCAGAAAGGTAGCTCCTCCTAACCAAATCATTGTCAGACATCTACTTGGTACTCTCAGGGAAGGAGGAAGAAAAGAAGGAGAGTTTTTGAGCGAGATGGGAAGGTGACTGCTTCAATCCAAACCATGGCAACAGTTGACGTCATTCTGTTCCGTTATGCTCTCAGGGACAGGAGATGGAGGAGAGAGAATCACAAGAGAGATGGAAAGGTAATTCTCCAACTACAGATATCACCAATACAATGGAAGACGTCATCGTGGCTTGTTGTCCTATTGGTAGAGAAGAAGGCAACAATAAATCCAGGAGGCAACAAGATGCATAAATAAGGTGGAGAAGAAGAAAGTTCATCCAACAGGAATATAACTTCTCTATTTCTAACCATGTTCATAACAACAGCAGACGCCTTTGTTATATCTTCTTTATAATTCCTTTCAGGTGCAGTATCTAGTCATGGCTATCATCAAACGGTCATGCATATTACTGTCAGAATTTTTTTTTTCTTGTATCATGTCTCCAGTAATGCTCAAATTGCCCAGTATGTAGATTTATATTATATTATACAGAGATTTCTAACAAAACGAAAAATGTCTTTTTCCCCCTTCTTTTTTCGTGTAAGAGCTATGAAAGCTCAAAAGAATAACCAACAGTCCTTTTCCTTTTTTTGGGGGGTATGTTTATGTTAATATAATTTGAGAAACTTGGCGAAGCGTTGTGGAATGTAAGATAATTTTATTTCATAGTGGTGTATATAGATACATATTCCTGGGATGTTTTATATTCCTATTGGACTTCTAAAAGCATTCAAGGTCTACATATAGGTATTGATATCCATTTATTTTGATTCACAATAAATACATACAGACATGGCTGCCTGAGAGATGTTAATCTAATTTAGCTCTTTGATATAATAGAATATAAAGAGAAGATTATGTAAGAAGATTATTTAAAAGGCCTCTGAATTATTCGCCTTCTGCAAGTTTGAATTATGCAAGATTTACTGTAGTGTAAAATGTAGTGTGCATGGGGTAGTTGCTATGGTTGACAAGAGTGCATACAAACTGGCTATTATAAACCACTGTTCCATCAAAATACATTCTATGGTAAATTCCATTTGGTGTAAACCCACTATGAATAATGCCTGTTTGGTCTTATTTCCACTTTGCCTTTATGCCATTTTGTCTAATTCCCATTTTGTCTGATTTCCACTTGGTCTCACATCACTTGGTCAATTCTAGTAACAAACTGGTAATAGACGAAATATTCATTTCGGAGTTCAACAAAAAAGCAATTAGACAATTTGGCTATTAGACAAATTGATTTTTGGGCTGGGTGGTCATTAGACCAAGTGAGAATTAGACCAGGTATGTATTACACTTAGGTGAAATTAGACCAAATTTTTAGTAGACCTAATGGGATTAGCCCATAGACCGGTGGATATAAACCATTCTTGGGCACATAATTTATGGCTTCTTGAATTTTGTGCTGGTTCTTCACCCAATTGAAACCTGAGCGCTATGGGAAGCAAAAGTTAATCTTATTTCTGACTTCCCTGTGTGAGTGTTCACACTTTCCCTGAGATTGTGGATGATATGCACTGCTCCTGATGATCTTGATACCTCTTTTCTTAAGTAGCTTTTCTACTGATCCTCTAAACTCACTGCCCTGATCGCACTGAATTATCCCTGGGATGCCGTGGTCACAGAACATTCTATTTAGGGCCTCGCCGACATTGATACTTGTTTTGCGGGCAATTGGTCTGAGAAGAAGAAAACGCAAAAACATATCAATCACAGATAAAATGTACCTATGTGCCTTTCCTTTGAGCATTACCTGGTCTTTGTTCATGTCTATTAAGTCTATCTTGAAGTCTAAGTTCAGGTTAGTTTATAACCCCTTTCCAGCATGTAATCAAAATTTTTTCCCTGTTCGTTTTCAACATTGAAAACATCCAGGTTGATACAATTTGAGAAACAAAACTGATAACAGCTTAGCAATTATCCTAGGTGACAGCTGGCATTTAGAGACTCATATTCCCTCGGCGCACCCACATTACCCTTAGTACAAGTAATTCCCTCTGTTAATTCTTCTCTCGCTGAGCTGCCTCCTTAACATCCTCCTTCCCATTTTTTTTACCTCGGCATCAAAATCCTGGCTATGGTCAGTCTACCTCCTTAGAGTACTTTTGTAGGACCTCCTCATCCATGTTGTGCACTCTTCTATTCCAAACGATTCGGTGAGCAAATTGTGGGGAAAGAAGACTCTTAACTTGAGCAAGAGACGGAGACTATGTAGGGCATACTTCATTTTCCCTTCAAGTTTAAAGTATAGAAGAAAGTACTTGTATAGCCTGGTGGTTCGGGCACCGTCTCCGAACTTTCTAGCATCCTCAAAGTCGATATTCTTCCTTGAAGACTCGATTATGGTGCTCATTTTCTCTATCTAGTTCAACATTTGTATCTTCTTCCCCCACATTATTAACTCCTCTATTCCAAACGAGTTGGTGAGCAAGTCATGGGGAAAAAAGACACTTAACTTGCGCAAGTAGCCGGAGGCTATGTAAGGCATATTTTGTTTTGCCTTCAAGTTTGACATACAGAAGGAAATACTAGTAAAGTCTGATTGTTCGGGCACCGTCTCCGAACTTTCTAGCGTCCTCGAAGTTCATCCACAGTAGACACATGCTTAGAGCAGCAGAGCTATAATTGAATATGGAATCTTCTGTGCTTTGTGGGATGGGGTCATTGTGGGTTTGTGTTGGATGGTGCTGGTTGATATGTTTCCGGAGAGTATTCTGCTGAATATATTCTTTTTTTACAGTGAGGACATGTGTGTTTGGGTTGTTTGTCATATTGTGGACCCTCATGGAGGGCGTATTTGTCAACTATTTCGGTCGGTTGCGCCGAAACATCAACTGCTATATTTGCAGAATCCTTTATGTTTCAGGTCGGCTGCGAATGAACATCTTCCATGCCAAAATGATATATTGTAGCCACCACACTAAGGGACTACATTGTTACCAACACATTACAAGATATTTAACCACCTTGTGATATGGGAAACGTTTATTTTCTATACATCTATGCACTTTTGATGTCCACACATCAGATGTCTTCAAGTTCAGTAACATTTGTTGTTTGAAATCCTTCCTCTGATGAAGTATAGGCCCATACATTGAGAACTATGTCCTTGGAGGCAGTAAAACCATTGTCAACTCTACCTGTCCACCTAATAATATGAACTGTTTCAGACAAAATTTTCAAATGATAACTATGGTCATTATCAATAACATGACTGAGATCAACTTAATTTGTTTTTATTCCCTATGCTTCTTCTTAAGTGGAACTTTTACAAATGAACTTGGTGCTCTT
Organism: Paracentrotus lividus; assembly: GCA_940671915.1. Taxonomy (NCBI): domain Eukaryota; kingdom Metazoa; phylum Echinodermata; class Echinoidea; order Camarodonta; family Echinidae; genus Paracentrotus; species Paracentrotus lividus. The sequence goes on along the minus strand of CALNVZ010000649.1, from coordinate 14,875,536 downwards.
CGATAGTTTTCATTTGAATCATGATTGTCAGAATCATGCTTGTCCATGTTATGATTTTTGGACTCTTTGCTTCTTCTTATGCTGGATCTGCAACACTTGGACTTGTTATTATGGGACATTGTTCAGGTAAATTAGGATGTCGATTGAGTCTGCTTGTCTACCAATAAGAGATCCTATGATCAATTCATATGCAATTGCATATCGCATATTTTCCATGAAAGATGGTTTGTTGGAAAATCAAATTAAATTTCCAAAGCTAAACATTTTGCAAAGAGGGCAATACATACTCCACTGCCGGTCCCTACCCTTGCCGATGTACAGATGGTCCAAGAGGTCACTCCTTCACATTCAGAGCCGTAGATGTTAACATGTGCACCCTTGTTTCTGAAATACAATACTGTTCCTGTCAGTCATTATTCCAGTAAAATTGAATCACAATGTATTCTTTCGTTTATTCCTCTGAGCAGCAGATTTCATTTTGAAAAAAAGTTGATTGGCTTACAACTAAATAGGTATAAAAGCCTGCCTGACATTATGGATCTATTTGCCTTTCAAAAATGGTGAAAATCCTCGTACACCTGGAATTGTCCTTAAAACTATTCACGTCTTTGGTGGGGATATTTGCTCCAATGTTCTTTACGAGCAGCTTCTTGTTCCCCCCCCCCTTTTTTTTTTGCTGATTGCCAAGTTGTAAACTTTCCAAATGTATTGTTCAATGTCTATGTGTTGGTCATGTCTACACATGGCAACATGATATTCTAGTATAATTGATATAACTGTCCTCTGCTGCTCTCTTGCTCTCTTTTCATTGTCTCAATTGCAGCAATTGGAAAATATCATTTCATATTTTGTAGGACTAGGATTCAGCCACAATTGGTTTCATAGATTCAGGCATCTGACCCAGATATTCCTGGTAAATATCTTGCTTTGCATATCCATGGGGTACGGTACGCAGATTTCATCTTTATGAGGCATGCTATCTCCCCTATTTGTAATGTAATCTTCAAGCCAGTTTAGGCTGTCATCGTGGCCAGACATTTAAATTTGCGTCTGTTGTATCATGAAGATGCAACACTTTCAATCCTACATGCAGCAGATTTCATTTTGTAGAAAATTAATTTGCCTACACCTAAATGGTTATAAAAGGCCACATGACTAGTGAGGCATGCTACATGTATCTTCCCTATTTGTAATGTATTCGTGAAGCCAGTTTAGGCAGTCATGCTCCTGTTGTGATATTGTGAAGATGCAACACTTTCAATCCTCCATGCAGCAGATTTCAATTTAAAGAAAGTAGACTTGCCTACTCCTAAATAGGTATAAAAGGCTATCTCGCATTGAATTGCTCCATTTGCAACCGGAAAATGGCAGAAATCCTCAGATGACTGGAATTGTCCATAGAATCATTCATGTCTTTGGTGAGGAGATTTGCTCCAATATTCTCAAAGAGCAGCTTTCACATCACCTATGGGCAAGTTTTTCATACAATTATGTGGGCATTTACACTTGAATGAAGTGCCTTTTTCATTGAAGTCTTACCAGTCTTTTATAAGCCTTCTTTCTCTTTTGAGAAGCTGATGTATTATGCAGACGAGCAACTACTTCAGAGGACTGAACATAGTTTTCTCCGCTGTCTTCGCTAGAAGAAGATATAATTGAAAGTCTGTCACTGCTTTCATCAAAACTGCTATCTGATTCCTCTTGCTCATTTTCCATCATCCAGCAGATGGATCTAATCCATGCTTGCTCTTTGTTAAAGTCGCAGATGTATAAACAGGTACCGGTAGTTGTTCAATTGTTATTGTGGCTGCCTTTGTAAAACTTTCTTACGAAGGAGTTTCGTCTAGTTATTAAGTCCAACTATTGTTATTCGCATGTACAACGATAAACTCAATGCCAGATACAACTTGCTGAAATCCAACAAACTTCTGTTTTATTCAGCAATCCAGCATACACACGTTGCAAGATCGAATGAGAGTGAGTGAGATACAATCTGTAACAAGAATGAATAAACAATCAATAATAAACAAAATGTAAAAACATACAAATGAACTGAATTAATATTTCCTACTATGGTTATAACCAGAAACTATCATTTTGAGATGAATTAAATATGTTAATTATCTTTGTTCCAAATGAATAAATATTGAATGTTGAAATAACATGTCTAGCTATAATTTAATTGTTATCAACACGGAGAATCAGATTATTAGTGTTCAAAGAAAACACAAGCTTGATCACTACTTAATAAGAATGATTGTACTATTATGAGAAACAGGGTAATTATGTCTTATCCATAAATTATCAACCAAATATAACAAGTATACTAGATATTCTAACACAAGATTAAAGTTAGATCAGATTAAAATAGCAAAAATAGCAATATGACTGAATCCTACATTCACTACATGCAGTAAACTACCTAACCGAAGGAGAAAGTAAATACAGATTAGTGTGACATGCCCTAACTTACATAACCAACAAACAAGCCTTCTTTGTTTCCTACCCAAACCCAGGTTCTATAGCTCTAAGCTTAACTACTACTGTATCACTTCTTAAACACACTTATTCTATACTTTGCAGTATCATGGAAATAACATACTTGTATATATCGCAATCTTAATTAAATTCCTATTCCTTCCAATAAAGACAAAGAAATTATCTTCCCTATGCTATACATTATAATCTATACACGCTACACACTCTTTGCCTACATACACTTACACAACTCTTCATAGTAGGCCTACATCATAATCTTAACTAACTAAAACACTTCAAAATTTAACTCACAAAAATTGTTGCAAGATGACGTATTAAAAAGGAAAATGTCATTTCACATTTTGTAGAACTGGGATTCAGCCACATTTAGTGTTGTGGAATCAGACCTAGATATTCGTGGTATATATATATATACATTGTATAATCTTGCTTTTCATATCCATGGGGTACATGTAGTCAGACTTTATATTTGTGAGGCATGCTGTCTCCTCTGTTTGTAATATATTCTTCCAGCCAGTTTAGGCGAGTCATTATGGTCGGACATTTGCGTCTATTGTGATATCTTGAAGATGCAACACTTTCAATCTTACATGCAGCAGATTTCAATTTAAAGAAAGTAGACTTGCCTACTCCTAAATAGGTATAAAAGGCTATCTGACAATGCATTGCTCCATTTGCAACCTGAAAATGGTAGAAATCCTCAGATGATTGGAATTATCCATAGAACCATTCATGTCTTTGGTGAGGAGGTTTGCTCCAATATTCTCAACGAGCAGCTTTCAAATCACCACTGGTCAAGTTTTTCATACAATTATGTGGGCATTTACACTTGACACAATGTGCCTTTTTCATTGAAGTCTTACCAGATTTTGATATATAAGCCTTCTTTCTCTTTTGAGAAGCTGATGTATTATGCAGACGAGCAACTACTTCAGAGGAATGAACATAGTTTTCTCCGCTGTCTTCGCTAAAAGGAGATATAATTGAAAGTCTGTCACTGCTTTCAAAAGGTCTCCAAAGATTATCATGGTGATTTTGTAATTATTAGAGATGGAAGTTTGTTCCCTCAAGTCCACAGCTACCTTGAAAGGGGAGGTGTTTCCACAGACCTTGATGCATCATCTTTGGAGACTCTTCGGAAAGATGCTATTTATTACTCATTGGATGTCCTTTAGCATCAGAAAGAGAGCATCAGTGAATTGCGTGACTGTTTTTGCATGCACCATTTTTATTTTATTATATTTTATGCATACCACTCGAGTTGGCTGTCCTTGTTGTTCTCTTAGGGGAGCTCCCTCGTATGGGGATGGTGCCTCTTGAAATATGAAAATGAAGAATATTGTTTGTGAAAAAATGGAATTCCTTATGAAGGACTTTTCACATATTTGGAAAAACCAAAGCACATCTGAAATCATTGGACAATGAGCATTCTAAAAGATATTTGAATAATAGTAATGATCAGTTATAGCACATAATACAAAAGCCTCTGTGCCCTTTCCAAAAAGATATTTACAAAGGTACATCAACTTTAATATAAAAGACATAAAGCTTCAGTGCAATACAAAAGGATACAAATGATTGTCAAGGGAAGACAACTCCCTGCTTGCCAAGGTGGCTCGCAGAAATGTCTCCAAAGATTCTCATGGCAATTTTGTAATGATTAGAGATGGAAGTTTGTTTCCTCATCTCCACATCTTCCTTCAAAGGGGAGGCATTTTCACAGAACTTGATGCATCATCTTTGGAGACTTTTCAGAAAGATGCTATTTATTACTCATTGGAAGTCTTGAAGCATCAGATAGAGAGCATCAGTGAATTGCATGACCGTATTTGCATGCTTTAATGAATTGATTTTATTTTATTTTGTTCATACTCCTTTTGATTGATATTCTCGTTGTTTCCTTAGGGGAGCTCCCTGGTATGGGGGTGATGCCTGTTAAAGTATGAAAATAAAAAATATTGTTTGTCAAAAACTAGAATTCCTTATGAAGGACCTTGGCTTTTCACATATTGGGGAAACCAAAGCACATCTGAAATCAATGGACAATAAGCATTATAAAAGATATTTGAATAATAGTAATGATCAGTTATAGCACATAATACGAAAGCCTCTATGCCCTTTACAAAAAGATATTTACCAAGATACATTAAGTTTAATATAAAAGACATGAAGCTTCAGTGCAGTGCAAAAGAATACAAATGATTGCTCATCTAGATTTAAATAAAAAAGAGAAGAATTTAATTTACACAGCAGCATCCCAGTGTGATGCAAACAAATACAATTTGCTTTTCTTGAAGAGGCTACAACCCCAAGTGCTTTAGCTGCTTGTGTTCTACACTCATACATGATATCATTTTAGGAAGCTGTCAGAACATGGTTCCTGGTGTGTAACTAGATAAAAGACATATATCTTCAGTGCAATGCAAAAGAATACAAATGATTGCTCATCTAGATTTAAATAAAAAAGAGAAGAATTTAATTTACACAGCAGCATCCCAGTGTGATGCAAACAAATACAATTTGCTTTTCTTGAAGAGGCTACAACCCCAAGTGCTTCAGCAGCTTGTGTTCTACACTCATACATGATATCATTTTAGGAAGCTGTCAGAACATGGTTCCTGGTGTGTAACTAGAGGAGCTGCGTGGGTCTCGGGAGGTTAGCCTATGATATGCCGAGCCCTTTCAGCTGGGTTACCTCTGGCTGCATACCTCATAGCGATAAGTCGTTGGTCTTGTAATGTAAGCACACAATTTTCTTTTCTTTTCATCTAAAGAATCTTTTTTTTTTTTTTTAAATCTCTCAGTACATGTCTCTCCCAAAAAATACCAATCGTTGAGGAAGATGAATAAACATACAGAGATGAATAAACATACAGAGATGAATAAACATACAGAGAAAATATGTTTACTAATAGTTCATCTCATGTAGGTCATGCATCTTCAAATCCGGTGTAGACGTAAGCATCCAACGCTGGCCGGGGGAACGTCTGGCGTATCTTAGCAACTGCACAGGATGGAAGAGGAACACGGACATGGCGACCCAGGAAGCCCAAAATCCATCGGGCGAACTGCCGGTAGGCTACATGTCGGTATCTCCTGCGCAAAAAACAAAACAAAAAGGATACAGGTTTTTAAAAAAATAGAACAATGAAAACATCACAAGGACATGTCTATTGTAACTTTGAATATATGATAATCTTGTAGAAAGTAAAAAAATTTTGCTGCAGTGTTTTTAGTTCAGGCACATGTACATGTAGATTCATTCTACTCGGTCACCATTCTTAGAAAAGGAAAAAGAAAACTGGAGTTAAGTTTATAAACTTAATCAACACGAGAATGTTATTGAGACTCTTATAAATTCTTTAAACCCCCCCCCCCCCACAAAAAAAAAACACTGTAGGCCTAATAGTTGCAAAATAAAAATGTTAAAATGAATTCAAGCTAAATATTTGTATACACTTTATACTCATCGACAGTAGCATCAACTCTTGCAGTATTCCCGTACTGATGGTATGCTGTGTCCAAAGCGTACCAGTTCAGGCAAAATTCTTGGAAACCCGGATGATCTGTAATGCAGTCAAGGTTGTCCTCCTCATCGCACTTGTCCATCATTGAGACAACTTTCTCGACCTCCTTACAACATATTGATTCGCAGACCTTCTCCATGCCCTCACACCCACCACAAGAACACCTGAAAAGTAGATAAATATTTTTTTTTTTTTTTAATGCAAAACTTATCAGGTTTCACTTTCAGACTAAGTAACTAGATCTGTGATCTGAGGAAAAAGAAACAGAAAACAGTCAGATCCAAGTCTGCTGTGCATTTGATTGAGAATTGTTCATAATTTTCTTAATTTTATAGTGGTCAGTAAAATAAAACCCTACACCAACCGCGTCAAACAAAGCTTGGACTGTCTGTAGCAAACACAGCTCGGTCGCGAACAAAGACGCGAGACAGAGCTCAGTATCTTAAACGTACGGAAATCTGTGTGTCGCTGCCGGGTGCCTGTCCCGTGCAACTGTGGCGCCTTGCCGTCACACGTTGGAAATCGTCTGGAAGTTGGCTGTTGCTTCCTTGATCCTTGCAATGTCAGACTCCAAAAAGACACTTTTTTCTAATGAAACTCGTTTTCAACTTACCAGTCATTATTCCCCAATCGGTTTTCCACATCCTCTTCATCTCCTCGAGCTCCCTCTCCATGGTCGACTACTTCATCCTCCGCAAATTGCGACTCGAATTGGTAGGGTTGAATGCCACCAGCTGCAGCCTCCAGCTCTGCAAGTTCCTCTAACTCTTCCTCGTCTGATTCCTGCTGGTAATCTGACCAATTGTCACCATGATCACTGTCAGACCCTGCACTATCCTCCTCTGGATGTCTATCCATCTTGATGATTATTTCAAAGACAATCTAACCAGAAATAGCACTCAAAGAAATTCGCAAAATCACTCTAAAACGCACAGCCAGCTCAATAACACACGAAAGCCAAACATGTCACGTGATCGCCTCCCCCTTCAAACGTCACAGGCTATGACGTAATTGTTATAAATACGCTCACGCTGGCGTTCGTGATCTCTGTTTTTGCCCTGTCGTTCTTGGGTAGTCGGGTTTCGATGTGAAATGTACAATAGCCTTTTTTTTTCATTAAAAATTAGTTGTATATTCGAAATGGCCATTAAAAACTATGGTAAATATGTGGAAATCAGATTTTAAACTGTCTGGCTGATGGGGGCCCTTTAAGAAGAAAATTATAAACAAATAAAATACAACAATAATAATAGTGATGGTGATGATGATAAGACTATAATAAGAATGAGACTAATGTATACATTAAGTATCTTTCTTCATTTTTGCCACCTTTGGTTTAATAAATTGATTTGATTTGATTTGGTGTGGTCTAATTTTTATTTGTACCCTTTGAGGTCGCTTCTGCTAGTGGGAGTGCTGCTGCAGCTGGTAGAGGGCCAGGCGCTTCCACTGCCTGCTGGGGCTTTTGCTGGGGCTTTGAGAGGTTGGCCTATGATATGTCGAGCCATTCTTTCTGCTGGGTTTCCTCTTGCTGCATATCTCATCGTGTGAAGTCGTTGGTCTTAAAGTCTATTAAGGAGAAAATTAGAAACAAGTAAAAACAACAATAAAGACGATGATGACATTGATCATTGGTCATTTTTGTGCATGTTTTTAGACGGCTCCTCGGTTTTATTTACTTCCTGAAAGCAGGTGTCTTCATAATGAGACTTTTGATTTCAGAGTTGACTTATAAATTCATTCTTACTCTTCCGGAAATATGAATCATAATTATTAGTTAATGCCACAATCTTTGCTCTCTGCTCACTAGTTACTTCCTGAAACATCCAGGTTGAAGGCTAAAGATTCTCATACTGTATCTTGCTGATCAATTTGCATGTCCGTTGAACAATTCAAATGTTATGATAAAGACTTGATCTCATGTACCGGCCAGAAGTATGGAGATAAGAAGTCTTGCCACAAGTGAGTTGCTACCCATTGACTTCCAGCTTCATCACCCAGTACGACCGGAATGTTGATTCCTTGAGTAGAGCTCTGTTGAACTGCATCTGCTATGTCTTGTAGAGTTGAAACGTGGGATGCCTGGTACTTCTTTTTCAGCAGACCAAAACAGAAGTCTGGAGCAAACTTTGTATGCCCTGCCACCATGAAGTTTAGGGTGATGTCTTCATGTACATTGTAGATCGTTAAACAGCACCAGGACAAATACATGTGTACCACAGCATATACTTATTCTTGTTGTGGCCTGAACAATTATCGCAGTGAAGACGTGCTTCTTTCTCTTTTTCCCAAGTTGCCCCCTCCTTGAACTTGGTATAATGTGCAGCTGCGGTTGACTTGCTCCTTCCGGGAAGGTAATGGGCATTGACGATGTGTATTTGTTGAGCTTCCACAGCCAACCGGAATGTTGATGCCCTGCGTAGAGCTCTGTTGAACCGCATCTGCTATATCTTGGAGAGTTGAAACCTGGGATGCCTGATACTTCTTTTTCAGCAGACCAAAACAGAAGTCCAGGGCAAACTTTGTATGCCCTGCCACCATGAAGTTTAGCGTAATGTCTTCATGTAGACCGTGGAGACAGTGCCAGGACAAATACCACAGCGTGTACATACACATGTATTCTTGTTCTGGCCTGAGCAATTATCGCAGTGTAGATGTGCTTCTCTCTCTGAGTTTTCCCCAAGTCCCCCCCCCCCCTTTGAACTTGGGATAGGGCAGCTACGTATTTACGACCGAGAGAAGAAAATTGTGACTTTAATACAATGCATGTGTAACACTCTCAAGTTGTGGCTGATGTATATGATTAAAATATAATGTATAATATTCACTTTCACTTCAATGGCGTTATAAGGCGAGTGTCACTTTAATATCCAACAAAGGAAACATGAGATCAAATAAATATAGTTCCAAGTATTATTTATTTCACTTCTATTGAAGGTAGAGATAGTGACAACAAGATGATATATTATAAAGTAGTGGCTAAAAGTATTTATAAAACTGTATCACTCCCTTAACAGGCCATGGGATTGGCCAAGAGTTTGAATGCAAAAGAGGGTTGTGAAGTGTACACTCACAAAACCCAGAAGAACCTAAAGTCAGAAGAGATCTTCACTTTTATACTGAGCAAATGACAAAAATAGATTAGCAATAAAAAATTAAAATAGACAATTGGATCTTGTTAATAAAAGCTGTAATCGTGGTCAGAGACAAACCTCTCTCTTCTCCCCACCAGACAATGGGCTTGTTGACTCCTAAATGTCTCCTTCACTTAGAAAATGTCCATTGTACAACAACACTATTAACAGTGGATAAGAAATATAGTACAAAATTATATAATGATTTTAAGTTGAATATCAAAATGACCATCAACGCCTAACGTGTGATTGAACGTACAATGTCCATGTATTTTAAGAGTTCCCTAGCTCTAAGTGGATGCTCCAAATAAATAGATGCATATACTAGAAATGTGGAGGTCCACTGCTCAATACCGCCTATGAGCGGGATCCTCGCCTGTGGCCGCAATAGCAATGACGCCCCCAAAGCAGCAAGGGAAAAGGTCGGGTTGTCCGTCCCTCTTTCCGTTGTTATAAACTGCCCCAATTCAACAAATTCTCCCTTCCAAATTTTATCTTTAAGAGAATCAGAGAACCAGATATAGCTGCGTCAAATTCGTCACAAATGCAGCTCAACATTGACGGCTGCGCTGACATTCCAGGCAGCATTACCTCGCTCTCTAAAGCAGTGGAGTTGCCTGCAGATTGATCTTCAATAAATACATTACTATTATTATTTATATGCGCATGATTAGCATTAATAGGCCAAGGTAAGGACTCACCCGCCACATCAGACGTCGTCCCGACCTAGGTCTCGATCTGTACTCTAACATCCCCTCCCTTTGTATGCCACTGTTCCTCCTGTGGTCTTAGGATTCCGATGAGAATAGATCTACTTAAAAGGTGAGGAAGGAATAGTATTAGGTAGGTGAAGTCTAATAGCATCTTCGATATTTTTACAAAGGGGAGGAAGGGGAGAACATGGAGGACACCCACAGAGAGAAGTATCAATACCATTTGCTTACAGTTGTATCACAATTATATCAGTATTACTGTGCGGTAAGAATCTAAGAAAAGGCTTTACCAATATGGATACATAAGAGAATAATTAAGGGAAGATTAGTGGACAAGTCCAGAGCTTGTCAGTAGCACAATAGAGAGACAATCTGGCTACTTAAAAGTTACCGTACTTAAAATATCACCTAAATAGACAAAGCCAATTACAAATATTTTAAATGGGAGCAAAAGAGTCTAATTATGAAAACCAAAGAACAAGTATATTTTTAGTCTTACACATGTATAAAATACATCATACATGTACAACTTCAGGTTTTACCAAACATAGACCCTGCATGAAGAGGAGCTACATGTACTTAGGGGCTAACTGGTAATACCCCACATGACATTATGGTCATGCTACTGGTAACTGTGGTGGGCTACCTCCTTGTCCATGCAGATGTTTTTTGCCTTCCTTGCGTGTTCTTCAGAGCTTCGGACGTCACAGGAACGCTCCGCACTCGCCTGTCGTTGTCGCTTCCGAGATTCCTTTCTGTCCCTGAAGAATCTAGGCGGCCTGGTTGCTCCTAGTAGTCGAGGGGCGAGAATCTCCTCTATCCCACCACGAGCTACTTTCTTGTGGGCTTGAATCGTCCCTACCCTGAACTGACCTATCTGTTGTACATGTAGATGTAGAGCGGTGAGAACTAGACTTCTCCTCGCCCCCGTTGGGCAGAACTAAAGACTCCTTCGTAGACAGCTTGTATGCTTTCAGGATCCATCTTTCTGCCCCTTGCTTCTGTTACAAAGCACCTACTCTTTCTGTCTCATTGACATGTCTTCTTTCTTTGTCTTAGGGATTCCCCCCTCCCCCGCACATTCTGTTTGACAAAAATAGGTTTAATAGATTAAACGGATTAATGGACTTGTTGAGTATAGTCGAACAAAGAGTGCATCGTCCTTTAAATTGAGTTGGAGTGATGGTGTCCTAGATCTCCACCATTCTGACTACCCTCCTCTTTTGCAGCTATTGCCTTGTCTCAGTGATGACAATGAAAAATATTGGAGAAATTGTAACTCCTTTTGGCAGTCCAAACTTCTAACTGAAGAAATGCAAGATGAAAACGTGAAGTTAAAACTGATGTTAGAGTGGAGGTAGTGGATGCATCTCCATGCAAGGTACCATAGCATGTATTTGTTTTTGTTCTGTCCAGAGCAGTTGTCACAATGTAGGCTGAGCACCTGCTCACCCAGCCCATAGTTATTGAAGAAATAGTAGAGGTACATGTATGATATCATATGACAGCAATGGATCCTTTAGATAGGCACATCCCCTCATCGATGAGAAAGTTAACTTGAAATGCATATGTCCATCAATCTCAAAGGACCCAACTTCGGTTCCGAGCATTCTCCTTAGTGGCATGACACAATGTACACAGGTATTTTGATCCACTTCCTTTGCAACCCATCATCTGCCCTGTCGAGCTTCTCGTCTATCATTGAATTATAGAACGTTAGCTTGTGTCTCCTCCACATGTTATCAATATTCACCGCCTACTCTTTTCCCCTGCATGGCTTCCCTATGCTGTTCCATGGTATGTAACATACAGGTGGCATATGCAGCATTGTCTTCATCACCTATACACTCCAGTAGTGGTCTTGTAATGGTAACAGAATTGAGGTTTGGAGGCTCGTATATTGTAACCCTTTCTCCCACTCTCACCATCTCACAACGTATAATAGCAAACGCTGCCCTGAATGCCTTATCAGGTAAACACCTGTTTGCTGGCCTCTCTCAGTTTGGTGACATCCCCCATTCCAATGGCACCATCCTTAACGGTAGTCAGGATTTGGATGTCAATCCTCTGGCTGAGTCCGTTTTTTTTCTAGTCCACTCGCAATTAGCTCCTCTAATTTTATAATAATTTCAAAAGGATTTGAGAAGACATCACCTCAATCCCTGCCTCACTACTTATTGAGTGATGCCCACACCCCTATTTTCCACTAAAAGAATTAATCCA
>CALNVZ010000649.1:14834420-14850416 GCA_940671915.1 Paracentrotus lividus | reverse complement strand
TCCGTCTAGAATTCCTTTCTACTGAATTTAAACCTCATATTCCTTTTTGGGCGGTTAAGGAGTTCACTTCCCAGGGAAGACATGGGAGCGACTCCGTTCTTCAATTATATTGACCGCATATCCTTCACAGTTAGGAGGGAGAGTCCATTATCGAGGCCCCTTGACTCCGGTGATTGGAATCTCCGAGACCTTTTTTCTCGACGACGTTTGGAGAGCCTGAAGATGAGAAAGTTCTTCCTCACCTCAAGGACCTTTACAACCGATACTTTAATCCCGAAACTTTTGCTCTATTGTCTCCTATCTTCCCCTCCCTGTGAGAAGGGCGCCCTCGTCATGATGAGGGCACTCAGCCAAAACATTCCCAACAAACTTCCTCTTGTCTCATACCACCCTAAAACTTTTAAGTAGTGATGGAACGGGGACGGAGGGATTGTAGGCATATATATTCTTTTAGTAAAAACAAAAATTAGTGATAATTTATGATTTACTTTCAAAAGAATGATATTTTGCCTACTTTGCTTACGACCAGCCCGATTTGTACTGGGAGGTACAACACCTACAGTTGTAGATACTAAGGATGACGCCGTAGCCATGATAGGAACAAAGAGAAAAGTTCCTTTCCATCGCAGAACGTTCACCATTATTTGATAAACATACACTTTCCACGGGAATCCCTTAAAACATGTCCCCCGAAGGCTGGTACCCTCAATCGAGGTTCCTAGGAATAAACTAGTACTTTGGTCCTCGGGTCCGCATCTTTTTTTTTTTTTTTTTTTTTTTTTTTTTATTACATCTATCTCCGAGATAGTACTCCCAGTACTGGTCCGAAAGATTCATGATTATAACCAATTTGGACATTTTTCAGGAATCAAAGATGTCTTCAACGGCGCACAATTCTGTCAGTGACGCAACGATGAATTTGACTAAAGGACGTAGGAAAATTTTTAACAGACCGGAAAATTCTGTCTGATTTTTCGTTCAAAGCAGACGAAAGAGAAAGATGGATATCTCTTAATTTCCAACCTAAGTGGCTCGTTGATAGAAGAGGAACGAGCAATAAACTTAGCGTTTCCCCGCCGACATATACAAATCAGGTAGAAACCTTTGGAAGATCTATCCAGCAGAACCTAGAGACGGTGGTGTGAAGGAGGGTTAAGGCTAGGACCTGATGTCCTCGCGCAACACATCAATTTAGAGACCCGAGGTTTGAGTGGACTCTTAAGAGATAGAAATAAAGAAGTGATGACAGAAGAACCGGCTGAAATGACTATCCATCGATAAGAATTTGAATAGCTGGGATAGCTGAAAAAGCTGGGATAGCTGAATAGCTGATCCAATCCCTCTGGGGTAAGCAGAACATTACCCCCGTCGAGTGAAAGAGATGAAAACGGTATGACCGGGGAGAAAGTTTTTCTCGGAACCCACAGAAATATTACCGTTCGGAAGAAGGGTTTACTAGTGGATACACACTCTCTCTTAAAGGTCGAGAGGGAGCACAATCGTCACAGTTCCTGTAGCTCGAAACTTCTTAATACGCTGAATATAAGGAAGGACTTTAGAGTGTTCGGAGATGTAGCCTAACCGCTGCTGTTATGCTAAAGAACTCACACCACGGCAAGTGTTATCGCTTCTCCGTTAATCAGAGGGAGAAACTATCGCAACCAAAGTCCGCGGCTGTGGTAGAGAGGAGTGATGATAATCGTCGACGTCCTGCCCTAGTGAAACAGCGAGAATACTACCACGGAGAACCAAGGGATTTCCGGTCAGCCCGGGTATTAACCGGAGCATCACGCGGGAAATTGAAACGAAACCTGTGGGTGTCCTGGGTGTAAACCCCAAAATATCTCCTTTTATGTAAATTCCTAACGTCCTCGATGAAAACAGAAGTTCTTTACTGACTTCGAGAGGAACAAACTAGAGGAGAAGTCAAACTGAGGGTCGGCCTTGAGCGACTCATGTCGTGTGAATCATATACCAGCGACCCTCTGAGTAGTCACTATCGCAGTGGGGAAAAAGGAAAAAGGTTTACGACAATATTATTTTTCCCCAAACTCGGTATGTGCGAAGCGACTGGAAGCGTTGTTTCTGGTTTTTGTTGCTTCAGAACTTAGAGTGACAAGGGGTACTCTGCTCCTAGCAGTCCCGAGAGTATATCTCTATGCAAATGAAATAGACATGCATCCTCGAGCTGTTCCAACTCTAAACGCCGTATCTGTAAGGTCCTTGAGGAGTGAGAAGAAGAAGTTCTCAGGTCTTCAACGACTGTCGGTTCCAAGCATCGCGTGCCGTCGGGAGAAAAAAAGTTCTCGGGAAGTAAGAGATTACCATCACTCGGAGTCAAGGGGGCCTCGATAATGGACTCTCCCTCTCTAATCTGGAGGATAAATTGCGGTCAATATTAATGAAGAGACGATAGTCGCTCCCATGTCTTCCCTGGAGGAGTGAACCCTTAAACCGCGCCAAAAAGGAATATGAGTCGTTTAATCAGTGATGAAAGGAATCTCTAGCCGGAGGCGGACTGAAAATTAGGCTGAAACTCAGAGCGCCGAACATTGAGTAAGTAGGGGTCACGTTTTTAAAAGCTTCTGCCAAAGTTGGGAACCTGACCAAAACTCGATAGTCAACACATGCATCCTTAATGTATATACACTATTATAAAAACCTCCTCAACGCATATCCAGACTCCTCTAAGTAGATTCAAAAGTCTACTCACTCCTCAAACTGGGGTCCGTAGATATTCGCGGGTATTGTTTCTCGGTTGGTGCCCTAATAACATGGAAATCAACATGCTCTAACTCAATCAAGACATGATGCAGTTTAGAACTTTAAAGGTCTGTGCGTGTTCCTCCAATGGACTACCTGTTACGAGTCTCCCGCTTATTGGGAAAACAATGTAGAAATTAGACACAACATTTAGGGTAGATTGTGACTTTTTTTTTCGATTTCCTTCCTTTGAGTGCAGTGTCTTCCCGAACAAGGGACACGTTAAGTGGTTTGGTGTGGCATGACTCTTGAAGACATCCGGATTGAGGTTTTCAAGTCCTAAATTGAAGCACGAATCTGAATTTCGCCAGAAAACGATAATAATCGTTTGGAGTCGAAACCAAATAGCTCGTTCCAATCGGACCTAATTTATTTCAAACGTAGGTGGATAGTCCCCTCAGTGGCGCTTTCCTCCCATACTAAATAGGGATGAAGTTCGGAAGTCGGATCCTGCGCTACCTTATCTGGACTTCTACCCACTGACCATATGATCTCCTCATCCGACTGTTGTCGCATGAATGAGTGTTTATTGTCTGACTTCCTTGTCAGACGGTATTATCCAGTTCGTAAGAAAAGTTGACGTGAAAGATTGTAAGTTACACGTCAAAAAGTAATAACAGACTTGGTAGGGTTGATTTCAGCTTTTCTTCAAACTAACCCGAAAGTTCTTGTGGCCGAAATTCTCGGCCTTAAAAAAAAATTTCTGTGAACCCTAAGGGAT
Organism: Paracentrotus lividus; assembly: GCA_940671915.1. Taxonomy (NCBI): domain Eukaryota; kingdom Metazoa; phylum Echinodermata; class Echinoidea; order Camarodonta; family Echinidae; genus Paracentrotus; species Paracentrotus lividus. The sequence continues at coordinate 14,846,932 of CALNVZ010000649.1, read as the reverse complement.
TTGGTCCACGAGAAGGTCAGTTCAGTTAAAACTGGAGATAAGACACCATGACCCCAAATGTCTCGAGAATCTCTTTTTGTAGACACTGTCCTCTGGTGGTTACAAAGGGCCGGAGCGAAAGATCGACCGGATTGAAGATTATTCAAGGTAAAAAATTTTCTTGTCGGAAACTCGAACCAGTTTCTGACCTAAACCCTCCTTCATTTAACTACTCTGGGAGCGTATCCAGCCCTAGTTACAAGTTGAACTACTTACTGATGACTCTAGTAGATTCAATTAGTGACCCGATTTTCGTCTTATTTCAACAATTTTGACGATAATGGTCTGAAAGAATGGGGTCCTTAGTTCTCTGATCTAGTGAGAAATAAACTTCCGCCTTAAACCTTTCCTTCATTCCTTCCTAGTGAGTTTAGGTAGGAAGACTTAAGGCCGTGTACTCCAATAATCTTAATTTCGGAATCGGCCTGAAATCCTGAGATACTTCCGGTTGAATCCTACAATTACAGATTCGATAAAATAGGCTTATAAAGCTCGGTCCTTTTTCCGACAAACTCAGTTGAGTCCGAACTGTCTTCTTCTGAAAGAACAAAACGGATCCTCTATCAGATAAGACGGCCTAAAACTGCGCAGTTTTACGATAATCAATCATCATCGAAAGCGTGATGCGATATCTCCTTGCAGGGTGTATACGATGATCTGGTATCAAAACATCCCCCCTTTTTTCTATTATAGATAGAAAATCTAAAGGTTTTCTCATGGTTTTACGTTGACAACCGAACAGTCCGAGGAGGAAGAGGATAACTCCCCTCAAGTCTAGTGCGTAGTTTCTCTTAGTTCTCCGATGAAATCCCTACCACGAAGTGCGTCGGAGAGTGACGCACCTGAGGAAGAACTAGCTTGCGCAATTAGCTCCGAATACATTATCGTGACCTGTAATTACGACATTTAGTAGGAAATAAGGCCATTCCGAGCGGAATTCTAGCCACGGTTACCAAATCCTGAGTGCCCTTCGGTGGGCTCGAAATTCACGCTTGATACCTCGCCAAAGGACGTAGAGCTCTCTACTTTGCCCTTAAACTATTGCGAAATAGATCTCCTCGGGGAAAGTAATTCGAAACCAATCGAGTCTACTAGATAGGTGCATCTACCTTATTTAAATTTATGCGTCGACTATTGAAGAGACATAGACCCGATAGAAGCGAGAATGTGAAAGCCTGCTTGAGAAGATAATGAATTTTCTTTATAACACCATAATAAAATCCGCAAGGAAATATATTCACGAACAACATGGTAGATTGACCACCCTCCTGGAACTCATCAACTTCTGGATCGAAGTCAAGCCAAGGGTGACCTAAGGTCAAAGGAATATGAGAACCATCCCATCCAAGCCGTTCATATGCAGACAATTTGTGGTGAGCGATTGACATGTAGCTGTAGAATGATCCTTCCATTAGGAAAAAGTTGATATGAAGGTTCTCAGAAATAATTTCACCGAGAAAAAGTGGGACGTGGACGTGATCGACGAAAAGTCCCCACTTCGCGATCCTTGTGAGTGGTTAGTGGAAACTTTCCGCGCAACCTTTGATCCGATTGAAATAACTCACGATGGTATCTGACTGAAGTTATTTTCCCATTAACCAAACCAACATGATTCATTTTCTGTCTAAAATGATCTGTCGGGATTGATTTACCAGGGCCGGAGCCACATGGGAATCGAGAATGTAGAGAACATATGACTTAATCGATTCTTGACACTGATATATCAACGAGAGATCGATTTAGTGAGATCGATGTTTATAAATCGATTAGTTGTCATGATCGATTCCTCGATATCGATTTGGGCGGGAATGATTCAAAATTGATCGATTTGGCGTGATCGATATTCTCTATCATTAATGTTGTAATCGATTCAATCGTTGATTCGATTCAAATGTAATCATTATGCTTGTGATGATTCAACTGTAAGATTTGCTGTGATGATTCAATTCGTGCATCGATTATGCTTGTATCGATTCAGATCGTGATCGATTATAGTTAGTATCTGATTCAAGTTGTAATCGATTATGTTTGATCGATTACAACTGTGATCGATTAGAAGTGATCGATCGATCGATAATGTCATCGATCGATTGATGTGATCGATTACCCTAACGATACGATAACTTGGATACCGATACTGCTATCGATTACTAGAACGCTATCTCAGGTGGCAAGCCAACTTCGACGATCTCGATCATGTTGAAAGGATCTCACGATCGATCCTTACAACTTCCACTAAGATCAATGTCAGGACATGATCGTAAACGAAGTTGCTCCTGCGAGATCCTCATCAAGTATCATTTGGGGTGCGTCGCTGGGGATAGGCGTGACGACCGACGAACCTTCCCCGGAGAGTTCACTTAACGTGATCCCAGTACGACTATTTCCGGGGCTCGCGTCCAACCTATAGTAGTTGTTGGACTTACCAACTGCCACCGCCCATTATCGCCCCGGGCGGGGTGTGGGAATCCTACTTACTTTCGTTTGAAACAGTATGTGAACGGCTTCGTTTCCCGTCGTCTAACTGCTTTCTCCCCCGTCTAACTGCTTCGCGGCCTCTATAAAATATAGCAGAGAGATCCGACTTGCGTGCCTTTCCTTGGAGATGAGACTCTCCGATTGAGTCGGGATAGTTTGAAGTTCGCGAGAGATACAAGAATGGTATGAAATCTTCTTCCCATCGGAAAAGAAATCACTCTCTGCAATATATGAAGAAAAGACACTTTACACAGGAGTTTAGTACTCTGCCTGGTAACAGGAAGGCGTCACAAAGGCTCTCCCACTCAACAGGCTTCCACTGAACTGTGTGAAAACGCAGGAACTGGAGAAACAAGGCCGCACCATAAGGTGTAGAATATAACACAACGTACGTATGAATGTCAAAATCCTAGGGAGAAGGCCGCCGTTATAATTCAACAGAATTAATACAAAAACGGACCTCAAAATACTCCAAGTGAATAGGAAACCATTAACTAGACATTGGTTAGGACAACTAAGAGCAAGACCACAAATTTAGGTATCAAATAGGTTCACAAAAAGTGAAACAACCCATTTGCGGAGAGCAAATTCTCGAGGGTTCTCGCTACGGCGCAGCTAGCATCGGCACGATGAAGAGAGAAGTTTTATTGGCAATTTTTGCACTTTGTTGGCCGTCATCATGAGAGGGCCCCTTCTCACAGGGTGGGGAAGATAGAGACCAATAGAGCAAAAGTTTTCGGGGTTAAAGTATCGGTTGTGTTGTGGCGGATTCTTTCGCAGACTAATAGCAAAGATAGGCAATATGAATATGCTTCTTCTTTGAGTAAAACTGAACTGTTAGTACCTAATTGTGTTTGCGACTTTTTCGTTCCTTAGGTCCCATGGCTTAAGCATACTCTAGTACGAACAGATATAGTGGTCAAACCTAGGGAAAACTCTTTTAAATACCAAGCTACCTAAATGGGCTACAAAAAACAGCTGTAAATTTCATTTTTGAAATCTGATTCTACTTACTGGTGTCTCCATGCACCTGTGCCAGAAGTGCTTCACTCCTACGGATTCTACATTGGTAAGAAGACTAAAACATGTTACTGCACCTGATTGTCACAATCCCTGATATATGTCTGCTTCCATTTTTGTTTTGTCATTAGTGTCAACACGAGTGACTGACACAGTACGAGGCCCATAAATGTAGATCATATTGGAGAAGGAGCACATTTCAGCAATCAATGTCGGAATCACGGGACAGTGATAACTGAGAGGAACATTGTTTTTAACCTTACAAAGCACTCTTCAATTGAAAATCTAACAATCGATAATAGTGTGCTTATATGTGACCTGAAATGTGAAGAAACCAATAAATGTCTGCATGAAATGTAAATGGCCCTCACTAATAGAATGGACCAACTTTCATGGATATGAAAAATTTCCTGCGTTCCTATTAACATACGCCGAACTAAACAATTACCCCAGATCGAGTGTACCGCGACACCACCCCAAACACTCCCAGGGAAACCCCAGTATGTCCTTCTAAGATGAAGCTATACGATCAGATCTGTCAAAATCTGTATGTCCAGTCAGTGATCAAAAGCGCTCGATCCAAGATGTGAATACTGTGCGGGACAGCGAAATCATCCGTATATCTTAATCCAAGTATATACAGTTCAAAAGCCGCCGCTACAAATGTCCTGGAAATAGCTTTAATAATTTCTCAAAGTTAAAGAAAATTCCGTGAGTATTTCTGATGTTATTAGTGGTTTTGTCATTAAGGGGTGCATCATTCAACATTACGCAAGACCCGTCAAAATAACGTTTACCAATTTTTTACTGAAAGAGTGCACATTGATTTTATGAGTCATAATGAATATCATTATTTGGATTCTTTTTTTGCATATTATCCTGTAAGCTATCAGTTAGATATTCATATCATAGTCCTCAAAGACCTTTTTATACAGACATGTATAGCAACCTTTTTTTATAATTAAACAGGCTGGGCTTGTTATGATGCGTAGACATCATTAATTTCATGATTTTTTTTTTCCCCTGACAGAATACTGAGGATGTAAATGAAATACTGGGTTCCCTTATTGACCTTTCGTGGTTTTATTGAACCAATAGGAGACTTACATACAGCTAAATGTCGAACATGACTTAATATCAAATAATTGTTCTGAATAGATGCACAATAATGGCACTACATCACTTACATGTCAGGCCGCGATTCCAAGGGGGGTTTTATAAACTTAGTAAAACGTTTCTAAGTCCCAATATTGGGAGACGTCTTTATTAACGTTCCAAACCTTCCACAAAGTGACTTTTCTCAACGTTTTGACAACATCATAAAGAACGAACTTGGAACGTTCTTAAGAACAGATTAGAAAAACGTCCGAATATGTTAGACTGGGAATATTGTATGATGTTATTACGAGAGCGCACACTGGCGTTCGGCTCATGCAACGAGAAGTTACTGTTAGTAGTGCAAAGCTCATTGATTATCATACTAACAGCTTATTGCTTAGTGTGTGCCCATCTTCGTCAAGATGAAGACAACATGTCAGGACATAGTACGTGTTGTTCAGCGATTGGAGGATGAGAATGAGACTGAAAGATTGCAACAGATCGCTAAACCAAAGTTTTTTTGGAGAATGCAAAGTGAAGACTATGCACGCTAAACAACCGATATCACAGAAGAATTACCAGCAATTAAAATTCAATTCAAAGTCCTAAGAGTTATTACGAAAGTTGTTTTTTCGGCCTTTACTTGTGCACAAAAATTTATTTCAATCATCATTTTACAGCTTGGATCATGCTGTATATAGATTTTACTATGGAGATTTAGTGGTTGCAGGTTAGAATCATTCAACCCCTATTCTATTAGAAAGGGCATAATATTGGATATCGGAAATCAAGTGCACATGTATTTTTGGAAGGAATTGCTCACTTATTTACATATCACAAAGGCATATAATCTACCTTAGGTAGTCATACCCACCACATTACAATTGTTTGCAACAACATGAGGTAGGAGAAGCAATTAAGACACTTGGAAGTAACTTAGTCAACAGTCGCAGAATCAGATTTTTATCACTTTCTAAATTGCTGTATGATCTCTGGGTGATATACCTCTAATAGTTATCAGCGCTGCTTATTCCAACATGGGAGATAATACTTATGAAAGTTTTGCAGGTTTATATAAAAAAAAATGGAGCAACAATTGATGCTTTCAGCAAGAATATTACAAGCACAGATAATTAGAACTGGTCTATTGATTGCGTTAATATTTAGAATCCGATGAAAATATTTAAATTCATAGCATTTCAATTGAGTCCAAAAAAAAAAAAAAAAAAAAAAAAAAACATTAAGGGATTTACTTTTTTGAAACAAAATGCATTACTTAGCTGATATTAGAGCATTTACCATTCAGACTATGTAAATTCTATTTTTCTCCTTATTTTTGCTTCTTTCATTTACAGGAAAGAAATCCCTGTGGACAGAAGGCTCTTGAGATTGAATTATTGAAGGACACTGTGTAACTAATGATATCCATTCCTTTAAACCAGGCATGGGGTTCGATTCGAACGCTGTGAAGGTGTGGGAATAATGATTGCTTGTCACTTTCAAAAGTGGGGCACGTCACCGTTAACCGTAAAGGATGGTGCCATTGAATGGGGATGTCACCTAATGAGAGGGCTCAGCGACAGGCTTTACCCTGATTAAGGGCATTTCGAGGGCACGCGTTTGCTATATACTTGTGAGATGGTAGAGGACAGCGAGAAATGGTTACAATATACGAGCCTCCCAAACTCAATTCGTTACATCATCATAAAAATACTGATTCGCACTCAAAATCTCAGGCTCCATTGTGGAAGAGTGCAGCCAAGTGAGAGAGTGGCATTAGCCAACCACAAACTGAGGAGGATGGGCGCGATCGTCACATAATATGAGAGAGCCAGAACAGGCTTTTACCTGTCAAGGCAATACCTAAGTCATGCACAGAAAGCTGGAGAAAGGGTTACAATTAATACGAGCCTCCAAACCCTCAATTCTGTTGTAGCCCGAGGATTACAGAACATACTATGGAGTAGTATAGGTTGATTTAAGAATAGAGCAATTGTCTGCATTAGCCACTGTAATTGTACATACAAGAACACTATCATGGAGCCATTAAAGATAAAGCTAGTGTATCATTAAAGAGTAGGCTTGTGTGAATATTGATAAACATTTGGTGCTTAGAGACAAACTAAGTTCATTACATTAATTCAGTATAGATAGATTCGAAGATAGCTCTCGACAGTAAATTGCACATGATGGCGTTGTGCTCAGAGGAAGCAGTCTAATACCTGTCTATCTTTGTGTCATGCCACTACACGGAATCTGGATGAGTTTGATCCTTCGGAAGGATTGATAACAGGAGATGGCTCTTCTGTGAAGATTAATACGTTTCTCTATCCGATGAATTGGGAAGTGCCTATCTAAAGGAATCCATGCTGCTTGCATATATATACCCTCATTATACCATTATTTTCAAACTATCTACAGGCTGGAGAGCAAGGTTACCATCCTACAACTGTGACAATTTGGTCAGGGCAAACCAAAAATAGTTTTTGTTATACCTTGCTGGAGATTGCATCCACCACTCTCACATCGGACAATTTAGCCTCAACTTCATGGTACATGCCACACCAAGTTTCGCACCAGAATTATTTCTCTCAGGTCAAACTCACTCATCGACGAGGGGATGTGTCTCTCATAAAGGCTCCCATCGCAGTCATATTCATATTTGCACCACTTTTTTTAACCAGTCGGCCATAGGTGAGCAAGCTGCTGCAGCAAACACTAGTGACAACTGCTCTGGACAGAATAAAAATAAAGTAATGCTACGATACCTTGCATTGGATTATGTATGCACCAACCTCCACCAGAGATCTCATTGAACTTCATGGTATCTGGGCCATACCAAGTTTACACCAGGTTAAACTCTCTCAGGTCAACTTTCTCTCGAACGAGGGGGCTGAAAATGCGTTATGTTACATAATGTAGCATATTTTTTACTTTTTGGAAACAAAAATGCATTACTAGCTTTGATATTGAGCATTTACCCATTCAGACTATGAATCTATTCTTCTTCTTATTTTTGCTCTTATTCTTTTACAGGAAGAAATCCCTGTGGACAGAATCTCTTGAGATCGAATTATTAAAGGAGCTGGTACAATGAACCCATCCTTTACAGGGCATGGTTCGATTTGAACGTAGGTAGGTGTGGGATAAGATTGCTTTGCTCACTTTCAAAAAAAGTGGGGGCAGGTTCACCCAGCGCACAGTGCAGGGGATCAATATAGGGCCATGTAACCAGTAACGGGTCGGCTGCCAACAAGGACGGAGGGCAGCACCAGCATTAAGCCCTGCAGGAGACCCCTGAGGAGAGGGAGATTCCATGAGCTGCTAAAGCAGCTTCCAGGAATGAACTGACGCAGAAACTGTCACCCCAAACAAACAAAAAAGAGGGGAAAAAAGAGATGGTTTTTAGAACGTTATTCTTGAAACTCAAAAAAGGGTAATTTACTTTGGCAGCTAAAAACAATTATTAAGTCCAATATAGACCTGAGTTGTTTACAAAAAAAATTACTTTATCTTAGCACTTAAGAGTTTAATCTGCAAATTTATGAATGCCGATGGTCTGTCAACGTAAAAAAAGTCATTGTAAAAATGGCATTTGCTAAAAAATGAATGTTATAGGAAATATTCAATAATTTTGATTTCTTAAATTCAGTTTGCTCCTTTATCTTTTTTGAAAATCTCTGAAAACAACAAAAGTCTTGAACCATCTTCTTTGCAATTGGATTAAATTCCAGAGGGTGGATTAATTCTTTTTAGTGGAATACTGGCTCGGTTGATGGGCATCACCTATAAGTTACGTGAAGGGCAGTGATTGAGGTTGGATGTCGTTCTCAATCCTTTTGAAATTATTATAAAATTAGAGGGAGCTAAATTGCGGTGGACTAGAAAAAAAACGTACTCAGCCAGAGGATGACATCCAAATCCTGACTACCGTTAAGGATGGTGCACATTGCGAATTGGGGGATGTTCACCAAACTGAGAGAGGCCAGCAAACAGGTGTTTACCTGATATTTAAGGCATCAGGCGCGCTTTGCTGTAAATTTGTGAGATGTGAGAGTGGGAGAAAGGGTATACAATTATACGAGCCTCCACCTCAATTCGGTTACCATACATCATAAATACTGATTTCGCAGCTAAGATTTCTAGCTCCTATGTGAGAGCGCAGGCCAGTGAGAGAGTTGGCATAGCCAACCAAAACTGGGGGATGCCACTGTCACCCTAATGAGAGAGGCAGAAACAGGCTTTTACCCTGCATTAAGCATTCAGAGGCATTGTTTGCTGTATATACAATTGTGAGATGATGAGAGCGGGAGAAAAGGTTACAATATAGAGCCTCCAAACCTCATTCTGTTTCCATTTACAAGACCACTAACTAGCAGTATATAGGTGATGAAACAATGTGCATATCGCACTGTACGTTACATACCATGGAACAGCATAGGGGAAGCCATGCAGGGTAAAGAGTAGGCAATGAATATTTGGATAACATGTGAGGAGCCAAGCTTAACTTTATTAATTCAATGATAGCGAGAAGTTCTCGACAGGGCATGGTGATGGGTTGCAGGAAGCGGTTCTAAATACTGTGTACCTCTGTGTATGCACTTAAGGGGAATGCTCGGACAGAGTTTGGGTCCTTTGAGATTGATGGACATATGCATTAAGGTTAACTTTCTCATCCGATGAGGGGATGTGCCTATCTTAAGGAAACATTGCTGTCATATGACTCATACATGTCCTTCCACCATTATCTTCAATAACTACGGTGGGTGAGCAGGTGCATCAGCCTGCATTGTGACAACTTGCTCTGGACAGAATAAAAACAAATATGCTATGGTACCTTGAAGGAAGTGTATGCACCACCTGCACTCAGAGATCTCATTGAACTTCTATGGTATCTGGCCATACCAAGTTTGCACCATGGGTTAACTTCTCTCAGGTTCAACTTTCTCATCCGACAGGGGGCTGAAATGATTGTTACATAATGTAGGCTATTTTTTTTTACTTTTGGAAACAATGCATTACTAGCTGAATTGAGCATTTACCATTTCAGACTATTGCAAGATTATTTTCTTCTTATTTTTGCTCTTATCTTTACAGGAAGAAATCCCTGTGGACAGAGGCTCTGAGATCAAAATTATTAAAGGAGCTGGGTAACAATGAACCCATTCCTTTACCGATGGTTCGATTGAACGTGGCTAAGGTGTGGGATAGATTGCTTTGTCACTTTCAAAAAATTGGGGGCACGTTCACAAGCGCACAGTGAGGGATAATATAGGGCACCACGGTAACCAGGTAACTGGGTCGCTGCCAACAAGAGGAGGGCAGCCACCTGCTATAAAGCCCTGAGGAGCCCCCTAAGGTGGAGGGAGATCCGTGAGCTGCGTAGAGCAGCTCCAGGGAAATGGAACTTGATGAGAAACTTCACCCCAACAAGCAAAAAGGGGTTTGAAGAAAAAGAAGGAGGAAGCCAGAAATGCAAAGATAATGCTAGAATGTTTATTTCTGAAACTCAAAAAAAGTAATCTCTTTGGCGCTAAAAAAAACAATTTATTAAGTCCAATATAGACCTGGCTTTTAAAGAAATTATTTATTTTATCACTTATTGTTATCTGCAAAATTATGAATTGCCAATGGTCTGTCAACTAAGAAAAGTATGTAAAACTGGGATTCTTAAAAAATGTGTATAGAAATAATTCACATAATTTGATTTCTAAATTCAGTTTGCTCTTTTATCCTTTTTCATTCCATGCCCAATAAAATTAATTGATTCTGAAAACAACAAAGTCTGGAACCATCTTCTTTGGCAATGATAAATTCCAGGTGGATTAATTCTTTTTAGTGAAAATACTGGAGGTGATGCGGCATCAGTCCTCAATAAGGTAGTGAGGCAGGGATGAGAGTGATGTCTTCTCAAAATCCTTTCTTGAAATTATTTATAAAATTAGAGGGAGCTATTGCGAGTGGACTAGAAAAAAAACGGACTCAGCCAGAGATGACATCCAAATCCTGATACCCGTTTAAGGATGGTGCCATGGAATGGGGATGTTACCAAACTGGAGAGAGGCCAGCAAACAGGTGTTTACTGATAAGGCATCAGGCAGCGTTTTGCTATTATACGTTGTGAGATGGTTGAGATGTGGGAGAAAGGGTACAAATATACGAGCACTCCAACACCTCAATTCTGTTACCTTACAAGACACTACTGGAGGTGTATAAGGTGATGAAGACCAATGCCTGCATATGCCACCTGTATGTTACATACCATGGAACAGCATTAGGGGGAACGCCATGCAGGGGAAAAAGAGTAGCGGTGAATTATTGAGTAACATGTTGGAGGAGGAACACAAGCTAACGTTCTATAATTCAATGATAGACGAGAGCTCGACAGGGCAGAATGATGGTTGCAAGGAGGTGGATCAAAATACCTGTGTACATTGTGTCATTAGCCACTAAAGGGAATGCTCGGAACCGAAGTTGGGTCCTTTGGTTGATGGACATATGCATATTCAAAGTTTATTTCTCATCCGATGAGGGGATGTGGCCCTATCTTAAGGATCCATTGCCTGTCATATTGATATCATTACATGTACCTTCTACTATTTCTTCAATAAAACTATGGGTCTGGTGTGAGCAGTGCTCAGCCTACATTTGTGACAATCTGCTCTGGACCAGAACAAAAACAAATACATGCTATGGTACTTGCATGGAGATGCATCCACTACCTCCACGTTAACATCCAGTTTTAACTTCACGTTTCATCTTGCATTTCTTCGTTAGAAGTTTGGACTGCAAAGGAGTACAATTTCTCCAATATTCATTTCATCACTGGAGACAAGGCAATAGCTGCAAAGAGGAGGGTAGTCAGAATGGTGGAGATCGGACCACCATCACTCCAAAACTCAATTTAAAGGACGACTGCACTCTGTTGTCGACTGATACTCAACAAGTCCATTTAATCCGATTTAATCTATTAAACCTTATTTTGTCAAACAGAATGTAGCGGGGAGGGGGGAATCCCTAAGACAAAGAAGAAAGAAGACATGTCAATGAGACAGAAAGGTAGGTGCTTTGTTAACAGAAGCAAGGGGCAGAAAGATGGATCCTGAAAGCATACAAGCTGTCTTAGAAGGAGTTCTTTATGTTCTGCCCAACGGGGGGCGAGGAAGAATGATCTAGTTCTCCACCGCTCTAACATCTACTGTACAACAGATAGGTTCAGTTCAGGGTAGGAGACGATTCAAGCCCACAAGAAGTAGCTCGTTGGTGGATCAGAGGAGATTCTCGCCCCTCGACTTACTAGGAAGCAACCAGGCCGCCTAGATCTTCAGGGACAGAAAGGAATTCGGAAGCGAACAACGACAGGCGAGTGGGAGTGCGTTCCTGTGACGTTCCGAAGCTCTGAAGAACACGCAAGGAGGGCAAAAAACATCTGCATTGCGACAAGGAGGTAAGCCACCCCACAGTTTACCAGTCGCATGACCATAAATGTCATTGTGGGGTATTACCAGGTTAGCCCCTAAGTACATGTAGGCTCCTCTTCATGCAGGAGGGTCATATGTTTTGGTAAACCTGAAGTTGTACATGTATGATGATTATTATACATGTCGTAAGACTAAAAATATACTTGTTCTTTGGTTTTCTAATTGATCTTTTGCTCCCATTTAAATTTGTAATTGGCTTGTCTTTAGGTGATATTTTAAGTACAGGTAACTTTTAAGGTAGCCAGATTGTCTCTTATTGTGCTACTGACAAGCTCTGGACTGTCACTATCTTCCTTAATTATTCTTTATGTATCCATATTGGTAAAGGCCTTTTCTTAGATTCTGTTACGACAGTAATACTGATATTAATTGTGATACACTGATCTCTCTCTTTTT
>CALNVZ010000649.1:14809875-14821430 GCA_940671915.1 Paracentrotus lividus | reverse complement strand
AAATCTGAAATATTAGAAGACATTATAAAGATACGATTAAAAACATGCATTTTGTCACAAGAATTTGAGCAAAAAATAAATAAATAAATACAAATAAATAAATAAATAAACATTTTATTATGATGACATAAATCAGAAGACAGGAATTAATACAGGAGGCACATTTAGTTAACATTATGGCAATTAACAAATAATGGGGGCACGGGGCCCAGGAGTCGCCGCCATGGTTTGCATCATCATGACTTTTTGTTGTAGGCCTACCTGCTTTTGCATTTTCGGCGTATACACTTGTCCTTGAGAGCCACTTCAGAATCCCAAAGTCGCCCCTCTAATCCAATATTCTTTTCTTTCAGATACAAGTAATCTAAAAGAAAAGTGGCGCCTATATTTATTATTAGAATTAAATTTCAATTTTCATAATTTAATGTGATTGTTACTATCGTTGTAAATACACACAATTTATAAATTGATTTGGCAAGACATAATTTTTCGCGTTGGTGATTATAACATTAATCTATGTGAAAAAAAATAACGCTATCTGTGAACTGAAACATGAGGAATTAAAAAAGAGTACTCACATATTCATGTCCCAGGAAGGAGATCGCCATTATAATCAATCTTTACGGGGTATATCCAGTGTGCGTCTGTACAGTTTGCTCATTAAATGAAATTCACATACAGATAATGCAACTAATACTAGTGATGTCCTTTTCGCAATGCGCATGTTATTCAATCAATTGTACCACTTTCTATTCACTGCTGTTGCTAAGCGAGGCATTCACCAGCAATCTATAACAATAGACGGTTCATGGGTTCTATAGTAACGAAATATTAAATTAGCCTGTAATTAAAGGCGCGGTCCCATTGGATCTTTAGGATGATTTGCGTATAAATTGCGGATTGTTTGTTTTGTTTTTGTTTTTTGTTGCGGATGAACGAAATTTGTATACGCAACTCATGCGCAATTAATCCTCCCGACAGTGGGACCGGGCCTTAAAGAATGGAACAATATTTCTAACCTACTCGTGAATGGCATACTTGTCACGATTTATGTTATGTCGGCCATCGTAATGCTCTCAGATTGTCAAGCAAAAACAACCTTTGTTTGAGAATGTTGATTGTATCCAACTTCTATTCACTGTTGTTGCTAAGCCGGGAATTCACCAGCAATCTGTAAGGAAATACCGGGTTCTTGAGTTCTATAGTAACAAGGTATTCAATTAGCCTGTAATCGAAGAATGGAGCACAAATTTTGGAATCTACCGGTACTCGTGAATTGCATACTTGTCATGATAGATGTTATGTCTCGTAAGCTTTCAGATTGTCAAGCCAAAACAACCTTTGTTTCACAATGTATCAACTTGATTATCCTCGGAAACAGAATAAATAGAGAAGGTACATTGAAACGACATTGCAACTATTTGTATCAAAAGCTAGTCAGTCATTCTAATGGGTGAACTGTCCTACCCCCCTACTTTTTTTTGACCTAGTCGGTCACGCCGATGGACTAGCATCAAGCTTGACGGACGAGCTTTAAAGCTCGTCCGTCAAGTTGAGAGATGTAGATTCAGTTGTATGCTAGTCCGTCTTGACGGACTAACATGGCAGACTAGCTTTAAAACTTGTCCGTCTTGACCGACTAGCTTTAAAGCTAGTCGGTCCATTGACGGACGAGGTTAGGTTTTCAGTGTAGTTGTGTATCCGGTAAACCAAACAATCGACTATTGCAACTGTCAAGGTGACACATAACAAATGCGTGCACTAATTTTTCAGTAGTTGTTTTGTTGATCTTGCTAATCTAATATGTAAAGACAAAACAAGTCCAACGACATTTTCGCGCTAACATAATTGTACATAGTAAATTGTTCATCAAAAACAACCCCCAGATTTCTTTGCTTTTTTAACTTGGAGAGTCTGAATGCTATCAATTTCAAGCGGTGGCAGAAGCGCACTGGGCGGAAACGAGATTAATGATGATTAATGATGGAATAAATCAGCAAACAGAGTCAAAAATAAAACAAAAAAGTTAGAAAAAACAATCAATATTATGCAAAAATCTAATGTTTCACTGTTTTGGTTTCATATCATTGATTTTTGCTTTGACTTCAGTTATGTCTTTGTTGGGCCGATTGATTTCCATCATTAATTTTGACTCATTCATGGCGTTCCATAACCAGCTCTGCAAAATGAAAAGTGAATTCCTGCGCAGACGCGTACTTTTTGTGCCTTTACAAAATTGGGGCATTACTCACTGAAGCATGCATTATTTTCAGAATTTTTTGTATCATAATGATTAGTTGAGGATATGAGCTTTATATATTTATAATCCTTTTCCCCAATATTTGTATATATTTTTCTATTTAGTAGCTATTTAAAAAGTGTATAGTTCTTCTTTTGGGACGCACTGTAAGTGTTTTGAAAATTGAAAAGTGGAGTTTTTGAAAGGGTTGAACTTGCGCAGCGCGAAGCGCGAGTCAGAAATTTGGGTTATAATGACTTGAAGGTAATGTATTTTTCGGACATATTTCGGCTCTTCATGCTCACAGACCCGTAATTATGATTTTATAAGGTTTAGAAATTGGAAAAATATAAATTTTCGCAAGAATTGAACTTTTTAACTGAAATTTTACTGTTTAATGTCCTGAATATCGTATGTTATATGTACAGTTTGTTTCTTACATCTTTCTGTTTTTCTTTAATTCTTTCACAAGTTCATGATCACCTCCCTTTCTAAAAAAAAGAGCCTTTTGCCTCGTATTTCAGGCATATTTTGCCTCATATCTATTTTTTAATTGTCATAGACGGATGACCAAATTCCAAAAAGATACGAACGCGAAACGGCGAGTGAAAGAAAATTACAGAAAAATCACATGAATGCTGTGCATTGCACATTTCTTTTCGACCTATAATTCGGCCTTTCGAACGGGAGTCAACATGGCGAACGCGAAGCGCGAGCCGAAAATTTTTGTTATGATGACATTTGAGGCTGCACATTTGCTTTTTCTTCTTCTTTCTTCTTCTTCTTTTTTTTTTTTAGATTCCTACAAAACAAGATGACGATCACCTACCTTGAAAAACTGAAGTGCGAGCATGTAGTCGAGAGGAAAAACTCTTATTAAATGACTCGTATTTTAATTATTTATTGTAATATTTCCTGAAAACCAGGGATGAATGATGGGGGAGGGGTGCTGCAGCCCCTCCACTTTTTCCAGTAGATATTGAAAAAAAAACTTAGTTTTGACAAATGCGAAGTATAAATTTTGATTACATTCCATTTTTTGAAAAATATATTCATTTTTACCCCTCTAAATTCCATCAAAATTGGTTTCAGCTTGTAGGCAATTTATTTCTCTTTTATTATGATCTGAAATTCGGGGCGATGTGATAGTTCTTCCAAATGATATCCCAACAATATTATTTTTCATAAAAAGGGCAACAATTTTGGACGCTCCCTTAAATTAAGAGGTGATCGCAACAAATTTCGAAGAGCACACCTCTGAAATATTGTGTCCAATGATATTTTCTTTCGAAAAAACAAGGTGTGCTTAGTTTGTGCAGTAAGAACATTTAAACCTTCAATTTACGGGTTGGATCTCCCCTTAATTATATATGGAGGCTTTATATTGAAAACTATGGTCTGGATTTCTAAATCCTTTATCCGCGGGTGACCTTATCTGCAAAGGTATAGCCTAGCCTATGTTTTGAATGGAGAGACTTGAATAGCGTTTAAATTCGGTCCTGAAACTAGACCGGAGTAGCACGGATATCCTGATTTTCCACAGGTCGAAAAACAAATAAAATCGGGGAAATTCCATTTTGTGTGTACGTGTGTGCGTGTGTGTGTGTGTGTGTGTGTGTGGGTGTGTGTGTGTTTTTTTTGTTTTGTTTTTTGTTTTGTTTTGTTTTGCTTTGTCAGTTCGTGTCGGTTCATTTTTTCAGTCACATAAGTTAAAAATGAAGACATAAAAGTTTCATTTTGTTTTGATCATTTGGAAAGTGAAAACGTCATTCAGTAGTTTAACTCTCTCTCTCTGTCTCTCTCTCTCTCTCTCTCTCTCTCTGTCTCTCTCTCTCTCTCTCTCCTGTTACTCCTCAACTCTTTTCCTTGCCCTGCCAATTTCTGTATATTTAATTTGCATTTGTACTCATCCTCCTGCACTGATTACATGTTATTTTTTTTCTTGGGGGGGGAGTAATTTAAAGTATATTCATAACGCACCAACTCAACATAACTGAATGCGAGCCTTTCAACGCAAAGTAGACACTTGAAATTTTCCTTGAAATGCTGTGCCTTTGTCGTTTGGAGGAAAATTTTAAATTCTTCTAAAGTTTATTGCGTGTCACAACTCGTCGTAGGCTACGGGGCACGTGCCATCAATGTAGCCTGCGTGCCATGTGCAATGCACGCACAGGTCCTAATTCAACTTCTGCGATTCCTGCATTTCTATAGCAAGGGTATTGTAAAAACTTCCTGCACATCGTGCATGCAACGTGCCTCCGAGGTACCTGCGCTGCACGATTTTTCTACGATTCCATCGTAAAGGGCCTGTCCCACAGGAGGCGATCGTTGTGGCGACAACCTATGCATGTTAGAACCTGCTAGAATCGTGTCAGAATCGTAGGTGACCGAAGATGATATACTTATCTACGACTCTGTCTACGATAGGCTACGACATCGACTTGCTTCCACGCAAACAATAGACCAACAACAGCTTGTATCCGATAATACAATAGCCTCGACCTTCGCGCATCTCGCAGCTCGACTTCTCTCGTCGGAGCTTAAAATCAACCAATATGTGAACTTCCGCACTGTGGAGATGCTTGCGACTGACACAGGCGATCGAGTGTTTTCTACCTGATGGCGGCCTGTCGCCTTCATATTCGTGATAGTCCTCTCAGTCGCGCATTACAATTTGGGTCGTGAGTGATTTTTGAAAATTTCAAAAATTAGCGGCGACTGTACAGTATCTGAATGGGAGGCCGATCCGAATTTTGATGAATGGAGGTGGCGACAAAGGCCGTAGCGGCTTAAATTTCACCGGCCTTTCGGTTCAGCGATGCGTGCAACGTACG
This sequence comes from Paracentrotus lividus, assembly GCA_940671915.1. Lineage (NCBI taxonomy): Eukaryota > Metazoa > Echinodermata > Echinoidea > Camarodonta > Echinidae > Paracentrotus > Paracentrotus lividus. The sequence continues at coordinate 14,816,357 of CALNVZ010000649.1, read as the reverse complement.
CTGGAGCGCGGCAACCTACAACTGGCCGCCGTTCCGCTCTGCTAAACATGTTCTATCTGGCGACAATCTACGATAGCACCTTGTCGCGACAAGAGAAGACAGGCTACGGTCATTGACGTCAACCCAACTGACGCCGGCTATTGTTTAACTTGTTGAGAAACTAGCGGCGAACAGAATTTTGCTACGTATTTGTTTGCGACAGACGCGTTAATTCACGATCTTATAGGCGATTGGACCTGCGCATGGTGGCGATGGGTACTAAAAAGTAGTTCGCAGGTTGTCGCCACAACGATCGCCTTCTGTGGGACAGGCCCTTTAAGGAGTTGCACGTTGAAGGTACGGCGAGTTGTGACCGCCGCATTAGCGATCCACTAAAAATACTAGACCTACACATTACGTGTTTTTCTTTTTCTTTTTTTTAATTTTGTTTACTGATCTGGAGCTGCCAGGGCCATATTATTATTTTTTTTTATTATCAAGAGTTCTTTCTCTGATGCCAACTCCCAAGCAGAATGTTTCCCAAGGTTCCTTCCGTTTTCCTTTCCACCTGATACTCGAAGCCATATTTAGGTTATATCATTTCGAAAACAAGTCCTGGTGTCCATGAAAACCAACTTCTTGTTATCCTGTTATATTATCATATAACAGGATATGGTTATAGTTATTTAAAACTATATAATGGAAATATATGTGACCCATCACCTCAAAACCACCAGTGAGACGTAAATAGAGCAAGAGAATAAATAGTAAAAAGCAAAAAAAAACAACTAGCTTCTCCCTATTTACAATTATTGTAAGTAGGGAGAAGCTTCTTTTTTTGTGTGTGTGTGTGTTTTTTTTTTTTTTTTTGCATAAGGATGCATCGTTCTTCTAAGTTAAACATTAAACGTGGTATAAAGCTGATAACAAATGTTTGGTATAATTATCAAGATTGGAATCTATTTTTTTTTTTTAATTTAATTTTTTTTTTGGTTTTTTTTTTTGTTGTTTTTTTTTTGTTAAACAAAACCCAAATACTAGTTCTGGCGACTTATTGGAGGCTTAGAGCCCGATGGTCAAACATATATTCCTCGTATCGTCGTACAGTAGATCGAATTATAGGTATTCTCGTGCGTTGTAAATTATGAAGAACATTAGGAAGGTTAATTATGTTTTTATTTTGCTTTTTTAACGTAAAATGTTCATGTTTTAACGATCTTCGTGTAATTTTACAAACATAACAAATCATAATTCGCAAGGCGAGAGTTCCTTATTGTTTGCATTTTACCTTAGTTTATTGAGTCAAATAAAAGTGTTTACCAACATACCAACATAACAATTACAATGTTGAATATCCACATCGACTGAGAAATATAAGCTATGTTCAGTCTCATAAGTTTTAAATCAATACTTTTTTTTTCTTTCTTTTTCCCCTTCCACAGGGTTCCTTTATTTCATAACAGCAAATAACAATTCAAAATTACATGGCCAATAAATAAAAAGCAATATAATTGTGAAAGAAAACATCTGAATACATTTTTAAATGCACGTGAAGAGCTCGACTCCAAAATTGACGCCAGATCCACCTTTGATGAAAAATATGAAAAATATCTCTTTCACACAGACAGAAAGTTTGACAAACAAATGCCTTTCTCTCAGAAGTGACAAAAGTGGATCTAGTGCCCCCTGTAATCAAACTCTTCATGTATAAACATAAATGATTTCATATAAGTTATTATCAAAAGCAATTGGTAAAAAGAAACCATTTTTTTTCGAGAACTTCCTTTCTCTAAGATTTGTTTTTGCAATATACTTTTCCATATCATGGTAACATTTTATAGCTGAGACAATATTGTCAAAAACAGGCAAACAGTCTTTACACTTTGCTGTATATATTTCCCTTCTTATGACCACCATTATACAGTTTAAAGCATTGTTATTTTGTCCTTGAAACCCAAAGTTTATTTTCGTTTGTAATTTTGATAGTTATATTGTGGTTAGATAACCATAATTCAAAGTTTGACCATATACCATTTGAGTGAGGACACGTACAAAATATATGCGTTATCGTTTCTTTTGCGTTCTTACAAAATGTACATATATTATCTGCAACTATCTTTAGTTTTAACAATCTGTCTTTCATGTATAGAATTCTATTAAAAATCTTAAATTGAAACCATCTCATGTTTATATCAACAGTTGATTGAAATGGACTCACATAATAAAAATTCCATTTCACTTCCTCAAGGTCAAAATCATGTTTCCATTTTGTAAGACTTTTGCACTCTTTTATGTTATTATTCAAAAATGTTTGGTAAATATGTTTGGTAAAAATGTTTGGTAAAAAAAATGTTTGGTAAAACAAGTATTAAATCAATACTTGTTTGGGAGAGAAGAAATCCACTCTAAATATTATGATAATGAAATGAATGAACTAAATGAAGTAAATGTAGTCAGCCTGGGCCTCGAAAAACTTTCGAAGGCTCCATGTGTTTTCTTATATGTTTATGATTCCGGAAATAAAAACATTCTAACCAAACAGGGAAAATGCAAAGAAGGGAAACGAAACACTGCAACCTCAATTATTCATGCCAATAAAGTCATATGCTACACGTTTGAAGTAACATGGAATATGACTTCCACAGTCGACAGCTTTGACTGACACTTTCTTCAATGCTTTTCATCCAATCAGCACGCTCCATTTTCAGAGCTGACACGGTTTCATTGATTGACCACACCCATTTTTTGCGATTTTAGCAAAATCGTTTTACAAGTGGAATATGGAAGGTTGCGTCTAAATTATACCAGCAAGCGATGGAGAAAGGGACTTTTATCTTGCTTCTGCTCTCAGGAGTGTTTCAGTGCTTGCTACAAGGAAAGGGTAAGTTTTTACCATGTAGATGTGTTTTCTTTTTCTAAATCGTTTTACCTTCCAATAAGACCTTTACCCTAATTTTTACAGAGCTTATGATTTTGGGCAGGCAAGCGACTGCCATTTCTCCAGACAAATGCATTGATGCCACTGAAGATATGTTTGGGTTAATAGCAGGGTAATATTATCTACTCAACTGAGATCAAATTGAAGTCAAAATAAATTTGTTATCAATTATATTATTCGTTTGGAGTTATATATCCATTGTTTGTTTTTTGTTTTTTTGTTTTATTCTTTGGTTGATTTACATACTAGTAATATTTGAAGGATGCTACTCTTGCTAGATCAGCTGGCATCTTACTTATGTCATAGTCTCAATGTCTATTCTAAGGTCCCCTTGATGTTAAATTTTCGGTAAATAGATTGAAAGTATGATTTGTATGAAATTTAAAAATGATTCTATTTTAATCTAGTGCCTTATCAATTGACTTTGGCGATTATGTTGTTCAACAACTCTCTGTTTCTAGCCTTATGCATTATGACTTGCAATCCTCTATCGTCTACTCCTCTCTCTTCCAGCCATTTCTTCAAGCTATCAATCCACAGTATTTTTTTTTCTTCCTCTACCTCTCTTCCCCTCGATCTTTCCTGTCAATGACAAATTCTCCAGGCCTTCTTTACGTAATAAATGTCCTAGAAATTTCAACTATCTAACTCTTATACTGCACAGTAGTTGGGGTTAACATCTGCTCTTCGGAGTACGTTTTCATTGCTAATTCTATCTGTCCATTTTTAATTCTAACATTTGTCTAAAGAACCAGATTTCGCTGGTTAGACGTTCCTTCACATCAGTTGTTATTGTCCAAGCTTCGCTTCCGTACATTAAAACGGGATCATCTTGAAAGAAAAAAGTCATGAAACGGCGCACAGTGGGCCAGAATGAACTAAAAGTGCGACAAAACTAATTCCTCACCGAAGACGGATAACTAAATTCTTAAGAAAAGTCCTTTTATGGTTTTCAGACCCGCGGAATTCGATGAGAACAATTTCAAAAACTTATGACGTCATTAAAATGCTCTTTTCTGATTGGACAAGACAAATATCAATAGTAACACATAGGCTTATTCATTTTACTTTGATTAGTGGGACTTATAGGGGGTTTCGAGACATGAGAAACACCATTTAAGAGTATTTTCACATGTCTATGACGTCATTAAAATACCCATTTCTGATTGGTTAGAGCGGATTGTAAAAGTTACATAACTGATATTATTTTCATAAGTGAGGTGTGTATGGGGTTTATAGACCACGGAAACATTGTTAACATGATTAGAGTATCTTTTAAATTATCTGACTTCATTAACATACTGGTTTTTTTTACTGGACGAGGAAAAAAATGCCTTTTTTAGAGAGATTTATATATCATTTGGAACTTTAATGGGGTTTTACGGACTAATGAAAGAGGAGTCTCTTTTTTTATTCATAAAAATACGGTTTTCCTGATGAGACCAGTAGGCCTATTCATCAAATAAGTAGATGAATAATTGTTCTTGATTATGACTGAAAATTTATTGCAATTTATATATCTACGATTCCTTCTCTAATTGAACTTATTGTATTGTATTGTATTTTATTCTCCAATATCGCAACAATAAAAAATACAGTTTTCATATAAACATATAATTAAAAAAATTAAAAGAAGTACAAATGACGTCATGGCCCATTGAGCTTTGTAATCATAACAATGCTGATCTTCCATGGGGTCCAGAAAGTACAGAAATTTGAAAGACAAAAAACAAAACCAAAAAAAAACAAAAAAAAAACAACAACAATGATATCAAACTATAAATATAAAAATGAAAGAGAGTATAATGATAAAGATACAGTTAAAATGTGTTATAAGTAGGCAGTCTAACATGTTCTCCTGACCGAAGTAGCAAAACATAATTTAATTTTATGTGAATACAAGTCATAATTTAAGAATAATCGGTTATGACTTTATTACATAATAATTGTTTGGAAACAAACGATAATAACCTATTATGACATAGGTAAGCCCCCAAGTAAATACCATAATACTATTTCAAGATTAAGATCAATTCAGATGGTCATGAAATTGATAGGTTGGGGGGGGGGGGGGGGGGGGGTGGGTGTAACAGTCTACAGACTATATATCACCCCCATAAGCACACGTGTCCGTATTTCATGAAAATAATTGTATTCATGTGTTTTGGTTGTTTTGGTTTTTCGGCTTTCAATTGAAATATTTACGCCACTTACGGTGAGACTTTTGTGTGCGCAATACGTGCGCATTATCGCTTTTAGCAGATTTTGACGGTAAAATAGGCGAACATGCGGATGGAAAATTGGTTATATCTCCAAAGGTTGCAGGAGGTTGCAGCTAATTTTGGTATTGATGTAAAGCATAAACTATAACAAAGACTCACATTGTATTTTTAGCGCAGCAATCGGCAGCAATTTTGAAAATTTATGCGTATGAAAAAAAAAATGCAATTTTCCCCCATTATTTAGTGGTTTCTCCCAAAATTACTTCCGAATGGATTAATTATTTGTCTTTAAATTCTATGGGCACTTAAAATGATCATTCTTAAACAAGCAAATTTAATTTTAAATATATTGAACTACCCATTTAGTAAAAAAAATCCCTAATAACGAAAATTTGTCATTTACACATCGTGTACCACTAACAAGTCATTTTCTGGTCATTTCAAAGAAAAATAACCAGCTAAAAATCAATTTCATGATGAAATATTTTATGGAGATGTTCTAGAGGTTGCTATCTTTGCTGAGAATATTAAAAAAACAAAATTGGTTAGGTGACCAGAAACCAGTTTTGGCGCACTTTTGCTGACGCCTGGCCCACTGTGCGGCGTGTTGTCAGCTTAATCATGTTAATGCGTTTCGTACAAAATGCGCGAAATGTTGAGGGAGGGGGCGGATTGCGGACCATTTAGGGTTAACAAAGCCTTCTGTTTATACTTTTTTTTTCTTGAACATTGATTATTATTTTTGATCAGGAGTATCATGTAGTTGCGGGGACGTCGATGAGATTGAGTTTGCGGTTATCAGTTATCACCCTGCGGGATTAGCGCCCCACCCTGAGGGTAGCAATGCAACTGTGGCGTGCAGCATCCTCTATCAGGTAGCACCCGTTGCCTTTCAACAATTAACGTGTATTAATGGATCGTGGCTGACAAAGGCTAGGGCGTGGCCAAAGTGCCGACATATCCGTAAGTAGAACTATACTACAGTCTGTGTTTTTAAAAAATGGTACAGTAGGGAAATAATTATTTAGGTACGAAATCTTCTCAAATGATGTGTGAATGTGATACCAAAAGATTCTTCACAGACTGTATATCGACGTTGAGTGGGGAGGGCTTCGCAGCGCTGGATACATGACTTGAGAAAAAAAAAGGCGGGACGCACACCTGCTGCACCCCGGCCCCTTGATCCGTTACTGGTTGTAGATTATTATAGTACAATATAGAGTATCTCTATTATGTTTCCATGTATTACGGAGCTAGTTAATCCGCAAATTAGTTGTGACGGCATTTAAAGAGGAATTGAAGATGCTAGTACTAGAAGTTCCTATGTTACATCAAATCAGTTT
>CALNVZ010000649.1:14786146-14798297 GCA_940671915.1 Paracentrotus lividus | reverse complement strand
TGGAATATGAGCCAACAATTTTAAATGTTATGATAAAAGTAAATGCAATTTTTGGTTGTATTAAAAAACTCCTCTCTGTATTTTTATAATTATATAAATGAAGAAAAAAAAACAGAAAACAAAAAAGTATGATCAAAGCTCCTACATGTGTACATGTACGTCTGTGCATCTGCTGAGATGTACACGATTGTTGATAGAACAAAGCACAGAACAAACACTTTACTTTGACATGCTTTCATTTTGATGCCCCAACCAGTCACCTAACAGCCCAATTTTTTCACTCAAATTTCCTGAATACCCCCAGCTTTGAAATTCAGCATTTTTATTACTACTGATCACAACTTCGTACAAAATGACGCCTATAATGGAAATTGACTGTGTCAATATATTAAGTTTGAATTGAGGAAAGAAAAACTGTCTTAAAAAGTTTTCAAAACAGGTTGATAAAAATTCACCTCCTACAGAATTGCTTGTGAGCTGGTGCGGGATTTAGAATCAACAAATGATCAATTAAGGAACCCAACGATTCTGCCAAGACATTCCACATGCATAAGAAAACAAAATACATGTGTGCAACATGCCTACGTGTATTAATCATTCAACGAAAAACTATTTTAGAGCTTTGCTGAATATCTTAATACTAACCAAATTCAATTATTATAGTGTGATGGAATAGTATAAGAAATAGAAATTCTAAAATCTTCGTGCTACAAACCCTATAGGAAATGTTGATGTGTACAACTGTCATGTTCACAGTAAAGTTTAGCAGAATAATAGGAAAATGATTACATTACTTATTGGCCAATCTGTTGCCTAGAACATAGGTATGATATCATATCAAACACATAATTCTCAAAAGCCAGGAAAACAAAATATTTGGATCCGATTCAAAATTGGATTTACATGTGTAAAGTCTATGGAAGATGTTAAGGGTAACGTAAGTTAACGTAACGTCACGTTACCAAAACATCGCTCTTCACAAAAGTTTCCGCTGGAGCCATCTAAACACAACAATTAGAAAAGTCCCTCTTCTCATATTTCTGCCAAATCCCATCTGTCTCCATAAAGACCTAGGCGTAATCGATGCTCACATACAAGTACTTATTCAATGTATAACACGTCCTGGACATGAGATATTGATATTTAATCAAACACCCTGATTTTGCATGTCCGTTTTCTGTAACGTCAGTTACCGACACATTTTTGCTTGGCGTTTCAATGGAAATGATGTTTGGTTGGAATTTTTTTACACAACGCCTTGCTTTACACTTACTTCTTTAGGTATATTAATTTGAAGACCCATGTATTCTAATTCATGTAACTACAACACAAAGAATGTAGAAAATTCTGGTTGTGTGTAACGTCAGTTACCGTGGAATTGCCCACATGTGTAAGCACTAGAAAGAATATAGGTCCCTAAAATCTGGTTACTTTTATCGTAATGTGTGATGAACAATCAAGGAGGAGACCTTAACCTCAATGCCTCGCATTGAGAAAAGTGAAGATGAACCGACTCACTTGAAAGTAAACTGGTTAAGAACGTCCTGGCCTACCTGCATGTGGTGGGGACCGCTAAGCCTTCTGACTATATTCAGATGGTGACGAACAGATCAGGGTGGCAAGCGGCCTGTAGAGGTTTGAGCTCCGCCCGGTCAGATTGCCCAAGACTCACTATACCGACTGGGTCATCGCGACCGGGTCACGATTCGTGGTCCAGAGACTCATATTGCCAAACAATCGGGTAACTAAATTATCAAAACCCCTTAACTATGTTCACACACACACACACACACACACACACACACACACACACACACACACACCCTCACACACACAAGTTAGTGTAAGTGAGAGGTGTTTTTTTTTGTGTGTGTCTATACACACAAAGAAAGGGCAAAATAAGCCACCATTCGCAGGTACAATCGCCTTTAAAATCGTGAATTATCGCCGCGTCTATCGCCTAAAGAGACAGAGCAAAATTCAGTTCGTCGTTGGATTTTCAATAAGTTTAACAATATCCGGCATCAGTTAGGTTGACGTCAATGATCGTAGCCTGTCTTGTCGCGACAATCTGCTATCGTAGATTGTCGCCAGATAGAACATGTTTAGCAGAGCAGAACGCCAGTTGTAGGTATCCGCGCTGCAGCGTACTTTGCACGCATCGCTGAACCAAACGACCAGTGGAATTTAAGCCGCTACGGCCTTTGTCGCCAACTACAAATCACCAAAATCATGATCGGCCTCCCATTCAGATACTGTACAGTGGCCGCAAATTTTTGAAATTTTCAAAAATCACTCACGACCCAAATTATAATGCGCGACTGAGAGGACAATCACGAACCTAAAGGCGACAGGCCGCCATCAGGTAGAAAACACTCGATCGCCTCTGTCCGTCGCAATGTTCGCCACAGTGCGCAAGTTCATATTTTGGTTGATTTCAGGCTGGGAAATTTCGATCCAGTGCTGGTCCGTTTCATGACGGACTAAATACGGTGCCATGAGTGAACTAGTCCCTCGCTCGTGACCGACTACTAGGTTTGAGCTAACGTACGTGCTACATCTAGGGGACCAAAACCCAAAGAAATTATCACTATTATATGAAAGAGCACAATGAGCAGGATGAGAGGAGCAATTTACTTCTGAGCTCAAAATATTGCATGAGAAAGTATATTTCACATAACATATGTTGAGCTCAGAAGGAGATAAAATATATTTTGAAAGAATTGGGGAAAATCTGAAAAATTGTGCACAAAATAAATCAAGAGTTGTCCATAAAATCTGCCATTTTGAAGCCGATGTTGATAATTTGAGGATCCCCATAGAAGGTTCAATGAGACTTTTCAAACTTCCATAATTTTCTTATTTTATAACCGATTGTAATGAAACTTTTTTTTAATTACTCCTCTCATTATGCTCTTTCCTATAAAAGTGATTATTTCCTTGGGTATTGGTTTCCTTCAATACATATGCACTCGTGTTTTATTTTCTTTTTTACGTGTTGAATCCGCGATGTTTTTCTTCTCTGAACATTTTGATTAATTTAATTTTAAGCTCATGTACACTAAACAATATAATCAGAATATTTTTGAAATCAATTCATAACGATGTGTTTTTAAAATGATGAACTTATGCGCGAAATATGTATGCAATATTCTATATTCATTCCTTTTAAAGGTGTTCCTTTCATCATGTTCAATAGTTTTTTGTTTTTTTTCATCATGATTACTCAAGATTATCTTCCAAGTATGAAACATCTATCAACAGGTATACGTTGCCCAGAGATCGTTAGTCTTGCTCACGGCAGAGTGAATAGCAGGGGCAATGAATTTGAAAGCGTTGTTACTTTTGAGTGTAATGATGGGTACCGTCTTGATGGCAACGCTCGAAGGGTCTGTCAAGGAGATAAAACATGGAGTGGGCAAGAGACAGTCTGTACAGGTAATTCAAGTAATTAAAGTGAATAATGATTATGGGAATCTGTCTTTAAAATAGTTCATTTTGTAGCCCCCTTCCAATTAGATTCTCCTGTTGTAACATGGACCACAGTATCTCAGCTGAGGGCAGCGTGGATACCAATGTCCTAGGGCTAGGGTAGCGCTAAACCGACCAGCCCCCGTCGCGAAGCGACGGGAACTGACGAACCAGTAGACATATTTGGCGAAGTTTTGAAAATATCTATACAAGACCACAAATTTCGTGGTCAAAAATACCTTATTTGAATTCATACTCACATTGAATCAAATCTTTGAAGTTTTTCCTCGAATTGGTGACATCTGCAAATGTTTCACATGAAGTAATCAACTAATAATGTAGAAAAATACAGGAAAATTGAGTCCATCAACGTATATTTCTCCGTGCGTGCGTTGTCTTCGCCATACGTACGTCTTCGCACAGTAAAATGACGTCATAGAAAAATGGCAGCGATGGCATCAACACTATGAGAAGAGACAAGGCCAACGGAAAATTCAATTTGGTAAGTCGAGAAGCTCTTATATACTTTCATTTTTAGTCGTTGTTACGCGTGAAACATCATAGAAACCTTACAACAACATTTTAACATTAGATTGATTAAATTGACCAGTATAATCACCTGAGCGCTCATCATCGCTGATTATTTCGCTGTAAATGGAGGTGGTGGAAGTACAGCCCCGTCGCCTTCGGCAACGGGGCTGTGTATAGTTAGGGTAGCGCAGACTCCGATGCAGGATTTGCTTGAGTGGTAACTCTTTCTTCATTTTCTTCAAACAGACATGGATTGGATCCTGGAGAGCGTTTCATGAAAGGACTTGTCGGACGTTTTATCCGACAAACTGTTATAAGCTACTGAAATGCTTGCATCTGATTGGCTGAGAGCAAATTTGTCGGATAAAATGTCTGACAAGTCCTTTGATGAAATGCCCCCCAGGTTTGATTCCCAGTATTCTGGAGGGTGACATTAAAGGTCTGTCTCAGATGTAAATCATAACTGATTGAATCACATCCCAATCAACCAACCAATCCTTCCCAAGGACAAGATGTACATCAGTGTCCTGGGATTAGGGTTATGGTTAGTGCTTTAATAAATCAGTTATTGTTAGAGGTACAAAAGAACTTTTGCCCAGTTTCATTTGATATGTCTATTGTAATCTTAATGGTAAGTTTTTAACCTAATCTGTTTGATAGAATTTGTGGGCCCTATGGCCGCTTATATACACAGCTGTGTATTGCTTTTCAAGTATTTGACCAAAAAATTAAAATTCAGCAAAAAAAAAATTACTCCAAATTACCACATTTTTCATTTTTTTCAGCCAATTTTTTTAAATAGCTTTTTCTGCCCAAATTCATAATTTTTTCAGGATATTTTGCCAATTTCAGGATTTTAGAATGGTGCTAAGGAGCATCTCAGTAGAATGTCTGCGGGTGTTTGGGGTTATTTAGAAAATTTGCTTACCCGCAATGTGCTCATTTGATTTGTTTGTAATATGTAGTGAGAAATTTACCAAATCCATCTAATATGACTAATAAGCCCAATGACCACTTACCTCAGCAACATTGAATTGCTTTTCTTTTTCAAGTAATATACAATAAAAAGTTTTAAAAAAAGAATGTCTGGGTTTATTTGAAAAATTTGCTTACCCTTAACTTGGTCATGTCATGTGACTTTCTTTCCCAAGAAATCATCTGTCCTGATCCGGGAGTGCCAACAAATGGGTACATGACTAACGAGAAACCGGTCTATCATCATAATGATGCTGTCTACTACGGCTGTAATGATGGGTTCACAATGGATGGAAGTGTATTAAACTACTGCCGGGAATCCGGAGAGTGGGCCCATCCTGTACCTGTTTGTGGTGGTTAGTATATTTCATGAATGATTAGGCAAAAAAAGAAAAAAAAGAAAGAACAACTGTTTGTTTGCAGTAAACACAACGGACCCTTGTCAATGACTTTTATTTTTTTATTCAAATTTGACCCCAAAACACGAAAAGATGTGCCGACCGACCCTTATTTTCATTCTTTTTTAAAAATTTTATTTTATCATCCATATCTGAACAAACATATCGTGAGCAAAGTAAGAGGACTTGAGAGTGTCTCGTCCCAACAAGAACTCTTGATCGCGTGCGATACTTTTTATATACGATGTACAAGTTTCCATTGTTAGTCCTCCAACATGGATGAGTGTGAGAGCCTTCTAGATATATAGTTCATCCATGACATGAGGGGGAAAAAAAACACCAACCCATTTCTTTTACCTTCGTTACAGGAAACAAACATCTTTTTTTTTTTCATGCCTAATGAAATACATCATTATAATGATAATTATTACTTTAATGATACGCCTTATGACAATGATAATCAATATTATAATCATGATAGTAGTCTAATTTCTACTCACAATGATAGTTCTAATGACAATGATGATAATGATAATTGGCTTACTAAAACTGATACAAATAGCCTTGATCATAATATGAATAATAACTTAATTGGGGGACACCTTTTTTATTCTACAAATGTTTTTAGAAGTTCGTCTAGAAACCTTCAAAGCATTCAACCATTACCAAGCTGCTATTTTTTTTTTATCAGAAATTCTGATATATCTTTTGGGAGTGCATTGATTATGTACCTCAACCAAAGATTAGTCGCACAATAATGCTTGCGCTCCTCAAATGTGAAGGGCTGACGTGTGTATTAAAAAGAAAATTACAATTCAGTATAATTATGTCAAGTTATTCTTTCAATCCAACTCTCTCTGATGTGTTCATATCTTTCTTGATAATAAAGTGATATTTTGATTACATTTCAGGACCTTGCATTATTCCTTCTCATCCAAGAGATGGGGGATGGACCTATGGCAATAGACCAGGAACTAGTGTCAACCATAAAACAAGACTAGGTGTAAGGTGTAATGACAGGCGGTTCACTGTTAGACTCAGCAGTCTGGAATGTAACAATGGGGAATGGTCAGATAGTGATGACGTACAACGTCTTTGTGAAGGAAGTAAGTTATCTTTGCTTTTCATTGATTTTCAAACCAGATTCATGTGTTTCAAAATAATGTAAATGTATTTATAAGAGTCACAATAAAAAATCAGATGATAATTTTTGTGCGCTAATTGCTGACACTGTACAAACTGCCTGATATTTTAGATGTTTATAATTATGTTCAGCTGATTTTATGTGTTAGTTTATGTACACACTGTGCCTGGGTGGAACAGTGTCTAATTAGTGATGGGGCTACCCTGTTCAACTCTTAACACTAAGCCTCTATACCACATTAATTTTCATCAGTTTTTAGTGTGACATATGCGGATCATATGAAATTCCCAGTAACAATACTATTTACTGTTTACAAATGGATTCATATGTAATCAAAAAGGAAATCGTTATAACACAAATTTATTGTCACATACAGTGAAATCCTTAATCTGAAAGGTTCCTATTGTTTGTGTTGTTTGGCATGTGTAGAAGGCAGATTAATATGCTAATAGCCAACCATGGCACATAAATTGTAGAAAGACAATGAAATAAAGAGAAAAAAAATTAAATTTTTCAAAGGGCCATGCAGGGTTCGGTCATCCGATGGTTTGACAGTTGCCTATTATCCACCACTCCGCGAGGAAGATCTGCAAAGGAACCAAGTACCACACGACACCAGGGTGCAATATACATGTGTGAGAGGTTACCGTCTGAATGTGGGGGAAGAGACAAGATGCAATCATGGGCAGTATCACAGAAGTCCCCATACCCCTCGGTGTGAGCTAGGTACATAGTTTTGTTCACTTTATGGTATAGAAGGGGTGTCCATGGTATAATAGTTGGGGCATCCATGGTATAGTAGGGGCATCCATGGGTATAGTAGGGGATCCATGGTCTAGAAGTGGGGCCATCCATGGTTAGTAGGGGCATCATAGTATAGTAGGGGCATCGCATGGTATAGTAGGGGCATCCATGGTTATAGTTAGGGGCAATCCATGTATAGTAGAGGGAAACCATGAATATAGTAGGGGCATCAGGTATAGTAGGGGCATCCAGTGGTATAGTAGGGGCATTCATGGTTAGAGGGGCATCCATGGTATGAGCAGTCAGGGATCCATGGGTTAGTAAGGGGCTGCCATGGTATAGTAAGTAGGAATGGCCTACAGCAACAGCAAAAAGCCATAGAACGGTTTCCACTTCACTGTAAATGGATGTAGTCACCATGCATTTACATATGCAACAAGAGCCCTGCACTGCCTATCAATTAATTACACAATGCAGAGGAATAGACATTTTATAAACAAGTCGTGAAATTGTCATTTGCAGTGGAAGTTCAATCTTTTATTCTATTGGGTAGTTTCTTTTATCGAATCTCAGCAGGTTGATCAACTTTCACTGTTTGAAAAATTGATTGGAAAACAACTACAGGCGTGTTCAAAGTGTGCTTGAATGTGTGATGTGTGTCTATGGACTGAATTTCTCATGATTGGAATAGATTTTCAGATAAGGGAAAGTGGATATCTATAAAATGTAACTATTTTTGAACAAAAAATGTATTTGGGGTAAAGAAACAAAGAACAACGTTTACCACTGGGATTTGAAGTTTTAATTCTCTACCCTCTCCACCACTCAGCTTGGCCACACACCTGAAATGCCTATTGTCTAGGGTGTTTCCTATTGAAACATGCCCTATGGAGTATTTTTCCACGGTGGTTCCATATCGACACATACGGTACACATTACTGTCAACCATCAGTTTTGTCTGCCATACACTTTTTTTATAATCTATACTATACGCCTCAATAATGTTAGCTATCAATCCTCATTTCATGTTGATCACACTAGAAAATGTTTAGTATGACTTTGGTTGATAATAAAGACAAGGACGCTAAACTTGGCTTTTTATTGCATTTTCTGGCTTTTGTCTGAAACTTGTAAAAGTGTTCTATAGCAGCTATTGGTAAATCTGAGACACTCTTTGGGTCATATCTTTGAATATGGAACATCCCAATTGTGATAAATTCAGACTAACCAAAATCTTTCTTTTAAAATGCTCTATCCAATAAGCCTAGCAAAAACAACTTAAAGATAACTTAAAATTTTAGTGGACATCCCTAATAGTAGGGGTGTCCATGATATAGTAGGGGCATCCATGGTATAGTAGAGGCATCCATGGTATAGTAGGGGCATCCATGGTATAGTAGGGGCATCCATGGTATAGTAGGGGCATCCATGGTATAGTAGGGGTGTCCATGATATAGTAGGGGCATCCATGGTATAGTAGAGGCATCCATGATATAGTAGGGATATCCATGGTACAGTAGGGGTATCCAGGGTATAGAAGGGGCATCCATGGTAGAGTACGGTAATGCGGGTCTTCCCACAAGTCCTCGGTCCCACGAGTCCTCGATCCCACGAAGTTCCCCAACTAGTCTAAAATTTTTATATAGCTTTTTCTGCCAAATTCATACATTTTTTTCAGGATTTTTTGCCAATTTCAGGATTTTAGAATGGTGCTAAGGAAGCATCTCAAGTAAATGTCTGCGGTGTTGTCGGGGTATGTGTAGAAAATTTGCTTACCCGACGAATGTGCTCATTTGATTGTGTTTGTAAGTATGTAGGTGGAGAATTACGCAAATCATCTAATATGACTAATAAGCCGCGCAGATGACGCACCTTACCGTCAGCAGACATTGAAGCTTTGTTTTCTTTTTCAAGTATATAACAAGTAAGAGTTAAAAGAATGTCTGGGTTTATTTGAAAATTTGCTTACCCTTAACTTGGTCATGTCCAGTGTGACTCTTACCCAAGAAATCATAGCTGTCCTGATCCAGGGAGTGCGCACAAATGGGTACATGACTACGAAACTGGTCTATCATCATAATGATGCTGTCTACTACGGCTGTAATGATGGGTTCACAATGGATGGAAGTGTATTAATACTGCCGGGAATCCGGAGAGTGGGCCCATCCCTGTACCTGTTTGTGGTGGTTAGTATATTTCATGAATGATTAGGCAAAAAAAGAAAAAAAAAAGAAACATGTTTGTTTGCAGTAACCAACGGACCCTTGTCAATGACTTTTATTTTTTATTCAAATTTGACCCTAAAACACGAAAAAGATGTGCCGACCGACCCTTATTTTCATTCTTTTTTAAAAATTTTATTTTATCATCCATATTTGAACATATCATGAGCAAAGTAAGAGGACTTGAGAGTGTCTCGTCAGAACAAGAACCCTTGATCGAGTGGCATACTTTTTATTGTACGATGTACAAGTTTCCATTGTTAGTCCTCCAACATGGATGAGTGTGGGAGCCTTCTAGATATATAGTTCATCCATTACATGGGGAAAAAAAAAAAACACCGACCCATTTCTTTTACCTTCATTACAGGAAACAAACATCTTTTTTTTTTCATGCCTAATGAAATACATCATTATAATGATAATTATTACTTTAATGATACACCTTATTACAATGATAATCAATATTATAATCATGATAGTAATTCAATTTCTACTCACAATGATAGTTCTAATGACAATGATGATAATGATAATTGGCTTACTAAAACTGATACAAATTGTCTTGATCATAATATGAATAATAACTTGATTGGGGGACACCTTTTTTATTCTTAAAATGATTTAAAAGTTCGTCTAGAAACCTTCGAAGCATTCATCCCTTACCAAGCCGCTATTTATTTATCTTTTTTATCAGAAATTTACTGATATATCGTTTGGGAGTGCATTGATTATGTACCTCAACCCAACTTTAGGTGCACAATAATGCTTGCGCTCCTCAAATGTGAAGGGCTGACGTGTGTATTAAAAAGAAAATTACAATTCAGTATAATTATGTTTATTCTTTCAATCCAACTCTCTCTGATGTGTTCATATCTCTCTTGATAATAAAGTGATGTTACATTTCAGGGTCTTGCATTATTCCTTCTCATCCAAGAGATGGGCGATGGACCGATGGCAATGGACCAGGAACTAGTGTCAACCATAAAACAAGACTAGGTGTAAGGTGTAATGACAGGCGGTTCACTGTTAGACTCAGCAGTCTGGAATGTAACAATGGGGAATGGTCAGATAGTGATGTACAACGTCTTTGTAAAGGCAGTAAGTTATCTTTGCTTTTCATTGATTTTCAAACGGGATTCATGTGTAAATGTATAAGAGTGACAATAAAAAATCAGATGTTAATTTTTGTGCGCTAATTGCTGACACTGTACAAACTGCCTGATATTTCAGATGTTTATAATTATGTTCAGCTACTTTTATGTGTTAGTTTATGTACTCAGTTCACCTGGGTAAAACGGTGTCTAATTAGTGGGGCTACCCTGTTAAAATCTTGATACTAAACCTCTATACCACATTAATTTTCATCAGTTTTTAGTGTGACATAGAATACTCAGATCATATAAAATTCCCAGTAACAATACTATTTACAAAGGAATTCATATGTAATCAAACAGGAAATGGTTATTACACAAATTGATTGTCACATAAAGTGAAATCCTTGTCCTGAAAGTTTCCTTTTGTTTGTATTGAGAGGCATGTCTGGAAGGCAAATTAATATGCTAATAGGCAACCAGTCATGGCACATAAATCAGAGAAAGACGATGAAATAAAGAGAAAAATAAATTATTTTTTCAAAGGGCCTTGCAGGGTTCGGTCATCCGATGGTTTGACCGCTACCTATGATCCACCCCTCCGCGAGGAGGATCTGCGATGGAACAAAGTACCGCACGACACCAGAGTACGATATACATGTGGGAGAGGCTTCCGTCTGAATGGGAGGGAAGAGACGAGATGCAATCATGGGCTGTATGACAGAAGCCTCAACACCCCTCAGTGCGAGCTACGTACGTATATTAATATACCAATATTCAATATTTTTTAGTGCAATTGTTCGGAAGATTACATAAGCGTGCAAGTTGAACTGTTCTATTCAACTATGCAGAGTGGAGTTGAATAGAATGGTTCAAATTGCACCGAATGTAATATATGAACGGTCGCGTGAAAGCCAAAACATTGAATATTTGTTTTATTCAACTCATAATATGGTCAAGACCAAGATAAGGTAATGTTAGGTCTTGAAGTAGAACCACATCTGAATCACTAGTACAAATTTTGACGTGTTGGCCCAGAGACTTGGGAGGGATGGTTGCACTGACAGTGCAATGCGCCCCTTCAGTTAATGTATATAAGTTCAGTGCGCCATGGGATCAGTTGCGCAGTGTTCAATAGATCTATCGGATATTGAACGGGCCACATCATCACTGTTCAACAACTGATTCCGCTGAATGTCATGTGACCCCCATTCATCCAATCTGTCAAGGATCTATGTCTTTGTTGAATGATTCCCTTTATGGTATAGTTGGGGCATCCATGTTATTGTATGAGCATCCATGGTACAGCAGGGACGTCCATGGTATAGGAGGGGTGTCCATGGTATAGTAGGGGCATCCATGGTATAGTAGATGTGTCCATGGTATATTAGGGGTGTCCATGGTATAGTAGGGGCATCCGTGGTATAATAGGGGTGTCCATGGCATAGTAGGGAAGTCCATGGTATAGTAGGGGCATCCATGGTACAGTAGGGGTGTCCATGGTATAGTAGGTGCATCCATGGTATAGTAGGAGCATCCATGGTTTAGTAGGGGCATCCATGGAATAGTAGGGGT
>CALNVZ010000649.1:14750802-14778286 GCA_940671915.1 Paracentrotus lividus | reverse complement strand
GTAGGGTGTCCATGGTATAGTAGGGTGTCCATGGTATAGTAGGGGTGTCCATGGTATAGTAGGGGCATCCATGGTATAGTAGGGGTGTCCATGGTATAGTATACCATGGTTGCCCCTACTATACCATGGACACCTCTTCTATACCATGGCCACCCTACTATACCATGGACACCCCAACTATACCATGGACACCCTTACTATATAGTAGGTATAGCATCCATACTATAATATACTATAGCATCCATGGTATAGTAGGGGTGTCCATGGTATAGTAGGGGCATCCATGGTATAGTAGGGGCATCCATGGTATAGTAGGGGTGTCCATGGTATAGTAGGGGTGTCCATGGTATAGTAGGGTGTCCATGGTATAGTAGGGGCATCCATGGTTTAGTAGGGGCATCCATGGTATAGTAGGGGCATCCATGGTATAGTAGGGGCATCCATGGTATAGTAGGGATGTCCATGGTATAGTAGGGGCATCCATGGTATAGTAGGGGCATCCATGGTATAGTACCAATGGTATAGTAGACACCAGGGTACGATATACATGTAAGAGAGGTTACCGTCTGAATGTGAGGGAAGAGACGAGATGCAATCATGGGCAGTATTACAGAAGTCCCCATACCCCTCGGTGTGAGCTAGGTACATAGATTTGTTCACTTTGAATAATAATAATAATGATAGATTTATGTAGCGCATAATAATCTAAAAGAATCTCTATGCGCTTTACAATCATAAGAAATAACATAGTATAAACAATTAACATAAATGTTGGCTTAATATCAAAATACTTATAATAAACAACATGAATGGAAAAAGAGGACAATTGCATTATACAGGAATATAGTACACTGAATGTATCATTCTACATTGTATCTCTAAGGAAAAGTAATCTAAATTACAAAAAAGAATCAATGATACAAATAATACACCAATAATTAATACAAATGATACAAAGAATAATAATAAAATATGAAGCATTGCAAGTACAAGATTTAATTACGAATAAGATGGGTTTTTAGCAGCATGGTATAGTAGGGGCATCCATGGTATAGTAGAGGCATCCATGGGATAGTAGGGGTGTCCATGGTATAGTAGGGGTGTCCATGGTATAGAAGGGGTATCCACGTTATAGTAGGGGCATCCATGGTATAGTAAGGGTGTCCATGGTATAGTAGGGGTGTCCATGGTATAGTGGAGGTGTCCATGGTATAGTAGGGGTGTCCATGGTATAGTAGGGGTGTCCATGGTATAGTAGGGGCATCCATGGTCTAGTAGGGGCATCCATGGTATAGTAAGGTATAAAAACACCTTAATCAGACAAATCTTTCATTTTTTATTTTGGATTATAGTTGTGTGTGTAGAGCCACCCAGTGTCGAACACGCCAGGCTCCAGCCCAGTGGTAAGAGCTTCTTCCTCCCCGGTGAGAGGCGGTCATATTCATGCAATATTGGCTATATTGGCAGCGGCAATCCAGATATTGTTTGTTATCAAAACTATGAGTGGTCGCAGCCCACCTTTACTTGCAGTCGTAAGTATGGAAATATTATCAACTCAGTCTAATGTTTGTTCTCCAATTTCATAATTCAGGGTTTTGTTCACCCCTGCAGTTTTTTCCAGGATATGCCGGCTGAGCAAAAAGGTGAATTACTTTTAGGCCTATGCATTAAAGTATAAAAAGTTACACCCCCCCCCCCCTCAGTGAGGACAACCCCTTGCACAAAATAATGACTGAATCCACGACCTAGGTCGACAACGTCTCTGATAGCGCTAACTATACACAGCCCCGTCGCCGAAGGGAACTGATCGGTTTATGATAGCACCAACCTTTCTTCCGACATGCGCCCTTAATTGGCAGATCAGACTTGTTATATATCTAAGTTCTTTTGCCTGAAGAGTGTGTATTCCCTTAAAGTTTAAGGATACACAACTCCTATAGTGTCACACATATTTTATAGAGTGCATGCTAAATGTACAGAGTGAGTAAAAAAATGTCATCATTTTGAAGTTGTCTTGTTTGAAGCATATGAACAATCAATCAACTCGAATCAAATTTATTGAAATAAAAATCTGCATTTCGGATTTTCTTTAGTACAAAAGAATACAAAGAATATGAACATGTAATCATGGGTTTCATGATATGTCTTGGTAGGGTCATCCTCTGAGCATTTGTTGATAGGCCTACCCTTTTGATTTGGATCTTTGCATGCATGAATTAATAACAAACTATCTTCAGAAGACTGCAAAATCTGAATTGTGCCAAGTAGATGGATAGAGATTAAAACAAATGTTGAAATAATATGTGTACACACACACATGCACGCACTCTCACCACATACACACATCCATACACACACTCTCTCACCACATACACACACACACATACTCCCTAACACACACACATACTCCCTAACACACACACACACACACACATCATCACACATGCACCCTCATTAAAACCAGTAAACTATTCATAATAACATTTCCCCTTTTTTTTATCAAGTATTGATGTTTTATTTACCAACACCATCACTGAATATTTTTTTCCTGTAGTAATCCTGTTAACAACTGGTTTTGTGAGTTTGAGTGAGGGGGTGTGTGTGTGAGGGTTTGAAATGTGGAAAGTGGTCCTTTCTAAAGGAGTAAACCTTGTGAGCGCAAAAAGTGTGCTTTTTAAAGACCATGTGGTAAATTTTACACACATTTTGGCACTTACATCTGATGGCCTCATATCATTTTTTTTAAGGGAGGTAATTAAGGAATAAAAAAAAGAAAAGAAATAAGAGGTAAAATGTGTGCAAATTTGTAAAAATTCTGTCTCACGCACCTTCCTCTGATCCTTGATGCCCAGTTTATAAGGAATTTCTTTCTGAATATTTCCGCTCATGCTTTTTCTTAAAAGTGATTATCAGCTCGTAGGGGATTTAAAAAAAAAAAGAAGTTTTTTTTTAAAAGCCTAAGATGACTCGGGTTGGGATTTTGTCAAAATAGCGTGCTATTTGACCACAAAGCCAGATCCTCTGATCGGGCTATAGTTCATCGGATCAGAAATGGCGCACTAATTAAAATAGCTCGAGCGAGTGCAGCTCAGGCTATTCAGGTCTTTAAAAAGCAAAATTTTTGGCTTGTGCTTTGTGCTCGCAAGGTTTTTTCCTTTAGAAAGGTCCACTTTTCAAATTTGTATCCCCCTTCCCCCCACCTGAAAATCTTAGTTACGTGCCTTGTAAATGCAATACAAACAATTCAGAAATTTTTCCGTTTTTGTTGTCCTTATATTCTTTTGATGGACGAAGAAGATAGTGTTGAGTAAAGCAGAAATAGTGAGGGTGGGAAACATACATGGAGAGATTGATGTTGGCTAATAAGAGGAGGATACGTATGTTCATTAGGTACATAACCAATTGGCGCTAAGAGACCGCTGATTATTTTCTATCTGTGTCTTTCTCCAATGCTGAAATAATTTTTCAAAATTTTCAGTAAAATATCTTAGAATGAGATGTAAAATGTTCTACTTACGCATTTGGTCGTGTTTCCCCTTAATCTTCCATCTAAATAAACAATTGAGGTAATCAGGCTCCAAAAGAAATTACAAACTCATTTGATGATTGACACAATTGAAGCAAGGCTATTATCATAATACTTTTTTTTTTAAACTACTAGCTTTTAAATCAATTTGTCTTCTACGCAATTTTTCTGTGCCTATCTTGTATCTTGTTTCTTATTAAATAATATATCTACAATGTTATTTTAGAATTTGGTAAAATGCCCATAGTGTGCTTTTTTTTTTGCAAGTCTAGGATTACATTGGGCTTGGCGTCTTTTAATTACTTACACAAAATTTATCATGTGGGACAATGTATCATTATGCTAATAAGGTCATGTGAGGTTGTCAATATATATCAAGATTTTCATTAAAATATCTAATGAGATTTAAAATGTTGTACTTCGCATTTGGTCATGTTTTTCCTTAAATCTTCCATCTAAATTAACAAGTTAGGCAATCAGGCTACAAAGGCACTTAAAAACTCATTTGATGATAACGCAATTGAAGCAAGGCTACTTATCATAATACTATTTTTTTTAAACTACTAGCTTTTAATCCAATTTGTCGTCTTCACAATTTTTCTTTGCCTATCTTGTATCTTGTATCTTATTTAACTTTTGTGCGCTGGGCCATGAATCCCTTCTGTGCTGAATTATTTTCTTTGTGCACTGGGCCATGAAACCAGTTTGAGCTTGAAATGCGAAGTTCGCGCGGCACCGTGTGTGCATCGGTGCGAAGTACGCATTGAAAGAGTTAAAAGTATATCTACGATGTTATTGTGGAATTTGGTAAAATGCCCATGAACAGTGTGCTTTTTTTTAAAATCTAGGATTAGATTAGGCTTGGCGTGTTTTAATGGGTACAGCCCACAAGACCGACACCCACGAGACACACCACGATCCGACAGAAAGAATAGCCACACGGATCGCACATAACAATTAGGCCACGAGACCGACAGGCCCATAGACCGACATAGATCAAAGTGCCCACGAGACCGACGACTTACACATGATACTGACACGAGGACAGAAAATTCTGGAATCTGAATGGGCCCACGACACCGGACGGTAGAGGCAAAACAGCCCACGAGACCGACATTAATTAAGTTAACGCACGAGTCAGAAAGGGACGTCTAAAAGGCGAGAAGGGTGGAAAGAGGAGAGGGACCTGGCCAAATACAAAAGAAGATATTTTAATTAAACAACGCCGGCTGCGAGCTGATTTCTTTTTTAAATATCACCTTAAAGAACTACATCATGTCTTTAAAACTCTATTGCTCATAAAAAAGATACTTTCATTAAACTACATTTGAAGGCCTTTGTTACGGGCTTTAGACCATATTGGGCCTATTCGCGTTTCTTAATTGTTCTATAATACTCATATATGGCGGATAATTCTACAAGCATTCCCTTATTCAGCTTCCAATTTCTTCTTTCCTGCTTTTTATAGTGAGGAGGGGGTCCGGTCCCGCGGCCACTTGCTGCAGCGCCGGTGGGGGGGGGGGGGGTCATTACAACTGTCCTGCTATCAGTACTGCGCTCATATGGTTCTTTGTTCTAGTTCTATGTCCGCTTACCCCACCCGTTATTGCAATTATACTTAACCTTGTAAGTTTACTCCCTCCCTCTTTCCATACATTTTTGGTGGTTTTAGACGATCACTTGTTTGCCGTACGGCTCAGATAAGGAGGCAGGGGGGGGGTGCAGGGCCTTCGTGCCCGAGATACCCTGGATATTCGTTTGTGTTCGTTTCATGGCCTAATTGGAAACGTCTGACTCGTGGTATACTCATATAACGGTCGGTCTCGTGGGCTGTTTTGCTCTAACGTCGGTGTGTGGGGCCTTATTTTGAGACTTTCTGTCTTGTTTGGGTGATTATTGTGTGGTGAGGTCTTCGGTGGGCCTGTTGTTTCTTGTGCGGTCTATGGCCTTTATTTTGCTGGATCGTCGGTCTAATAGGCCTTTTTTGTCTAGTGTCGGACTAATGGGCCGTCGGTCTCGTGGGTGTCGGTCTTGTGGGATGACCCCGTTTTAATTACATACACAAAATATATAATGTGGGACAATGTATCATTATGTTAATAAAGTCAGAACAATGCATGGCATTGTTCATTGAATCAACATGGAGCCCCACTCGTAGCGACGAATGCGAAACATACGTGAGGAGTAGTGGATTGAGAGAGAGAGAGAGAGAGAGAGAGAGGAAAGGGTTGAAAAAATGTGTGAATAAAGTTTTGAGGGAAAGTATTTAAGATGGGGCATGTTCTGAGACAGGATCCAAATTTAAATGGGAGGATAAGTTGTAGTTTTGAAGTGGATGAAGAAAGAGGTAGAGGATTGCCGAAAATGTTGTGGAAGGAATGATGATCAAAGAGACAGCTCTTGAGTTTGACAGAATGAAAAGAATGCTTGAGATTGAGAGTGAGATATGGAGAAACAGAGTTGGTAGCTGGACGGATGAAAGCAACCCTCCTTTAGGGGGAAAAAGAAACTGACTGAACTAAACAATGATCTCTATCTTTCCATTATCAAACAGCGCCCCCACGATGCATGCTTCCTAACAAAACCAATGGAGAACTCTTTTCAATCACGGGATATACCGGGAGAATCTTTGATGAGGGCTTGCCAATTGGTGAACAAGTCACCATCTCTTTAAGATCATGTTATCCAGGCTTTACTCCTCAGAGTTATGTCAGGACAGGCTGCTCGGATTCGGGAGAGTGGACGGTCCCTGTGCCGATATGTGGTAAGAAAGATAAATTGTGTTTATGTAATCAGGGCTATATTCCACAGAGCTACATGAATTAATGCACTAGATGCTCAGATTTGGGACAGTGTTTAGTCCCTGTGCCGATATGTGGTAAGCAAGATGAATCGTGTTGGATGTAATCCTAGCAACCAATGCACAACCAGAGTTTAGCAAAAAGTAAGAATTTTTTGTGCTATGAGTCACCTGACAGTTTTTACTTCCGAAATGTTTAAAGGAGAATGAAGCACTAGGAATCAGTTGAATTGTATGAAACAAAAAAAAATCAAAGAAACAGATTAAAGAAAGTTTGAAAACAATTGAATAAATAATATGAAAGTTATGTGCATTTGAATGTTGTGATCACTAACACTATGGTGATCCTCACACTGGCAACAGGCCCAAGATGTGTGATGTCACACACGAACAACTCTCCCATATGACATACAAAAAAATACCAAAAATTCTTCTTTTTCCTCATTCTATTGGTAGTGCAGACTCTTCACACATGATTATATTTTGTGAACTTGTATTACATGTCCTCCCATGAAGAGAATCTCAGATCTTTTAACGGAATTAATTAAAAAAAAGACAATTTGAGTGAAATATGTACAAAAGTAATGGGGAAGTTGTTCATGTATGACATCACACATCTTGGGCCCGTTGCCAATTTGAGGATCCCCATAGCAGTAGTGATCACAACGTTCAAGTGCTCATAACTTTCTTATTATTCATTCATTTTTTCTCAAATTTTCATTGATCAGCTTCTTTGATTTTCCTGTTTTTGTACAATTTACTGAATTCCTAGGGTTTCCTTCCCCTGTAACACCTAATTTATGCTCACTAGAAGTGGCGTACATGTATATTCCCCCAAATTGATGGAAAACGGTGAAAGTGCTTAACCTAATCTGCCGGGGGGGGGGGGGCTTATTTAGTCCCCCCCGAGATCTCAGCCGTTGACCACGCGATCGCAACAAAAATTGGCAAGCACGTCCCCTGTCGCGTGATCTCCGTAATTGCATAGTTAATTTGTCCGAAAGATGTTTCATTTTAATTATTTATGCGAATTATGCTAATTTATGCATGAAATCATACTTTTTACTCTAATTCACAAAATGTTGCTCCTAGAATGCTAATTTTTGGTATGAATGTTCTTTATAACATTCCTATGAATTGTACTTGAAAAAAAATTCCGGTATCCAAATTAATTTCTTTTGTATTTTATTGTTTTTTTTTACTAAATTGATCCGCCACATTATTTTGGTCATAAATAGCAGCAAATCAAATGATTATCAATCAAAGCAAAATTAATTATTCATTTATGAATTTTATCTCAATACACAATTTGTATTGATTTTGTACATGAAATCACTTTTTTTAGCATTTTTGGGTCTGATACATGGGTATAAGATTATGCGTAACTGCGTACCAGGTACCCAGGGGTCGTGAATTTGATCTCAAAAGATGCGCAAGACTTCAAAGAAAAAACTCATGAAGCGCTGCAGCTATAGCTTCTCGCGTCAAAAATTTATCGCGAAAAATGTCTAGGGGGGGGGGCTAAATTAGCCAAATTAGAGTTATAACAAATCAGGCTCAATTGATGAAGGAAATTGCCTGTATTCACAAAGGTGTCCTATAGTTGAGCCTAGCTTAAATCTGTGATAGATAAACCACAGATTTAAGCTGGGATTAACTTTAGGACACCTTTGTAAATATGGGCCAATGACCTTGAAATTGAACCTCAAAGTCCACAAGAAGTAAAAATATGGGAAATATAACATTAATTAGCAGAGTTTGAGCGTTAATTTCTCAGTGAAGAAATTACAATAAATACTGATTTTTGCAGTGGTGGTAAAGCTCCATAACTACATGAAGAACATCATAAATTTAGAATTTATTAGTAGCAACATTGACCTTGAAATTTGTTAATAGTCTAGAGTTAAAATATGATGGGACAGTAGATTATTATCCATCATTAAGCATTAATTACTCAGTGATGGAAGGACAAGAAAAGTTGATGTCTCCAGTGGTAACACAATTCATCAAGTTAGTTTAGAATTATGAAGAGGTCATGTGTCATAAGTAATAATAATGAACTTGAAATGTGCAGAAAAGAGTCAAAATACTGTAAACACAACATTAATAAGCCAACTTTGTAAAGCTTTGATCACTACTGAAATTGTGATATTACACCATTTACATGGTTTCTTTGAGATTGAGAATTATTCAGAGTTCAGATGTAATAAAAATGACCTTGAAATATCTCAAAATGCGTAAAATAGCCTAAAACCACTCAAGTCCTTTTAATTAAGGACCCTGAATTTCTATTCATCAAGTATTTGTCGCCTTATACTAGCACTGCAAAAAAAAAAAAAAAAAAAGAAGAAGCATTTCCTGTGATTCCATCACTGTATAATTGATGTTCAAAATTATGTTTTTTCTCCATTGGTTTACTTGTATTTATGCTCTTTTTAAGTATTTTGATATTTATTTCAAATAATTTGTTTTAATATCTTATGAACTGTGAATTGTTTTTATTTTTAAAAAACTCCTGTAATTGGTATAGCATTAAGAGGGAAGGGAAGGCCAAAAGTTTTGTAGAAGGAATGGTCAAAAGAGACAACTCTTGAGTTAAATATCGAGGGATGAGAAATGCTTGAGAGTGAGAGTGAGATGGAGAAAGGGAGTTGGTAGCTGGACGGATGAAAGTCAGCAACCCTCTGTTTGGGAAAAAAGAAACTGACTGAATACAATGATGATGATGCTTTCTCTATTCTTCTATCATCAAACAGTGCCACCAGGATGCATGCTCCCTGAGAGAATTAATGGAGAGGTCTTTTCCATCATAGGATATACCGAAAGAATCTTTGATGAGGGCTTGCCTATTGGTGAACAAGTCACCATTGCTTTAAGATCATGTAATCCAGGCTATACTCCTCAGGGATATGTCAGGACAGGCTGCTCGGATGTGGGAGAGTGGACAGTCCCTGTGCCGATATGCGGTAAGAAAGATAAAAATTTGTTAAAATGTAGATGCAATCCAGGAGCTCCTCAAAGATATGAATGCACAGTGTGCTTGGACGATGGACAGTGGTTATGTGTTAAGAAAGATAAGTTATGTAGGAAACGAACTTGCTATTCCTATTCCCTCTACAGAGTGAGTCAATAAAAATGTCCCATCATTTCGAAGTTTTCTTGTGAAAAGTATGAACATTTAATCATGGGTTTCATGTTATGTCTGTGTAAAATCATTCTCCTAGCATATGTTGGTACCAGTTTCATTTGGAACTTTTGTATGCGTGACTGAATAACAGACAATCTTCAGAAGACGGTAAGATATCACTTGCGCCAAGTGGCTGGGTGAAGATTTAAAGCAAATGTTGACAGAATATAAGTACACGCACATCATCACGCATGCACCCATTCACACAGTAAAGAATTCACAATAAAATTTCCCATTTGATGTTTTGTTTACCAAGACCACGGAATGTTTGGGACGTAGTAATTCGTTAACAACTATTTGTGAGTGTGAGTGTGTGTGTGTGTGTGTGTGTGGGTGAATGTATGTGTGTGTGTGTAGTGGGGTGTGTTTTTTGAGGGTGTGGGTGTGTATCTGTGTGTGTGTGTCTTGGTATGGATGAGATTGTGTGTGTGTATGTGTGTGTAGGGTGTATGTGTGTGTGTGTGTGGTGAGGATGTGGGTGTGTATGCGCTTTGTGTATGTGTAAATAGGGTACTTAAGGGGGCACAACGAGTAAATAGACGCCCATAGGCTCACGTGTTAAATTAACGCTCTTCAAAAAAACAGACATCCAAAATTCTGTCGATGGATATCGTTTTAATTATCACAGCAAAGTTAAAATTTAAAGGACTCGTAGTTAAGGGACTTATAGAAAATTTTGTCAGCTCAAACAAAAATCAAGATTCCTTGAGCGAGACTATGAAAAAGAGACGACTTTTGTACGCGTGATTTAGTAGATGTACGAAATTGCGAAAAAGATTCCTAAAAATACGCCAAAGTGCCCAATCTTCAAATAATGGTAAATTATGAAAGAGTAGGACTTATAGCACATATTTATTCATTAAACAGCAACATAAAACCATTAAATTATTTTATATGACCATTTTCCATCAATAAAAATGACCTCATCTTTGGTACGCCTTCCCAAAAAACCTTGCGTGCATATCATTTACTCGTGTGTACCCTATAGTGGGGGTCATATTTAAAAAATATTGTATTTTTTGTGTTTAATGTAAAGAGTTTGATCAACTGATAAAACTGATACCAAGCATTCCTTGTATAAGCAAGGAATTTGCAAACAGGAGTTGAAAAAAACAGACCCCGTGCCGACCCCAATTAACGCGCAATAACACAATCTTGTTGAAAAATAATATTTGGGGTCCGGGGCGCGATCCCGGATGCCAAGGATGCCGAAACTGGCAAGCTAGTTATTGGTTTACAAGCAGGTCGATCAAAATTAGTGTTTGCATCTTTATAAGAGGCCCCCCCCCTTCTGTCTATCTTTCTACCATAGCCCCCCCCCGATTAAAAGCAGGAATGTGAACTGAATACAAAAACGACTCCCCCCCCCCCCGTGCTTGCTCTTTATTTTGTCACGTCGACGCTCACATAAATAAAAAAATAATGGGCAGAGTTGTACAGAGCTAAAGTTCTTATTTTGTCTTTTTATTTGACGGTTGATATACGGAAGCACCGAAAATGATTATTAAATCTCACTGAGTGTACCAAATGTCAGTTTCTAGTCTATAAAACGTTCTCCGAGCATTGCCGAGTAAGTTTTGACGATTTCAGAGACAGAAGACACCCCCCTTACAACGTTAATCTAGCCTTCGCTAAAAGGGGCACACGAGTAAATAGACGCCCATAGGCTCACGTGTTAAATTAACGCTCTTCAAAAACAGACATTCCAAATTCTGTCGATGGATATCGTTTTAATTATCACAGCAAAGTTAAAATTTAAAGGACTCGTAGTTAAGGGACTTATAAGAAATTTGTTCAGCTCAAACAAAAATCAAGAATCCTTGAGCGAGACTATGACAAAAGAGACGACTTTTGTACGCGTGATTTAGTAGATGTTACGAAATTGCGAAAAAGATTCCTAAAAATACGCCAAAGTGCCCAATTCTTCAACTAAATGGTAAATTATGAAAGAGTAGGACTTTAAGCACATATTTATTCATTAACAGCAACATAAAACCATTAAATTATTTTATATGACATTTTCCATCAATAAAAATGACCTCATCTTTGGTACGCCTTCCCAAAAAACCTTGCGTGCATATCATTTACTCGTGTGTACCCTTAAGGGTGTGTGTCTTTGTGCTTGCATAATAAATTCTCAATTTGTTTATTCTTCACCCGCCCAATTGCCACAAGTGAGATTTTACCGTCTTCTGAAGTTTGTCTGTTATTTAGTCATGCATGCAACTATCCAAATGAAAATGGTAGCAACATAATAATGCTAGGAGGATATTTTCTACCAGGACATATGAAACCTATTGATTAAATGTTCATACTTTTCACAAGACAACTTCAAAATGATGGGACATTTTTATTGACTCACTCTGTATATGTACTCATTATGCAAGTCAGTAAGCATCTCATGTACATAATGTATTTTATTCTCACAAAAGTTCTTGTTTCCTTTTTCATTTTTTTTCCAGTATGTATACATCACTGTCATGGAAATAATTGATTTATAGATAATTTTGGCCAATCGTAGATTTGGATTACAGTACCTATATTTATTTTTATGGTGCACAGAAGGCCATTTTTTGATAGGTGTACCCTTATCGTAACCCATAATCATTTTTTAAATGGCCACCCTGTATACAGAAGACACAAAAAAAAAAAAAATAATTCACTTTTGGGTGGTCAGTCAGAATCTATATTTTGATATTTTTTTTTTTGAAAGGGGGGGGGGGTTAACCCCCAATGCCTGATTTTAGGCATGTTTTCCTAAATTTTGGGTTTAGGGGGCTTGACCTATCAGCCACCACCCCCACCCAGTTCATCACCTAATAATTGACCCCCATCCCATTATTAATGCAGATGGGCTCCATTTTTTTGGTAGAGTTTTATTAACTCCCTTTGGAAACCTTTATTATACTCCCAAAAGTTAATTGAATCTGCAAGATTAGCCATGCAAGTCAGTCACATGTACCATACACGTACTGTATCAGTGTATATATGGCCATGCGTTTTGAATTGGGCCAGTTTCGTGTGACATGATTTTGCAACTTGAAAATTGTGTCTTTTTTTATTTGAATCTTTTTAACTTTAAATACTACACCCATTATATACCTAAAAGTATATATTTTCTGAAAGGAAATTAACTGAGGATTTCAGAAAAGCTCTTAGAATTGGCATTGGGTGTAAGCATTAGAAGTTATGGAACCAAACATACCTGAAAACCATGTCAACAAAGACCAAACTTTGAAACAGGAAAAAAGTAGTATTGGTGTACGCCACATCTTTAAAAGTGGCATTTTTTAATTCCTCTCATTTAGAGCTTTTCAGGCATATATCACATTTCAGGGTCTAAGGTTATTAAAATAATTTTGCGCAAGCCTCATTATTCATAATTTTCACAATGGAATATTTCTAGATATATTAGGGGAGACCGGGTATGGACGTTACAAAATTCACATTTTGGGCCAGATAATTCTAATGAAAGTACTCACACTCTCCATTTTGGGTCTGTAGTTAGTCTATAATGTTGGCTAAAACCTGAGGCACATAAAACTTGAAAACATGTAAACACTAATTAACTACAGCTTAATTAATGAAGTCATTTTTTTGTAACAACCTACCCCGTATACGGGGTAGGTTGTTACACCATACGGGGTAAATTGTTACTATGTAAACATACGGGGTAATTTGTTAAAATGTGTAAATCTCTTATACCATACTTTTGTTTCAACTTTCCAGTTTCTTGGTATCGTTAACAGTAGATCAAGCAGAGCTCTAGCATAGACTAAAGTAATTTTAGACATATCAAAATATTAACCCCCGAAAATTGAAACAAAATTACTTTACATGTGTAATGTAATTGGGGTAGGTTGTTACATCGACATGAGGTAGGTTGTTGTAACAATTACCTACCCCATGGGTGATTTTACACATAAAATCAACTGTAGCAAAGCCATTAGGCAGAATTACAGGGCATGGCTCAGGGGTATATGAGTGACATACATGTACTATATTCACAATACCAGACTATCATCATGTGCCTTCAGTTGTAAGAACTATTACAAATTTTAATTTTTGTCAAAAATTCACTTGGAACTGTAAAAAATGGTTTTTGTTGATTTACTTTTTAATAAAACAACGGAGAAACCTCACGACCGGCAGGTCATCACAGATATGTGTAGGCTGTATATAGATGCCAGTTAGCACGAACTCTCTTCTTCCAACTTAGCACACTGAGAACTGTAACAACTGACCCGTGTAACTTCCATACCCGGTCTCCCCTATCATAATGTATTTTTTGCCAAAATAAATTCTTAAAACATTCAAATTATTCAGGAAATAGAAAGAAAACTTAAATATTAACAAATTGATTCTTAAAAGATAAATTTAGAACATAAAAAATGCATCCTCTGGAACCAAACTATATGTGACCTGAATCTCATCATGATCAAAATGACCATGTCAGGTGTTACATGAAATAAAACAAAACAATAACAGTAAAGTAATTTTTTGGCATCAATTATACAATCAAATTTAAATCTACAGTGTATTTATAAATCACTACCAAGGTGTATATCTCCAAGGTTGTATTTTCTCTCTTCAAAT
Source organism: Paracentrotus lividus (assembly GCA_940671915.1). Taxonomy (NCBI): domain Eukaryota; kingdom Metazoa; phylum Echinodermata; class Echinoidea; order Camarodonta; family Echinidae; genus Paracentrotus; species Paracentrotus lividus. The sequence continues at coordinate 14,764,177 of CALNVZ010000649.1, read as the reverse complement.
TTGCCATATTTATTCTCACCCATTGTCTGCATGATAAAATCACAATAATTAATTGTTTATTTGTTAATTGGTTTCATTGTTTTGCTAAAGAATTATGATAAATGAATATTTTCCTTTCTTCTTCTTCTTCTCGAGTCCTTTCTCTCAATTTTTGTTTATTTGTGAATTAGGATTTGATTCAAACTCTGCCCATTAAATTACTAGGTGAAAGGGTAGTAAGATCGGCTGGGGAATAGGGGGAAGGCAGAAGAGGGCATTGTAGGAGGTGACTCATGGTCTCCTCCTCTCCGCATTTGCAAACTGGCTGTCCTTCAGTGTTGATGCCCCGTTTGACCATTAGAGCCTTGCAACGGCCAACTCCAGCTCGCAAGCGGTTTAAACACAGCAAGAAAGGCCAAGGTTCACGGAATCCTGGTGGGAGGGACTCTTTTGGACTGGTGTTGACACTGTGTGGTGCAGACGCATGCTAGGGGGGTTGGCCAAAGGTCTAGCCTACAGTTGTGGGGGCTTTGGTTCAAGGGAACGATAGAATGAAGGAAACTGTGCCTAGATCTTAAGCGCTTAATTGCAGGCATGGCGTTGAAGAGAGGGGGGAGTGGGTCATTTTCTTGCTTAAGTTTCTCTTTTTGGGAGAGAACATGCCTCCTGATGCGAGGAGGGGCGATGCCACTCAGGATGTAGATATTGTCTACCTTGGTTGGTTTCAGGCAACCTGTTATGGGCCCTACATGCACTGTTGAGTGATGGGTCTATCTTTGGAGCATGGGCTAATCTACCCCACACAGGACGGGCATATTCTGCAGCTGAGTAGCAAAGGGCAAGGGCTGTTGTGCGGATGGTGCTTGCATCAGTGCCCCATTTCGAATTAGCTAGCTTCTTCAGTATGCTGTTCCTGGCACTGATTTTCTTCCTTTCTAAATATTTTATATTCAAACAATCTCTTAAGTCTCAAAAGTAACCTTAACTGAAGTATTTATTACACATCGCTAAGAAAAAGACACTGTTTGCTCGAGCAAAAATGCAGCCAGGTATGTTGCTCTTGGGTTTAATTAGTAAAAACTCATTAATAACTAAGCTTAATTACACTAGATTTTAAGTTAATCTAAACTAAATATCATTATGATGAATTATTTATAAAAATCCACAATTGCATGATCTGTGGTGACTGCAGTCCATCAATGTGCTTCCAGTAAAATTTGCACCTCCTGATCCTCCACCTCCTGATCCTCTTCCACCCCACTCATGTTGCTAATTAACCACTAATTAAGAAAAAATCAACATTATTTTTGATTTTTTTTTTTTGGAATGACTGTATTTCTCTTACCATAAGCTTTATTTTGACCCAAAATACAACATCATAGCTTGTATATCAGCTGAGAAAATTAAAGGAATGTACCCGAAAGTGTCGCGCAGATGTCACAGATCCACCTATTTATTGGCCCAATTCAAAACGCATGGCCATATGGCAAAATTTTGGCTTTTTGTATATTACATTCATGTCTTTAATGTGTAGTAACTTTTTATCAAAATAGGTGGTACTACCATCTTTTTACAGAGCATGGGACATATAAATGGCACATTTTCAGAAAGTAACAACTATCAGTTCTTTTTTTTATAAATTTTGATGTGAAAAATGTGTTGTTTTTTTTTCTTTTTTATGTAAAAAATCATCTTTTTACTGCTATTATTCAATTTTAATTTTCATTAAAGGGATGCAGTAATTTTGAATGATATTCAAATTGCAATTTATTTTATTTAGCTCATTTTGCCAACACGATTATAAACACATCTATTAGTCTGGTATTCCTTAAAAATTGCAATCTAATTGCTTGCTTTACTTTCGAGATGTCTATGATTTCATACTCAAATTTTCAAACCCATTCTCGAATGCTTTTGAAAACCGTGTGTGCAGCACATACTGCATTTCCTGTTGTGAAGTGCCCGTGCCTACATGGGCTGCTAATATTGCAACAGAGAGGTAGTAAATTATTATCATGTGCGGCCATGTTCTTAGCCTCATTTGATTTCACTGTTTTAAGATAGAAATAATTTGATTTGATCTGAAACTTTCAGTAGTTTGTTTTTACGGTCACAGCAATAGACTGTTATTCATTTCGATCTCTTTTGCACTTGTTTTTGGAAGTTACCAAATCCCTTTAAAATTGGCGTTATCATAAAGGAAATTTAATACCCGTTCATATAAGACCCAACTCATTGGCCCGTATTCTGATAGCCTGGTTTAACTTAACCCTAGGTTAAGTGTAGTTTAACTCTAGGCTAACTTTAAAATTTAATCCCATGGTAAAAAATTTGTATTTTGATAGTGAATTTTAGCTGCAAAACTTCCCTATCGGAATACTAAATTTTTAACCCAGGGTTAAATTTAAAAGTTAGACTGGAGTCAAACTACACTAAACCTAGGGTTAAGTTGAACCAGGCTATCAGAATATGGGCCATTGTGTTTAGAGAAATTTTTCTACTAGTTCATTTCTTCAAAATACTATTTTTTTTTAAATGGCTGCTATTTTGGGCGCCCCAGACTGTAGGGAACCCAGTGCACCCATTCCATCAGGTATTTTACCCTAGCGGTGTTGGTATGGTTTACATAGAAAGGTCTTTTTAGATCTCGCCAAGTTGGGTTCACACCTCTTGCCCCCTGGGAATTACTCTGTCTCTACAGAAAGGAGGGAGAGATTGTGTGCCAAGCCTGGGTACATTTCCCGTGTTGTACAGTACGTGAATGGAGTAGACACCAAGGAACTCAGCTCGTACCCTCATGATGAACTTCCAGAAGGAACGTTTCTGGTGTCTCGCTGTTCCCTCCCTGGGGAATATGTGATTCAGGGAAGTGCAAATAGAACCTGTGTTGAAGGGAGTTGGTCAGGACAGGAGCCTAGATGTGGTATGAAAACAACTCCATATTATTATATTAGAGGGGAAGTTTACCCTGGAATTTAATTGTTTTTGAAAAAAAAAGGGAAGATTAACAAAAAATATGATTGAAGGTTTGGAAAACTTCCTCCCATAAATTTCTTATTGATGGAATCTACCTATTACATTAAGGCATGTACAAATGTATAATAACATACTAGGTTTAATGATATTGACAGCATATGTGAAAAGATTTATATTTTTGTAAAAGAAAAATGGCTCCAAAAAAAGAAGTGCTTTGAATTTTGTCTAGAAAATTATTTATGCTAATTTATGAGAAATGTATTCATAAATCACAAAAATTGCTTCTTCTCCTTCATTTATTGATCAATTCTGTTTGCTTTACATGATAACGCTAGGTAGGGGATCATACAAAATTCGCGTTTATTTCTTTGAGCACCACATCATTGATGTGCTAGTTTGGATGTTCAGTAGTATGATGAGAATATACCAATAACAATTTAGAGACTTATTTCACTTGATAAGAACTTTTACAGTCCACTCTGGTTGTAACAAGGTATACAGGACCAAGTTATAATGAAATCTTATTTTACTGGCATAGGCACCTCAAAATAGATGGACATGTTTAAAGTTGGGAATTGGACCAGATTTTTCATTGTGATGACGGAAATTTGTTGTGTCTATGCTATCTATAAGGGAGTTGATTGTAAACAAGTTATTATCATGGCAGTAACAAAGCAACATCATTAATAAATATATGACTTGTGTAATCCATCTTATCAAAATGAGACACAAGTCACCAAAGAAAGAGTCAATGAAATTGGCAAAATAATTAATTCTAGATACTTTCCTCTTCTTTTTACAGAGTAAACATGAAATATTGAAGATTTAGAAAATAAACAAATACTTCACCCCAAAATTTGACATCTTTTATCATTTTTCCGATTTCCGCAACTCAAAGTGATTGTTGCTCGGCCTGTGTCTCATTTTGATATGATGATTCACGTAGGGTATGTGAATTTATCCTATGCAGAGCGTGCAAGAACAGAGATCTCCTTTCATAACAACCAAGCTATGCAGATCAGAAGTAATGGAACGATCGTCATCTATCCACGAGGTCTTCTACGCATTTATTGTAGGATGCCTCACTGGAGTTGGACAAGAGCACATTTGATATCAGATAATGGACCGGTGAGACAGTGTTATTGTTAGGGTAATTATGATAGGGTTTATAGTACATTTCGGGTTAGTTTAAGTGTATTATAGGTATTATTATTATTGTTGTAATAATTTATGTAGGTCTATAAACCTTTAATAATTATTATTATTGTAATAGGTTATGTAGGTATATAAGCCTTCAAGTAAACAGAATAAAATAGATGAAAAAATTCAGTATGTAGTATCATTATTATGTGTAACCAGCTGCTCCAGTTCTGCTATGTTTTTTTCTTAAATTACAGTATGCTTATATTAGCCCTGACCTTGGACTATCTCAAATGATCATTTCAATGAACCCACCACATCCAAGGTATTCTGGGCGCTATACTTGTCAATCTCGTGATAGGACTATTTCTCACAGTGTCTATATCCAGATTGCTGGTAAGATGTTTTTTTAAATCATCATCTTTCATGTATTCCAAATATAATTGTATGAGCTGAAATTTTTGCACTTGTGTTATTTTTAGGTTTCTCTGGAAAGCTGAATTTAACAACATTGCCTTTACAATATTTTATTGCCAATCGCGAAAACAACAACTCATGAAAATTCAACACTGTAATTTTTGAAAATATTTGCATGCAAAAATATTTACTCGTGCGGAATTTCATTGCTATATTCTAAACAGATTGCAAAAACAACATCTTGTAAAAATGTCTGTAGCACTGTGATTCACAAAAATATCTTAATGCAAAAATATTGGCGTATAGTCTCTCTTGAGCAACGATAATCTAAAAAAATAAGTAACTGGAATGACCCAGTGCATGCAAAGTATTTACTGCAATAAGTATATTATCATTAAAGAGTATGCTTTAAGCTTTTCGATTGTACATGTACATTGGTGATGTTTGAGTTGCTGAACATTTTCTTCTTGAAAATAATGTTGAGTAGTAGTGCACTGTACATGTAGCCAATAAAATGCAATTTTAGATATAATAATAATAATAATAATGTGATTTGTATTGCGCCAAATGCACTGTGTAGAGTGCTCAAGGCGCATCTTATTACCCGGCTTTTCTAGGAATTTCTTCCGACCGGTACGCATTCACCTAACTTGGGTCAAGTATGGCAAAGTTTCAGATTGACACCTTGCCGAAGGATGCTAGTGGAATGGACAGGTCCATGGCTATAAATGGCTTTATAATTATTATAGTGGAATTCTGCCATTTTCAAAATTTGTAATATTTTTGCCATGTGGAGGGAGACAATATTGATTATATGTAATTCATTAGAACTTTAACTTTTATATTTCTGGAACATTTTTGTAAAGAAATATGTGATGTATTTCTCGAAAGTGGTGAATAAATTTCAATTTCAGTTTAAACAAAAACAATAATCTCATAATAAAAGCCCTAAATTAAGATGCCTTTTTGGGGGGGAGGTGCAAATTGACAATCGATTTTAGCCAATTAACCAAAGCTTAAGTTTAGCCTTCATGTTCCCTTTTCATATTTTGTTCCAATTTGATTTAATTGCAGCAATTGACTGTGAACAGCCGAGAGTGTCCACAAATGGTGCAGTACTTGATAATGACCCACGGACGCAAGGACGCTATCCCATGGGCAAACAGATCATGTTCACCTGCAACAGCGATTATAACCGTGATGGGGCAAGTAGAAGTACTTGCGTGTTTGGGGAATGGTCACCTCATGTTCCACGATGTATAAGTAAGCATTAAAGGCCACTTAAAATAAAATTTTCTGAGCATTATTCATTATAAAAAATTGTGTCTGAATTCCCAACAGTTGCTTCATAATGCTTTTTTTTTTATTTTGGTAATTGCAAGGGAAATAATCTTAGAGTTCCGCTGAAATTCAGATTTAATCACATGACCTGACTTTGTTGTTTTACTGTGCATGATCATCTTGCTGGTGAAAATCAACAACAATTCCTTTTGATTGTCACTATTGCGAGATGGTCATGCGCAGCTAACTGAAAATAAATTGCAGGGGTTTCATCATGCCCAGGGGGAAGTAAATCTGGACCAAAATGATAATGATTATTATGGCCATCCAGAATTCAGATGAGTGATCACTAAGAAGAGTGATATACTTTAAAACAATTGATTGGAGGGGGTTTAATTACTCCTTTAAAAATTGATAGCTGGTTTTCATAACAATAACTGAAAATGAGAAAAAAAATTAATGCAAAGTCAAAGTGAAACCTGATAGAGAATGATAAAGTCACAATTTTTAGGCCCAAAATCTTAACCGCATATCATATGATTAAAATTAAACCCTACATGTAATTAACGTTTAATTATGAAATGTGATTCAGAATACGGGCCTATAAGGCTTGATGTTACTTATAGGAGGAGCTCTCTCATTTTTTTTTTTACTGAAAAATCTTTTTTTTTTCCCACAGTTCTTGGTGAAGGGATCTAAACCCCTAACAAAAAGTTCCGCAAATGGAATTTGGGCCATGATAACTTTTCAGGTATGCTTTACTTATTCCTGATAGTTACACTATTGGAAAGATAATTTATTCCCCTTTTATTGATATCGTATTTGTAATGATTGTGTCATGCTTCAGTGCACATAATGTCAAAATATGGAGAAAAGTAAAATGTCAAATTTTGCAAAATGTACTTTTATTGATCAAATTGAATTCCAAAACTCATCTTTAGGCCCTGTACTTTTGAGGTATTTCATCATTTTTATTGAATTTTATATCATTGCCAAGTTCATTTATTCCTCTTTTTAATAATACCTTAATTGCAACAATAGTATTGTTCATGTATGCACAGAACACCTGAATAATAAGACAAGTCAGAAGTCAAATGTTGCAAATTGAATGCCAATTGCGACTGTTATTGTCTATTGCGAGTTATTCAATTTGAACAATAACAATGCATTTTGCAACTTTTAACTTTTTACTTCGCATTATGTTAGTGAATTATGTGCATTCAAGCATGATGTTACCATTGCAAATAGGGTATCAATAAAAAGAAGAATAAATTAACTTTTCAATGCTACAAAAATTGATAATGATTATAACCCATATTGAAATGTATCCAGGTTCGAAGTTGTGTTACAGAACATTTAAACTGAACATTATCTTTTACTTTGCCTTGCATTCAGTTGGTATTCAGGGGTTCTGTGGAATCAGGCGTGACATCACCATGGCAAATTACATATCAATAAAAAGAGCAATAAATGAACCTGACAATGGTATAAAATTCAATAAAAATCATAAAATACTCCAAAAGTTATCAGGGTCTAAATTGGCGTTGCGGAACTTCAATGTGATCAATAAAAGTGCATTTTACTACATTTGACTTTTTACTTTTCCCCATATTCTGATAATCTGTGCATTGAAGCATGACACAATCATTACAAATATGATATCAATAAAAAGGGGATTAAATTATCTTTCCAATGGTATGAATATCAGGAATAACTAAAGCGCATATAAAAAGTTATAATGGCCCAAAGTCGAATTGCAGAACTTTTTGGGAGGGGTTTATTTCATAGAGTCTGGTAATATATTGCATGCAAAGAGTATTTTTCTACTCTTTTCTTTCTTCAGTGCCATCAAAATGGCTTATCTTGAAGTATCGCAATGTGGTGCGGTGTGTTCAATGCAATCCTTCGAGAAAAGCCCCCCCCCCCCCCCACTTGTCTCAAAGGGTTGTTTTGTGTAACGAAGCCTTTCGAGGAGGGGAGGGGGAAGGTTGGGAGGAAATGTTGCGTAAACTAGTCCTCTATATCAGTTGTGTCAAAATTACGTAGATTTGACGTAAAGTGGTATTACTGATCAGTTTTTTTTATTTTAAAGTGGAAGAATCAAATTTAAGGTACAGATTGAAAAAATTAAAAAAAACTTTTTTCGAGGGTTTTTTTTTTTTAATGAAGGGTAATGTAACTGCCGTTTATACCTCTGCTGAGTGTTTCTCACGCCGAAGGTTACGGCGTGAATAATGCGAACGATCTGTGTGTAACACGAACACAAGAGAATCCCCATTGGTTTTCCACGTAAGCGCTAGCATGAGTCGGATCCCCGATTGAGCTTTTTTACACTTATATTATGAAATAAAAACACTCAAACGAGATTTCAAGTACTATAATTTGCTTTATTATTGTTATTGGATTTAATCTTTATAATTTATCTAAATGCGAATAAAAATTATTTTTTCTTACTCCCGAAACTATACACCAGCTTTAAGGATAACTTTTTGGTGCCGATAGCTTTCATGACTTTATAGCATAGAGTCTTATGCATCATTTGATACAAAATTTATATAGTTTCAACCAAGGGGTAATGCGCAGCTTTAAAAATTGTTGCGCTATGCGCTTCCAGTTTTCCCATAAACCTGTGTATTAAACATGAAGTACAAATGCAAAATTGTGAAATGCCAGTTACATATGTCGCTAGCTCAAACACTGTTTAAGCTAAACGTGTGAAAATTTGCAGGCTTATTCTTTTTTACATGCCCCAAATACATGCAAAGTTTCAGAAAATTTGGTCTCGTTGGGAAGGGGTGGATTGGCCCCAACCGCTGATCATGAGATAACCAAAATAACCCTGCCAATATAAGGTTAAGATTATTTTTTTAATGAAATGAAGAAATGTACTTATAAATACATATATTTTAACTAAAGAAGAGCCTGGCAAAGAAAATGTCTGCAACTCTCAAATTGCAATTTATATGGATGTGATCTCAATGATTATAAATGGAATATACATGCATGTCAATGAATTAATTCTTCAGATGTTGTAGAAAATAAAAGATAATTATATTTTTTATTTTCATTTTTTTTAAAGTATGCACTCTACAGATTTTCACTTCCAGTTTTTGCTTTTATCAAATGAAATTTAATGTAAGACTTGAGGAAACCATAGCCATGCGTCTGATAAAAATGAAGGAAAAAAAGATACTGGCAAATTAATTTTTATTTGTAATTTCTTTTTTAACAACTGATATGGAATTAGACTAATTTCCATGAAGGAAAAAGAGAATTCCATACACAGAAAGATCTGGATCATTATTTTCATCTTAACAAATAAAAGATTGATATGCAAGACTAGATAAATCACTCATATCCCGGCCTACTTTAGACGTTTTTAGATAATTTTTATGCCTCCGCCACCGAAGGTGGTGCCGGAGGCATTATGTTTTCGGGTTGTCCGTCCGTCCGTCCGTACGTCCGTCCGTACGTCGAGAGAGATGAGGTGCAAGAGGTTCAAGGCCACCAGAGGACATTGTGTACGTGAAAATGGCTTGTTCTTGCGATAACTTAAGAACAGTTTGATGGATGAACCATCAAAAACTTGGGTCATGTGTGCATATGGTAGGGACAATGAATTATTATATTTGAGGTCATGAAGTCAAAGGTCAAGGTCACAGACGTCATTGTATACATGAAAATGGCACGTTCTTGCTGTAACTTCTGAACCGTTTTATGGATCAACTTCAAACTTGGGTCATGTGGGAGAAAGATGAACTGATTAGATTTTTGACGTCAGGACATCAAAGGTCACTGGTTATTTATGTATGACTCGTTTGTGCAATTTCTGAAGGACCTTTGACAGAATCAACTTAAACATGTTTTATCCTTTTCATTACATCAGTAAGCCATCCTTCCTGAGTTGGAAATAATTCTGATGATACAACTTTAATAGATTTGGGGTCAATATCTCAAAGATGTTATGGTATAAATGGATGTAAAATACTCACATGCGCATGCCTTTTTTTTCCGATGTGGCAATACGGAGGCATGCCTTCCGGACGTGCGCGGTCGAAATTCATCTAGTTTAGTTTACATTAAAAAAAAATCAATACAACGAAGAACAGGATCATTATTTTTCATTTTAACAAAGAAAAGACTGATATGAAGACTAGGTACAACACATATATAGAGTGAGTCAATAAAAATGTCTCACCATTTGTGAAAGGTGTCTTTGTGAAAGTATGAACATTCAATCATGGGTTTCATGATATGTCCTGGTAAGTCTACCTTCTAGCGTTAGCATTTGTTAGTACCATTTTCATTTGAATCTTTTTTACATTTATTTGTAATTTCATTTTTATGCCTCCGCCACCGAAGGTGGTGCCGGAGGCATTATGTTTTCGGGTTGTCCGTCCGTCCGTACGTCTGTCCCGTTTTCGTTCTCGCGATACTTAAACCGTTTGACGGATCACTTTCAAACTTGGATCATGTATGCATATGGTAGAGACAATGATCTGATTAGACTTTGAGGTCATTAGGTCAAAGGTCAAAGGTCACAGAGTCATTGTATGCATGAAAATGGCTCGTTCTCGCCATAACTTAAAAACCGTTTGACGGGTCAACTTCAAAACTTGGGTAATGTGTGCCTATGGGAGGGGCAATGAACTGATTAGATTTTTGGGTCATGAGGTCAAAGGTCAAAGGTCACAGATGTCGTTGTATACATGAAAATGGTTCGTTCTCGCAATAACTTAAGAACGGTTTGACGGGTCAACTTCAAACTTGGATCAGTATGCATATGGTAGGGACAATGAATGATTAGAATTTGGGGTCATGAGGTCAAAGGTACAGGTCATTGTGTACATGAAAATGGATCGTTCTTGGACGAAACTTAAGAACTGTTTGAGGGATTAACTTGAAACTTGGGTCATATGTGCATATATGAGGGTCAATAAACTGATTAGAATTAGAGTCATGAGGTCAAAGTTCAAAGGCCACAGAGGACATTGTGTATGTGAAAATGGCTTGTTCTTGCGATAACTTAAGAACAGTTTGATGGATGAACATCAAACTTGGGTCATTGTGTGCATATGGTAGGGACAATGAATTTATTATATTTTTGAGGTCATGAAGTCAAAGGTCAAGGGTCACAGACGTCATTGTATACATGAAAATGCCACGTTCTTGCTGTAACTTCTGAACCGTTTTATGGATCAACTTCAAACTTGGGTCATGTGGGAGGAAAGATGAACTGATTAGTTTTTGAGGTTCAGGACATCAAAGGTCACTGGTTATTTATGTAAATGACTCGTTGTGCAATTTCTGAAGACCTTGACAGATCAACTTAAACATGTTTATCCTTTTATTACATCAGTAGGCCATCCTTCCTGAGTTGGAAATAATTACTTATGATCTGATAATCTTAACTATTATATTGATTTGTCTTGGCGTAATATGTCGATATATGTGTCATACAAAGATGTCATGGTATAAATGGATGTAAAATACTCAACATGCGCATGCCTTTTTTTTTCCGATGTGGCAATACGGAGGCATGCCTTCCGACCGTGCGCGGTCGAAGATTCATCAGTTAATTAACAACTGATATGGAATTAGACTAATTTCCATGAAGGAAAAAGAGAATTCCATACACAGAAAGATCTGGATCATTATTTTCATCTTAACAAATAAAAGATTGATATGCAAAGACTAGATAAATCACATTATCCGGCCTACTTTAGACATTTTAGATTTAATTTTTTAGTTTACATTAAAAAAAAATCAATACAATGAAAGACAGGATCATTATTTTTCATTTTAACAAAGAAAAGACTGATATGAAGACTAGGTACAACACTATATACAGAGTGAGTCAATAAAAAATGTCTCACACTTGTGAAAGGTGTCTTGTGAAAGTATGAACATTCAATCATGGGTTTCATGATATGTCCTGGTAAAGTCATCCTTCTAGCGTTAGCATTTGTTAGTACCATTTTCATTTGAATCTTTTTTACATTTATTTGTAATTTCATTTTTATGCCCTCCGCCACCGAAGGTGGTGCCGGAGGCATTATGTTTTCGGGTTGTCCGTCCGTCCGTACGTCTGTCCCGTTTTCGTTCTCGCGATAACTTAAGAACCGTTTGACGGGATCACTTTCAAACTTGGATCATGTATGCATATGGTAGAGAACAATGATCTGATTAGACTTTGAGGTCATTAGGTCAAAGGTCACAGAGGTCATTGTATGCATGAAAATGGCTCGTTCTCGCCATAACTTAAAAACCGTTTGACGGGTCAACTTCAAACTTGGGTAATGTGTGCCTATGGGAGGGGCAATGAACTGATAGATTTTTGGTCATGAGGTCAAGGTCAAAGGTCACAGATGTCGTTGTATACATGAAAATGGTTCGTTCTCGCAATAACTTAAGAACGGTTTGACGGGTCAACTTCAAACTTGGATCATGTATGCATATGGTAGGGACAATGAACTGATTAGAATTTGGGGTCATGAGGTCAAAGGTCACAGGTCATTGTGTACATGAAAATGGATCGTTCTTGCGATAACTTAAGAACTGTTTGAGGGATTAACTTGAAACTTGGGTCATATGTGCATATATGAGGGTCAATAAACTGATTAGAATTTAGAGTCATGAGGTCAAAGTTCAAAGGCCACAGAGGACATTGTGTATGTGAAAATGGCTTGTTCTTGCGATAACTTAAGAACAGTTGATGGATGCTAAACTTGGCATCAAGAGAAATCAATCATATACAACTTGTGTCGATTAGTGTGTATGCATATGGTAACAAGAATTATTATATTTTGAGGTCATGAAGTCAAAGGTCAAGGGTCAAGACGTCATTGTATTAACATGAAAATGGCACGTTCTTGCTGTAACTTCTGAACCGTTTTATGGATCAACTTCAAACTTGGGTCATGTGGGAGGAAAGATGAACTGATTAGATTTTTGAGGTCAGGACATCAAAGTCACTGGTTATTTATGTAAATGACTCGTTTGTGCAATTTCTGAAGGACCTTTGACAGATCAACTTAAACATGTTTATCCTTTTATTACATCAGTAGCCATCCTTCCTGAGTTGGAAATAATTCTGATGATAACACTTTAATAGATTTGGGGTCAAATATCTCAAAGATGTCATGGTATAAATGGATGTAAAATACTCAACATGCGCATGCCCTTTTTTTTCCGATGTGGCAATACGGAGGCATGCCTTCCGACCGGCCGCGGTCGAAGGATTCATCTAGTTAACAACTGATATGGAATTAGACTAATTTCCTATGAAGGAAAAAGAGAATTCCATACACAGAAAGATCTGGATCATTATTTCAATCTTAACAAATAAAGATTGATATGCAGAGACAGATAATCACTCATATCCCGGCCTACTTTAGACATTTTTAGATAATTTTTTAGTTTACATTAAAAAAAATCAATAACAATGAAAGACAGGATCATTATTTTTCATTTTAACAAAGAAAAGACTGAATGAAGACTAGGTACAACACATAACAGAGTGAGTCAATAAAAATGTCTCACCATTTGTTGAAAGGTGTCTGGTGAAAAGTATGAACATTCA
>CALNVZ010000649.1:14724723-14747139 GCA_940671915.1 Paracentrotus lividus | reverse complement strand
GGATAACCACAATACTATGAAAACGGTTGTTTAGGTACTTATCGCCTTCCAAAAGACCCTAATCCGTGGACCCAATTTGACACACCTCTTTCTTTGGACGTCAGCAATGTCTCAAATTAAAGCTGATGAGTTACTTAATATTTTAGTAAACGAATCACAAGAATAAACAATATACTTTTGGTATGACTGACCTTTGAACTTCGGTCCTCTTTTTTTAGGAACACACTGTATAATAAGATAGGGTGAAGTATTAACATCTCATGTGGGAATTTTTAAATAATTTTTGAGGGGCCCCAAATTTTTAATTCAGAGCCCCTTTTTAAGTCCCCCTTTCCAATGACCCTTAAGTTTTCACCATATTTTAATTGCACATGAAATTTCCTTTAAAAAATATGTAAAGGGCCTGTCCCACAGGAGGCGATCGCTGTTGGTAACAACCTGCATCTGTCAGAACCTACCAAAATCGTGCCAGTATCGTAGTTGACCATAGGCCATATACGAATCTACGACTCTGTCTACAGTAGGCTACGACAATGGCTTGCTTCCGCACAAAAAAATAGACAAACATAGGTCCTATCTTTGAATTCAATAGCCTAGACTTTTGTGCATCTTCCTGCTTGACTTCTCTTGTCGCAGCTTAAAAATCAACAGGCGATCAGGTGTTTCCTACCTGACAGCGGCCTGTCGCCTTTAGGTTCGTGAGTGTCCTCTAAGTCTGCCAAAAGACGCACATTATAATTTTGGTCGTGAGTGATTTTCGAATATTTCAAAAATTTGTGGCAACAGTACTGTATTTGAATAGAAGGCCGAGCCAGATTTTGGTGAATTGAGTTGGCTCATATGTCTATTCCAGTTTACTCTAAAGGATTCCATAGGCATATTCATACATGAATAAAACCCGTGCTATCAAGGAAATGGATGGAAAGCTGAAAAAAATCAAGCAAAACCTCAACAACATCGAATCTTCAATTGAAGAGCAGGAACAGTACAGTAGGAGAAGCTGTCTCCGGATCCATGGTGTAAAGTTGAAGGCCGGCGAAACTACTGATCAAGCGGTCATAAACCTTGCTCAAGAAAAGTTAGGGATAACCATCTCACCAACGGACATCGACCGTACGCACCGTATGCCTACTAGGAAAGATGTGAGTGAGGACACTACTGCGGAAGCAGACGACCCCAGTTCCAATGTGAGTTCACATATGATCATCGCCAAGTTTTGTCGATATAACGTTAGAGATGCAGTGTACCGTGCGCGAACAAAGCTTAGAGGATCACATATCTACATCCACGAAGACCTTACAGCTCACCGCTCGTATCTCCTGTTCAAAGCAAGAAAACATCCCAATGTAAGTAAAACATGGACATCAGACGGCAAAATAACTGCCCTCACGAAGAACAACAGGAAAGTTCGCGTTGGATGCGAAAAGGACCTTGAAGATCTTGACTCGTAATTGATATATAGAATATGCCCACTTAACTCTGTTACTAAAATTACATGGGCAAAATATATCCTTGTATAAAATGTTCAAAACCTGTATCAAACCATCACAATGCCGTTATGTGTATATATTGCAGTAGATGGATACATCTCGGCTGCTCGGATCTTAGTACTGACTTTTTTCATTCTAATGCTGATTGGATTTGCAGCGTCTGTTTATATAAAGAATTGCTTTTTCATGTTTTTGAAACATCAACCGAACTTAAAGTCCCAGACCGGACCGACAAATGAAATAGCCAAAAACGAAAGCTAATATGCTATATAATACAACGATTCCAAATTAAGGCGTTTTTATTGTTCATCTAGAAAGTATTTAATTAAAAAGATGACCGAACCTCAACCAGGCCACCCCTCCCAAATACTTGTAAAATTACCCCTAATTTGATGGCGCGGGTGATGACGTCAAAGGATGTTAATGGAATGCTACAGCAGTCTTGCGGCTAGGCATGATTGCGTTTCGCCTTTAGAAAACACGTTTGTATTGCTATGTCAGGACAATAGACGCCCTGTGAGCTAGAATTCTATTGTTATGAAATGAAAGGCCAAATTCAATCATGCTTGGACACAGGACTGCTGTAACATTCCATTAACATCCTTTGACGTCATCACTCGCACTATTAAAATGGGGGTAATTGTCCCCGCCGAACGAGTTCGAGCAGGGGACTATGAAACGGGCTCCGTACGTGTGTATGTGTGTGTGTATGTATGTATGTATTGTGTGTGTGTCCGTCCATGCGTCCGTCCGTCGTCTCCGTATGTGAGTTCAATTTCTACCTTCTTCGCCATTTTTCATATCCGATTTGATTCCGTTTGCTTTAAGATAGCACTAAGTGAGTCTACCAACTTTTCACGAATTTATACCTTGCCTTTGACCTGATTTTGACCTATATTGTTAATTTGGCTACAAAATGCTACTCTCACCATTTTCATCGATTTCGATCTGTTGCTTTATATGATACACTGGTGAGACTACAAAACTTCTTCACGGAAATTTTGACTTTTGGACCCCTTGACCTTGACCTTTCGATTTTTGACCTATATTTTAATTGGCTCAAATATGCTACTCCCTTCCCATTTTCTCCGATTCGAATCCGTTTCTTTATATAGATCACTATGAGCTACAAAACCTTCTCACGGAATTTTGACTTTGACCCCTTCCTTGACTTGATTTATATTAATTTACATTGGCACAAAATCTACTCCTTCAACCATTTTCTCCGATTTCGATCCTTTGCTTATTATTGATACACTCAGGTATGGCACAAAATTTCTTCACCGAATTGGCCCTTTACCTTTGACTTTATTTTACTATTGTTAATTGGCTACAAAATGCACTCCTTCGCCATTTTTCAATCCATTCGATTCCGTTTTTACTTATTGTGATAGCACTAAGTGAGACTACAAATTCTTCACAGAATTTTTGACTTTTACCCCTTGACTTTGACCTGACTTGACCTAATGTACATGGCTACAAAATCTAGCTTCTTCGCTATTTTACCCGATTTCGATTCTGTTTGCCTTATTGATAGCACTGATTGTGGATATAATGGAATTTACATTATCGGCGGACATTATTAAGCGCATCGCGTATTACTAATCCACTGTTTTACAAGTATTTGGGAGGGGTGCCTGGTGAGGTTTCGATCATCTTTTTAATGAAATACTTTCTCGATGAACAATAAAAACGCATACATTATGGAATTGTTGCATTATTAGCATATTAGTTTCGTATTTGGCTATTTCATTTGTCGGTCCCGTCTAGGATTTAAAAACATTGAATGAGAAAGACACATTATATAATTCAGTCCACATGTATACGAAACTCTAAAAATTTTAAAGGACTGAAAATTGACACTTAAATATATGCACCTTAAATTACTAAAGATGTCGAGAAATTGATAATATTTGGAAATAACATTTGATATTTTAACTCTAAGTAAACAGATTGGATGACAATATTTTAAATGCCGAGTTACTATTTCGAATATGATGCATACGGCTTTGAACAGAAATAACACGTGTGCGTTGCATGTATAAAGAGAAAATAATATAATGAAATTCAAAAAGCAACTTGTAAATAAACTAGAATTAATATGTATAAAGATTGTTCTGGAAAAGCAAAAGCCGTTTTATCTTGTAACATGGTTCAGGCCGCCAGATTCACACAATGATGTTTTAGATAATTTTGAATCATATATTAGATATCTAGATGGCCAGTGTTTCGATTTTATTATACTCGGTGATTTAAATTGTGACGTCTCAAAAAAGAATTATAATTGTCAAACTAAACGTCTTTTATCTATTGCCAATGACTGCACTATGAAACAATTCGTTCCGAAACTTACAAGGGTAACTGCTACATCTTCTTCTACTATCGATTTATTATTTTCTTCTAATGAAAATAGAGTCCAATACTGTGATGTTGTACCATTATCTGTAAGTGATCATTACATGATTGTAGCCAATGTTGGGAGAACTAAAATGCCTCCAACCAGACATAAATATATTACATATCGTGATCTAAAAAACATGAACTTGAACTCTTTCTGTAATGAATTACACAATTCTGATTGGTCTGATGTACTTACACAAAATGATGTCGATATAGCATATAGCAATTTTATATCTCTTTACAACAATGTTCTTAATAGATATGCGCCTGTAAAACGTAAACGCATTCGTAAAAAAAGTGTTCCTTGGATTAACAAAGACCTTCTTAAGCTTATGAAAGTACGTGATGATTGTAAAGAAAAGGCTCGGTTATCTGATAACCCAGCCGATTGGTGTGAATACAGACGATTACGTAATCGGGTGACTGCATTGCGACGTAAAGCTAAAAGAGAATACGTAACTCAAAGCATTGCTGAGACCAAGGGAAATAGCGCTGAGATTTGGAAACTCCTTGGCAAACTCCTGCCAAATAAAAGAAATAGGCGTATTCCATTAAAATCGATTGAAGCAAACGGTGGAGAGGTATCGGGTTCCAAAAATATAGCTAATTTTATGAATGAATATTTCGTTGATGTAATTAAAAATCTAAAAAAAGACGCTCAGTTTTCAAATAATGACTGTTTGACATTTACAACTAAGTACTCGTCTGTATTCTCATTTAATCAAGTTAGTCATAATGATGTGATAAAATGTTTTCAGGAAATTCACTCCAAAAAGTCCTCTGGTCTAGATGGTATACCTACAAGCATTTTAAAAGATTCAGCTTCGAACATCATCCGACCTTTATCATTCTTAATGAATCTTTCACTTACTCAAAGCAAAGTTCCCTCGGACTGGAAAGTGGCAAAGATCACACCTTTACATAAAAGCAGGAGTTTAAAAGATCCCACAAATTACAGACCTATTTCTGTACTGCCTGTTTTATCAAAAGTGTTGGAAAAAATTGTATTCAAACAAGTATATAATTATATTACTCATAACCATATATTATCAGATAATCAATTTGGTTTTCGTCCAACACAGCCCTTTTTACAATCACAGAAAATATTCATAAAAATTTAGACCATGGGTCAGTTGTTGGACTTGTGACACTAGATTTAAAGAAGGCATTTGATATGGTCTCTCACGATATTCTTTTGAAAAAACTCAATAATCTTGGTTTTGATGAGTCAAGCTTATGTTGGTTTAGAAATTATTTAACTTTTAGAAAGCAAGTAACTGTCATTGATAACAATATATCTAATCTTAATACAATTTCTTATGGGGTCCCACAAGGTAGTATTTTGGGCCCTTTTTCAACCCCATTTTGATTATTGTTCGATTATTTGGTTCAATGCAGGTAAAATCTTAGTTAAACAGTTAAGTATTCTCCAGAACCGAGCTCTCCGCATTACATTGAAAGTTGATTCAAGATATAGCACAAACCTAATATATGCCTCTCTTAAAATCGACAGACTAGAATCACGCTGGAATAAGCAAGCAGCATTGTTTGTATTCAAACTATTACATAAGATTCTACCAATGTCATTGTGCTCTAAAATTAACGTAAAAGAATATAAACACAATTCGTAACTCCGAATCTATAATTTCCCTTGATAAACCTAAAACTAACTACTTAAGAGAAGGTAGTCTTTATTCAAGCATAAAACTTTTCAACTCTCTACCTTGTCAAATTTGTGCAATAGATAAGCTTACATTATTTTCAAAGTCAGTGAACTGTATTGATTTTTAATGCGCGCGTTCCGTGGGACGGGGGGGGGGGATCGATATTCTTCAATAAACTATTTTTGGGCCTCATGATGTTACTTTTTTTCTCTCTCTCTGTAATAGTAAGTTTTTTAAAATCGTTTTCTGTATATATGTATTATTTTTCTTGTGTTTAATTTTAATTTGTATGTAATTTAGTTGAATGTTAACTTAAGTATATTAATTTTCTGTAATATTGTTTATTTTACACCTGTATATTTGTACCAGCACGGACTCGCTGAAAAGCAGTCTGTTTGGCTGATTGTGAGTTTTTACCGTGAATAAATAAATACAATACAATAAATACAATAAATACAATACAATACAATACATGTATACTCAATTTATTCATTTTCCCATTTGTCTATTCTCATTAGGAGCAACATGTCCAGAATTGCAGCCCCCTTCTAACGGCACTAAGGTTGGAGGAAATAGAGTGGGAGAGTCTGTATTAATTGGGTGCAACCAGGGATACCAGTTACAAGGGGAGGGTTTCTTACATTGCTTACCTACAAGAAACTGGTCTCATCCTCTTCCGACTTGCGTCAGTGAGTATTGTTGCTCGAGTTTTTTTTTCTTTTCATTTTTTCTTTTATCAAAACACATTCAACAAATTGATTAAAGAATGAAAATACCAATGACACGGTTTAAGGGTGCTGAAGTGATGTGTGTGTGTTTTTTTTAAAGCTTTTCATTATTATGCAGTTTTTGTTGGAGAGAGAAAGAAAGAGAGAGAGCATGAACATGAGGTATAAATAGGTAATTTCTGTACACACAGCATTGAGTTAACAATTATTGCAACTATATCATGTAGACTGTATCAGGGCATCTACCCCCTAGACAATTACCCCCCCCCCCCCCCATGGACAACTAAGTTTTAGGGTTAGGGTGTGGATTTTTGGTAGGGGGTAATTGTCCTGTGGTTTGTTCTCTAGGGCGTAGTTGTCCAAGAACTTGTGTTGTTTTGTTGTCTTTAATACCTTTAATGGCACTCTAATGTCACACCCGCACGTCCGCATCTAAACGTTAGCATCAAAATAATGACTATAATAAAAAGAGCATCACATTCTGAACAAAAAATGATTAGAAAGCCTCATGTTTTTAGGGTGAAAATTTTATTTTAGAGTCACCAATCCTAAAAGTTACACTCAGAAATGTATGTTCAGGACTACACAAAATGTCCAGCCTGAATGCTGTTTTTGGTATATATTTGGTCATATTATTACTGCAAGGGCAATTGAAGAGCAGTCCTTTCCAGTAGTCCTTTCTACTGCAAATCATTTTCAAACGTGAAAGACAAGACAATTGGACTGATAAAAGGGCGCATATCTTCGCACTTGCAGGTTATGAATGGATCATGACTACATGAACCATATTATGTATAATGTAGGAGTAGCATGTGTCAATACCAGTTGGATTTGAATTTTACAATTGGTCCTGGAAATTATGATTAAAAAACAGTGCATGAGTGATATGACAAATTTGGGACGTGGGTTTCTGACCATAATGGGTTATGGTTGGATTTGTGCCCAATTAGATCAAATGGGCAATTCCACATGAGAAGAGGCAAAAATGGGAAAGTCAAATACAAATGAAGCATGTGTTTTACATAGACAACATCCTATATTTTTAGGAACAGAAAACCTTTTGTGAATAATTTGAATAGTTTTTCTGAAATTTTTGTTGGAACGCCAGTGATATTTCTATGATTGAAAATCGAAAACATGACCCAATTTGATTAATATTCAATAAATCACTTATCCTTACCCTTATTCCTTTGCATTCTTTGCATTAATGGAGGTAAGTGAATCACATACCTATATTGTAAAACAATTACCAGAGCTGGATCCTTTTTTGGCGGAATCAATATGACAAAATTTACTCCAAATTTCCGTAATTCCGTTACCAATTTTAAGAGAAAAGTTTTGCTAAGAAGTAATGGTTTGCTGAATTATTGTGTAATTGTAAATTCTCTTCCTTTGTTTGATTCCTTAAAACCCCAAACAGCAAAATATTTAATACTTTAACTCTTTCATATGAAAATATTGGTAACGGAATTACATGGTAACGGAATTACAACGGTAACGGAATTACAAGTGTATAACATCTTTGTTGTGAGGCCTGAAATTAAAAATTGAGAATGTCAGCCTTAAGGTGTATGACAAGTTTCAGTTGCAAGTTGCATGGTGCAGCAGCTGAAGCCAATGAAGAGCCAATTCCTATTGCAAATGTTAAGTTGAAGACAGTGACAAGGACAATGAGAATCTCAGTGAAATTGACAACGTTGATGACATTAGGTCAAAAATAAGTACTTTAAAAAAATAAATAAATCAAATGCCCAACAGATTATAGGGCTAGTGGTGGATGCTGGGATTAGTAATGGTAATCTCAAAATAGAATATTTTGGGGGAAATTGCTCCACAGAAGTCTGTTTGGCCTAAAGTAGAGGTCTTTGAAGCTATTCTTTGGTCTTAAATTTCATTCATAACCTCAAAGAGCAACAAATGTACATAAAGATGTACTCTCATTAAATGATACATTCATTTGTTTTATGAGATGAACTCCTGCACATAGATTTTTGCAAGCTGTTTAACTTTGTAGTTCTGCATATATTGTCACAACTTTAAATGATTTGTTAGTATGATTGTCACTTGTACTTCTAATGATCTACATACATGTACTTTGTACAATGTACTTTTTACACCATACAATAACAGAGACACATCATGCTTGATACTTTTGCTTTTAGTTATCCCTGAGTTTCTAGCTGACCAAAGTCCCCCAAAAAGTAAAAAAGAAAAAAGAAAAAATGATAAGAGGATGTTTTCATTGAGTACACTGTATGACTTTTTTGAAAGTATGGTTAATTTACCTTTATACTACCTGTATACATGTACATGAACCTAAACTGGATTATAATAATTTGAATTACAATTGCAAAGAAAGTGTTTTTTATGTACTTGTACATATTACAGTATCACAGATTTCAACAGGATAATTACTGTAATTTTAATTTTTTGTAGGTAAAGTGATCAAGCAGTTACAATATCGTAATTCTGTTTATTACTTATTTAGTTTCAGGGAAAATATGTGACAATTAATTTTAGGTGGTAACAGGGTGATTGACAACACAGACTATATAAAGAGACAAATGCATGTATATGTACATTGATTGAGATGCATGTACATGTACAATTAATTTGATAAAAATTCTACATTGTTCCTTGGATAAGGATCATAACTTTGAAGAAAAAAAAAAATCTACATGACCATCTGCAGGCCGAAATACACAATATTTTGATACTCCAACCAACTGCTGTTAGGCCAGTATCTGTCATTTAGATAATTATCTGCCCCCCCCCCCCAAAAAAAAAAAAAAAAAAAAGAAAGACAAGAACAAAAATTATTTGAATTTTTTCCTTTAACAGTTCAAACGTTCAACAATTACATTTTTAATTGTTGCCCAGGATGCAGGGCAACCAAATGATTGTTTGATTTTCCTCCAAAACAGTTGCACAAATTAAAAATCTGATTGCCCTGTGGGGAAAAGAAATTGAATATTAACATTGAAGATTTTATTTTTATATGAACTTAGAATGTGATTTACAATGAAGGGCTATTCATAATTTAATCTATTCTAAAGGGGCAAAAATAATGATAGGCCAAATATAAAATTACATTTAAAACATCATAGTCCCTTAGCCTAGCTAAAAATGTGGTTGACAAGTTTGGGTAACTACTTCGATCATTTCTTCCAAACTTTGGTTGCCCGAGAGTGAAATCTGGTTGCCCTTTCAACAGGGCACATGCTAATGTTAAACAGTGCGTAACTTTTCTGTGGAATATTACCTGGGGTTAGGTTCCTGTATACTCTACATGTAGTTTGGTTATGCTTACATGTATACATGTATTTTTATTGCAAAAGTGTGCTGTTTTAATTGTTACATGCATTAAATGCATCATTGCCATGCATTTCAACTGGATGATTACTTTCATTTGGAATATTTGTAGTTTAGTGACCAAACAGCCTCAATGATGTAATTCCGTTACCATACTTATTAAGTAGATTTCTGGCCCTTCAGGGAGAATATGTAACTATTAATTTTGGCTTATAGCAGGTTGATTAACAACACAGATTGTGTCGAGAAAGACCAACATAAATTTGGGTGACATGTACACTTAATTTGATAAAAATTTCACATAGTGTTAACTAAATAAACAACCTAATTATGTATTTTTATAGTTTGGTTTCTAGTTTAGCATTGTTTTATCTTGTAGTTTGGTTTTAGTAGGTCAATACACCATAAAGTAACAATTTGGATGCATTTCAGCTAATCTGATATTTAAAAATGGCTACTTTTCCATATAAAATTCAGAAGGTGTAATTCCGTTACCATTTTCGAAATTCCGTTACCACTGCATTTTTTGGAAACGCTATTGATTATGTAGTAACTGATAACTTACACTAGAGAAAAATATTCTCAAGATGAAGTTAACACAACAGGTAATAGAAATTTAGTACAATTACTTCAAAATATATTTCAAATTTCAGAGAAATTCATTTCAAAGTTGAAGGTCCAAAAAAAGGTCAATTTTCACCCGTAATTCCGTTACCGACGTATTACTCCTGCTGGCATTTTCTTTGTAGGCCTACATGATATTTCATAAATTTTGTTTCTGTATCGTAGCAGATGCAACTCTGGAACATATTAAAGTATTCAGAAATATCTAGATCATAGATTTAATTCATACTATGAAAAACAGTGAGCAAAATTGCTCTGAATTGTAATTCCGTTACCGTGGAATTGCTCAAATAGGTTTTCTAGTTACTTTTTGTCCAAAATGTGACGCTCTTTAATTTGAGACTAGTCAGTCATTTTGCCACAATTGTTTACGCCAACAATAATGGTCGACTCTAAAATAAAAATCGCCATCGTCATCATTTACTCTATCCAACTATGAAAAGAAAATTGGGGGTTGCCATCAATCATGAAGAGTTATAAAGGATTTTGTATAGGCGTGGTTTTTTACCATAAATTTACAAACTTCACCCATTCGTAGGTCCAACATGAATGGACAGTCATGCCGTTATTAATAGTCTGAAAATGGTGCTTATGGTGTCAAATCGTTGTGAATTTTATAAAAAATTAATTTGAAAGTGCAAAAATTGATAATATAATTGTTGAATTCGATGTGCAAAAATCTAGTGAAAATCGTGCACATGCATTTTATCCCCGAAAATGCTTAAAATAACCTGAAACTTACTCTACTTCAAACAAAAAGTGATTTTGAACATTTTAAATTTTTGCATGTGTAATCTATATGCGGGAGCAAAACGTTTTTTGGTGCTATGCTCATAAAGAAGATACTTATTTAATATAAAAAAAATTATAATATATTAACCTGAAAACAGTACATTTCAAGTTTTTTTTTTTTTTTTGTTCTATGCTCATAAAAAAGGACACTTATCTCAGTAGACAAATAATGTAAGCGGTAAAGCGGTAAATCTCATCAAACAGATAAGATAAAGTTATCCGAGGGCAGAGCGAGAGCTGAAATTGTAAGCACCTTTTGTAATCGTCATGAACATGTTTAAATCAGGTAATGTGAAGCGCAATCGAAAAACTTTTGATATACAACAGTAGTGACACGGCTTTAATTTTTTAATTTTTTTAAGTTTTTACTTTCTCCTCCCTTCCTTTGCCCTTCTTTTTCTCTCATTTTTCTCCTGTTTCCCACTTTTTGTTTTCTTTTTGCGCTGATACTAGAGGGGGGGGGGGCGGCTGCTTCAGCCTCCTGGATCTTCAACAGAAGATATTGGGCCTAAGGACCCCTTGTTCCTATATTTACAAAAATATGTAAACAGAAAGACATGCGAGCGCGCAGTGTGAGCTAAAACCTGAAATATGATCATAAGTTCAAAACAAATTATGTGCAGAAGGGGGCTCAAAATATATTGAAGCCCCATCCCCCCCCCCCCGAAACACCGGCGGGCTGAATTTCTGAGCCCCAAGTAAGATAGAAGAGACCCCTTGTTTCTATTTTTTTTAATGTGTTTACTTACAGATGTGCGAGCGCACAGCGCGAGCCAAAAATTTTGTCAATAGAGACCTGAAATATGAGCGTTTTATTGAAAAAAATTGGTGGGGAGATCAATGATATCCCAACCTCATTAAGATTATGGGAGGGGCTCAATGATATCTGAGCCCCCTATAAGCCTATTAAAGCCCACCCCCCGCGGTCCTGAAGCCTATAAAGTCTGTAAAGATAATTCAAGTACATATAGTAAAAAATTATCAAGCCACTTGGTAGAAATTATGTTCAACCCTCTCACTGTAAAACCTTGTTACATATCACTCCGGCGTCCATGCGGCGTATTAAAGAAAAAACACAGCTTTTTGAGATATTTTTTAATGGCCATGGTTCTCATGAAAATGGCCCAAACGGCTGTTTGGTTTTGTTTGTTTTTGTTTTGTTTTACATACGTCCCTTTTATGTATTCCAAACGTATTCTAGGTCTGCTTACATTTTCTTTATGGCACAGAATACAAGCCTTGTGGTGAGGCAGGCAATGTACTCGCCAGCGATGATCACCAAGCCAAGGAGAAGGCGTGGCCATGGCTGTCAATCATCCATCGAAACTCCTCTACGGGTCCGATCAGGTTGTGCAGTGGTACGTTGCTATGCCAACAATGGGTTCTTACGACATCCTCCTGCTTTATGAACATTCCTGATGGGGAGGTCCTCGGCGAACTCCTGTGGTCATTTGATGAAGACAAAGAAATAATGGTATGAAGTCAACCGGGGTGGTGTTTCACCAAGTCATTCAGTCATGAACGACCTTACAAACGACTGGAACATGGTTTTGGGTGCTATACTAATCACATGCTTTATACAGTGTAATATAGCGCAAGAAATGATCACCAGTCGCTCGTAAAGTCATTCACAGCCCGGATTCTTATTAATTTTCTTAAACCATGTTTTACCGCTCGATTTCGAGTGAAAGTGCATTCATTCCCCAGATGAGAATTTACTCCTTCACATTAAAGATCATACTTGTACTTCTCTTGGATCAACGTCTCTCTTTAATTTTCAATTTCCCAGTTTTCTTATTTTTTGCCCCAAAATTTATCCAACTTCCTTCATCTTCCGGTCACGGTCACACAAACGCATTATTGCCGTCTGGGGTCTAGACCTTTGAAGTCAGCATCCGAAAGACATGACTGGGATTCGGACCGCGGTTCGATCCCCATCAGTTTGTAGGCTAATTTTCTTTTTCCTTAATGTAATCAATTCAAATGATTTTAGTAATGTTCTCTAAATAGACCTACAAACTGATAAGAATCCGACTGATCGAGGTTCGAATACTAGTCACGGCTTTCTGTTTGGATCCATCACTGTATTAATTCCTCCACATGATTATCTAACTTCTGATTATATTTCATTATCATTATTTTTATCTCTCGTCGATCTTTTATTTCTAGGTTACTGTCACACTGGGAGAGCACAACGTCTCAGTGGGAGAGGACTGCGAACAGACTCTCAATGTTGATCGCATAATCCTGCATGAACAATACAATTATGACCATGATCCACACGATTATGACGTTGCGCTACTACATCTCAGCGAGCCCGTCGAGCTTAACAGCTGTGCACGAACGATATGTCTACCTTCCGGTAAATAAGGTTTTCAAGTTTTTTGGACGTGAAGATGTTAGTGAACTGGACGTACTTCCAGAGATGAAGAATGGAAGTTTTGATAAAGTAATAAGTCAGTGCTTAGGTCTGTTACGCTTTGTCGCTAACAGCACTACTTCAGGCATTGCTGCCTGTCCAGCCTTTCAGGAAAAAAAAACACAAACAAACAAACAAAAACACCAGCAAATCACTTATCAATGCGTTCATTAAAGAAACTTGCAACAAAACATTTATTATAATTATTCATCAAAGATTATATTCTTTTCCTCTGGAACAAACATTCAGTGTTCATGTCCACACACAATGACACTGATTCAAAATTACTTAATGATATATATATATATAGCACTTGTCTTCTAGTACAAGTACTACTAATACTACTACTACTACTTCTACTACTACTACTACCACTACGACTAATACCTTTACTACTACTACTACTACTACTACTACTACTACTACTACACCACACCCAACCACTACCCACCACCACCACTACCAACCATACCACCATACCACCAACTACCACCACTACCACCACTACTACACACTACCACCACTACTACTACCACTAACCACCACTACTTACTACCACTACCAACCACCACTACTACCACTACCACTACACACTACTAACCCACTACCACTACTAACTACACTACTACTACTACTATACCAGACCACTACCACTACTCACCTACTCCACCTACTACACTTACTAACCACTACACTACTACTACCACTAACTACCACTACTACTGACACCACTACTACTACTACTACTGACCACGTGCCGATACCTGGAGACTATTTATCTACCACTACTACCACTACTACTACTACCACTACCACTACTACCACTACTACTACCACTACCACTACTACTACATTGTACATTTGATTAAGAACAATTTATAATCATGAAGTTGATACAGTAATTGATTATCCTCTTGTGAATTTTATCATGTTTTTTGAAAATGTATGCATTCCTTTGTCTTGACCAGAAACTGACACACTGCACGATCCTACAGTGGTAGGGTGGGGTAATGCTTCAGGTTTGCCGCAGTATAACCATGACGTACCAATCCAGTTTCCATTACCTTTAGCTGATCAAACCCAATGTAGGACCAGCCATCTGATACGCCGCTTTGATTCTCCAAGCTTTAATGTTACAGACAGGATGTTGTGCGCGGGAGAACGGTATGTATGATTCATGTTTGCTACACTGTCAAAAAAACAGAAGATTTTACAGAAAAAAAATCATTCTGTAAATTGTTGTAACAGGAAATTTTCTTCAATTTAACAGAACAGGTCTATTTTAAAAAAGGTGGGAAGTTTTATTGCAGGAAATTTTTAAGGTTTCATACCCAATATTCTGTAATTTTATTGTAAATTGTGTTAAGAACATTTTTATTGCGCAGTAAGATTACAGGTGTTCTCAAGACTCTGCTGCAGGAACAGTGTAGCTATAGGGAAGGGTGGAACAAGCGCATGCTGCCCCGTGAAAGATGCCAAATAAAAAGTTGGTTCTAGAACAGTTCCCCTGGAGGTAAACTGCCCTGGCGACAACTTTCACCTGACATGCCCCCCCTGAAGACTACATGCTCCCTAGAGGACAAATTCCTGGGAGGGCAAGTCCCCTGGAGTACTGCTCCAAAGGAGGACAACTCCCCGGAACAAATCCTAGTTCTGTGATGGAAAGTAATGATTATCATGATTATCTTGATTGCACTCACAAATTTTAGCTATGGAGTAGACCCACTCTGCCAAGGCGATCATGGATCACCCCTGATGTACCGGCGGAGCGGAGATGACAAGTGGGCGATGATTGGTATTAACACAATGGGTGAGACCTGTTTTCTATTCAATCGATACGGTATCTACACGAGGATTGACGATGATCTAACTCAATGGATCAACGACATGACGAGCAACTGCGCTAACGATCATATCCCATCTGAGACCGTGTTTTAAAGCCAATCTTGTATAGCTCCACCTACGTAATCAAAGAGTCCAGTTTCCTTACCCAGAATGCAAGTTTCTCATCATGTCTTATGATAATTGCAAAAAAATTGCAGGTGTTGCGGGGGGGGGGGGGGGGGGGGGGGGGGGGGGGGACCGCACCTTGTGCGCGGTCTCCCCGCGACACAAGTGTTGGATTTTTGGCACCATGTGCAATTCTTTTTGTTTGTACTTGCTATTTGAATTGTCATATTTGTATTTCTTGTATTGTTTTTTGTTTTATATGCAAACCAACAAAATTTCCATTGTACTCAGCTTTGGACGTAATAAATAAATGAAATGAAATGAAATGAAATGATGACCATGTTATCGCATATTCTTTCCGACATTCAGAACATATTATTTCACCAAGTAATGTGATTAGAACAATGCCCTTACAATTACTTTCTTTCATGTTTTGTGATAATAAATCTAATTAAATGTTACCTCATGCTGAATTATACAATGTAATTTCAATCGTAGTAAAAACAAAACGTCTACTAGTATTTGTTAAAACTGACCTCCAATATAGTGCATGTCAAACTTTTGTTTGTCCAAGAGAAATATTTTACATTTTGGGGACAAGGCAAGAAGCGGGGAGGAGGGTGAATTTTTTCCCATTTTGGCAGATATTTTGTTTAAGATTTTGTTAGACATATATGCTAATTTTCCCCTTCCAAATACATGATTTTGTAATAAAGTTTGGGAATATATAAATGTATCTGAAATATAAATCTGTGTTTTTGTTATTGTCCCCGCCGAACGAGTTCAAGCAGGGGACTATGAAACGGGCTCCGTACGTGTGTATGTATGTATGTGTGTGTGTGTGTGTGTGTCCGTCCGTCCGTCCGTCCGTCCGTGCGTCCGTATGTGATCAAAATCTTCAATTTTGTTGAGCATTAGCCTGAACACTGAAATAGAATACTGTATGTACCTGCCAGATATTAACGCAGAGACAATTAGCAGCCCATAATTTTTTTTTTTCCTTTGGGGGTTAGTGTCTTAAATATTGTATTAGGTATCTTCATTAAACGAGGAAATGAAATCAATGGCACATATTTCTTTTGCGGTAGAGATGATTTGACCCCTCTATAGAGTCGGCGAGAACATTTCATCACAGGAATTGTCAGACATTTATCCGACAAATTGCTCTTTGGCCAATCAGATTGCAAGCATTTCAGTAGCTATTGTCGGATAAAACGTCCGACAAGTTCCTTTCATGAACCCCTCCCCCCCCCAGATTTGTCTCCTTCCTATTCTTTATATCAGTATTATTTTGCCAAAACCTCACTTTTATTTGCCACAAATCTTGCCACGTTTTAAACAGAAATAAACAGGTACCTTATTATTTTGATACTCTATGAAACCGAATATCTTGAAGGTGATATTCAGATCGTTATAGCAAGGACATCTAAAAGACCTTCATAATGTTATTGTGAGTTATGACGTAATGGTTAGTGCTGTAGCCTTAACGATTTTTTCGTCAGCATTTGCCAGTTGTATTTTTTGACATCTTTTATAAAACAGGTCTTAACAAAAGTTCACTTGTAATTTCCGAAAAATAAGCATTTTTACCATAATTTTTGTAGAGACGTATATGTGGAAGATTGAATTGGTATTGTAAGGCGCTTTTTCATGGTTACTCTTAAAATTTATCAAAAGTCGGCGGTCCCGGCAAATGAGCGTAATATTCTCTTTAAAATATAGAAAACTTTACAGGCAAAGACGTTGGGGAAAATTTTAAGATATTATTTTCGTAATATGATCTACAACATGAAATAGCTAAATCTAGGAAGGGGTTTTACCCGGGAGGCCTATTTTAAGAGAATAATATCACTGCCCAAGGTGCTAGCTATATTCTTTTCTAAATTTACCGCCAAATTCAAATTGTTTACGAAGATACAATGTTATTCAGTGTGCGTTGCCAGGGAAACTGACCATAGTATCATTGGAAGTTAAAGACCTATATTTCTTCTCTTCATGGTAACCGAAAAAGTGGTCGTTAAATTTGTGCCCACCATTAAAAAAAAATTATCATTAAACTATCAAAAAATGTATTACCAATATCGACCGCAATATTTTATTCAATTTCGATGATGGAAGCGTGTACTCTACTTATCCAAATCTGGATCACCTTAAGAAAAGATGTCAGTACTTTCAAATAAATGTCTGTGTGGTTTAAATAAAGAATATCTGTGCATGTATTATACAATACGAACTGATCGGATGTAGTTATTTGACTCCAAATGCTCAAAATCAAATTAAATCAAAAGTTTAGAAGTACCATTACGTTTATATTTAATGTGAAGAAAAAAACAGTGTGATGCCATGTTTTGTGATAGATTGGTTAATTTTCTTTAAGATATCGATGCTATTTAATTAACAATTAAAATCATTTAATTTGTTTGTATATATAGTCCAACTTGCTGAGAAATGTAGTTATATGTCTCGTGTGAATATCAAAATTTATTTATTTAATTGTAATTTTTAATGCGATCTTTGTCCAATTGTATTGTCAGTACTTCGTTTCATTAATGTATTCATTTCTCAATTATATTGAAGTCCTCTTTATGCGATGGGCGAACTTCCGTTGTTTTTGTTGTTTGTTTTTTTTATCGGAAGAGATATTTAATTAGCGTTGCTATACGCGCTGAAATGAGAAAATTAGTAAAGGCCCGCAAGATATTCTACACATATGCTGGCTGTGGAGATGTATACGGCAATTTAATGTTTGAATGGTCTTTTTTTCCCTTATTGTATGCTGACAAACAATCGATTTTTGTCACTCTTTTCAGCTCAATTTTCTCTATCGAGGTATTATGATTGGGAAAAAAAGAAAGATTTTCTTCTAAGATAATCTGCCCTTTTCACTGCTTAAGCTCTAGCAAAAATTAATGAAATGGATGTTTAGAATTGTCTTGTTTTATGTTGATCGATCTTTGCCAACCTTTTCAATTGGCAAGACACGTCATAATTGACAAACAGTACCCAGTAACATATACGACATGCGATCAATCTTACGGACGATTTTAACTCTAGTACACGGTTTGCCATAGACTTCCGATTGCTATCATCGTAGATGATCGGTATCTTTATGTTTTAAAGCGCAAAGAATCAGAAAACCAAGCGATCTTCTTCCTCGTGACTAACTTGTGCATGTATTTGAATGTGCTGAAAAAAGAGCGTTCCTTTTTTAGTCAAGAGGACTCAAATCAATGTTCTTCCATTTTAGTTGACGCATTTTGTATTCAACTAACGGAAGCTGTAAAGAAGGAATACACTGTATTTCTTTGTTAATAGTAATTGTATTAGAATTATGATGTTTTAATGAAAATTTGGATTGGACATGATGTGAATAGGAAGCCTCGTTTTCTGTACAAAATCTGACGTGATTCATGTTTTTTTTGTTACAATGGCAGCAGTGCTATTGATTTTTGTTGTCTTAGTGATCCAGAATTGAGTATTATTGCTTTGGCTTCGTGATGAATAAATGTTTTGAAACATAAAAAATAGTGTTTTTTTCTTCCTTGTGTAACCGGTGGAAATTGACTAAATGGACATTAATCAAATTATAAATTATTATCACACTTTTATTAATAAACTCATTTACATTAAGATATAGCAAGATTCCCTGTCTTTTTTTTTCGGGAGATGGAAGGAAAGTAAACATAGGTTATTACTGTTCTTAATTCGAGGTTTTATGGTCACAACTTGGATTTTTTTTGTCTCGGGGAGGGTCAAAGTTATTCTATTGGTTCAAAATGATTTTATTCATTTTTACAACATTGAAATTTCTATCTTCTAAAAAATATATTGTAGAATCTCAAATTTAACATAAATCATAATGAAATAGGACTATAGTCCATTTACACCTTTATCAATTAAGGCTGAAACAATTGGGGGAAATGAAGTAATTAGGCGTGTTTATGTTTTTTTTAATTTCTTTTTGTTTGACCATAAAAATAGGATACAATATGTCAATTTTCCACCGATTTCACTTTTTTACTTCAACCCCTTCCCTGGCAAGAGACCTAAGTCTTTGACTTAACCTTAATTTATGGTAAAGAACAAAAGCACCCTAATATAATAATACTATAATATAGTTTATTACCCAGGTAGCCACTTCAGTTCTGATAATCTTTCTCCCAGCGGGGCCCTGCGCAACATGATTTGATATTATCTACACTTCAGACGGCGTTTCGCGGCTTGTCGAAGGATGCTTTTGGTCAGCCGCGAAAAAAAGGCCCCTAATGAGACCCCCCCCCCCAAAAAAAAAAAAAAAAAAAAAAAAAAAAATGCATATAACATCACACAATATAAGAAAAATGAACGAGCAAAAACATTGAAAAAGCATACTTGCTTTTTAATTACAAACTATCCCGTCCCTGTGATTTTTTTTCTCCATCTTTTTGATGTCCTGCTTCTTTTCTCTCTCTTCCTCCCTCTTTCTCGCTTTTTCCCTCTCTCTACATCTTTCCACTTGTCTCTGTATTACCCCTCTCTTCCTTTCCTCTTTTCTGTCTTACCTCTCTCTCTCTCTCTCACTGACTCCACCCTTTCCAAACCCCTTTCAAAACTTTCACTCCTCCCCTCCACCTATTTAACCCCATCCTCCCTCTGCACCCCTGTTCAGACTATCATTCCACACTACACACACACGCCCGCACGCACGCACGCAAACACACACCCCACACACATATACAAAAACAACCTTTCAAGTTTCTCCCTTCTCCCCTCCCTACCCTGCCATCTTTGAAGAAAAAAAAATCAAACCTTACCACCCCCCCCCCCCCACCCCTTGTTGCTCGGGCCGATATGACGTGAAAAAAAAGAAATTGATTGTACCTTCTTGCTTGGCCAGCATACATTAAAAAAAAAATGACTGCCTAGCACAAATCTGTAATTCCAATTTTGGGCCATTCTCATGAAGTCCTGAGCCGGTTATTCTGTTGAACAGTCAGATCTTCCTTTCATATCTTTTGTCATATCTCTGAGAAGATACGACACCCATGTTTTCATAAATCGGTATTCTGAAGATTGTCTTCTCTGTTATTATCTCTGTAGTACGCCTGCCAGCTTTCGCAGACAAACCAATCCAAAATTCATTGTCTAGTTTACTCGTTTAAGGCCCTCTTAAGCATAGGAAGGCCCGAAGACATATAGGGGAGTGTCCTTAATACAGTTAGGTTGCATTTGCGCGGACTGCGCACATTAATGTGCTTATTTATTCAAAGTTAAAGAATTAGAAAAGGAGAACTCAAAAGAATAATTTTGGAAGAGAAAGAACAGAAGTAAAAACAGAGAGGAAAAATGTTTAATTAACATGTAGAGCTTAACTTCTGGCAGTCATAAACAAATTTTGCTGAAAATTGTCAACAATGATAAGTGAAACTAATGAAATGATTAAACAAAATAATCTACAAAAAAAAAATTGTTTTTTTGTGATTTGAATATTTATGACAGCTCGCAGAATAACAGTTTTTGTCTTTCTCTGGGTAAGATAAAATATCGAGATATTTGGACACTCCAGAATACCGCCCTGGATCTGACACTAATGCAGAAGATATTTATGTGAGTTAAGTACCATTTGCTTCAGCACAATCTACATTCTCATTCAATATTATAATCGTTGCAATAATATAACAAGTGGATAGTAATTAACGCGATGCGTAATATATACATGATATTGTCCCCGCCTATAATGTAAAATTCCATTATATCACTTTATCAGTGCTGATCACAAAGGCAAAACAGATCGAATCGGGTTAAAAAATGGCGAAGAAGAGTAGATTTTGTGCCAATGTACAATATAGGCAAAGTCAAGTTCAAAGGTCAAAGGGGTTCAAAGTCCAACATTCTGTGAAGAAGTTTGTAGCCCTCACTAGATGCTATCACATAAAGCAAACAGAATTCGAAACGGATGAAAAAATGGCGAAGGAGTAGCATTTTGTAGCCAATTAACAAATATAGGTCAAATTCTGTGGAAGAAGTTTTGTATGCTATTACCGTAGTGCTAATCACATAAAGCAAGCGAATCGAGAATCGCGATGAAAAATGGCGAAGGAGGTAGCCATTTTGTAGAGCCAATGTACAAATAGAGGGTAAAATTGAAGGTCAATAGGTCAAAGGGGTCAAAATCAAAATATCTGTGAACGAATTTTGTTAGCCCATCACCTGGCTATCACATAAAGCAAATACAGAATCAAATTCGGATAGAAAAATGTCGAAGGAGTTAGCATTTTTGTAGCCATGTCATAGTATTAATCAGTCAAGTCAAGGTAAGTCAAAATTTCTGTTGAAGAAGTTGGTAGCACTTACCTAGTGCTATTCACTATAAAGCAAGCGGAATCGAAATCGGATGAAAAAGTGGCGAAGGAGTACATTTTGTAAGCCAATTTACAAGGTATAATATAGGTCAAAAATGAAGGTCAAAGTGTCAAGGTGGGTCAAAAATCCAAATTCTGTGACGAAATTTTGTAGCTACTCACCTATGTGCTATCATATAAGCAAACAGAAATCGAATCGGTAATGAAAAATGTGGAAGGATGTAGCATTTGTAAGCCAATGTACAATATGAGTAAATCAGCAGGTCAAAGGTTCAAGCAAATTCTCTGTAAGAAGTTTTTGGTAGCCCTCCACCTAGTGCATATCATAAAGCAATCGGAATCGTAAAATCGGTATGAAAAAGGCGAGGGAGTAGCTATTTATGTAGATTCCATTCAACATGTTATTATGTCTAAAGAAATTGAAGGTCAAAGGTCCAAAGGGGTGCAAAAGGGTCAAAATTCTGTGAAGGAAGTTTTTGTAGCCCCTCACCTAGGCATCATATATAAGCAAACAGAATCGTAAATCGGATAAAAATGGCGAAGGAGTTTAGCGTTTGTAGCAATATACAATTATATGTCAAAAATCAGGTCAAACCGGTCAAAATTTCTGTGAAGGAAGTTTTGGATGCATCATCCTAGTGCTATTCATATAAAGCAAACGGAACGAACGCGTGGAAAATGCGTAGGGAGTAGCAA
>CALNVZ010000649.1:14702609-14724698 GCA_940671915.1 Paracentrotus lividus | reverse complement strand
TTTTTTACCCGATTTCGATTCTGTTTGCCTTATGTGATAGCACTGATCGTGATATAATGGGAATTTTACATTATCGGCGGGGACATACATGTATATTACGCATCGCGTAATTTACTAATCCACTTGTTATATTATTGCAACGATTATAATATTGAAATGAGATGTAGATTGTGCTGGAAGCAAATGGTACTTACTTCACATAAATATCTATCTGCATTAGTGTCAGATCCAGGGGCGGTATTCTGGGGAGTGTCATATCTCGATATTTTATCTTACCCAGAGAAAAGACAAAATCTGTATTCTGCGAGCTGTCATAAATATTCATCATCAAAAAAACAATTTTTTTTTGTTAGATTATATTGTT
This sequence comes from Paracentrotus lividus, assembly GCA_940671915.1. Classification (NCBI taxonomy): domain Eukaryota; kingdom Metazoa; phylum Echinodermata; class Echinoidea; order Camarodonta; family Echinidae; genus Paracentrotus; species Paracentrotus lividus. The sequence goes on along the minus strand of CALNVZ010000649.1, from coordinate 14,724,334 downwards.
TCATTAGTTTCACTTATCATTGTTGACAATTTTCAGCAAAATTTGTTTATACTGCCAGAAGTTAAGCTCTACATGTTAATTACCATTTTTCCTCTCTGTTTTACTTCTGTTCTTTCTCTTCCAAAAATTCTTTTGAGTTCTCTCTTTCTCTTCCTTTAACTTTGAATAAATAAGCACATTAATGTGCGCAGTCGCGCAATGCAACCTACTGTATTAAGGACACTCCCCTATATGTCTTCGGGCCTTCCTATTGCTTAAGAGGGCTTAAACGAGTAACTAACAATGATTTTGATTGGTTTGTCTGCGAAAAGCTGGGCGGGTACTTACAGAGATATGACAGAGAAAAGACAATCTTCAGAATACCGATTTATGACAAACATGAGGGTGTCGTATCTCTCAGAGATATGACAAAAGATATGAAAGGAGCATCCTGACTGTTCACAGAATACCGGCTCAGGACTTTCATGAGAATGGCCCAAAATTGGAATTACAGATTTTTCGCAGTCATTTTTTTTATGTATGCTGGCCCAAGCAAGAGGTACAATCAATTCTCTTTTTTTTCACGTCATACGGCCCGAGCAACAAGGGGGTGGGGGGGGGGGGGTGGTTAGGTTATTTTTTTTCTTCAAAGATGGCAGGGTAGGGAGGGAGAGAAGGGGAGAAACTTGAAAGGTTGTTTTTGTATATGTGTGTGGGGTGTGTGTTTGCGTGCGTGCGTGCGGGCGTGTGTGTGTGGTGTGGAATGATAGTCTGAACAGGGGTGCAGAGGGAGGATGGGGTTAGAATAGGTGAGGGGAGGGAGTGAAAGTTTGAAAGGGGTTTGGAAGGGTGGAGTCAGTGAGAGAGAGAGAGAGAGGTAAGACAGAAAAGATGGAAAGGAAGAGAGGGGTAATACAGAGACAAGTGGAAAGATGTAGAGAGAGGGAAAAAGCGAGAAGAGGGAGGAAGAGAGAGAAAAGAGCAGGACATCAAAAAGAAAATGGAGAAAAAAATCACAGACGGGATAGTTTGTATTTAAAAAGCAAGTATTGCTTTTTCAATGTTTTTGCTCGTTCATTTTCTTATATTGTGTGATGTTATATGATTTTTTTTTTTTTTTTTTTTTTTTTTGGGGGGGGGGGTCTCATTTAGGGGCCTTTTTTTCGCGGCTGACCAAAGCATCCTTCGACAAGCCCCCGCGAAACGCGTCTGAAGTGTAGATAATATCATATCATGTTGTGCAGGGCCCGCTGGGAGAACAGTTATCAGAACTGAAGTGGCTACCCTGGGTAAATAAAACTATATTATTAGTATTATTATTATTAGGGTTGCTTTTGTTCTTTACCATAAATTAAGGTTTAAGGTCAAAGACTTAGGTCTCTTGCCTAGGGAAGGGGTTGAAGTAAAAAGTGAAATCGGTGGAAAATTGACATATTGTATCCTACTTTTATGGTCAAAACAAAAGAAATTAAAAAAAACTATAAACCCCTAATTACTATCATTTCCCCCAAATTTTGTTTCAGCCTTATTGATAAGGTTGTAAATGGTAACTATAGTCTATTTTTCATTATGATTTATGTTAATTTGAGATTCTACAATATATTTTTTTAGAAGATAGAAATTTCAATGTTGTAAAAATGAATAAAATCAATTTTGAACCCCAATAGAAATAAACTTTGACCCTTCCCCGAGACAAAAAAAATCCAAGTTTGTGACCATAAACCTCGAATTAAGAACAGTAATAACCCTATGGTTTACTTTCCTTCCATCTCCCGAAAAAAAAGACGGGAATCTTGCTATATCTTATGTAATGAGTTATTATAAAAGTGTGATAATAATTTATAATTTGATTAATGTCATTTAGTCTAAATTTCCACACGGTTTACACAATGAAGAAAAAAACACATTTTTTATGTTTCAAAACATTTATTCATCACGAGTCCAAGCAATAATACTCAATTCTGATCACTAAGACAACAAAAATCAATAGCACTGCTGCCATTGTACAAAAAAAAAAACATGAATCACGATTTTGTACAGAATAACGAGGCTTCCTATTCACATCATGTCCATCCAAATTTTCATTAAAACATCAATAAATTCTAATAAATTACTATTTACAAAAGAATATACAGTGTATTCCTTCTTTACAGCTTTCCGTTAGTTGAATACAAAATGGCGTCAACTAAATGAACATTGATTTGAGTACCTTCTTGTACTAAAAAAGGACGCTCTTTTTCAGCACAATTCAAATATCATCACAAGTTAGTCACGAGGAAGAAGATCGCTTGGTTTTCTTGATTCTTTGCGCTTTAACATAAAAGATACGATCATTCTTACGATTGATAGCAATCGGAAGTCTATGGGCAACCGTGTACTAAGAGTTACAATCGGTCGTAAGATTGATCGCATGTCGTATATGTTACTGGGTACTTGTGTCAATTATGACGTTGTACTTTGCCAATTTGAAAAGGTTGGCAAAGATCGATCAACATAAAACAAACAATTCTAAACTCCATTTCATTAATTTGCTAGAGCCTTAAGCAGTGAAAAGGGCAGATTATCTTGAAGAAAATCTTTCTTTTTTTTCCAATCATATACCTCGATAGAGAAAATTGAGCTGAAAAGAGTGACAAAAATCGATGTTGTCAGCATACAATAAGGGAAAAAAAATGACCATTCAAACATTAATTGCCGTTTATACATCTCCACAGCCAGCTATAGTGTGTAGAATATCTTGCGGGCCTTTACTAATTTTCTCATTTCAGCGCGTATAGCAACGCTATTAAATATCTCTTCCGATAAAAAAAACAACAACAAAAACAACGGAAGTTCGCCATCGGCATAAAGAGGACTTCAATATAATTTGAGAATGAATACATTAATGATAACGAAGTACTGACAATACAATTGGACAAAGATCGCATTAAAAATTACAATAAATAAATAAATTTTGATATTCACACGAGACATATAACTACATTTCTTCAGCAGTTGGACGTATATATGACAACAAATTTAAATGATTTTAATCTGTTTAATTAAATAGCATCGATATCTTAAAGAAAATTAACCAATCTATCACAAAACATTGGCATCAAACAACCTGTTTTTTTTCTTCACATTAATATAAACGTAATGGTACTTTCTAAACTTTTGATTTGAATTTGATTTCTGAGCATTTGGAGTCAAATAACTATCATCCGATCAGTTCGTTATTGTATAAATACATGCACAGTATAATTCTTTTTCGACAATTTCTTGAAAGTACTGACATCTTTTCTTAAGGTGATCCACGATTTGGATAAAGTAGAGTACACGACTTCCATCATCGAAATTGAATAAATAGTTGCGGTCGATATTGGTTTATACATTTTGATAGTTTAATGATAATTTTTTTTTTTAATGGTGGCACAAATTTAACGACACTTTCGGTTACCATGAAGAGAAGAAATATAGGTCTTTAACTTTCCAATGATACTATGGTCAGTTTCCCTGGCAACGCACACTGAATAACATTGTATCTTCGTTAAAATTTGAATTTGGCGGTAATTTAGAAAAGATATAGCTAGCACCCTCTTGGCAGTGATATTATTTCTCTTAAAATAGGCCTCCCGGGTAAAACCTTCCTAGATTTAGCTAATTCATGTTGTAGATCTATATACGAAAATAATATCTTAAAATTTTCCCCACGTCTTTGCCTGTAAAGTTGTTCTATATTTTAAAAGAGAATATTAGCTCATTTGCCGGGACCCCGACTTTTGATAAATTTTAAGAGTAACCATGAAAAATGCGCCTTACAATACCAATCAATCTTCCACATATACGTCTCTACAAATTATGGTAAAAAAATGCTTATTTTTCGGAAATTACAAAAGTGAACTTTTGGTTACAAGCTCTGTTTTATTAAAAGATGTCAAAAATATACAACTGGGCAATGCTGACGAAAATCGTTAAGGCTACAGCAGCTAACCATTGACGTCATAACTCACAATAACATTATGAAGGTCTTTTAGATGTCTGCTATAAAACGATCTTGAATATCACCTTCAAAGATATTCGGTTTCATAGAGGTATCAAAATAAGTAAGGTACCTGTTATTCTGTTTAAAACGTGGCAAGATTTGTGCAAATAAAAGTGAGGTTTGCAATATACTGATATAAAGAATAGGAAGGAGACAAATCTGGGGGGGGGGGGGTTTCATGAAAGGACTTGTCGGACGTTTTATCCGACAATAAGCTACTGAAATGCTTGCATCTGATTGGCCAAGAGCAAATTTGTCGGATAAAATGTCTGACAATTCCTGTGATGAAATGTTCTCCAGAACTCTATAGAGGGGTCAAATCATCTCTCCGCAAAAGAAATATGTGCCATTGATTTCATTTCCTCGTTGTAATGAGGATAACCTATACAATAAAATTTAAGACACTACCCCCAAAGCGAAAAAAAAAATTATGGGCTGCTAATTGGTCTCTGCGTTAATATCTGGCAAGGTACATACAGTAATTCTAGTTTACAAGGTGTCAGGCTAATGCTACATCATTTCAATTCGTGGAAAAAACGCTTAGGGGACAAAGACATTAAAAACATATTTTCTGTTCAAAATTACAAATTACATTAATTCATATAATCAGCAATACTAAAGATATTATCGACAGAAGATAAAGAGATGTTAGACCTTTTAGGGTTAGTTGTTTGGTGTGTTGGGTTTTACAGAATATATTGATTATAAATCGGATATACCACAGGGAACGAACTTCATCGTTACCATCAGCAAAAAACGAGATTCGAACTAGGTTCTGATCAGATTCAGTTTGTAGATGAGTCCCGAGATTTATATTATACCCTTGGTAGGAATAATGACGAAAGAAGGAAGAAAGTGAACTAAGTCGTTTATATATATATATTGATAGTATTATTTTATTAGCAGCGAGTTCCTCCATTCGGAACATTAAATTCAAATCTTAATACACGCTAGAACATCTAACAAGAATTTATACAAAAATATTACACACAGTGGTATTGTCAATAGGCAATAAAGTGCAATACATCGAAGTTTAGGCGCGAAGCCGAAAAGTCGAATGACGAATTGGCTCGTAATATTATATCTAAACTTGGTGCCGATGGTCACACATGAACGACACATTAATCATTGATTGGTTTATTATTCATCGGGACAAAAACTAAGATAATCGATCTTTATTTCCTGTACCGGACAGGGCGGTGTCAAAACCATATGATAAAACTAAGAAAGGCGGCAGTAAGAAATTAAAAAAACAAGTTAAACAAGTTATTCGTGAATTAAATCAAGAGCAATTTCCTATTACATCAACATAATATAGGCGGATAAAACTTAGCCAGCTTTGATGAATACCGGAATGAATACACGCCTTCCGTGATAGGTTGACAAAGATAGGAGACTTCAAAATGGCAATAGTCTCATGTTAAGTGACATACCACCATTAAGCACTGTAAAACCACTAAAAGTAGAACACTGACAATTAACACAAACACTGCATTCTAAAAAAAATTAAGTGTTCCGTGAAAACCAAAAAGTGCACAGATTCCATTAGGCATTACACATGACTTATGAATACACGAAGTACCAGCATTCGTTGTATCCGTTGCCAAATTTTTGTTTAATTTTATTCATGTTATATAGGTGACAATATACCACTCTTTTTGTTCTTTTTTAACTACTTTAGAGCCAAAATAGAAAGCTAGACAAAAATTATCTCTGCCAATTGAGAGATCCAAATCACATTTTGTGTGGAGTTAGTGTTGATAGGAACACAGTCCTGCAAATTTATATGTTGTATCATCGCACTTAAAGTCCTAGACCGGACCGACAAATGAAATAGCCAAAAACGAAAGCTAATGTGCTATATAATACAACAATTCCAAATTAAGGCGTTTTTATTGTCCATCTAGAAAGTATTTAATTAAAAAGATGACCGAACCTCAACCAGGCCACCCCTCCCGAATACTTGTAAAATTACCCCTAATTTAAAAGTGCGAGTGATGACGTCAAAAAATGTTAATGGAATGCTACAGCAGTCCTGCGGCTAGGCATGATTGCGTTTCGCCTTTAGAAAACACGTTTGTATTGCTATGTCAGGACAATAGACGCCCAGTGAGCTAGAATTCTATTGTTATAAAATGAAAGGGCAAAGTCAATCATGCCTGGCCACAGGACTGCTGTAGCATTCCATTAACATTTTTTGACGTCATCACTCGCACTTTTAAATTAGGGGTGATTTTACAAGTATTCGGGAGGGGTGGCCTGGTTGAGGTTCGGTCATCTTTTTAATTAAATACTTTCTAGATGGACAATAAAAACGCCTTAGTTTGGAATTGTTGTATTATATGGCATATTAGCTTTCGTTTGTGGCTATTTCATTTGTCGGTCCGGTCTGGGACTTTAAGGTCACCAAGGTGATGAATTGTCCGAATCGAACTGGGGATATTTCTTCGTTGAACTGGCAATGAAACGCAACAAGACGTTCGTCATCAAATAAATAAGCATATCTCAATGGTAATGAAGCATTTCTATCCTTGATTACTGAAGATTTCGACGAAACCATGCGACATCAACCCCATACCATGATGAGTGTTACCGGGAGCTGAGCCGGGTGGATGTAAGCCATGTAGCATCCTCGCCGACGCGGGCATTGAAGAGATGGTCGAGACTTCGTCGGCTACGGCAGGCGACGCCGTCTTCAGCTCACTGTACGTGGTGATATCATCTAGGAGTTCGTCTTGGTTGTCATCATCACCGTCGTACATGGTGTCAGCGGTGGGATCACTACCGCTACCTCCTCCACCACACCCACCGCTGCTGGTGATACTGATGTTGTCTTGGTCGTCAACCTGTGCGGATGGTGACGGCTGATCTCCGCTGCACTCTGACGCATTCTTTTCTGATTTCTCGTCATCCTTCTTGGTAGTTGTCCGTCTGTACTTGGCGCGAGCATTTTGGAACCAAACCTGATGGACGGGGTGGAAAAGTAACAAGAAAACAAGGCTATTTCAGTTGTTCTTTGATAATCACAATAATGATGTAGAAGAATTTCTACATTAAGAGCACCATTGGAAGATAATTGCCTGGTCCAATTTCTTTTTTTGGAATAATTTATTCTGCGTAGGCCTATGATCAACCATCAGAAGTTATAGGTCCATGGATCAACTGACCAAAGTTGATGAAATAATATCATACTGCCTCATTACCCATAAATTATGTTGAAATGTTTAATTGTGGCTGTACTTTCAAGGAATTGAACAATAATGTTTTGAAGAAATATACAACTTTATACAATGGTCACAACTGGTCGTGCGTTGGCCGTGCACCTCATTTTGACGAATTTCTCAGAAAATCCCTTACGATGGACGCAAGGAGATGCTCACCTATTTTTTCTTCTTTTTTTTTTTCATTTTCATTTTTTTTTTCATGCGCACATGAGCTAGGTGCCCGTACTCTTACTTCAACCAAATTGGGGGAAAGGGAATCACAAGAGTTGGTGACAGCTAGCCCGACAGGACAAGTGCAAGAACTCACAGAGCTAATTGGTATCATCATAATATCAAGAATGAATGACATCCGACAATCATTTCATGATATGAACTTACATTATTATTATTCCAACTTTACGATCAACATTTCAAAAACACTTCTAAATTCAAGTACTTTTATTTGCTATCACCACGAGTTCATGAACCCTATATATCACGTGATTGGCCCACGAAACTAACTTTTATCACGTGATAAACTTTTGACCAATGAATGGCAAGATTCTTAGTGTGTGGACGATGATATCACTTACGGATTCATCTTACTTTTATCACGTGGTAAACTTTTGACCAATGAATGTTAAGATTCTTAGTGTGTGGACGATGATATCATTTACGGATTCATCTCACTTTTATTACGTGGTAAACTTTGACCAATGAATGTTAAGATTCTTAGAGTGTGGACGATGATATCATTAACGGATTCATCTCACTTTTATTACGTGATAAACTTTTCACCAATGAATGTCAAGATTCTTAGAGTGTGGACGATGATATCATTTACGGATTCATCTCACTTTTATCACACGATAAACTTTTGACCAATCGTACGGCAAAATTCTTTATTATGTTGCAGATAATATTTGTTATACCTGTAGAACTCTCTTGGTGAGACCGGTCTTGTGGGCGAGCTGCTTAAGATCTTTAGCATCCGGGTTATGGTTCATGGCGAAGTAGGACTTCATTGTTCTCAGCTGATGATGTTTGAAGGATGTTCGCATTCTCTTGGTACGGGCAGCGGGTACTTGCTGATGGTACATGTCGCCATCTAGTCCGGGGTGGTGCCCATGATGTCCCATCGGATCGCAGGAATCACCCATACCTGTAGAAATGGAATAGAAACAGAGGGGTTTTAGGGTTATTCGGGGTTTCAGTAATGCCGGAAATAATATTCTTACAAAAAAAGCAAACCAAACGGAACAAATATCTTTCATTGATTTTGGTATAAATTGTATAAAAGGCTAATATATGTCTTTTGATATAAAAGGAATTTTCCCTTTTTTTTACATTGTAGTATAGCTGTAACTCATTTTTCACGCAATGTGTTTTTACAGCTAGACATGTAAAGATTAATCGCAGCCATTCATTTTCTAGAATTCTATATCTCGCAAGTGAGAACATTAGATGATAGTGCCTCAGGGAATAAGTCCAATCTCATCTTTCTTCTTCACCATTGACTGGCCGAGTAGATCTAGGCCAGTGCTTATATCGGGCGACCAGTCGACACGAAACTTTACTTTTCCCAATTCTTGTTTTAATGACCGACCAGGTTACTGATTTTGCTTTGTTTGAATATTATTGGTTGAGGTTCCAGAAAATAAATCTTGATGTATGTATTCTAGGATCAAACTTCATGTACAGGTGCATTGTCAACATGATTACAATATATTTCTTCTTTCTCTCTCTCTCTCTCTCTCTTTCTGTCTCTGTCTCTTTCTCTCTCTCCTTCTCTATGTCCGTCTCTCTCTCTCTCTCTCTCTCTCTCTCTCTCTCTCTCTTTGACCATCCCTGTGTTTCTCCCACTATTTCACGGCATTCCAACACTTCTATCTCCCGACAAATTGATGGATATACCGCCTTTCTCCTTAAATATTTCTTTGGCGCCCGTGATTTATGAGGCATCCTGACATGACATGCATCCATCTCTCATGCGTGAGTGCCGAGGAGGTTAAGTTCACAATAGGTTTTCAATCAGTCCCACGAGGTTTTGGATGCACTGAAAGCTTTATACACACAGATAGGGCACGGGCGACAAATTCCACCAGTGGATGATGACGATGATGATGATGTCATGCACGGAGACGCAGAAGGGCGCAAGTCTAAAAATTTAGAGAATTAATTTAAGATGTACCTACTGTAGCTATTTGAGATGCAAAATATCGCAATCTGCCAAAAGAGACTTGCATGGAAATGAGACAAAGAGACGGTTGCCATAGTTATCAAAATGTAGATTTTCAACGTAGTATAGACGTATTCTGAGAGCCAAAAGGGCTACTCATTATCATGTAATAGTAAACATGGTTAAGTTAACGTCCTCCTATATCTGGTGATAAATGCAATAATCCATCCATCCAGTAGAACCCTCTGACTATTTTGCCATTTTCCTCAAACTTTCAACAGCTTGTTTCAACGATATTTTCTAGGATCCTTCCACTTCTTATAACAAGTTAAATAATGTGCATATTATATACGGAAATAGAAGAGAATGAAGAATGAAACAAAAGTAAAAAGATACAGACGGACAGACAGCAGAATAGAGGAGAGGAGAGATCGAAAAAGGGGTAGTTGAAAACCGGTTTTAAGACAATGAGCGAGAAAACGATATAAATGCCAAGATATAGAGTAATACTATTATGTATCGAGAGAGTATGTAAGTAACAAGAGAAAGAGAAGAGAGATAGAGAGAGAGAGAGAGAGAGAGAGAGAGAGAGAGAGAGAGAAAGAGAATGGAAAAGATATGAAGACAGACGGGACGAGACAGATCTTAAAAGAGCAAGAGAGATAAGGAAAGCAATAAAGAACTTGGACATGTCCGTCTAACCTTGTGAAGTCGTTTATCAACTTTACTGCTAGAGATATAGCAATCAACGGCGCCATAATTTCCAGAGGTTTCAGAAGCCAACATCCATGTATGACATCACACAGCTTGTCCCTTACTACAACAACTTCCAATCCTACTTCTTGTTTTTTCTCAGCCTTCCTCAGTTCTAGATATTCTTGCAGACAAAATGGGGCTTGTATATAGGGAGTAACTGTCCCCATTTTTCAGGGGGCAGAGAGAACACGACCCCAAAAAGGAAATTATGATTTTTTTTTTTTTTTTTTTTTTTTTTTTTTAAATTTTTGTTGTCATGTTTTACCGAATCCCTCCCTGATACCACCCTCCCACCACAAGATAATATTTTCTTTGGGGGAGGGGTAAGTCTTTTGTTTTTGTTTTTGTTTTTTCCTTTGTTTTTTGTTTTTTGTTTTTTTTTTTTTTTCGTGTTACTATGTGTGCTCCTGCGGATGCTGGATGGGGTGAATATTAGATCAACATATATTTTAAATGACAGAATCAATGTTGCTAAATGATTACCCCGCCTCCTTAAAAGGTTATTGAGCGACCGATTGTGCCCCACACACACACACCCACACAAACACACGCGCGCGCCAATGGCCACAATAGACGTATATATTGGGCTTCTACATAAAAGTCTTACACCTTCAAGAGATTACTATGTCACTTTGTCTTAATTAATTTTGACAAATTTCTTGCCTTTATTACAATAAATTATGAAAAATTAGTCACCCTTGTGTTTAATTATAGTTTACTTCGAAATGAACAATACAGGCTATTATGAATCATAAACACATCTTTTAATAACCCTCATCTAAATATATATCCAAAGAACGCTAAAAATACCGAATGGGGTTTGAAAAATCTGCATCCCTGTGTCGTTTAATGCAAGTATAACCACTGCATATTTCCACCACCACGGTCGTAATTGGTAACGGAACGATTTAATATGATACGAATAATGGTATATTTGTTTAAGCAATATTATCAAGCCGAGCACCCACAGACCACAACAAATCTACATGGTGGCTTTAAAAAAATCACTATCGATCCTACTCTTTTCACTTGATATTTCTTTTTTGCTGTACATAGACGATAGATTTAAATAATAAAATTTCGGCAGGGTAGAATAAAGATGTGAACGATTCCCATAGAAGTCATCAAACCTCTAGCAGTAGATAGATGTAAATTAATAATGATAAAGCTAACTAGCTAAAGACATGAAAGAAAGCTTAACTTACAACAAGAAATCAATTGAAATAAAGGATTCTATATATAATTTTGCTTGGGTAGGCTGTACTAGAGTCTCACTAAATTACGAATCATTGGAGCTCCCAGTAGGCAAGCTGTGTTGGGGTTCGGGAAACGGGTTTCAGAAAAAACTACTGTTGATATTTTTCGTGAGATGAAAAATAAAAAGGTCGAGTCACTTGTCAACTTTTAGAGGAAATGTATCAAACTGTTGATTGGAAAATGGTGTACAAAGTCATGAACATGCTCTCCCATCCCAAAAAGTTGATATTATGATAATGATAATAAAGGAATAAGCTCCCGAAATGTCTTCATATCAGAACAAGGATGAGAAAGCCTACTCGCTTAGAACCCTCCATAAAAAGACATTTATCTGAGAAGATGATAGTAACATCAGAAGGAAGGTTTAACTTAAAATTCAAACTATATTCAATTTAATTCAATTCAATGTCTTCTTTATTCGCATTAAAAAAATGCACATACAAAGGTAGCCTAACAGCAATATTTTCCAGTTTACATAACAAACATAAAATATGAAAGAAACAACAGCATACATATATACAATATATTTATTTTAAAAATACACCTAAAACATTACAAATTAAGGAAAAGGTAACCCATGAAACCTGCTGACCCGATGTAAAAAAAAAAAAAAAAAAAAAAAAAAAAAAAAAAAAAAAAAAAAAATTAACTTAGCAATATGTTGAATTTCGTCATCTAATAAAAACAACTTTGGTCACCAAAAAAAAAAAATGCAAAACACGTGTATATTACATTTAAACAAAAATAGTTTGGGATATTCCCAGTCATCGAATACGAAATTCACCTTGGTACTGGGCTTGAAGTATAACCAACTTAATTACCCCTTAAAAGGAGCATAGTCGTAAGAGGAAACGTCTATGAAAGGAGTGACTCTAAAAATCCCTCCCGCTTCCATATAGGTCTAAATTAAGTCTTTGAACTACTCATTTCGATTTATAAAAAAAAAAATATGGCGTCGCATTGTTCATCTTGTAACAAACTGGAAATCATTTGGAAGTACTTCAGACAGAAACGACGGAGATTAAAACATGTCTTCGGTTTGTTATCTTCGTCGAGACAATATTGTTCTGTTCTCGTCGACAGAGATTATTTTTTCTTCTTACTAATAATCTTTCAGCGAGCCATCCGAGATTCTGAAAAGACGAAATATCCGCTATCTATCATCGAGCTCATTCAGGAGCAACATCATCGGCTACGCATGGGTGGAATTTTTCAGATTTTTATCTCGCACCCGACCAGCATCACTCGTCTTTTGATATTAAAGGAAATCACAAGAAAATTTTGAAATTATACACAATTCTAAAGAATGTATTGAAAGTTATCCTGGATTCTTTATTATACACGAAATGGGTTTATTTGAACTGCGAAGTGTAAACAATAATACAGAAAATTATATAGAATCGAATATTTCTATAAACATGTAAACATATATCTTTTTTAAAATTTCATTTCGTGCCCCAACAGCATCGCTCTTCTTTGAAAGTAAAGGCAAACATGAGAACAAGTCATTGGGTAAAAAGTAAGCTTGCTACATGTAGTTGAAAGTAACTCTGACGTTTTTTCGAGCAGGAGATGAAATGAAAACAATGTGATAATATTATCAAATAACAATCATTGACAATTCAGCTGAAAATTGAATTCATTCTATTCTTTAAAAAAATAAAAATAAATACAGGTCTAAAGAAATTGTAGCTGATTTTAGATAAATCTTGAGTTGTTTGTGAAGCGGGAAATTTAGCTTACACAATTAATCCCGCAAAAAATTACATCACAGTATCGCTTGAACCTACATTAGGATGATAATATGAAATAACAGTGGAATTTCACTCTTTTTGAGTGCCCTTATTCACTTTTTTTTTCATTATACAGGGTCCCTTCAGCCCCTTTGCCCCTCCCTTTTTCTGAACTACATCCCAGGTGAAGAGGAAACTAATGTCCAATCTCGCCGTTAGCGACAGCAATGACCCTCTCACGTCAAACAAATCACAGGGAGGGAACGTATCAATAACACAGTCATGTAAACATTAATGTCGTTTGGAATGTCCTACCGTAATGTCATACAGCTTGTGCGTTTATAACAAAACATATAACCACTTAAAGAAACAATAGCATTCTTTTAAGAGAGAAAATAATCGTACACATGAAATGTTATCTTCTTGAACATTTTTTTTAATGCGTTCTTTTAACGCAACTAGACTTTCAACCAATCAGGATTGCGTATTTCTGACTATTGAACAGATCGAATAATTAGCGAGTCGCATTTTTTATTTATTTATTTATTTATTTTTTTGTGTGTGCTTGTTCGACCCATGACCTCCACACTGATTCCCGTACCTTCATATACATTCAAGCTTGTTGTGGTGAAAAGGCTGATCTTTATCATGAAAATTTGAACAACACTAACATTTGAAATTAGATAATAGAAATAAAAGAACTTCCTCATGGATTTACCATCGCAACAACATTCTCATTAAGCTAGCCGAATGCATTATATACTTATTTTGTTTATAATGAATGAAAGCGCCGGAAAATATAAAAACAACAATAACAACAGCACACGGGAGTAATATAGATAAGCCTAAATAAAAAAAAATAAATAAAAAATGGGGGAAAATGTACCAAAGATGAGAAAGTTACTTTTCGATTTCTCCTGATTTCAGCTTTAAGATTTCAATATTGTCTGACGACGCGAGACGACGCGGAAAATTGATGTCAAAACAATCGAAAGAGACCGGGCCGACTGTATCTATTTCAATGACCTTCTTTAACCTTCATTTAAAGAGGAAAGAGTGGAAAGCCGACAGAAAAACATGAGTTCACGAATTCTGTATTCTCCACATCTACAAGGTACATTATTTGGGAAGTTGGTATTTGATCTCCGTATGAAAGTATACCAGTTTGGAGAGGACAGAGGAAATATGGATGCCATTAATCGAAATGACTGACTTAAACCCTCGACTTAACATTCTACTCTAAACCTAACATAAATTCCTACCATAAAAGCCTCGTCACACCGAGTCCGGTCCGGGTCACGGCACAGGCCCGGTCCGGTTCAACAATGGGCAAAAACGGTCGAAATGAATCGGCCGTCTACTATTGCAATGAGACTGGTCACAACAAACACGGGCTATGCCGTACTAGCCGGAACGGCAACCGGTACGGTTTTTATGGGATCGCTCTTGGGGCCATTTGAGACGGTTTGCCGTACCGGTTACCGGACCGGACTCGGTGTGACGAGGCCTTAACCCTAACCCTACATCTTAGACGGAAAAAAATGCGGAGCAATAGTCGCAGGAGCAATGCCGCGATACCCTACCCTGTACATGCTCCGTTTCTCTTTCTTCTTTCCTCCAAGGTTTCTCTCATGACCGTCTAATAAATATCCATCGAGTATTCATTAAAAGCTCAGAAAATTGCCTTTTAAATATTTGTGTTTACACCATTGTGATGTCCCACTAGCTTTTCTAGTCCGATTTTCACTTTCTCTAAAAACTTCATGTAACCATGGTAACGGTGTCGTTGTCCCTTAACTATAAACATAACCAAGCGTTGTACATGTGTCATGTATACTGGGGGGCATTTCATCAAAGGACTTGTCAGACGTTTTATCCGACAAACTGTTATAAGCTACTGAAATCCTTGTATCTGATTGGCTGAGAGCAAAGTTGTCGGATAAAATGTCCGACAAGTCCTTTGCTGAAATGGTCCCCTGATGTTAATCGGTTGAACTTGGCAATGGGCTGGGCAGGTAAGGGAGGGGTAGCGCTGATGTATTGATAAAGTGAAAGATATTTCGACCTTGAATCGTGTCGTTGCAGAACGACCCTGTCTACTTGACCATCTGACCTTGACGAACTTTGACCCCAGGTCAGATCTCAACGACAGATTATGACCTGTCCCCTCGGGCCGCCTCACCTTCCTATTTGTCGTTCCTTCTTCTTCTTCTCTTCATTCCTGCATTTCTCTCTCTCTCTCTCTCTCTCTCTCTCTACCCTTTCATATGATTTTACGTTGATTTTTCCACCTTCAAGTCAAGTTCATACAGCCTTCTTTCTCATACTTATTATGCATTACTTTATTTTGATCCCGATGATTTGAACTTTACAGATACGATTTTTGTCGATAAAAGATGCGGAAAGATTCGAGAGATCGCTGGTTCGAAAACAATTCGATGGGCCAGTGTCCTTTAGTAAGGCTTTAAACCCCAATACCAAGTCCTTGGGATAGGACTTGGTAGGCTCCTTGATCACAAGCATTTTTTCTATTAACATCGTGTATATGGCCCACTTGCTCACTCAGCAGTCAGGTACACTATAGACCGACCAATCATACTGCTATATGAACATGATGAATAAACCAATCAATCAAAGATTTGAAATTGTGCCACTTTTTCGTCATTTTCTCATCTTGCATGGAGTGGAGTAAGATTCCCATGCATATCACATGCTGAGCTCATAATTAGTCCCACGTACTGGAACCCTTGTAAGGTGTTTCTCAATTCCTGCAACATCCCCACCTTTCTCACGCCTTCGACAAAGATGTCTTAATAAATTGTCCTGAAAGAGTCCTGAGAAACTCAAAGTCTACCAAGAACAAAGAAAATAAAGAAAGCGAGATAAAGGGGAAGAGAAAATGTTAAAAGTGAGAACCATTTTGATGGGAATATGAGAAATTAAAGCAATCAAAACCAGAAGTAGTTTTGAGAGCTTGCTGCTGGGCGGACAAATTGTTCCCGTGAAATCCTCACCTGGGAAAAGCGACTGAAAGAACCCGAGCCGAGTGTTTACACAGCTAACTACAATATCTTTCCATGATATTTGAGCGCTTATCATAGGTATCTTCGGTAGTAATCTAATCCGGGATTGTTTTACCTGTCACAGTGCTTAGGGTTGGAGGCGACATGGTGAGGTAGAGCAAAAAGTTGAAGTCTTCCGAAGCGCCGTGATCGAAGCCGAGAGCGGCCACACCCGGATAAGTTTACGGCCCGCCCGCGGGTGTGATGGGTATCGATGGGTATCATACGAACTTTCTATATTGTTCGCTATCTTGTTAAACATTATATTGGAATGGTTTCACCACACTCTCATTCACACCTATAGTCACACGAAGATATACGACACCAACAGTCAAAAGACCGATAAAAGTGCATTAATATTTGTCGATACTACTTTTAATATTAAGTCGGTTTTGATCAGTTTGACTTGCTGACTTGCACGAGATATCCCAAGTCCAAAAGTCCCCCTTTTCACTTTGTTTTAAAGGAAACCAATACCCAAGGAAATAATTACTTTCATAGGAAAGAGAATAATGAGAGGAACAAATTAAAAAAAGTTTCATCAAAATCGGTTATAAAATAAGAGAGTTATGGAAGTTTTCAAAGTCTCGTTTTACCTTCTATGGGGATCCTCAAATTGGCAACATCAGCTTCAAAATGGCCGATTTTATGGACAACTCTCCATTGGTTTTATACACAAATTTTCAGATTTTCCCCATTTTCTTTCAAAATATGTCTTATTTACTTCTGAGCTCAAAATATGTCATGGGAACATATATTTCACACAACATATACTGAGCTCAGATGGAGATAAGACATATTTTGAAAGAAAATGGGGAAAATCTGAAAATTTGTGTACAAAACCAATGGAGAGTAGTCCATAAAATCGGCCATTTTTAAGCCGATGTTGCCAGTTTGAGGATCCCCATAGAAGGTAAAACAAGACTTTTCAACCTTCCATAACTTTCTTATTTTATAACCGATTTTGATGAAACTTTTTTTTTTAATTGCTCCTCTGATTGTGCTCTTTCTTATAAAAATTATTATTTCCTTGGGTATTGGTCCCCTTTAACTTTATTTTTTGAGAATGTCTTAAAACAACAGTATAATTGTTTGTAAAATTATGGGCATATAGTCGATGCTCTTTTAAACGGGGGAAACAATATGAATATTGATTATAGCAAATGAGATTCCCAACATTACGTCCTATCGAGAAAGATCATATTCGGTAGGTCATACACATTCACTTTGTTTCAAATTTCATTCGCAGAATATTTTTAACTAAAAATATGCTGAATTTATTCCGTAGAAACCCAACATGTTTCGGAGTAACCGACCAAATCCCGGATCCGCGTTATTGAGACTCACACAAAGAAAATATTTCTCCTGTTTTCACAAACGTAATACATGTTGAAAGTTTGAAACAATAACCGACGTCCGACGGGACAAAAAGGCAAGAAATATTGCCCAGTTAAACAAATATAGAGGTTAGAGCTTTAACAAAAAAAAAAGAAAGAAAGAAAGAAAGTAAGTAAGTAAACCCTAACCGGTAGGGGGCGCCAACCACATTTACCGTTCACAGCAAGGGGTTGCAATGTCGTTCCATCCACAGATTCAACTCAAATATATTACCTTTTCTCTCGATTTCTCTCCATCCTTCACCTTTCTTTCAATTCCATTTAATTTCCGAAATATGTAGGGTATGTGATATATCTTCCGATTATTAATAACCGCTTTTAACATGTTTAATTTTCTCTTAAGATCAAAACGAAAACATGCCTTTTCTCTTCTATATTCTTTTCTTCAAAACTTTATTAAAACGTGATAATATTTTCATTAAACTTTTCAACGTCCCTCGGATGTTACAATCGTCCACAAGTACAACCACTAGGCCACCCGCAGAGAAAAATGAACCCGTCCTAATTGCATATTGATTTATGGCATCATAACGCATCGGGAGGTTTTATTTGACGGGAAACAGGGGGTTGGAGTTTTCAATGTTTCCGGAGGGAATTCGAAAATGGGACAATAACCCACCCAAACTTTGTTCTCATAAAGATGATATAATATGTACATGATGTATTTCGATTTTCTTCAAACAATGATATTCTCTACGCAATCAAAATACACGCATTTGAATACATCTGTTTTATATGGTGTGATTACAAATCAATTTCAAATTAAATGTAATAATTTGTCGTATAATACCCATTAGATGAATTAATACCATGCTAACAAAACTTTTATTTCATGATTGAAGCCGTAAATCATAACATAAACCACAGAATCATGATATAAATATGTTGCAAGTAACTTTATGTCGGAAATCATGACATAATATGACATAACTCCCCTATCAATTTATGTCAAGATATATAAAAACTTCTTGGCAACAGAAAACTACTGCAAATGGATTTTTGGTATTCAGAAACGTTTGATGTTTCCTCTCTTGACGTCAGCTTATGCAACCTTGAGTAATGTTGTTACTGACCCCCATAACATAAAATAGTATTTTTATAAATGTTTAAACATAATAACATCGATTATACTGGGACTATGTCAGTGAAATGGCCAGCAACAAACAAAGGTCTGCAAAAAGTTTGTCCTATGAAGGTTCCCTTAACTTGATCGAAATGTTTTCTATTATACTACGATCATATTGCCCAGAAAATGGAATAAGTCAGGAGTAAGATAGAGTAAAGAAAGAGTAAAAACATAATACAAAAACATAAAATGTTTTACAGTGCGTTAGGGCGCTCATGAGAATATCAATCTATAGTTTACCTTTAAAATAAATCATATTCTTTTAAATACGAAAAACAACGCCATTCCTCCAATCATGATGCAGTGAAACCCTTAAATATCAAGTATAGCATACATGAATGATGGATTATTTTGAACGCTTACAATATAAAGACTATAATTCTCATGACATTTCATTTGTTTGTAATAATTCCTATAATTTGGCGCTCTGACCCACGCGCATTTCAATTGTTGCTTTAAAAGGTCACGAAGGAAGTTATTTATATGGTATTTACACGTTTAAGTCTCTTAGTTTCAAGTACATTAAAAGCCACTGTATTACATACCTTCCAGATGTCTGTTGTTGTCGGCGTTTCAATATTTGTTAGCATATATGTTATGTCCTATGTATGTTGCATTACCCCTACTCAATGGAGAAATGAGGTCTCATGTATTGTTACAATATTGCACTCGCGATGCCAGTAAAGTATGCTTTTGCCGCCGCAACAGCGTTTAACACATGGATACTGCGCGGTTGTGACTGTCATACGGAGCAACGATTACGTCATTAATAGCACAACAGCTTATTATAACAATGGGATACGCGGAGCACAATTGTACGTCCTAGATGATCATTTGGATTTCTCCGTTCAGCAGGATTCTGATACAGTGGAGAGTAATACCTCTTTTTTGTTTAATCTGATAGCCATTGTTGTTTGCCATGGAAATGCTTTGTATGATATATAATAAATAATATTGGATTTCTTCGGTGCAATATGACATATATTGCCATCATCAGTATTTGAATATTTGCACTCGTCTTCGACTCTTGCAATATTCATACTGATGAATGGAATATATCTCATATTGCACTCAAGTGCATCCAATATTATATAAATATAAACTCATAAATTATTCCTCCATTATGGAAACAAAAAAATTCTCAGCCCATGAGGTAACCCCCTCCTCAAAAATAAAAAAAGCACGAAGCAACTCATTCTACAAAAACAAATACTCACGCCACCCTCTTGTAATGTATACAACACTTTATATCTCACCTAAACTATTTTACGAACTTTCACACAGAGATGTCTCCTCATAAATTCTTTCTCCAGCTCGCTTTTTTTTTCCCCTTCCTCCTCCTTCTTTTTTCTCATCTCATCTAGGGTAAACGTACTTCATCTGGTTTGTTTTTAAATCATCAATACTCCACCCTCCCCTCCTCCTCCTCATCCCCATCCTCCTGCTTTTTGTCTTCCAGACATTGCTAAAGATGCGATCCAGATTGATGTTGTACTGGCACGCGTTCCTTTTGAGAGAGTAAAACAAACAACCAGTTTCATCCAGGCTCGTCTAAACATTGAGATGGGAAGGAGGACGAAGATGGGATCCGTGAAAAAAAGTTTGGTGTTTTATTAAAAAGTTTTATCGGCGGGAAGGAATATATGGCGATAATGCCTGTATAAATCAAAATGCTAAGAGGGTATCTTAGACATGGATGACTTCAGATTTAGGAAGTTGGAGACGGAGAGAGGGAAAAAAATAAAATAAAAATAGCTCTAGATCAGAACTGTCACTGCATTTCTGCGTTAAGTTAAAGGGAAAGCCAACATATCCTGAAGATGAAATAAAAAATACCATGCACAGTCAATTATTTCAATGTTACATAACTGAAGCAGTAACGAAATTAATATAAACCGAGTCGTATTATTATATGCGTGGGATATTATTAAGTTTTACAAAATAATTCCTTGGTATTCCTTGGTATCATCATTCTAATGATGTAACTGTATTGAGAAAAAATTCATAAATTCATGTGCAAATCCACAAGCGTTTGTATAGAATTCTTTAGAATGTTCCGAAACTTTATGAATTTCACCTTGGACTTTAAATGGTTAACAAAAAGCAGGAAAAAAATTAATGTCCATGAGGGTTTTTTTTCTATAAGAAAGAGCAAATATAAACCAGCACTGACACCCATACAGAGTAATGAACCTCATCATATTTAAAGACGTAGATAGTTTTCACTTTCACCACCACACTTTCGGTGTTATATCGTTTGAATATACATCTGTTTAAGCATAATTATTGTTAAGCAAAGGCATGTGGGGGACAAAAAATCTAAAACAAAATAAAGAATACGTAAGATAGGTCTATTTCCTTTTACATATCTTTAATGAGAAGTTATATGATTCGATTAGACAAAGTGACTTATAGTTGAAAGTTTCTTTAATCGACAGAAAGTAACAAACCCCTTCTTTCGCGGGCCTATATCCATATTGCAATGTTTCTCCACACAGCAGGGATATACCCCAAGTCGTTTCAAGGATATACAACTATTGTTTTTGCCATTTTTGCATAAACCAAAACCTTCAACATACACAACTGAATCCCTAAAAAAATCAGAGAGAAAAGGGGGAAAAGACAGAAAAAAATATTGAGAAATCTAACCCAAGTTCCCAACCACTGGGCAAAAAACGGAGCTGGTATACTCGGTGGATTCGACCGGACAGCTACAAGGTCTCAGCTATGAGTCAGGCCGATGGCTGGGCGAGGTTTCCCACTGAGTTCTCGGTGGGAGCCCAGCCGCTGGCAGACTCTGGCTCAAACCGCCCTCGTTTATAAAGCGTGCTCCATTCGACATGTCGAAATCAAATATCCACCCAGCGTTTACCACGCCTTGTGAAATAGGCAACCAATCCTACGGCGACTCTTTGGAGTCAAAATATTAGCTGAAGGCTTTCTTGTTCTTTCTATTTCCCTTTTACCTCTTCCTTCTTTTTCCTTTTTTTCTTTTTTTTTTCTTTTTTT
>CALNVZ010000649.1:14680390-14700292 GCA_940671915.1 Paracentrotus lividus | reverse complement strand
ATCATTTACCGATAATGACAAAAGAAAAAAAAATCGCAAGTGTTCGCCGCTCAGTGGGATCTAAATACGGCATACAACATCTTTCAAAAGACGTTGCATCTTATGTCACTTCATGTAACTTTCTTATCCCAACGAGATATCTCCATATCAAGAGAGATCATGATTAGGATCACACAGTCATGATCCATGATTAGAAACGACCCCAAAGACGTTCGGACACCTCACTAGAATTTCTTCTAGGCACAATCTAAGAAATAAGGGTCGAAAAGACCCCATTTTGTGTCCACTTGACCATACACCATACTGGGTATACATGTAATTGACACAAGATGGCATATTGCTCAAATGAGTCCAGACTTGGGTTATTTTTACCCTTGTTAAAAGTATTAGGCAACACATTATGTTGCATAAATTGTAACTGACACACTTCAAGACCGACTCCAAACAGACCAGTTCGGTCTGTACCCTGTGATAGCGACGATCAATAACAATTTTGAAACAACGTTTGTGATTGGTTTACAATGAGCATTTTTTGCAAGAAGTCTATACAACAAGGATCCTGATTGGCTACTATCGATTTTCAATTGATCGTTAATCTTTATGTTACAGGGCCCTGGTCTCGGCCCAGTGTGACTGCGGATCTAGAGTTTTGATTTGTGTTTAAAAGTGAACCCAAAGTTTTTCTTTCTCGGCACCTTTATGTCACTTTTGACGACAGTGAACTGCAAATGGCACCATAAATCTCAAATGAATTTATTATTGTTGCAGCGGTCGGCAGACTGAAACACTCGAAGAGATACTCAACATTAAAGGCAGAGGCTAGCAGTAAAAAGCATGTAATAGATTCTTCAAAAGCTCTACTACCATGGCCTATACACTCCTCGAAAAATTGTGAACATTTGCACCCTTGGCCTTCGAATTTGTATTGTCAGCACCTTTTATGGTTCAACGTTGCACCCGAAGAGGCATACATCCTTGAGATGATCTACAACAATTTTGGACAATTACGGTGCAGTCTGCCATCCTTTAGTTTTCATACTTTATCAGTTGCATTTGTTTCTGCTCCATTTAAGATGCATCTACGGGGTCTTTAACCACTTCACTGCTGCATAGTGCTAATAGCACAATACGGGTATGACCAGCGTGGCGCTGGCGCTGGCGCTTCAAAACAGACAAAGCTCAGACAATAGCAGAAGAGGCATACAACCTTGAGATGATCTACAATAATTTTGGACAATTATGGTGCAGTCTCGCATCCTTAATACAACTAACACTAAGTTATCAGACGTGCATTTTTTTCCTGATCCATTTCAGGTGTATCTGCGTTGTCTTTAACCACTTGACTGCAATACCACGAGCACGTAATATTACGTGGTCTGTAGCCAAGTGGTTAAAGGTATATAAAATTCCGACGGTTTCGCACTCTCTCCAGATCTGTACACCCCAATGGATGCTATATTTTTCATCTTAAGGGTACAACAATGCGCCAATTATATACTAGTAGCATAGACTTATACAACTCGACCTTTAAGATTCGAAAGACTCGCGCGACCATGGAGGATCGACTCGTGTCAACTTTGCTTAGAGGCCTCCTGACCTTTCACCGTGTTATAAATCTCAAGAGATACATCATCTAGGAACATCATCGAACAAAGATTGGGAAGAAATAATAAGATGGAGACGAGATGACACTCTAGGTGTCATCCTTAAAGGAGTCCGTTCCCATTCTCATTTATTGTCTCCAATAACACTTGTTCATGCAGTAGCAGAAGGTTGATTTAGGGGAGAGACGGTGAAACTGCATCCCATGCGAAAGTATTTATAAAGTCATTCTGAATCCCATACCATGCAATAAATATAATATACAGCAATTTGAACTCAGTAAAAATGTAAACAAGAGCAGTATCTTTACAAAAATAATAGGCCTACCCATGAATGTTTTGGCCAATTACAATAAAAGTCGATAACATGAAGTAAATAAAGACCCAAGTCTCTCAACCCGCAAACCCAAATCTTGACAGAGTGAATATCAACATTGTGGGGGTCATAGGACAGTGTGAATCGAAAGTTGGACAGGACTTCCCAAGCCAAGTTTTCAAAATAGTAAATAATTATCATTCAGAATAATAATTCAGCAGTAACTGAATGCAGTCATGCCAGGAAATTATGGCGTGTGCAACGACAGATAACGCTCAGCGATCGGTTGGGAGGGAGACAGTAGGCCTATAAGCATGCATGGTTTATGACTCTGTTACCAGTCTATGTCAACGACGTTAAAAGAATACAACAAATAAATGTAATACAACTACCCAAGTCAAATTGCCTCATGTGTGTGTTTTCAATCTCTATAAATCTGTCTCTAGGCTGTAGTTCAAATGCAAGTTCAGCAACATGAATAGTCGCCCTGTAAAACATTTTGAACTTTCAGTTTCAATTGCGATGATGAAAAAATAAAATCAAACATTAAAATATATTGGAAATTGGAAATGGGCTCTAAAATGCCGAATGTTACGAAAGTATGCTATAATAAACTAGCATCTGTTTCTAAGAAATACGACGCCTCCAAATATAAAGTAAACTTAAATAAACAAAATATGTAATAGTATTAGTGAAAAAAAAAAGGAATTCATGTCTCAATCACTTTCTTCATTTGCCTCCTCATTTTTTTTTTACCATTAACCTATATGTCTTACCTTTAAACCTGAAGGTACTACTACTTTCGAGAGAGCGTATACGCGTCTATAATTTTTGAAGCAGGCTCTTATAGCTTGTCACTTCAGGTCTTGAATAAAGACAAATATTTTCATAAACATCAAACGTCGAAAGACCAGGGCCTCGGGGACGCCGAAGTTTGGGCGCACGAAAGGCTCAGGCCGCGCGTCCAGTCTGCGACTACATTTCTGAGGAGGTGCACTCGCGCGGACAGTTTTCGTCATCTTGAGATACATTTTTATAAAGTTAGTGGTTCATAGAATACTACTACATAGATGATATACAACGGCAGATACAGTGTGTCCCAGTAAAAGTGGATTCTGGACGGTCAGTAATTTTATTGGTGGAAGGAACTAACTCATTAAATATTAAATACATCAATTTAAAGTTTCATCTCCCTCTTCTTTCTGTTGACACCATTACAATGAAAAAAGACCAAGAATAGATGAGCAATAAGTGTTTTAAATCTAATTGTCAAATCAAATTGCGTAGAGTAAGGGAGTCATTTCGTTTCCCTTTAATTTTGATATTTGGAGAACTATTATCCATAAACTTGCTCTAAACTTCATGGTCAAAGTTTTGCGTGCTACATAATTAAATACATGGTCGCCATGAAATTTCATCGAGATGAATCCTTGTTTTTCATGGGGCTGATCAATTTAAATAACCCTCTAATAAATGCATTATCATTGTCAAGCCTCAAAATTCCCTTTAAATATTAAACACACACACACACACACACACACACAAATCTAACAGCATCCCACAAAATGATCACTCAGTTTTTTTTTTTTATCTGTATAAATAGATATTATAAGCGAAGTGATTATCATAGAAAATAAGAAATTGTTCAGTAATTAGCAAAATGAGCAAGGCCTTAAATCTTTTCCCCAAATCACCCACGCCCACAATGCACGTGTACATATCCGTGTTGCTTATTTTAAGCACTCGTTTTCAGACAGTTTTCACTATTTCAAGACGTTTGGTTTCCTCAAACTATATCAAAACTATAAATTATTATGATATGAAACAATTCACTTTAAGATAAAATACTCTCTCTTAAAATTCTAACTTACTATGAGTATAACTACTCGAGTTTGGTTTTAACCCCTTTGCAAACGTCTATGAAGCGCTTGCTGCAAGATGGATGTCTGCATTTTGAAAAATGTGAGGCGAGGGACTGATAATTTGTCAAGGCAAGGTATTTTGACAAAATACTCGCGATTCTATACACCCTGGAGGAATTTCATCATGATACTATTGTCATCATTTCTTACTCTCTCTTTTTCCTTCGAATCCATTCTCTGAGGTCAAATATCTGAATTCCCTGAGCAGAAAGAGATTGGATGCCTCACGTACGTGACCAGAGACTCCGTCAATCTTTAGACAGGGTCCGTTCCGTCTTACAGCTCAGTCACACACGCGCGACCAACTACAGACCGACACAAAACCGACCGAAAGTTAAACAGTACAGCGAATGGCAAACTTGGTGCCCATTTGACTTGGTCTTCCCGGTGTGACCGAAGTATTCCGAATGATTCGCGAAGGTACGAAGTCTTCCGACTCTATCCGAACTAGGTTAAATCATCATAATCATCATCATCATCATCTTTTTATAGGTAAGCCTAGATAATATCTAGGCTTACCTATAAAAAGATGATAATGTTTAACTCTAGGTTGAGTACTCCTGCAACAATGATAATTCTACTCGGGTATAAAAATCCATGGAGCAATATATGCAAAACTATTACATAATTTGCAGAATGAAGATTTCTGTTCAGATGTAGCTAGCCAAGAGAAATAACTTTTGTTTGAGGAAACTCGTCACCCTCATTATTATGGCAATTTTCTAAGATCAGATTCTCGCCATTGGAAAGAAAATTCAATATGCAGTGATATGAAAGTTTTTCTCAAGACACAATAAAACGTTAATCCTGTTCAATTCAGAAGAAATATAAATTACCTACAAGTTATACCATTACACATTACAAACATGCTCACATCCGATCGTGTATCAGTCGTGCACCTCTATCTGCGCCTGGGCTGCATTAGATTTTACACAAAATTGAGATGCCGAGATGGTGTACGTTACTTTGTTCCAGGCATTTAGGAGCAAGTTGGTCGTACTCTTACTATCCAGTCACGTCGAAACGCAAAGGATTGCTTGAGTTTGCAGCCAACAGACACAGGCTTTTGAATCCGCATGTGAAAAAAAAAACCCCAAAAAAACACGCACGGTCCGTTGTGACCGTGCATGCAGCGTGCTTGGCATCATATCAAGACATCTCTAAAGGGGCTGTCCCACTGGAGGCGATCGTTGCTGCGACAACTGGCGATCTTGCTGTTGTGAGTGTGGTAGCAAGTTGTTGTTGCAGCCTAGCTTAGATAGAGTCGTATGTAGGTTTATAATCGCCTTTTTAAAGATTAACTCCTTATAATTATGAAATTATCAGGTTGTCGCCACAACGATCGCCGCCTGTGGGACAGGCCCTTAACACAACAACTGCGATTAACACTGAAACAATCCTGGTCCTTAGTTTGCATAAAATAGGCTGAAAAGTTATAGCTCCGAGGAAAATATTGCAATCGGGCTTTGGTCATCTCATGGGGGTACTTTGTTTTAATATCCAAACTCTCGAAAGTACTCATAACGTGACACAACCAATCATCTTGCACAGTCTCTGCTGGCTGACATATCACGTTTGGTGGTCACTCAATGGATAGAACTTTAGAAAAAGCACAAGAGTTTGACGATTTAAAGCTACCATCACGATCATAGCAAAAGCTGAGAAAACACCTCAATTGTTGAAAGCATTATAGGTCTATAAACGTATCTAAAATACAAAAAAAATTGTTTATTGTATATTATTAAAGCTTACTGAACAAGAAAGGGCAAAGGAATTGAGAGTGGGGGCACTTATGCATCTTTTGAATTTTGAAGGCGTTTTCGCTAATGCAGACAAAAAAGTCATGCTGTACGATTTAGATATAGAGAAATATTAAAATGGCGGAAGAGGCAGAGACATAGGCCTGAAGACAATAACACAACAGGATAGATATGCAGAGGGAAATAATTTTGGAATACGAGGGAGATATTGTAGAAATGGGGAGAAACAGCGAGTGAGTGCCGAGGGTTCTTGGACAATATTTTGAAAGTACAGTCACAATGTCTTGCCAAATAATGTGGCTTACACCTCTGAGTCTAGGTCCTTTGTAGTCCGTTTCCTCCCATCTGTTTGTAGGAGCAGTACGGACCTGTAAACCCTCATTGTATCCCCACACCTTCCACTGGTCTATAGTCACTCGGCGCGAGCCAGAAGGAAAACAAACCCACCCTGGATGTGGTCGAACCTAGATCTCTTGACACACTTTCTTCCACTTGCGATATATCGAAATCAAGTTTGGTTTTAAAAAAAAAAAGTCGGTCTTCTTCTTCCAATATGGTACAGTCCACCGCTGGTGTATTATCGTACCTTAGGTGTATTATAGTACCTTGCTGCGGCGTGGTGTTGTTCGTTAATCTTGACTTTCAATCGTGGGGTTGACGGTTCGAATCCCCCTCGATGCGTTAGATTTGAACAGAGTATTTTGTATATACCTATCTTTATCAATCCATGGGACTGCGTGGGGTTTCACCTATTCGTTCGTAAGTTACGAACAACTTTAGGAACGTCTAGTGATCAGTTCTTGGGCTGAATGATTGATATTGTGATTCGTATACGACCCAAGAACATGTTCCAGTAATTTTAAAGACATTCGTTTCTAACGAACAACTTGGTGAAACAACATCAAGATATATTTAGTATTCATATACGGTTATGACAATAGTAATTTAGTAAATTAGTTTCCATGGTGACCGGTTATGGTAACATACTTTTATATGATCACTTCTGCTGATAGTTCCTTCTGCTTCTAAATGATGTTCCATGGATGGCGGCAATGATTCTTTTATCAATTGTCTGTATTTACTTATTCAAGTTGACTTTCACACTTTGCTAGTTGACTTTAACACTTTTGCAATTCTGACGTAAAATATTTTTTATTTTTGCATCTCTCTGGTCTCACCACTCCCTTTTCTGAAATTGTCTATCTTTTCCCCACTCTCTCTCTATATATTTCTCTCTCTCTCTCTCTCTCTCCCTCTCTTTTTCTATCTCTCCTCACCTGATGTACAGCTTCAGTAACGATATCAAATCTTGCCTAACTCTCATCATAGAGGAAGTAAAAAATTGAAGGGGGAGAAAATGGATACAAGATGGGAAAAGGAAAGGATTGACATATAAAGGAGATAGACACAATGTAAAAAAAAAAAAAAAAATACAGCAAAGTGATGTCAGCAGAGTCGCCATACAAAAATGTAATTTAAAAAATAGTTTTGTTGTAAATTTCTCCTCTAAGAATTAATGAAAGAGAAGGAAAAAAAAAATCATTAGAGTTCTATAGCCATGATAGGTTAAAACGGAACAAATGTGTTACACCTGATGTATATTTTGTATTTCTCACGTAATTATTTGCAGGATAAATTTACAACAAAACTGTTTTTTAAAATAACATCTTTTTATGGCCACTCTGCTGACAGCAGATTTGCTGTAAAAATACAAATATTTTTTACAGTGCAGGAAAGAGGAAGGTGAGAGAGGGGGAAAGAGAGACATACACATGGGAGGAGAAAGAGAGAGAGAGAGAGAAAGAGAGAGACAGACAGAGAGACAGACAGAGAGAGAGAGGTGAAATCACATATAGAGCCAGAGACAGAACAGGAAAGAAAGATGGAATAATTAAGAGAGGGGAGAGAGAGAGAAGAAAGAGAGAACAGCAGAGAGACAGGACAGAGAGACAGACAGAGACGAGAGAGGTGAAATCACATATAGAGCCAGAGACAGAACAGGAAAGAAAGATGGAATTAAAGAGAGGGAGAGAGAGAGAGAGAGAAAGAAAGAGTGAGAGATAAGAAAAGATGGTGGAGTGGAAGAGAGGAGGAGCTGAGATAGTGAGCTCGGCCAGTTTGTCATTCTCCAGATGTGAGAAACCGATAATGGATGTTTTAATGTCGTTTCTTGGCTCCTCTTCCAACTCTCCACCCATCAACATCACTCCAAACTCAAGTTCATCACCCTCTCAAGTATTCCAAAATATACGTTTGTTTAAAAAATGAAATCAACGGCGAACGGAAAATAAACAGAATCTACTCTCTAGCAAGAACAGACGATGATGACTTTTGTTCCATAGATGCGTTTAGAAACTCAAAGTCGGGACCCACCGTGTAGCGCAGTAACTTCACATCACCCCTCGCTAGCGAGATCGAGACAGCGGGAGAAGATATGTCTCGCTCGTGCTCTTGTTCAATAAACTTTTTGTTTTGATACATGTTTAGCACCACGCTTTAAAGCACAAGAAAAGATTATGCGCATCTCTTTGTGCATACTGGAGGAGGAGATGGAGGATGATAATAATGCTGAAGAAGAAAAAGAGTTTGATTGTGTGAAGTTGTCTGTCTGTTTATTTTATGTCGTTTGCTTCTTCCAAGCTGTTTGTCGTTGCCTCTCGCGTACATCTATCATGGAAGTCGTTCGACTCAGAAACGAGAAGAATGCGCCGCCCTGTATGATGATGCCATCCAATAACCAAGCCCTTGTCTGAGATGGTTTTTACTTAAACACAGATGTTTGGCCATGTTTGCATTTTCAACTTTCTGCAATGTAAAATCAACAAAATCGTGGGAAATTCTCATATTTACATGTAAATATTACGATTACTAAGGGACAGGAAAACTATATAGAGTGCAGCAGTTCATACAAATAATATAAATTAAAATGCCTTTATGCTTGTATGCCTATCAATATATGCTAGAAAAAGTAGCCAAATTATTTACGTATTCAAATTGCATTATTATGAATAAATCAATTCAAATTTTTTTTAAAATCTTGTAGTTTAAAGAGAAATAGAATTCTTTTACTCTTTCTTTCTAACTATCTTTCTCTCTCTCTCTTCTCTTCTCTCCATCTCTCTCTTTCCCAACCACCACTTAAACCGAAACACACATCGATCACGTACACAGCGCTAGACAAACCGTCCATCTTGCTTGCTTTAACGACAACCAGATTTAGGGCATCACATTCACAAATTTAAATTCATTTTAGTTTACCATAATTTTACCAATAATTCCACTTCGTAATTGATTATCTCATATTTAGGTTTACAGTGTTTACTAATTTGTCTTCAATCATGAGACATCTAAATTATATATATCTATGAATTACTAGCTGTCGTAAAGTGAAATAAAACATCAGAAAATTCATACTACCATGGCCTCCACTTTACCCCCCCCCCCCCCCCCCCCCCGGGAAAGAAAGCATGTATTGGATTTACTGTTCGTTGAATACATTTTGGAGACAATAAATTGAAAAAAATATATTATAATATAACTATCTATGATGAAAAAGATAGACATGTCATTGACACGTCACATTAACAATGTCATATATCCATTTGTTCTCTGGCATCGACAAAAAAATCGACATACTCTGTGCAAAATATTTTGTTCTTTTCTATTATAATATATCTTGTATATTTTTTAAGGCTCTGCATGAAAAATTGTTGCGTTAAACAATGAAATGTGGGCACTTGTCACGAATTGGTATCGAATAAAAATGAGCTAACTTCCTACTGGCTCTCAGCAGACGGGCTACGTCCTTTCTGCGATGGTATGTTGATAACAACAAAAATAAGAAGGCCCGCCATTTTTTTTGTCTTCTTCTTTTTTAAGCCAGCGATCCTGAACGTGACATGAACGGATGACCGTTGGCGAAGAATTTGTTGATAGCTATGGTAGATAAGATGAATTCAAATAAACAAAAACTTTCTAGGGGTAATAAATGACGAAGTGAAACGATTTGATCGGAAACATACTCATTCGAGCAGTGTAAAAGCCTACATGATTTGTGGTCTATGCAGGTATAAGCCCAAATATGGCGTCGGCGTCCGATTCGGACGTATTTAAAACTCAAGATGCCCTTTAATTCAATACAGGAAATCGCTATCTATCTTCAGCAAACATTGAAACATTCTGCATTTATGAAAACTTGATAATTTCAATTGGTAAATGTTGCGATGAAGTCCATAATGACAGCCCATATTACAAAAATCCGCAAATCTTAACCGCGCCAAAAACTTTGTAAATTAAACAAATCACTCTCAAAGGCAATGTATTAAATGCGCAGAAATACGTCATACGTTTTTACCTTTGGTCCTTCCCTAAAAACATTAGACCAACGGTAAAGGACCAATTCTCGATGTACATTTAGACCAAATCCTAATGGTGGTATCTCACTTCGCGGAAACTACTTTGAGACGGATTTGGGACTACTTCGAGACTGGTTTGAAACTTGTCGCGGAGACGCCAAAGTGGCACCTCATTGGAAAGCGGAGAGTTAATTGGAGGAAGCAGATCATGTGATCAAAGCTTCCTAAAGACACAGGAAATGAAAAGACAGTGAGGAGAAATACAATAAAATGTTAGATGTAATCCCGCACTTGACTACTAATTGAGCAGGATATGGAAATAAATTGTACGATTTCTTGTTCACCTCGATGACACACAATTAAGATGATCATGATGATAGCAAGGTCTGATAGGCGTTGGTAGACAGAATCTTATGGAAACTCATTAAAACTTTTTTTTTTCTACTATATCCTACTTTTAATTTATTGACCTTACTGACTTCTTGATAGAAAGTGGACTTGTTAGATCTTATGAAAACTTATGCAACTTTGACATTTCTTCATTTCCTGCTATGGTCTGCCGTCTGACTCTGTCTACCTCCCCCCCCCCCCCCCCCCCTTTCTCTCTCTCTCTCTCTCTCTCTCTCCCTCTCTTACTCTCTCTCACTCACTCTCACTCTCACACTCACTCTTCCTCTGACTATATATTTCTCACTTTGGTCGGATAATAATATGTTCGTCGATACATTGCAATTTAAAACAAAAAAATTAGGCCCCCGTATTATTTTTCTTTCCTACAAATTGTATATATCAATGTTGTCTACTATTTCTTTTTACTCGAAAACTCCACATCCCTACACTCTCTCTTCTCTTCTCTTTCTCCCTATCTATAACTTTCTTTCTCTCACTCTCATTGTCTCTCAATAATTCACGTTTGACGGGGTCGTTGCCACTCAGAAGTTTACGACTTCAGAAAAGTGAGGGAATGGGAAACTTCGACCAAATTTAGGGGATTGTTCTGATATAGGGTCACGCCCAGTATTTTGTTTTCCATCCATCGACATTAAACTTGACACATATATTGCTTTATCTTTTTTTTTTCTCTCTCTCTCTCTCTCTCTTTATTTCTTCAATTCTGTCAGCGGTGATTTTGCAACCCCTGAACACAGTAGATAGCATATATTACTTGAAATCTGCGTAAGAATTATCCTTATTTCGATAAAGGATTTTTTTTTTTCAAATACGTATGATTAAGGAAAGAGAATCCAATTGACAAAATTATCTTTATTTCGATAAAGGATCTTTTTTCAAATACGTATGATTAAGGAAAGTGAATCAAGTTGACAAAGTGGGGAAATAAATGGAGTGATAATTAGAAATAAGGAGACCAGTGGGGTGTAACACAAAGACTTACGATTGATTAAAAGTTACGATTGATTTTTTCTTGGTAGCCTTGTCATGGATAGGATGCTCCAAAGTTGATGATCTCAACCCTAACCCTAGCCCTAACCATACTCTTAATCATATCCAAATCTTAATCCATGACTGTACCTGGTTTTCAAATGAGGATACCGATAAAAAATCAATCGTAACTTTTAATCAGTCGTAACTCTTTGTGTTACACCCCACAGGAAAGAAGTTTGAATATTCAGAGTTATGGACGTGGTAAGTTGTGTAGAAACTAGTGGTATCACCGAGTTAGTAAAGAAAAACAAAATAAGATATTGATCGATCATTTTGAGCACCCTTTTTCATCATAGGCCTATAATGTGACGATGTTACACGATTACTTACCAAAGTCCCCAAAGTGTTCAATGATATCTCAACTATACTTTTGCTACGTTGAAATTACAAATCATAACAGAGTTAATATCAAAAATACATCCCAAGAAAAAAAAAAAAAAAGTGCAATCAGAAAAATCAAAATGTGAAGAAGGGAGGCTAGCTGGTATATTCGTTGGGAAGTAAACATGTGCTTCAAAGGTTCAGAGTCAAGTGAAGAATGAAATACAACAGAGCGCACTTCAACTTTGGTATAGGGGTAACAAAACCATCCCTCATCTTCCCCGGAGGGGTGCATCCGCGCACCTCTTCTCTAAAAGCAATATCGCTAAATATTGACTCTACGTGAGGAGTTTGGGCTCAAAGTGTTTACAAACTGTCACCAAGTTTGACAATTCAAAGGCGATCATATTTCACTTATAATATAAACCAACTTTTATCTTTCCAAAGATAAGATATATAGGAATTCATATACATGGTCAAGAGAGAAAATTCAGAGAGAATATAGAAATAAAATGCAAAATGTTGGCCGCATGGAAATCATCATCAGTCAAAAACTAAAACTAAATAATTTCTTTACTTATGGTTTATCGCCATCCTGCTAGAACCCAAATTTTTTCCCGGATGTATCTGAATGTCTTGCAATTAGATATTGATGCACACATCCACGAGGCTCGAATTGATGGCCTTTGCACATCCAGTAATGACACCACTCTACTATAATATAAGCCTCATATAAATATATTCTCGTAGAGTAGGCCTATGTTATACAGAGAGTGATGCTACATTGAAAACTTACAAAAAACCACTCGAACGGACGAATGTAAATTAGTAATGCGTTGGATATTTAACTAAGATAAGATGAGACGAAATAGAAAGGGCAAATTAATAGATTATGAAGTCATATAAATTTATAACCTCGCCGCGGACAATGGTGCAGAAAAGGGCATAATTATGCATTTGAACTAATTGGCAGGACAAGGAAAATTCTAATTCCTTGTTAGTTGATTACAAAACTATGTGAAACCCACTAAGGTTGTAATACCACTAAAGAAACACAAATAGATTGTTCAGACTAATTATGTCACATGGACTGTACTCTTTGGCATTAAAAGTCACGTATATAAAGCTATAAGATTCAAATCGGAACATAAAATCATATCGAAGATGAAATGAAAAAAGAAGGAAATCCATAGTTCCTATTTTTTTTTAAATGTAAAAGAAGACGTATTCTACACTCTAAAAAGTGAAAATGAGAACTATTCTGTATGTTTCAATCTACAATGGCTACTTTGACGAACAGGGACGTGACAGCATTGCCAATTTGATGATTAAAAAATATATAAATAAAAGCAATGTGCAAGGTGAAAGGTGAAATAATTGAAAAGGAGAATGGTAAATAATATAAAGAAAGGTGAAATGAACATCACCGAGCAAAAAGGTTGAATCGGTTGAAACGAGTCATTTGGGAACATTGCCGTATATGCACTGGTTATATGCTACAAAGACATTTAAGTGAGCATGTGGGGACCAGATGATAAAACTGCTAGGCAGGAGAAAATGATAGCAGAGAGAAAAAGAAAGACACAGCGAGTGAAAAGAGAAAATTGACTTTAAAAAGAACAGAGAAAGAAGAGAAAAGGAGAGAGAGAGAGAGAGAGAGAGAGAGAGAGAGAGAGAGAGAGAGAGAGAGAGAGAGAGAGAGAGAGAGAGAGAGAGAGAGAGAGAGAGAGAGAGAGTGAGTGAGACTGACTATACCTCATATAGGCTTAATACTTTTTTTTTAAATCCAAAATAGTGTGGACGGAAAAAAATGCATCCGACGTCTTATGAAAGATATATGAAGAATACTATTGATAAATGAATATTGTATGAATTATAAATGATTATTTGGATTAATTGGTATGTTAAAAAATCATATATTATAAACGGATATAAGAAGAGTGGGAGGAGAGAAAGAACAATGGTGGAGAGCGGATGAAGAAAGGGATGCAGAAAAGGAAGAATAGGAGGAAAGGAAATGGAAGGGGTGAGGTGAGTTAGGAAGGAGAAGGTGAGGGAATCCGGACGAGGAACAAGAAGAAGAATTAAAAGAAGATAACGAGGATGAAGAGGAAGATGAAGAGAAGGAAAAGAAGAGAGAGGAGAGGATCGGAAAGAGAAGGAAGAATTATGCTTACACGTTTAACTTGGCCTTGTAAGAAACAAACGTATTTCGAGCCTTGAACTTAAATTGACTTTATAATAAATAAGATGAACGCGGAGAGAGGGGGGAGAGAGAGAGAGGGAGAGATGGAGAGATAGAAAGAGAGACAGAGACAGAGAGACAGAGAGAGAGAGAGAGAGAGAGAGAGAGAGAGAGAGTGGGTGAGAAACCAGTATGTTTTAATCCATTTAATCATAATTATTATCAAATCGTTTCATTTTCTATTCATAGCAGATCTCTAATACACTTAATTTTTAGCGATCTTTTTTTTCTTCAATTTTTAACAGTGAAATCTAGCTTTTATGTCAGTATAAATTTACCTAGGTGATCCCTACTGATATGATTGAAAAAAGTGGAATTCCACTCTTTGACATTAAGAGTTTAAGTCCTTTTTGTTCCCAACAAATAGAAATAAGGCATCGGATCCGAAGAGCAATATCTTTGCAAAGTAAAAGGACAATCAAACAAAGTTATATTGATTGTCCAAATTATATCAAGACAAATCAAGCCAGGATGTACCATTCAGCAGAAGACTGTTTCAAATTCACCACAGAGCAATTATCCCATATTGGGACTCGCCCCCAACCGTGTCCAAATTTGTTTCGACGTCTCACAACCGCCGCCCCCCCCCCCCCCCCCCCCCCCCCCCCACCATCTCTCGATCTGTCTTCATCATACGATTGCTTGATTAAAGGGGTAAGTCAGACAAATGCAATTAAATTACAAGATTTAATACGACAACAAACATGATTGAATCTCAAATACATTGACATCATAAATGATAATATATTTTATGAAAGTGTCCTCAGAATGAACGTATAATCTAACTTCTTTAATTCAACTACATTTGACTTTTTATTTCACGTACTTCATGGCCCTACTCGACATGATATTCAGATAATATAGAAATTCCGTCATGGGACATATAGGGCCCTTGCTCATGCAGTGTTTTATTCTGACGAAATACGACTTACCGTACATCTTAACTTGTACACAGTTCAAGTTGAAATACAACAATACTTTCTAGTAGCACATCAACACAACCAAATAGTACATTTTTTGTTATTTCCCTGCTTTTTTTTTCAGTTCCCTTGAGGTTTATGACCCTACTACTTCTCCACCTCCTCTTTTTCAAAATGTATTGCTGATAATAACGACATTAGTCGCATGAATGAATAGCGCTTTTCGTTCTTTCCTCTTCATTGCGATAATCATAATAAAATAATTTTACAAAAACTTCCGTTTTCATATTCCCATTCATACCAAACCCCATTGTGTTATGGAGTTTGGATAGTTTTCGCTTCTTTGCCGCGTGAATTAATAGCAATAAAACGAGGGCAGGCAAAATAGGTTATTCTTTTAAAAATTCCGGTGGCAGCTGTCGATCAACCCGACACTTTTTTTAAGCCCTCGAGCCCCCCCCCCCCTCTTGTGACGCGAGAAAAGAAGATAAAATTCATCATAAATGATTCATATTGTATGCAAGCAACCAGTCATATTATATCCAGGGCTTAGGAATTAATAATTTTATGGCGAATAAATATGATTCACGCCAGGATTACTAAAGGCAAATACTGTATACACTAATATGTCTTGGTTCATGAAAGATTCGTATTCGATCCAGGCCTGTATCTTAGAACCCGACTGGCTACCTTTTTTTTTTTGGGGGTGGGGTTCGGTGAAAGCAAGGCAATAATGAAAATATTAAGTGTATCATTAGAATTCGTCATTTCTACTTTCTTTTGAACACCTATAACGAAGACCAATGCCTAGTGAACAAGACGAGTTTTGGAATTTTAATTGTCAAAACCAAAATGCGTAGATCAAGAGCAATCATGGGAACCGGCACTGGAATGCCAGCAGCAAGGGAACAATTCATTATTATTATCATTTGATCATGTTGAGAGATTGGTGAAATCGAAACCTATCAAAAAGCAAATGAAAGAAATGCTCAATAAACACATTTCTTTGTTTGACAGAATAGTTTGCATCTTTGCAAATCTTACCTAAATTTTAAAAAATTTTAAAACACTTTTTGTTTCGAAATGCATGGCTCTCTCAATTTCATGTATTCAGTCATAAATTGTGTTTAAATTTTTGATATTTCTTTCTATGCTTTTCACCATGAGCGGATCAGGGAATTTCATGAGAGAGGGGGGGGGGGGCAAGATCGTAATTTTCAGATTTTGGACACCCAATTTATTTCCCGTCACATCCGGGCAAGCAAAAAGTGCATCATTTTTATTTTTCACGGTCAACCCGGAATGTGTGATAAGCGGGGGGGGGGGGGGGTAAGTGTTAATTTGTTCGCCCTTCGGCCTCATGTAACGGTCATGAAGTCGCCCAATAGGGTAAGGTTCAGTGGTAAGGTGAGGTTCGCTCACCAATTTCCCCCACCCCTTTTTTTCGCCGGGTGGGGGCCGGGCGCCGTTCGCGTCCCCCCCCCTGGATCCGCGCCTGTTTCACTGCCATTGATCGCTTTCGTAAACTAGTCTTAATCGTGACAGGCTATATTGGTGAGATGTTTCTGAAGTTACATCAACATGCGGAAAAGGATCGTTGTACTTTTTGCAGAAAGACGGTTTCATCTGGGAAAGAGAGATCGAGGGAGAGAAAAAGTTAGAACACCACTCTAAATTTTGGGAGCGACTTTGAGCAATACACCCGGGCGGGTCGCTCAGGCGCATGATGTCCCTTTTCACCGCTCACATTTTGTGTACACAAAGTACCACTTTTACAAGTATTACGGGTATTAAAAGCCTGACTCTTGGAGCTCCTAAAGTGAGTGAGAAGTAAAGAAAAGACCAGCAGTGAAGAAAGAAAATGGAGATATTATGGGGGTCCGCTTCGGGTCATTTTTATTCCCCTCTTTGTTACATGTTGTTCTTCGGCGTGTAAAAACGTATTGTTTGACGTTGTTTTTTTTTCTCTCCTGTGTTTTTTACGTTGTTCTCTTTCCCGTCTGTAAAGCAGTCTATGTTGACATATACCTTCCCACTTTCGACCTACTCAAATCAGAAGAAGTTAGATTTTCCCCCTTCGAAAGTCTTTATTTTCTTTTGGCATGAACAGTGTTTTTCCGCAATATAAAAAATTACGTCTTTGTTGAACAATGTTTGGAATAGAAGCAAGGGCTGATCATAGTGTTTTTATTTTTAAAGAAAAAGAGGACTTCGATGGATAGGCAATGTTGAAGGAAATGTTATCTGCAACCAAACTGGATTTTCATTTGAATGTTCCTGAAGATATGAATTTGGAAAAAAAGAAAACACTGAATTTATACCATCTTTCACCTAAACGGCAAATCTTTAAATGATCAGAACTGAATCATCGAATTTTTTTTAATGTTATTGTTTTGAAATAAAATATGTGTAGAAAAAAAAATGAATCAGATGTATGATACCGATTGTGGCATTAACTTAACCATATTAGGAAAAAAGGATAATGCTGTAGAAAAAGTAGTAGCATAAGATATAAAAGTAGTTGAAGTAGTATCAGAAAATTAGAAAATAGTGGAGGTAATAGTATAGCTTAATATGTAAAAGAAGTATATGTAGCATATTAGCATTAAGGTGTAAAAGTAAAGTAGTAGATATAAGATGTTCATGTAGTATAGTAGTAGAAGATGTAAAAGTAGTAGAAATAGAAAAAGCAGATGTAAAAGACGGAGAAGTAGTACATTAGCAAAAGATGTATAAAAGAAGGAGAAATAGCATATCATAAGATGTAAAAGTATTAGTAGTAGCAAAGTAGCAGAAAATGTAAAATTATTAAAAGTAGTATATAGCATGAGATGTAAAAGTTTGGAATTCGTATAAAAGCATAAGATGTTAAAGTAGTATAGAAGTACTACAGTAGCATAAGATGTAAAAGAATTAGAAGTACTATAGTAATAGAAGATATACAAAAAGTAGAAGTTGTATAGTAGCATAATGTGTAATAGAAGTAGAAGTAGTATAGTAGTATAAGATATAAAAGAAGTCGAAGTAATATATCATAATATGGAAAAGTAAAGAAGTAGTAAAGTACCATGAGATGTAAAAGAAGTAGAAGTTGAATAGTAGCATAAATATAATAGAAGTAGTGTAAATGCATAAGATCTAAAAGCATAAGATCTAAAAGTAGTAAAAGTTTTGTAGAAGTATGAGAATTTTAAAGTGGTAGAACATATAGAAGTAGAAGTAGCATAGTTAACAGAAGACATAAAAGAGTAGAAGTAATATATCATAAGATGTTAAAGTATAGAAATAAAATTTTACCATAAGATGTAAAAGAAGTAGAAGTTGTATAGTAGCAAAATATGTAAATGTATAGGATAACTATAATAGTAAAAATAGTAGAAGTAGTGTATTAGTAGACAATGCAAAAGTAGTAGAAGTAGTATTGGAAGATGTTAAAGTAATAGTAATAAATATTAATAATAGTAAGGTGAATGTGTATAGCGCAGCCATTATATTCTACTGCGCTTTCATACTCCTATCAGGCGCGGATACAGGGGGGGGGGCCCGACGGCCCCGGACCCCCCCCCCCTAGCAAAAAAAAAAAAAGAAAAAAAGCGGAGTAAAAAATAGACGAGCGGGCCGATTGACCCCCCCCCCCGCTTATCGCTCGACCAGCGTGACGTGAACAATTAAGTGGACCTTTTGGCTCGCCCGGTGTAATAAAAATTTTTAAAAATGGGTGTACCAAAATTTTGGCCCCCCCCCCTGTAATGAAATCCTGGATCCGCCACTGTCCTATTGCTTATGATACATGCACAAAATTAAATAATTATCTACTTAAATGCTTCCCTACATAGATGTGTCTTCAATAATGATTTAAAAACAGGAACAGATTGGGCTATTCTAATTGTATGGGAAGTTGGTTCCAAAGTTTATGAGCTGCATAGCTGAATGCAGAGTTACCTTTGTTTTAGAATCAGGTATTTTCAAAAAGAGTCCATCCTTTGAACTTCGCAGGTTTTGTGAGGTTGATTGTACTCTAATTGAAAGCAATTCTGAAAGATAACTAGATGCTTGGCCATTCAAGGGTTTATACACAAGTAGGCCTAAAATTATCTTGAATGTGATTCTGTAGTTAACGGGTAACCAATGCAAATCTTTCAGAATAGGAGTGATACGTGAAAATTTTGGCGAGTTAGTCACGAGTCTTGCACATGAATTTCGAACACGCTGTAATTTCAAAATCT
Source organism: Paracentrotus lividus (assembly GCA_940671915.1). Classification (NCBI taxonomy): domain Eukaryota; kingdom Metazoa; phylum Echinodermata; class Echinoidea; order Camarodonta; family Echinidae; genus Paracentrotus; species Paracentrotus lividus. The sequence continues at coordinate 14,681,183 of CALNVZ010000649.1, read as the reverse complement.
GTGAACATGCTAAACCAAACAACAATCCGTTACAATAATCAAGTTTACTACTAATTAAGGCATGAACAAGGCTCTATGTGTTTTTCTGATCTATATATCTAAAAGTAATAAACGTATTATAATTAATAGAATAAGATGTAAAATTAGTAATCAGCAGAAGATGTTAACGTAGTAAAATTAGAAGAAGATGTAAAAGTGGTGTAGTAACAAACATTGGGTAGTATAATAATAACAACTCTTTCTCAAAATAGATTGTTGTCCAATTATGATAACAACTTACAGCCCCCCGCATCCAGCCAAAGTTAAAGCGATTAGTTCGACCAACTCGTATAATAAATGTTAAAAAAATAAGCTAGATTTAGAGGGGATTAATTAGTTGCGTTTTTTGCCATTTCCATTGTCCTAAGACAATGGGATGTGAAGAAACAATGGACTGGCATTGTTAATTAAAAGAAACCGTCTACAGTTTGATTTTATTTTTTGGATTTTCCTTTTTAGAACACAATTATTATTAATATGTATATGTACAAAAAATAGAGAGAAATTACACAATTTAAAGCAGATTAATTAAGTATAAATTACTATTTAAGGGTTATTGTTAATGCTAACATATCGATATAGAGGGTACATTTTTTAATACACGACTACAAAATATATATGGTATAAGATTTTTTTATCCGTTTGTAATTACAATCTTATCAATTACAATATAATTACAGTAAATTAAGTAAATCAGCATATATCTTGCCACTTCGCTTTTTCATCATTTCTGTAGTTCCTTTTTTTTTTTTTT
>CALNVZ010000649.1:14661013-14678559 GCA_940671915.1 Paracentrotus lividus | reverse complement strand
GGGAGAGATGCAGAAAGGGAGAGACAGGGACAGAGAGCGAGAGAGAGGGAGAGATAGAGAGAGAGAGTGAGAGAGAGAGAGAGAGAGACATAGACAGAGAGAGAAAGAGAGAGAGTGATATGCAGAGAGTGAGATATATACAGGGGGAGAGACAGAGAGGGAGAGATATTCAGAGACGGGGAGAGAGATATAAAGATGACGATGATGATAATGATGTTGGTGACATTGTATCCTAATGTCACGTGACCATGGTGACAGCTAACCGAGGTCAAGTGGGAATTGGACAAGATATTATTGTATTTTTATTCTAATGAGTATCCTTTCTAATATCAGTTAGAGGACATAATTAGCCATTCAATCGTGTTTTTTTTAACATTTTGTCAGCATTAAACTTAAAAAAAAACCCGAGAAAGGTGAAATCTTATAATTCGCAAGGAAGGCCGAAAATAGATTATAATACAATAAATCTTTTTGCTTTGGTATGAAGAAAATAGCTCATTTATCACTGGCATGACTCTAATTACCATGGCCAACAAAACGGTAATCTCATCTTCAAAATATTATAATTACAAAAGCGAATAAAGGTTCAGCTTTTTAGCGTCAGAGAAAAATTAAATTCAAACGTTTATTTTTGTTAAAGTATTGTTACATGAAACGAAAAATGAACAACAATATAATGTATGATTTAAACAAGAAATGTCCAAGAAATTATTGTGTTATCAATCTCAGTATGTTCAAAGACACATAATGTCATTATTTTCTGATGATGTGGAAATCCTGGGACGTGATTTCTTGGTAGGAGAGGCCGTCATCATGTCTTTTTTTTCTAACTGAATGGGCCAACATCTATAGACTCAGATTTTGACTGACAAATATAGTGATAAGCCTATATTGTGGATTTGTATTCGTCAAGTAAAATCAGTGCATAACAACCGTAGAAGTGTTCATACACTGTAGGAAAGGTATATTTTGAAAACAAAGTAAAAATGATGTTGACTGTGGGTTTATTTTAATGCATATACACTCTAAAAAAATAGTTGTGTAAAGTTTTAGAAAACAGTTGGTTGGTGCATTTTTTTCAAGTTGGGTAAAATAAGGACTTTACACAGCACTATCAACCCAACAAAGTAAGTAGTTTACTACCACTTATGTAATTCCCTTTTGAATTGACAAACACTGATAAACGAAAAAAAAATGCTGTTGTTGTTGTTGTTGTTGATTTAATTTTTAAGCTAGAACAACGCCTAAATAACCCCTATTTTACTTTCATCATTGTCGTTTTCATCATGAATTTCCTTTTCAGAGTGAAAGAAAGTAGAACACTGTGGTGTGAGGTTGATAAAAAGTCATGATCTTATGAAAATAAACCATTCACACTACTGCATAACAGGCATTATGGGCGACTCATCTTTCATGGCCCCCATTAAAATTATGTTTATTTTCAACATTTAGCACCGTACTCACGGTTTACTTTTGTGGGTATTAAAGCCTTATGATGTTGTAAAACAAACCTCCATGTCAGGAAGATGGAATTGTGGGAAGGAGAGAGTGTCAACTTCCAGCCAATCAGAAATCAGGTTTTTATCTTATGAAATTAGTCTATCGTAAAGGTTTTAAACAATCATGAAAGTTATATTCGGTTTCTTGCCTCTGGTTTTATTTACCCTCTCTCTATCATTATGTTAATTTTAGTCCGCCCTTTTCTCACAAAACATTGTCAACAAATCATCTAGGGATCATTACAGCTCCTATGAAAAGTCGACAATCCAAAATTATTTCTTTATTTCTTTATTCAAACATAATTATAGCAAGTTAAAAGGTTTAAAATACTGTTCAATCCAGGTTTTTCAAATGAAAACAAAAATACTTCTCATCGACACCGAACATCGACCACAATATAAATGAGTACATTATTACAGAATGCCTCGACAAATTTATCTAATCACAGATGTTAATAGTTGATTAATTTCTAAAGATATAATTGTACTATTTCTACCACGACTGACGTGACGGATATAACATGGCTCTCAATATTAAAACAAAGTAGGGGAGACCGGGTATGGACGTTACAAAATTCACATTTTGGGCCAGATAATTCTAATGAAAGTACTCACACACTCCATTTTGGGTCTGTAGTTAGCCTATTATGTTGGCTAAAACCTGAGGCACATAAAACTTGAAAACATGTAAACACTAATTAACTACAGCTTAATTAATGAAGCCATTTTTTTGTAACAACCTACCCCGTATACGGGGTAGGTTGTTACACCATACGGGGTAAATTGTTACTAATGTAAACATACGGGGTAAATTGTTAAAATGTGTAAATCTCTTATACCATACTTTTGTTTCAACTTTCCAGTTTCATGGTATCGTTAACAGTAGATCAAGTAGAGCTCTAGCATAGACTAAAGTAATAATAGAAATATCAAAATATTAACCCCTGAAAATTGAAACAAAATTACTTTACATGTGTAATGTAATTAGGGTAGGTTGTTACATCGACATGAGGTAGGTTGTTGTAACAACCTACCCCATGGGTGATTTTACACATACAATCAACTGTAGCAAAGCCATTAGGCAGAATTACAGGGCATGGCTCAGGGGTATATTAGTGACATACATGTACTATATTCACAATACCAGACTATCATCATGTGCCTTCAGTTGTAAGAACTATTACAAATTTTAATTTTTGTCAAAAATTCACTTGGAACTGTAAAAAATGGTTTTTGTTGATTAACTTTTTAATAAAACAACGGAGAAACCTCACGACCGGCAGTTCATCACAGATATGTGTAGGCTGTATATAGATGCCAGTTAGCACGAACTCTCTTGTTCCAACTTAGCACACTGAGAACTGTAACAACTGACCCGTGTAACTTCCATACCCGGTCTCCCCTACGCATTAAGAGTCTGAGCTCTCTGTATAATTTGAGAGGTTCGACCTACATGACAACCATACTATAATCATAAGAGGCGCCAATTTTTTTCGAGAATTTCGTCGTTTTATTTGAAAGTCAAAGAGTTTATCTTTTGATTGAAATGTTGTTGGGTACAAGTACAATCAACCTGAGTTCTGTTTTCTCCCTTGACTTTTCTTTTTCTCCCCATAATAAACCTGTTTATTGATCAAGGCGCGAATCTCAGCGTTCGAAAATTTGTTTTAACAGCGATTTACTCGACTTCCCAGCGCGCGTCACGAGAGCCACACGAATAACATATACGCACACCAATGAAAGCTCTTGTCGAATTATTGTATATAAATACATTTGAAGGGGCTTACTGAAAGCAACGAGGACGGGTTCTTCTCCAGACATCATATCGGACACGTTGGGTTAGATAACGAGCGGGAAAACTTTCTTTTTTTCGTCAGAGGAGGAAGAGGATGTAATTCACTTCGCACTCTGCGCGTCAAGGGAAAGCTCCTATGTTATTATCTTCATCAAGCTTACGCGATTCCGCCGGATTTGGGCAGCGCGCGTTTATTGGGGTGGACTATATTTATGATCTGACAGCGATCCTTATATGTGAGGATGGAGGGGTCTCGCTTCATAAAGATCTCATGTTTGTTTTCATGAAGATCAGAAGTCACGGTATTCACCAAATCCTCTCAGAATAAGTGGACTATTTGCATTTTTGCCGTGCCTGTCATTCAGAGGCACTTAAGCTCTCCATTGCACTCTACTCAATCCGAGTGCCAAATAAGATGAAAATGTGGGAGAACCTGGATGTTATAAACACCTTCCTACCTTTCAAAGCTAAACATTATCACCAAAATAAGAAATAGCTTTAATCCATTACTAGGACATTGAGAGTCAAATCGCATAAGACTAAGGAGGGGAGGCTTGATTCCGCCCCCCCCCCCCACACACATACAAACACACACACACTTTGTACAAAAATGCCAAAATGTGCATCAGATTATGATTTTTAAAGCGTTCGGCCCCCATGTGTGAGTGTGTGTATGTGTGTTTGTGTGGGTGTGTGTATATATATATATATATATATGTTATAAATAAAAAGTCTAGGAACAGTTTAGACGTTGGTGAACTTTGAATCTCATGTCCAAAAAGTTGAGTCTCATAGGCCTATATATCTTATATAGGCATAGGATTTTTTTTTGCAATCTTTAAAAAGATCAAAAGAGGAGCTAGTAGTGACTAATAGTGAGGAATTCTGATTGAGCTACGCTACATTTTCACGTTATTTTCAAAATTGAAATTAATTATTATTATTTCATTCTCACGTAATGTAAGACTAAAAACGGCTATAATTGTTTAAAGCAAAACATTATTTAAAATAAAAACAGACGCCCTACAAGTGTAAAAATGGTTTAAGCAGGGAAACATACGACATGAATACTAATTGACTTTTTGAATTAGAAAAAACAATCTCCATATAATAATATTTTGTCTCGTTGCATAACATGTTGTTCGTGCCTTGTATGAGCTGATAGTATAAAGTTCAATCGATATTTTTTTATTTGAATTACGACTTTGAACAAGACACCACGATGGCCGCATAGGCATCTCAGAATACAGATACATTTTCAAAAAGTTAAGGCTACATAACAAAACTTTAAGATGTAGTTTCACCACCATCATCATCATCATCATCATCATCATCACCATCATCATCAAGTACTATAACAAACCTCCTACACTCCTACTCCTTCATTAAATGACAACCGCTTTATTATCCTCCTGCAAAGGTTTATTTGGAAGCTGTTTTGTTTAGTTTATTTTTTTTAAAGGTTTTTTTTCACCCTTGTCCCATTCCTTTCAATTTATTCATCAATTTATTCATCTTTTGGTTGGTTTTTTTTTTGCGAGGGGATGTCATCATCCTCCTCCTCATCATCATCATCTTCATCATCATCATCATCATCATCAAATTCTCACAGTCATAAGCCTACTCCTACATGATATCCTAAAAATTGCAATCTCTTTTTAAGGACAGGTCTGATTTTGAGAAGATTGTTCATTTCGGCAGCCATCTTCACGACCCTTTCCCCTCCAATTCTCCTTGGTAACACTTTACATCATCAATCTAATGGAAGACCTCTCTCTTCACCAATACCATCATCGTCATCATCATCATCAAATTCTCTCAATCCTCGTCTACTCCTAAAACATTCAAAATGCCACCAAAGCTGTGCCGGGTCGCTCGGGCTGGGATGGGGGCGGAGTAGAGGTGTGGATTATGCAAGTGTTATTCTGTGATTCTAAGGGGAGCAGCTGCACAAATGGGGTCGGATGTCCCTCTATTTACCGTCTCTGTTGATAGAAGAGCATCACCGTGACCTTCTCCAAAGTCAAGGTCATGGTATGTTTGGGAAAGGGATCATGGCGCCGCACGCACCCGGAATTCAAGTCCGGGCTGAGAGGGAAGCAGTCCCAAAACTGGACATAATTTAGCCGCTGAATAGTAAAACGTAAACGAGATGGAAAATTTATTTATAAATCTAAGGTATTCCAAAAGGTGAACTGAAGAAACGTTGTGAACGGGTATAGACAAACTAATTTTGGACATGGTGACTGTATAAATGTTGATATCTGTTATTTAACTCGCACGTTTAAGACGTTTGGTCAAGAGGTTACACTGATTGTGTAGGGCTTCACACACTCCCATAACAGTTTTTCGAGGCAGCCAAGAGGCATGAGACAGCAATGTACTATATAGGGAGGGAAAAAAGAGGAAAAGAGAGAGGGAGAGAGAGAGAGAAAGAGAGGACATGTTTTATAACAATAGTCCCGATTTTTGTAGGCTTCACCATGAAAGAATGAGGGCGGGAAACATAAATATTGCAGCATTGTTTGATCGCGCAAAGAGGTGGAACAGTTTGCGTGCGGTCGGTCACAGTGAATGAAATTTCGCCCGCATTAGCGCACGGTCGCGCGCGCACGCCACAAAAGAGCGCCACGGGAGAAAACTAAAGTTGAAACCTCTCTCTCTCTTTAGTCCCACTTTTTGTCAATTCTCACTGTCTTTTGTATCTGCGTATGTTTGAAATCCAAAGGCACGCTGCCTTTATAAAGGACATAGTGTCTAACATGTCTAAACAGTTCCCATTTTTGCCGCAAGAAGTGCCAAAATAGACAGTTTGAAAAATATCGATCGCCTGGTTTGAAAAGAATTTTGTTTCCTGCCGCTGCCACGAAGTATGCGCACGAGAAATGTAAATGACAAAATACCGTGTGTATAGAAAATGTTTCATTGTTTGTCTCTGAGTGCAATATGTTACACTCCTCTAAATTGATATGAAATTATTTCAGTTAAAGTCGATCTATGTGAGGGGGAAATGTTAGTAGCTTTAATAGACTTTTTTTTTTAAATTTAGAACGAAAGGTTATTGAAGGTTATGACGACATCATAGGCCTACACCCACAAGAAACGTTCAACACAGACTACCAGCCCCCCCCCCCCCCCTCTTTACGCTTCACAACTTATACAGAGTGTCAGATGTTCACGGGAATTTTTATATACAATTTAGGGATCTGCTCTCAAATCTCCGATTTTGGACAATTAGTCTCATCAATGGTAGTTCAAAAGAAACACTTCATATAGACAAAAAGCCACATGACTTCGATCGATCGATCGATGTCACTTGATCGAATGATATCGACTAACTGAATAGGCAATAGTCATACGTATAATGCGTTTACTTTTCAAGTTTTGGGGCTATTTGCTTTTAAAGAAATATTGGTAAATATTTGTTAACCATCAAATCACACTTCTGAGCAGAAAATGATCATAAGCTAAGAGTAAAATAAGTTTTCATCTTCTTAAAATATGTTTCTATTCTTTTGAGGTTTTTTCTTGTTTTTTAGTTTGTTTCTTCGTTTGTTTGTTTGCTGTTGTCGTTGTGTATATATCTATGTGTGTTTTTTTTTTCTATCCGTGTATATTCCAGGCGTAAACTATAATCCAGTTAGTTTACAGAAAACACACCTTGAAAAAACGAATGTGGGCGTAATTAGAATGGCATCTGTTTTCAACAAACAATTTTGTTATTATGTCTGTAGTCGAAATTAAACAATGTTTTCTGTATCACCTCAATTAGACAATTAAGAAAATGCAGAAGGGATTTTTTTTTCTCGACAGCCTTGTTCAAGTTGTGAGCTAAATTAACGAAATGAATGATTAATCCCCAGATTGTGCGATTCTGATTGGTCGAGAGTGAAGCCGGGCCTTGATATGAAATCGACTGCGCTCATGAGATCATGAACTAATTAGAATTAGCGTCTTTCTGACTATCAACAAGCACCCCTGACAAACACGTTGTTTACCAGGTTCATTCAATTGCATTTTTTTTTTACTGCATTAGACACACATATCGCCCAAATATTGTTTAACTTTATTTTGTCCATATCATTGGACACTGCTCTCCTTGGTAGGCCGAATTCAAAATCTCATCATCACCACGACCAATAAAAAATTTTAACATCGTCAAGCAACTAATGACAAATGGATTAATTGTCTATAATTTGTGTTTGGATCGATGACAATATTTGTTGTTCTGTATAGTTAGGCGAAACAAGGGAATTTTTAGAATATACTTTGTTTGTATATCTTAATATGTTTGGAATAAAGAGTTAAATTAAGACATCTAACGCGAAAATGAACTAAAAGGACGATTGAAATGGATAACAGGCAGCGACCCATATCCCCAACATCATTTGCAGCGTCCATTTGCTGAGAGCTAGAGCTAAAAAGATGTTTGAAATGAGCACCCTTCAGATTCTCGACTGAAGTGAAGAACATCTTTGTATGGGGTGACGTCATTCTACTGCGCAGTAGCATGGTTATAATGTTTCATCATCTACTACAGATCATCAAACATTATTGGCAACGTGTTTTAAATAGTTTAAAATGTTATGATGACTTACCCATTCCAAAGCCAATGAGATGGTCCACACCCTTTCGCTTCCGTGGTCTCCCTTTGTGGATGGGGGAGAGTCCATTCTGAAAGAAGGGGTGTCCCGTTGACGACACTGTGGAGGTGGGGGAACCGCCATGCGTGTGGTACGATGGCGAGAGGCTGTGGAGGGTTTGCTGTGATGGGGGAGGGGGCGAAGCGTGCTGGTGTTGGTGGTGGTGATGGAAGGGGCGGAAACCGGTGTTCGGCTCCGTGGTCGGGACGAAGAGCGTCTCGTAGTGGAGCTGGCAATAGACGAGGTTGTCGCGCATCCCGTAGTAATCGCCCGTGGTGAGTTCGAGGTTGCACACGGCACAACTGAAACAGGCGATATGATAGACAAGATCTCGAGCTCTCATGACCATCTCTTGGGAGTCGATGCCCACCTGACAACGGGCACATTTTTTGCTACCATACCGTCTTTGGGAGAAAGGCAACAGGACAGGGAGACAAAAGAAATATGAAGACAATCACACAATAATTATTGAAACAAAATGTATTAATTTACTAATCATTCTTTAAAATCATTATTCTGTATTTTGATAAACCATGCTGAACTCGAATAAAGTAATATGAAATAAATGTATGTCATGAATTAGAAGGGACTGTTGTTATTGTATTTAATATTTAACACTATATAGCGCTTAGAAACACTAAGGTGGATATCGTATTAAGCGCTATATAAATGTAACTATTATTATCATTATTAAAAAATTAGAATTGTATAATGGGGTGAAATTTCCCTTGAAGATAATAAAGGAAGATATAAGCCTGTCTGGGCAACCATAAAAGTGACCGCTATAATTATACCAAGCATGTATAGATTACAGCGAACTAAAACAAAATATAAATCTATGGCTTAGAATGAAATATATAGCTCCAATGAAAACGTCAATTATTATTCATAATTCACGACTTCTAGAAAGGGCAAGCAGTTCGTTGAACGATGATCAGGGGGGCATTTCATCAAATGACTTGTCGGACATTTTATCCGACAAACTGTTATAACCTACTGAAATGCTTGCGTCTGATTGGCTGAGAGCAAATTTGTCGGATAAAATGTCTGACAAGTCCTTTGATGAAATGCCCCCCGGTACCAAGATACAAGGTATATACCATTGTATACCGGGAAGTTTGGGAGACTAAACAGTGAATATAGATGTACAGGTATTATCTGCCGAGAGCTAGAATGAAATTAATAGAGTTTAACATCCTTTTGGCCCTCAAACAGTAACACCATATAAATTTTTAGATTTTTCCGACATTTTGCTCCAGCGGCTACGATGCCCGCGGCTTTTGTTTCAACATGTTCAACAAAAAATATATACACGTGATTTAAAAGCTGGGTTATAGTTTTTTATAAGATTGAATAATATCAATAATATTGGTCTCAATTGTAATACCCTAACTATAAAACAAGAAAGGTGCCGTTATACCAATTTTAAGTCTCTGTGAAAATTTGAATTTGGCTGTAAGAGCAGATAATCGGATAATTTCATTACGAAGATGTTATCCTGAAATTTTCCTTCCCAAAATGGTTTTATTTTGAAAAAGAAAAAATAGAGCCAATTTGCCGGGACCCCTGCTGTTTTTTAGAGTAACATTATGCATGTTTATAATGAATTTTATATCATCGTCTAATTGATATGTGTTTTATTATAACCTTTCCTTCTATTTCAAATTAATCTCAAAATTTGAAGAAACACTTTTTTAAAGATTTATCAATACTATACACTAGCTTAAAGTTGCAAATGGTTTATGTTAGCTTTATGGACATGGTTTTAGCTTGAGGAAACTTGGTAAAAATGTGACGTTAAGAGTTCGACTTTTGTTAACAACTTCCATGCGGGGCATACGGTGAAAAAATTGCATATATTTGCATGTAACAGAAAAATATTCGTGTTTTATAATAAGTTTTACCCATAATTTTGTCGTTTAATTTCTCTCTATTAATTTTGTTATTGCATAATGGATTTATTATCTCCTTCTAGATTGTTAAAGCTTTTTAAAGACAATGATAACATACACATGAAGTCGACAAATATTTTAAAACTAATGAATTAAAGCAATTAAAAGTAAGCATTGTTATTAAGATAATTATACGAACATTGAAGCAAATAATTTGGTCAAATAATGTAGTATTATAATCATATGAATATATATTGTTGGGGTTTTTTTTAGGGGGGTTGTTAATGAATACGCCTATAGTATAAGTAAGCGATGTGAATATTTATATGATTCGATATATAGGCTAAACGACACATATTTTTTTAACCTGAATAATCAAACTTACTTTAAGTAATCTTCCTTGCAGTATATATTCCCTTCTTTCGCAAAACAGGAGAGTTCACTATCTAGCTGGACGTTACAATCGCAGCATTGGAGGCATTGCGTATGCCACTGCCTGTCTGCTGCCAGTAGGTAGAACCGATCACTGATGCGCCCACCGCACCCGGCACACACCGCCGGGCTGGTACCTCCGAACGACTCCATGCTACCACCATGAGTACTGCCAGTGGAACTTCCCATACTGCTGTTTAAGCTGCTGTTGTTGCTGATAAAAGAACCAGGCGAATTCGACGATTCTCCATCGCAGCCCATGACTGGCATGTTGCTGCAACTGCCGCAACTCAACTACGAGTAGATTGGATCCCAAACCACCCTGACGCCACAAGTCTGGAGTGACGGACAACAGTGAGTCTAGACTAAAACCCTCACTCCTACAAAGTTGTTGGTTCGCAGCGGGAGAAACAGGCGAAGTTTCTCGGAGAGTTACGCTCAACAGTACCAAGAGCTTCTAGGAGTCTGTAACATGAAGAACTACCCGCCTTGATCCAGTGTGCTGAGACGCTGAATCATGAAATAATATGAGAAGACACAGAGAAAGGTGATGTTTATATATTGAACAATCTCGAACCGTATGGAGAAGCCATAAAATCACTGAACAGTGAGATATAAAGTAATCAAGAAGAAAACAAGTCTTATTGTGATTGAAATTTAAAAAACAAGCTGCAAAACTGTTATCAAGGTCTTCCTACCCCTCTTAAGATTGTTATTTATTATGCTGTAAGAGTTAATCCGATAAAACTTCATTTTGAAAAACAAGCAAAACCTCGACTGCACAATGCTATTCACAATAAATAGTGATTCAATATTAATAATTTTACCTGTGCATAATAATAATAATAATAATAATAATAATAATACTAAATATTTATACAGCGCTTTTCCCAGTAGGCCCAAAGCGCTTGCATAAAATGACTGAATAAACTAACTTCTGTCCCGGGTATAATATTAATGCTTAAATAGGCAATAGGGACGACAATAGCATTGATGTTTCTAGATTAAATATGAATTTATTATAGAATGGTAAAAGTAGAATTGTATACAATTGCCAGTATTTGGAGAGGGTGTAGAAAAAAATCTTTGATAAAAAACCCACACAAACTTTATAAACAGGGGCACTTAGTTTAAATATATCGCCCGTAACTCCCAGATATTACATGAATATTACACCGAGTTAACCCCATATTCCAACAAAATAGGTTGGAGACTAATTATTCACCCCCCCCCCCCTCTTCCACATACATTCCCTGCCCTTTCCCCTCTCAAACAGTAAAAGTGATGAATTTCCAAACTATTAAACAGCCATCCATATACAGTAACAAATATTTTTTTAACAATAATACCAAAGAGAAAGGGTTGTTTAAGCCGGTCATTCTAACAAAAAGAATTAAAGTTGCAATTCCCACTTAAATTTCAAATTTGCAAGTTTGATTTGCAAAGTATTAACAACGTTGTTTAAAATTCAAAGAACGTTATTTGACATTTTGACAAAGTTGTTAAAGAAAACAACAATGCTAAAGTGACCGGCTTAAACAACGCTTTGACAGTTGTTTGAAATATGCCTTAAAGCCAGTGCACTATTTTTTCATTCCCTTTTTTTTTTCTTTCTTTTCCTTTCTTTTTAGAAAATGATCATCAATATTTTCTTATTTATGATTCCTTGTGATAAAGTCAGTCACTGTGTCCTAATTTTACTTTTTTAAATTATCGAAATTCATTTGTAACGAATGCCTGAGAAAAATGTTGATTTAACATAATGGATAACCATGGGAGCAATAATATCATTTTAACTGAAACAAGGAGAAAAGGTTTTTTTTTCCTTCATTATGTTGAAGACATAATTATGTTTTATAACAAAAAAATTAACGATTATTCTATAAAATTGTTAATTGACACGTTCTGCAGTAATTTGCTCCCCTCCCAAATAAGAAACCATGGGCTATAGTAATCTGCTTCGGTTCAAACTAAAATAGAAAACGGGATTAAAAATCATCGAATTATTATACAGTTAATCAGGATTTGTTTGTTTGTTTGTTTGTTTGTTGTTGTTGTTGTTGTTGTTGTTGTTGTTGTTGTTGTTGTTGTTATTGTTATTGTATTTGTTTGTTTGTTTGTGTTTCTCTTAACTACCCTGGTCACAGATATGGACCAAGAAAAACACATACTTTCGATAAACTGTATTCGAAAACATTACTTTAGAAACTATACTATGGTAACCTTCAACGCTATATACAGAACATTTTTAGATGGTTTCACAGTTTTGTTATTTACAAATAAATTATGTGATAAGTCACACAATACGAAAAGTAGATCATAGTAAAATTTTCTAAAATGCTTGAATATAATCTGTAACTAATTCTATGTAAAATAAGCCTGTCACTTAAACTAAAATATTTTCACAATATACTCATCCGTTATTGACGAGATCGACTAAAAGTACCTTTATACATCATTAATTCATATTAAGACCCTGAATTATTATCAGAAATCTTCACAGATTCGTCAAGTGTGGTATAACATTTATTGTTTACATATGAAGATGTTATACCGGTATGCATCCGACCCTTACGTATAAAATGAAACGAATACTGTTTCAAAACCAAAGACAATTACACATTACGTAGAAATCTATACAAGAATATCGACCCAATTGAAAATCCTAGTGGTGAAACGAACCAGTTGCCTTAAAACAAGCATGAAACGAGCGATCTTTATTAGAGAGCTAATATTCTCGCAAGAAATGATTTCACTAAAAGATTTTGGAGATTTTAATTGTATTTATTTTTTTCTAAAAGTGAACGGTTGATCATAAATTATGAGCGTCGGGAATGGGTGTGAGACAATATGATTTTAAGTTCTTATGAACTTCTTGTAAAAAAAATAAAAAATTTGAGCATATTTTATGATAATTGTTATAATGAATTAATGCCTTTGCAAGTAATTACAAACATACTTAGTCAGGAATACTTTTCTCAAATACAAGAGCATAATAAGAATATAATAAACATAATAAATATAATTATAAAACTATCAAGCTTGTTTGGAGCAGGGACCTGTTCAGAGTGAACAAAAAAGCTAACAATATGTAAGATGGAGAAAAAAGACCAAATACTCACCTAGGGTGACGAATGCGCGAGACAAACCCGAGAAATTAACTCAAGTTGTAAACCGAAGACGATGGCGTTAAGTTGTTCAGTCCTCAATATAAATAAATAATGAACATCATATCGAGTAAGAATCCAATATTGAAGTGCTAGCAGTCGTGTGCGTGTGCTGTGGTTTTATGGTTAGAGAGATTCGAATGGTGTCAATGGATGTTCAAGTCTCGGAACAAAGTCAGTAAAGTTTGTAGACGGACCAACGAACGGAGAGGTAGTTCCCTGAAGAGTGTCGTATTGTGAGTTTTATGATCCCCTTTTGGGCCGACTCTCTCCCGACCCCCCGTTATGAAGATTGACATATCAGGGTTGGTATAGCTGCTTGAAGGGTTTAGATCTGGAACGGGTTATAGAACCGGGACTGCGTTGGGAGCTAACGGCATCGCCGAAGCTCGGCCAGTGGTAGTGGTTGGGCATAGCTTGGAGAAAAACGGGGGAGCTGGTTGGTCGATGCAAGAATCTTTGGGCACCAATGAAATGACGGTGCTCGTAGTCTTTTTGATGACGTTATAGACTGTAAGTCTGTGTCATAGAAGTTTCATCGTATAGCCGTAGGACACGCGCATGGAAAAGGCTTCAATAAATGAAAACAATGAAACAAAAACTGAAAACAATCAACTAATGGTGAGAACATGGAGATATAAAGTTTGTATATCTTTATATCCATGGTAAGAATGTAGGCCTATATAGTATATGACTTCATTTCACGTGTCCAGTCTCTTACCAAATTGCTGTGGACCTCCAAGGGCTCTCCAAAATAAAATTTTGAAAGGTGGGGATTATTAGTGAAAGAAATTATTAGGCCGTTTCAAATTTATTTCAAAATTGTCTACAGGTTTTTTTTTTAATACTTTTTTTTTTCTAGCAGCGCTAGACGATAGCCCCCCCCCCCACCCGAAAAGATAAATTTCATTGTTGATTTGCACGAAAATCAGAAAGTCGGGATTATCCAACAAAATATAATGAAAGTATGAAAAACTCATTTATTGCAGAAAATTACAAATTACAAAATTACAATAGTTTACATTTTAAAGTTCCTAAAAACCTACATGTACTATAATGCGACATAACGTTAAAAAAACAAAAAGTTTTTTTTTTAAACGTCATTTGCAATACAAGGCGAAATCTTCATTGGGGATGGCAAATTTATTTTTTCAGGGACTCCCTCGTCTAGCTCTTCCCTTATCTTGGCACCTTATTGCCATTATTTATTTGAGAACAGTTTAAAAGAAACAGTTTCGGGATTAAAATACGGAACAACTTGCTCATCAAAAAGCCAGGACAAACCGTCTTTGGTAAGTTACTACACTGTCCGTCATAAAGGTGGAATATTTTTTTGGCGTTCTAGCAACCTGATCTTCGTGAATATGTTTGTCCTTGTTTTTATTTCTCGGGACACTGGCTATATCTTGAAAATTCTCCCAACCCTTCACGGGGATATTTTTCAAAAAAGTTTTGTCAACCCCCATGATGCCAAATTTTGTCCTTTTTTCTCAGTTTGAGGCCCCTTTTTGTTTACTCGGCCGAAACCCCCCTCAGTCCTACCCCCAGGAAATGCATCTGGGGTGTACTGTTTATATTGTTCTTCAAGTTAAATCTAGATTCATGGGGACAGGCTTAGGTCTCTTGTCTATGGGAGGGGTTGTAGTAAAAAGTGTGATTGGTGAAAATTCGGAATATTTTATTCTACCTTTATGCTGAAAACAAAAGAAAGAAAAAAAAACAACCTTTAAACTTGAATGATTATAATTTTCCCCTAATTTTCTTTTTAGCCTTGATTGCAATGCTGTAAATGATATCTGTAGATAATATTTTATTTTGATTTATGTTTGACTGATATTTTACAATACAATTTTGGGAAGTTAGAAATTTCCACGGTGTAAAATGAATAAAATTAATGTTAAAGCGCAATAAAAATAAATTTTGACCCGTCCCCTAGACAAAAGAGTTAAGCCTATTACCATGAAACTAGATTTAACTTAAAGAACAATAACAACACTACACCTCAGACGTGGTTCCTTGGGGTAGGACTGAGGGGGCCTTGGTGGGTCGGGTAAACAAAAAGAGGCCCCAAATAAGAAAAAACAACAAAATGACCATTTGGGGGGTTGACAAACTTTTTTAAAAGAAAAATCCATAGGAAGGGTTGAGGGAACGTCCAAGATATAGGCCTATAGCCAGGATCCCGGAAAGTGAAAGCGGTGACAAAGACATTCAAGAAATTGAAGCCGAAGCACAATGATGTCACTGGAGCCAGAAAAAGATATTCCACCTTTATGACGAACAGTGAATATAATCATGCCCTTAGAAAAACAAGTAAAGCCATATAATTCTAGCACCCTTTTATGACGACAAGAATCTTTACAACATTATTTACGTGTATTGCTCCACAAGCCAATTGTTTAAAAAAAATAAGAAAGCAAAAAAAAGTTGGTCTAATTAAGGATAACAATTTTTAGGTTTTAGAGGTGACGAAAAATGGTAAAATAAGCCATAAAGTCACGTTCGATCTTTAACGCCCATTGACCAACCTAATTACTGCTCTTACCTCATATACATGTGTGTGTGTGTGTGTGTGTGTGTGTGTGTGTGTGTGTGTGAGTGTGTGTGTGTTTGTGTGTTTTGTCATAATTTTTTTTTCTCTTCTTTTTTTTTTTTTTGTGCATTTGTTGGACTGCAATTTTATTAATGAACATGAAAATTTGTTGAGGTATTTGATAATTGTTGCAATTCACTTTCAATCCATAAATTGAGCCGGACAAGCCGCTTTCTGTAAGTTACGTATAAAGGGAATAATCATCAATAAGTAAAAAAACAACTAAAAATCCTGTATTAGCACCCATACAATATTATGACGACACGAATCTGTACAACATTCACATTTGTTGATCCACAAGCTAAGTGTAAAAAAAAAAGAGAAATATATATTTTTCTAATGAAGGACGATATGAACACTCTTAGATTTTTAAGGTGAAACCCCTCCCCCCCCAAAAAAAAAAACAAACAAACAAACTAACAACAACAAGTAAAACAATTTCATGAATGTTATGGTGGATTCGTATGGAATGCTCACCCACACAACTCATGGTCATATACCGTTTTTTATATGGCTTATACTTTGAATTGTCTTCCTTTCTTATCTGCATTTTGTTTTGGTTTTCCTATTCATGCAATATTGTTGTTATTGTTTTTGTTTTTGAATGACACAACAATTGTATGTTTATCGTGCTTGCAGAAAAATAAAACTCTTGAGTGACGAGATCACGTTTTCAAACAAACGAAATAAACAAGGATAGGCGTGCCTGTGGCCTAAAATGTGGCGGTCACAACTCGCCGTACCTTCCCTACGATGGATTTCGTAGAAAATTCGTGCAGCGGAGGTACCTTGCAGGTACAATGCATGTACAACGTACAGGAGGTTTTTTACAATACCCTTATGCGGCGGTCACAACTCGCCGTATCTTCGACGTGCAACTCCCTACGATGGATTTCGTAGAAAATTCGTGCAGCGGAGGTACCTTGCAGGTACAATGCATGTACGACGTGCAGGAAGTTTTTACAATACCATTACTATAGAAACGCAGGAATCGCAGAGGTTGACTTAATACCTGTGCGTGCATTGCACATGCAACGCAGGCTACGTTGATGGCACGTGCCCCGTAGCCTACGACGAGTTGTGACCGCCGCATTACTACAGAAACGCAGGAAGAAAAAAGTTGACTCAGGACCTATGCGTGCATTGTACATGCAACGCAGGCTACGTTGATGGCACGTGCCCCGTAGCCTACGACGAGTTGTGACCGCCGCATAAGATGACACGTGAGCGCCCCTCCCTCCGATCATATAATCAAAAGTTGTTGGACCGCAATTTTATTAATGAACATGAAAATTTGTTGAGGTATTTGATAATTGTTGCAATTCACTTTCAATCCATAAATTGAGCCAGGACAAGCCGCTTTCTGTAAGTTACGTATAAAGGGAATAATCATCAATAAGTAAAAAAAACAACTAAAAATCCTATGCGTGCATTTTACATGCAACGCAGGCTACGTTGATGGCACGTGCCCCGTAGCCTACGACGAGTTGTGACCGCCGCATAAGATGACACGTGAGCGCCCCTC
>CALNVZ010000649.1:14483349-14659833 GCA_940671915.1 Paracentrotus lividus | reverse complement strand
CTCCGATCATATAATCAAAAGTGTTTTTTTAAATAGAGAAAGTATGGAGCGCTTAAATCTTTAATTGTAGTAAAATATCGAGGTTCGAGGACTCAGACAATCGAGATTTATTTTACAAGCACATACTTCATTTGGACATTTTATACAAGTATTACCACGTTTAAGATTTGTATCTATTAAGCCCGATATATCTACACAGTTATTGTTTGTTGTTATTTGGATTATATAGCAATCAGTCGTAATTGATTATTTTTGCCTCAAATTTTCACTTTTAATTAGGCTTGGGTATTATCTCCTTTGAAGAACTTATTACAACGAAATGAATTCATTTAGCAGGAATGTTTTCTGTTTATCTTCAGTTTTATACAAGTTATAACAGAAATAAGTTTGTTTGTTTTTGCAACATACGTTTGATTTGCTCTGCTTTCAGGTCATTATGAGGAAAAAAGAATGCCACCATGCCTGTAAAAAATTGTTTTAAGAGCTAGAATTTGAAGGAAAAAAAATATTAAAAAAACAAAAACAAAGAAGGTCCGTCGAAGGTCCGTATGCAGAACAACTTTCACTCGAGCTTTGCTGCGCATGTTTATATATAGGGGCTATTTCCATTTTCAGAAATGGCGTTCGCATTTTTTTTTAAAGGGAGGTGATCGTCGATCAGCCTGTGAAAAATTAAACAAAAAAATATGGCCAAGATGTGTGAAAAAACGCTACTTTCATGTCATTACACAGAAACTTTCTGGCTCGCACTTCGCGCTCGCAAGGTTCACCCCAGATTACGACCCATTCACTGATTCATGATGTCCAAATATATACAAAGTGATTATTATAATATCTTTGGTATTTTTTCCGCTCGCTCGATTTTTCGCGCTCACATTTTTTTGTTTAAGGGAGGTGGTCATCAGCTTCTAAAGGAATAAAAAAGAATATGATATAAAGAAGAGGTCAAATGTGTCCAAAACCGTCAGATAATTATGATCCAAAAATTTCTGCTCGCGCTTCGCGCTCGCAAGGTTTCCCCAGATACCAATACAACGATTCTTGATGCTCAGATATACGAAGTGATTATTAGTATAATAGTATTTTTTTTTCAATTGCAATTTGTTTAAAGGGGAGGTGGTCAGGTGGTCATATTTCTAAAGCAATTAAAACAAATAAGTAAGAGGTACAATGTCTAAAATACACTAACTTCAAGACATTATTAGCGAAATTTTTCAGCTCGCGCTTTGCGCTCGCAAGGTTTCCCCAGATACCAATACAATGGTTCTTGATGCTCAGATATACAAAGTGATTTTTAGTATATTGTTGGTATTTTTTCCACTCG
This sequence comes from Paracentrotus lividus, assembly GCA_940671915.1. Lineage (NCBI taxonomy): Eukaryota > Metazoa > Echinodermata > Echinoidea > Camarodonta > Echinidae > Paracentrotus > Paracentrotus lividus. The sequence continues at coordinate 14,658,509 of CALNVZ010000649.1, read as the reverse complement.
GAATTTGTTTAATGGGGATGTGGACAGGTGGTCATCAACTTCTAAAGCAATTAAAACAAATAAGTAATAGGCACAATATGTCTAAAATACATTAACTTCAAGACATTATTAGCAAAAATTTTCGGCTCGCGCTTCGCGCTCGCAACGTTATCTTGGGAACGCATATTTGATTGATTTTTAACGTCCGAAATTGAGGCAATGTGATATAATTTTTTCCGCTCGCGCTTCGCGCTCGCAAAACATGTTTTCCCTCTTTGCTCAGGGATGTGATCATCACCGTTTGTAAAAGACCATTAACAAAACAAACAAAAACATAAAAGTAAAAATATAGTATCTCGGGTCATTATCAGTCAAAATTTTCGTCTCGCGCTTCGCGCTCGAAAAAAACTTTCTTTAGAAAGGTCCGCTTTTTCAGATTTCGAACCCCCCCGCAAAAATCCTAGTTACGGGCCTGTGCTGCAGTCACACAGACACTTACGTATAGATACGTTTTGTGTTGTTTTAATATTATTTCATCTTCTGTTCTATTAGTTTTAACGTTTTTCTTTGTTTTACTGGATGAACGAAATTATCAATGTTTTCACAGCTGACTATGACGGGTAGGCATCCGTGGGGATCCGCAGAAAAGAAAATAATTTTGGACGCAACCGGACGTATCTCAACGTAAGTGTCTGTGTGACTGCAGCATAATGCGGCGGTCACAACTCGTCGTAGGCTACAGGGGACGTGCCATCACCGTAGCCTGCGTTGTATGTACAACATGTACAATGCATGCACAGGTCGTTGGTCAATTTCTGCGATTCCTGCGTTTCTGTATTAAGGGTATTGGCAAAACTTCCTGCACGTCGTACATGCAACGTGCCTCCGAGGTACCTGCGCTGCACGATTTTTCTACGAAATCCATCGTAGGGTGTTGCACGTCGAAGGTATGGCGAGTTGTGACCGCCGCATAAGAGTAGAACATTCTCGTTCTCTCGGCTTTTTGTCTGATTAACTATAGAGGGGGTTGGCTTGCTTTGTCACGATTGTGGTAGATTTTTTTTAGTTTACTTTCTTCCTTTTCATTTTGTTTTGTTTTGTTTTGTTTTGTTTTGTTTTTTCTATTTAGTTTTTTTTTTTTTTTTTTTTTTTTTTTTTTTTGGGGGGGGGGGTCAAAAAACGATTTTCATGATTTTAACGAATTAGTGATTGATATTCACGGTGAGAGATTCCTTGCCAACTGCTTACAATAAAGACGTAACATTGATACAAAAATAAAACGTTTTTGTTATAAAGTAATTACAATGCCCCTAGAAGGCTTAAATGTTCTATTTCCGAATTGAATTTTTTAATTATTACTATGTTAGTGTCGGATCCAGGATTTCATGAGAGGGGCCCAAAATTGGAATTTCTGACTTTGACTTTGGGACACCCAACATTTTTTTTTTTTTTTTTCACGTCAAGTCGGCCGAGCGATGAGGGGGAGGGGGAGGAAGGTTTTTTTTTTTTTGGTTTTTTTTTTACCGAGGAGGATTGTGTTGATTTTGGACTAGATCTTTTTTGGTTATTTCTTAACTTCTCACAAGAGGGTGTAGAAGTAGCATCCCCCTCCCCCCCCCAAAAAAAAAGCTCTTACGTCAGTGAACGAAAGGCACAAAATATGCTTTTGAATCCAATATTCCGATATGACAACGTCTCTGGCATGGTGATTGCTTCAATATCGATAGCTTTAGACAAATCTCTGAAATCGCATTGTTGCTGTCTCTCGCATCGTATACTGAATTCAGTCGTTTGAATCTCCTTGATTTGATGTTAATTAAAACTGTTTATGCAACTTACATGTCTTTCACCCAAATACTGCCAGAAGGGATTTTTAAAAACCATGAAATATAGAATGACCAAATGAAGTGACGCTTCTCATTTTTTTTTCTAAGTGGATGTGCATCTCTCATATATACATCTCGTGTGTGCCCTACAGATATATTATCTCGCTTGCTTTTGTTCTGAATCGTATGCGAAATTTAATTGATTCAAATAAGTCGAATGTACGTGATACATTTTTTTTGCCCACTATGAATTACGTCACGGCCATTTGCATTGCGTTGTCATGCATTTGAGCGGGAAATGTTCTTGGAGTAGGCCTAAACCTTCAACGTAATCTTGATTACTTGGATTAAAAATTGTTTAATTGTTCAATTCTTGGTTAATCTGTTGTTAAAGATCTGCATCGTGGGACGTAATACAAAGAGAATCCTTGGAGTGAAGAGCAACAAGAATATTGTTACTTTCAAAATGAAAATAAACAACAAACCGTAAACATACAAACAATATGTAACCTTCAAAAGAAATATAAGAAACAAAACGTAAACATACAAACAATATTGTGACTTTCAAAATGAAAATAAACAACTAAACATTAACATACAAACAATATTGTGACTTTCAAAATAAAAATAAACAACAAAACGTAAACATACAAACAATATTGTGACTTTCAAAATAAAAATAAGCAAAAAAACGTAAACATACAAACGAATAATGTTAAAATATATTTATTGTAAGAGATATCACAAATACTCCTGTGAATCTCTTCAATCACGTTGATTTAAATGATTTCTACAACTCACTGAAAATACGTTTTTAATGGTTTACCTTTGCTCAACTTGATTTTTTTTTTCTGTCACAAAAGACATACTTCACATTACTTCGTCTCTAATGCTAATTCTCTATCAAAGCAGTTTACAAAGATAAAAGAATAATTAATGTTCAATATCAAGTTTTATTCCACTTATGAAAAGTTAATGCACGTGATCATATAAATACATATAGAACATAGATTTTTAAAAAAAAATAGATATACATGTATGTAAATTATTATCCTAATACAAACATAATAAACTAACAATAAAAAAAACAAAGGCTAGTCAGGGCTATACTGATATATTGAGTTATAAATATAAGCTTAAAAACAACATAAAAACCTATGCATATCTTCAGGAAATGTATTTAAAAAGATTTATTTTAGGAATTAATTTAGGAATTAAGAAGTATTCAAATTTTCATTAGAATGCCAAAGTTTTGGACCATGCAAATTAATTCGAATTCAAATTCCTTATTATCTTCTTTCTTCTGTCTTCTTCGTCCAGTGCTAGTGATCATTGTGTGGTTTGGCGGTTTAGTCTTAAGTCAACTTACTATATACCTTCGTCTATTTAAACTGACTTGGGTCGGCAGGTTCGAATCTCAGTCTCATCTTTGAAATGGTAAAAGTAGGGGAGACCGGGTATGGACGTTACAAAATTCACATTTTGGGCCAGATAATTCTAATGAAAGAACTCACGCACTCCATATTGGGTCTGTAGTTAGCCTATTATGTTGGCTAAAACCTGAGGCATATAAAACTTGAAAACATGTAAACACTAATTAATTACAGCTTAATTAGTGAAGACATTTTTTGTAACAACCTACCCCATATACGGGGTAGGTTGTTACACCATACGGGGTCAATTGTTACAATATGTAAACGGGGTAAGTTGACAATGTGTACATCTCTTATACCATACTTTAATTTCAACTTTCCATTTTCTTGATATCGTTAACAGTAGATCAAGTAGAGTTCTAGAATAGACAAAAGTAATAATAGAAAAATAAAAATATTAACACCTGAAAATTGAGACAAAATGTAATTTTACATATGTAATGTAATTGGGGTAAGTTGTTACATCAACATGGGGTAGGTTGTTGTAACAACCTACCCCATGGGTGATTTTACACTCAGAAATCAACTGTAGCACAGTCATTAGGCAGAATTACAGGGCATGGCTAGGGGGTACATTAGTGACATACATGTACTATATTTACAATACCAGACTATCATCATGTGCCTTCAGTTGTAAGAGCTATTACAAATTTCAATTTTTCTCAAGAATTTACTTTGAACTGTAAAAAATGGTTTTTGTTGATTTACTTTTTTAATAAAACAACGGAGAAACCTCACGACCGGCAGTTCATCACAGCTATGTGTAGGCTGTACATAGATGCCAGTTAGCACATCCTCTCTTGTTCCATCTTAGCACACTGAGAACTGTAACAACTGACCCGTGTAACTTCCATACCCGGTCTCCCCTAATGTTTGATGCATGGCTGTAGAGGCACTAAAAACCGACCAATAAACCCAACTGCTTGGGGTTTTTTTCTCCTTCTTCTTCTTTGTCATCATGACCGCCATCTGTTTCGTCTCCTTCTTCTTCTTAATTCCCAATTTTTATATTTGGTTTAATATCTTTTTGTCCGATGCCCAGGCCGCCCTTTCTTTAAAAAAAAAATAATAATAATAATTCCGTTTTCCCTTATTCTTTTGGTTTTGATTGATTCATTCACTCTTCATTTCATGGTATCTCTTTCTTGTTCTTCAACAAGGCAGTATTTTTCGTTCCCTTCAGTTCGAATACATCTCAGTTTCTATCTTTCTCAGACTCTTGACTTAGGCTCAGTGTTATGGTGTCTTTAGCTTTTACACGCCAATCAAACAATCAAGCAATCGGTCAACCTCGCTTGACCAACGCTTGTCAAAAAGAACACCAAATCTGACTATCATACTCATCTCGAGCATGCTGTATTTTGGTCCATCCTATTGTCCGAGGGCTTTTGTCCAAGGAGGTAGCCTGAACAATGTCCCCTCCCCCGCCCGTCTGGCACCCGCTCGACGGGGGAACCCCTCAGCTTAAGTCTCCATGAAGGGATCTACCACCGCGCGAGCCCACAATTGACTTCTCCAACTCTTTGACAGCTATGATCGGTTCCCTGCCCCAGCCCTTTGTATGGCGTGACCGATAAGACGCCAAATGAATGGTAAATTACGTGGATTGTTGTTTTAGATTCCCTTCTTTTATGTTTCTCCTTTCTTCTTGAAGGAAATAAGGTGTGTTCCTGTACACCGTTATCCTAATCGGTGAAAGTGTCGTGTTCTTTGTTACGATCTGATTGACATGATTGATGTACCCAGTCGTCATCTGATACATCGGACTGAGTCAACGTGGGAAATAATGTAACAAGTAAAACACTTGTTGTGTCCATTCAGTTAAATGCATATAGGGGAGACTGGGGTAATTATGGCCCCGGGGTATTTATGACCCCTTTGTCTTTGAGAGCTTATAATTCTTCTTTGCATTACACAATGATAATTTAATTTTTACACATGTCTAGCTAAACTCTTCCTACTATCATATGAGAAGAATAAGCCATTTACTTAAAATTTTGTGCTTAGGGGAGCCTAAAATGTACGGCAATCACAATTGGACCATTCTTGGTCACGTGTGTGACCGAAATTATGCAAAATCTTGACTTTAATTGGCTATAACTCTAACAATTTTAAAAATATCTGATTTAATGTTTTATCATGCTAATATAGTTTTTGTTTGGTATCATTTGTAAATATTTTTGATATTTACAATATGCATGTTTCAAGGTCAGGTCAAAAGAAGTGGGGTCACGTGTGTGACTTCACAGAACAGCATGATTTTGGAAAGTTCAATTTCATTTTTGGAAATTCCTGTAGTCTTTAAAAATGATGAATGTTCTTTATTGCTGTGAGACATCATTATGGACTGTTTAACTGCAAAAATACCCACTGGATTAGGAGATATCTCTGAAATTTCTTTTTGTTATATCTATTTTTTATATCGTGATGTTCGGGTCAACTGTGTGAACATTTCAGTGGGTCAGTGTGTGACCATGGCAAAATTGTACAGAAAAATGAATATATTATGGAGAGTAAGAGACGGAGAAGTAAATAGAAAGAGAGAATAAGATAAAAAAAAGAACGAATTTGTTATATTATTATATTTTAATTGGGTATTATATATTTATTATATATTGTATTAGTATTTATTATATATATAAGATTATTATTATATTATTTAGAATGATGTAGTATTTAATATAATAGATTATTATATAATGAGATAATTTGTTAGTTCATTATTAATGATATGTTAAGTTTTTATTTTATAATTGATTTATTTTAATTATTATAGTTAATATTGTTAATTATTATTGTGATATATGGAGATTTGTAGTTAGATATAAATTTGATTAGTATTAATTAATTTTTTTATTATATATAAAGTATTAATAGTATTTTGTTATATATTATATTTATATTTAATATGAATATATTTTATGATATAATATATAAGTGTTGTAATATTTGTTAATTTGTAAATTTAGATTATTAAGTATTTATATATTTTTTATTTATATTTTTTCTAGTATTATATTAGTATGTATGTAATATTATAGTTTGTATGGAAAATAAGTTTATAATATTGTTGAGTTATATATATTAAATAAAATATTAGATTATGTATGATTTTTTATATTTATTATTTGAATTGTATTTTTGTAATTTATTGTTTTTATAATATTGTGATGTGTTTTTATTTTTGTTTGTTAATAATAAATTAGATATGAATTATTATATAGTTTTTATTTAGATGTTTTATGTGTTTATTATTTTATTATGGTAATATATATTTATATTTAATAGTGTATTGTTATATATTATTATATAATTTGATATTTATATATTTTTTTATAGTATTAGTAGTATTTAATATTATTATTTTTTATATTTTTGTAATTATTATGTTAATGTTTTTTATTTATTTAAGATTGTATTTAATTTTTATTTTAATTTGAAGTTAAGTTTTGTATTTATGATAAATATATATTTTATTGATTTTTTATTGTTATATATATTATATATGTTTATATGTTATTATTTATAGATTATTATATATATTTTGTTAATTATATGTATTAGAAGGTTTTATATTTGTATAATGATTTATATTTTTAAGTATTGTTATGTAAATGTGAGATTTTATTAGTGTTGATTATTTTTTATTATATAATTGATTTGTTTTAATTATGGATAAGATGTTGTATTTTATTATTTTAAAGTATTAATTTATTTAAGTTAAGTATATTATTTATTTTATATTATATTATGATTGATTATTTTTTTATAGTTGTTATTGGATATGTAATGATTTAAGATTATAGGATATAGTTTTTTAGTTAGTAATTATGATGATATAAGTATGATAGTTTATATTTTCATATGTTTTATTAAGATAAGTTAATTTAATATTTATTTATTATTATTATTAGTTTTTATTATTGTAGTGGATATGTTTTTATTGATATTTTTTATTTAAATGTATGTGAATAGAATTTTTATTTTTTGTGTTGAAATATTAAGATAGGTATTTTATATAAGTTTATTTGTGTATATTAATATAGGTTTGTATTTAATTTAGATTATTATATTTTAGTATGATATTTGGTTTGTATAATTGTTAAGTTTGTATGTTGTATATATATGATAGTGATATTTGTTGTAATTAGTTAGAGATTTATTTGGTTATGTATATAGATAATTTTTTTTATGTGATTATTTGGTTATTATATTTAGTATTTATTTATATTTAATTTTATTAGGCAATAAATGTACATTTTGAGCAATTACTATATCCGCTGTGGGTGGTAAAAAAATTTATGAACTCAACCCTAGTCAGTCAATGGGGTGTTTTGGTAGCTGTCAAGACTGGGGGAGGGGCGGGTAAGGGGGGGCCATGATGCCCCCTTTAAGATCTTGGCTGTTGATCGCGCGAGCGCGCCGAAAATTTGCACGATGGTAGTGTGTGATATAACTACAAGAAGGCATTGTTAATTTTCCCATAATAATAATAATTTATTTTTATGAATTAATTATGCTAATTTACGCATAGCATGAAATCATAATTTTTCTTCTAATTGACAAACTACAGCTTCTGGAATGCTAATTTTGTGTTTGCATAATCTTTATAGGATTCCTACCATTGTACTTTGAAAAAAAATTGATATCGAACTAAATTCCTTGTGTATTTCATTGTTTTATGAATTTCTTATGTATTTCTTGTTTTTTCGACCTTTTGTTTTGTGTTTGTTTGTTCTTTTTGTTGTTTATTTTTCGCAAAATTATTGCAACCATTTTGGAGCATAATAATGCTAAATTAATTAATTTCAGCCAATGAAGTGAAAATAATCAGAAATTTATGACCGCCCCACCCAGCGGGTCACGTGTGTGACCAATTTGTTTGCTAATTAATATTCAAATTAAAACTTGTCATGGATTCATATTTAGTGAGATGCAAGGTACATTAAATCTAGCTTTGAAGAATAATTATGATAATACCAGAGCCATGGTTAAGACGGGGCATAAACTTTTTGTGTTTTCTGGTTACTTATGTGTGGCATTTTGAGGGCAATTCATTTCCAGGGTTGATTATCTATTATAATTAAGTTAACAAATTATTTTTGGGGGTTAGATTAAAAGGAATAGAGGTAAATAATAATAAATGACAGTAATCCAAGTAAGGAAGTCAGCATATCCATTCCAGTCAGGGTTAAAAAAAAATGATATTTTATTTACCGTTTTTCCATTTAATTATCCTTTATGTTAATTTTATTGCAAATGAGCATGGAACAATTGCAAAATCACGAAAAAACATCAGTTCATGAAACTTCAGACATTGCTCTATTTGAATATGCAGCTTAAAATCAAAAAGCAAAATTTATTTGTCCCCAACTTTTCAAAGAATGGCCGAATAGCCTGGTCCTTTTTTTAAGGCATGACCATAGTTGGTCACACACACGTGACCCGTGGGTCACGTGTGTGACCAATTTCAAAGTTAATTAATAACTAAATTAAAAGCTATCATGGCTTCATATTTGGTGAGATGCAAGGCACATTATATCTAGCTTTGGAGAAAAAATTGTAATAAAATGTAACCATGGTTTTCGGGGGCGTTAACTTTTCGTTGTTTTTGGGTCACGTGTGTGACATTTGATGGCAATTGATTTCTTTAGTTAATTATCTTAAACAATCAATTCAACACCATTATTTTTCATTTAATTTAAAGGAATGAAGTTAAAGGGTATAATGACAATAATCAAAGTAAGGAGACCAGCATATACAATCAAGTCAGGGTCAAACAAATGATATTTTACGTACCATTTTTTCTATTCAAAATTTTTGGCAGTGTTAATTTATGCAAATGAGCATGAAAAATTTGTAAAAATTAAGATAAAATGCATTTCATGAAACTTCAGACAATGATTCTATATGAATGTGCAGCTTAAAAACAAAAAGGACAAACTTTATTTTTTCCCAAAAAGGTTCACTTTTCAAAGAATCGCCCAATTCTGTTTGTTGGAAAGTGACTTGTCTGCTTTTTTATTTGGGGTGTGATATCATTAATTAAAATCATTTAAGTTTAAATTTTGATTGAAATAGAAACAATAGGAACTAACACACACAACAGAAAAACTTCCACCTGAATATCTTCAATAGTAGAGCTATAAAGAGGGATCAAATTGAAAATGTCACTCGGGGTAATTATGGCCCCCAATGCATAAACAGTGTATAAGCGCAGATGGGGACATTAACTGGTATAATTATGTACATAAATATATATATATATATGTTTGCCTGAACCAATTATTGATTAAATCATTGTTGGTGGTTTATAAGTATATTAGGAAATACCCAACAACATTTATTATACATTACCATAATTAATTAGCATAATATCTTTTAATTCATACAGTCATGACAATAGGGGCCATAAATACCCCAAACCCGTGGGGTATATGGCCTCACAAAGTTGTTAACATAATGTTTATTAATATGCAAATGAGAAGTCACAGGTTTATACTTTTCTTTGTATATTATAGGTATATAGACTAACTTTAATTTTACATAATTAGAATGTTATTGGACTTTTCATTTAATGGTAGTAATATGAAATGTGAAAAAGGGGGCCATAATTACATACCCCAGTCTCCCCTAAATGTTGAACGAAGGGACAAGCAGCAGACATTTTCAATCAAGTTTTGATAATCAATGTAAAAAAAAGCATACATTTTCATCTTATATATTTTTTTCTCAATCCAGCTTTAGTGAACTAGTCCTAGGCATTTTTTTTAATGGATACTGTGATGTCATATCGGTGATGTTGTCATGGTTACTGGTTATACACAATCTAATTCAGATTCAATGCACTTGAATAATCATACTAAAACCTCTTCTTGTATTTGTGTAAGAATCCAGGCCGTTGCTTGACCGCGTTCAGGGTAAACCTCATGCAAGAGCTTTTTTTTTCGGTACCGGTGACTGGGACGAAGGACTATTATGAGGTCAATTAAATTCAATGCAAAATCACACCGAAACCTCTACTTGTATTATTTAGCCCGAATCCAGGCCGTTACTTGACCGCGTGCAGGGTAAACCTCACGCAAGAGCCTTTTTTCGGAACCAGTGACTGGGACGAAGGATGATTATTAGGTCAACACTCCTTATACATGTAAGCCCTTAGAAGCCTTTTTTTTAGCGTGAAAAGAATGAATTTTAATGATAAAATGTATTTCATACAAAACATTGAATAATGCTCCTGTTTAGCCTAACGTGAACCTACACACAAAAATGGTCACAAATTATTTAGCAGAAGATACTTATAACAGTTATCTGTTAATGGTAATAATTCATCAAAATGGGCAATTTGTTAGGTGATTTTTTTTTCCTTACTCAATCCTTAGAAACGTGAAATATGTTATTTTCCGGTAGACACAATTATTCTTGTTTACCGTTTTAGGTGCATTTTTATATTTATATTCCACATATGCATGTCATCAGAGCGATAGATGACCTACAAAGTCCACTCTATAAAATGACGTCACTTTCAATAGATGGAAAAAATAAGATAATCATATCAGTCATTGTCAATGGAGGTTTGACGAAGGACTAAAAAAAGAAAAGAAAAAGATGTAATGAACTTTTAAAGTTTCAATTTTATGACATCACTTGTGAGTGCATATATATTCTCCAGTGATATACAAAATCCATAAATTTCCATTCTTCGGAATATAAATTATTTCACGTCAGGGGGGCATTTCATCAAAGGACATGTCGGACGTTTTATCCGACAAATCTGCTCTCAGCCAATCAAATGCAAGCATGTCAGTAGCTTATAACAGTTTGTCGGATAAAACGTCCGTCAAGTCCTTTGATGAAATGCCCCCCTGATTGCATTGATGCAATCAAGATATTTTCAGACACAGGTTTTACACACGTCTCACTTATTTATGACTTCATCAAGAACCATTAAAAGAGCTATTCATTGAAATGTACGATACAAATAATTTGTCATCTTTCTACAGGTATTTTCGTCTAACCTTCACTGATATCATTCTCTCTTTTTGTCTTCTTAAAAGCGACTTAATTTCAGGGAGGACTTCACCTTCAAGAAAACACCTTTTTTTTAAAAACCCGTAGATATATGCTGCCACCAATAGCAAAGGTGGCGGGCAATATAATGAACTTGCATGTACATAAAACTGACAACAACATTAGAAACTTCAATATTGAGCGCTTTGCAAATGTTACCATTGAGTGTGCATAAAATGTTTTCATGTTTCCATACACGCTAATTATACAGCGTTTCTGTTTCTTGAAAGTCCACGTACCTATTGATTACCATTTGATTGAAGTTATTTTGTCACTATGCCTTCATTATCATATTCCTATTTAGGTGATACAAGTACACTGTTAGAACACGGTTTAAAAATTTCGCTGTTTAAAAAAATGTTGGTTTAAAAGTTAAACATTCTTGTTTAATATTTAAAAATTGTTGTTTAAAACCGAACAAGCGAGGTTTTATAGCCTCAAAAAAGACCCGTTTAGAGATTATAGTTTAGATATTAAACAGCTTTGTTTAAACAGGCCGAGGCAAATGTCACGTGATAGTCATGAGCCAATGGCATCACTCGTTACATATGGAAGGTAAATCGGCGCAACATTTCAATCATGGCGAAGGAATTAAGTCTCACACATTAAACTCGTATATGGACAGATGTGTTGGCTCAGTGGATAGAGCGTCTGCCTTATAATCGAAAGGTCGTGAGTTCGATACCCGGCCGCTTTAACCAAAAGTTGGAGCGTTTTTATTTTTGGAGTGAAGCGTTAAACAATACTGTTGATATTTTAAACAACCATTAAACAACAGGTTGTTTAAACTTTTAAACAACAAGAGTGTTAAAGTTTTAAACAACTACAGGTTGTTTAATTTCTAAACAACGCTGTGCGATTCACTGGTTAACACGCAGTTTTTGTTTAAGATTTTAAACAACTTGTTTATTTTTTTCTAACAGTGTAGTTTATGAGTTTTATGTACAATTTAGATGTATATTTTTTAACAGGGACAGTCCATTAGCGATATAGGGGTGCTGACATATGAAATACTTAAAATTATATTAACAAACACTGTGCACTATAACAAAAACGTGAATGACACGTGACATTATTTCAATCAATCACAACTCTTAAAATACTACCACTGTTTACTATAAGGACATATCTGCTTGATATGAGGTGCTTTTATAACACTTTTTTGGTTTATTGCAAGTAATTATATTATATTTGGCGGCAGGTAAAGATTCCATATTTTCATGTTTGGTTGAAAAATACCCGTTTTTAGCAGCTTCTAACAAGAAATCCAAAAGACACTCCACGGATTTGAAACCTGTAATGAATTGACTAATGTTTGGGACAGATTCTATGAAAAAAGTTGGGCCGTTTTTGTTACACTCCCATGAATATTGCAAAAAATTTCCCCCTGTTCTCCAAGTTCCTGAAAAATGCAAAATATGGCATCATCCCTATTGCAAAAATTTAAGCTTCCAAGCCTTTAGTTTAATTTTTGTTTACATGCCTGCAAAGAAGCATTTACATTTAAAGCATTGCAAATGTTATTTGAATCGATTAATTTCAAATAACTTTTAAGAGGTCATGAAAATGACCATAAATTGACAAATGCAAGGTAACCATTTTGAAAACACCCAAAAGGGTCATTTTAGGGGGGGGGGGAGGGGATAACTATGAAGAATTTTAACCCCATTTTCGTGGGACCTATACCCTCTATGTACTTAAACCTCAGAATATAAAAGAAATCCGCAGACCCCCATCTTTCAACTTTTTTCAAATCTGTCTGATTCTCTCAGACAGTGGCTCATAAAATGAAGTTTAGAAATGTTAAGATTAATAAGTTTGTTTATTTTATGCTCAATTCACTCACAATAAAGTATATATTCAAGTGTATATATATATTTTTTTAATAATTAAATATGAACTATTTAATCGTTGATGAAAATCACGTTTGGCAAATGTAAATTGTTTATAAGTTTATGTTTGACCACCATAACAAAAAGGCTCTGTAGAAGGCTCTCTACGAAACAAGGAATCTATAGATCACGAACATTATTTACAGAGTGATAAGCGGGGGGGGGGTATTTTTTGCCCTTTCTTCTCAATTTTTGCCTCCCGTTTGGCGCCCCACTAAGGTGCCCGTTAACATATGCCCCCCCCCCCCCGAAACACGCATGAAAAACATCTTTAAACATAATCAAAGAATAGGTAAGATTTTTTTTCCTTCACCGAATTTGCTTTGAAAAGGGGAGATGAAGAAGGAGATACTAATACCGAGAGAACAGATACAAAAGCAGAGACGAGGGAGAGAAAGAGAGAGAGAGAGAGAGAGAAAGAAATGCTGAATCCAACTCAAGACGATTAATCAAATATAGTCGTCAGCATGTTGGATTCATAATCCCACCTGCAGACGAGTCTTTATTATCTAGTCACATTTCCAATTTACATGATTTATGTTCACCAAGGATATCAATGAGGATTATTACGAAAAAAGTGGAATTGATACTTGATGAAATATAGATTTTGAACAGTAATGACAGTCACGATAAGGTTTCATATTCAAAATGAAATTTATATACCGAGTGAGTCAAAAAAAACTTTACACCTAGAAAAATGTCAATAAAAAGAAAACTAATTTATAAACCCCAAATTATTTTACATATTCTGAAAGAGTAACTCCTCCCGCATCTTCTATACCATTTTTGTGTGGTATATGTCCTTACGCTTGGATGAACACGAGGCATTGTTTGCGAAATGTCAATTTCGAATTGTGCCAGAATGGGAGTAATCAAAACAACAAAAAGCTAGAAAAAAGCAACTTCATCCTGATTAAAATAGCATAACTTTTTAACGAAAATGTATTCCGCTTAATAACTTGGTAGGGGTGTTGTTTCACATAGTGACTACATTTTGTGTGAAAATGAGATAGATATGTAGAGTCAGGCATGCGTGAGCACATGTCAAACACAAAATATTCACTTTTCAAAAGTATTAGGAGGCCTTTTTAGGTCTGTCAGTGGCAATTTAATCTTTGATGTGTACTCATTCGTGCATTACTTGACAAGTCAATCTTATATTCATACGAAATGTAGTCAATATGTGTAACAACACACCTGCCAAGTTATTAAGCGGAATACATTTTCGTTAAGAAGTTATGCTATTTTAATCAGGATGAAGTTGCTTTTTTCTTGCTTTTTGTTGTTTTGATTTTACTCCCATTCTGGCACAATTCGAAATTGACATGTTCGCAAACAATGCGTCATGTTCATCCAAACGTAAAGACATACCACACAAAAATGGTGCGGGAGGAGTTACTCTTTCAGAATATGTAAAATAATTTGGGGTTTATAAATTGGTTTTCTTTTTATTGACATTTTTCTAGGTGTAAAGTTTTTTTTGACTCACTCGGTATACCCAACAAACAAGTAAGTCCCCCCTAATCAAAATGATGTTACTTTTGAACGGGCTTGTTTTGAGCAAAATAATTTGGCGGGAATTTACTACACTTAATGAGTACCTTGTGTGAAAAAATGGCATCGATTCCTTTAAACATGCATTCATATATAATATAATAAGATTGATAAGATGTAAAGAATAAACATTTTGATATTAATTACCTGCAAGTGCAATGGGGTGCCAAATCCGTTAGAAATTGTCCTCTCCGAATTCGGTGCTTTTTCGTTTTGGAATAATAGTGATGTTTATTTCTGACTTTTGTTGTTTTTTACACACTATAGAGGGTAAAAAACTTGGAAGTTTATAAGAAATATTTGGCAAAAGTTATGCGTTCCAGCCCGACCAATTTTTAATTTTTCGTATAGTTATGTTCAATTATAACAATAAATGTACTTGTAAGAATGCTCAGTAACAAAACCTGCAAAGTTAAACCAAAAAATTGTTTGATCGGCTATTAGTAGTGCAAATTAGGATTTATTGAAGTGAAGTCTGGGGATTTGAGAATTTAAAACAAATAGAGATGGTTCATACACAATATTATAGGTATTGATTAAAACTAAGGGGAAAAGGTGTGAAAATTCAAAATATGTCATGACGGACAAACTGTAACGCGAGTTACTGATAGTAATGCTCCCTGTATTTTCCCTGTTGAATTTTTCTTCACTTTGATGCAGTTGATAGGTTACAAATGTACTAATATCAATTTAAGATGCAAACAGGTTTGTCAACATGGTGTAGTTTGAGGACAATTCGCCAAAACATGGATCATGAATTTGATATTAAATAGGGTCTATAGGCCTAATGCACAATAAACTCCAATTTTGAGCTCATATTTTCAACTCGCGCTTCGCGCTCGCGGATAATGAATAGGATCTTCCGTGCCACTGACACCGCTTATTGTATTTCTGGGGACGGTAAAAATCCTCATGATCACACACTAAAATTTGAGGAGGTGGGAAGGGGGCTTTGGCTGGAGGAGGTTCTTGTCCGTGGGTATATTGACTGGGGCACATGTCCGGACGTCCGGGGGTACTTTAATTTATTAGAGGTCAAGGGGAACTTGAGTTGGTGTACTTGCGCGGGGGATAATCAAATCGAATGATCCTAGAGGGTTGTTGTACTTGGGAATAATTGGATAAGGGTAATCATATGATCGGGGTTTCTTGTCCTAGGGGATGGTTGTCCTCAGAGGTTTAGTTCAGTTCAGTTTCTGAGGTGGTTATCCTCGGAGTGGTTATCAAGGGATGGATGTCTGCAGGCGTGGATCCAGGGGAGGGCCCACGGGCCCGCCCCCCCCCCCGCCATCCGCGCCTGCAGACAACCAATAAGGAGGGGGAAACGAAAAGGAGAATTGACGAGGCGGCCGACTGACACTCCAACCTTACCCCTATGGCCTATAGTGATGATTCTCTCTGATGGCTGAAGGCCCCCAAAAAAACTAACCCTCCCCCCCCCCCCCGCTTATCGCTCGGCGAGCGTGACGTGAAAACAAAATTAGGAGTGCCTTTTCCTCGCCGCGTGTAACGGGGAAAAAATTGGGGTGTTCCAAAATCTGAAATTCCGATTTTGCCCCCCCCCCCTGTAATTAGATCCTGATCCGCCACTGGTCTGAAGGGTCGTGTCCTGGTACCATGTTTTGCCTTCTTTTCTTTTCTTTTTTTAATTATCATATTATCATATTTTGCATGGGCGTAATAGCTGTATCATCAATAATTCGACATTTTTTTTCATTATCCTTTGTGCAAAAAAAAATTATCACCGCAAGATGAAGTCGAATGACGTTTATACGTTTACTGGATTAAAAAATAATGATGAATAGCCTTTAATATAAATTTTGTTTTGTTAAAACTTTGTTTTCATCCCGAGAAGACAGCCTCGTAGCGTTAATGCTAAGTGGTCTTCAAAACTCAACAGTAGAGTTGTTTTTGTTGTTGTTTTTCAAATTGGCTTTGTTTGCTCCATGTCTGCATAAATCCGGAGCGTGTGTGAACGTGCAGGAGTTCCGCGTTTTTGTCTACCTTTATGCTACAATCACACAGACACTTACGTATAGTTACCTTTTTGTTGTTTTAATCTTATTACATCTTCTTTTCTATCATTTCTTATGTATTTCTTTATTTTATTGGATGAACGAAATAATCATTATTTCCACTTCTGACTATGACGGGAAGGCATCCGTGGGGATCCGCAGAAAAGAAAATAATTTTTTGACGCAACGTAACGTAACTATACGTAAGTGTCTGTGTGACTGTAGCATAAAGCTACTGTCACACAGGCACTTACGTTTAGTTACATTTTTGTTGTTTTATCCCTATTTCATCTTCTATTCTATGGTTCTATCATTTCTTATGTTTTTTTTATTTTTTTTTATTGGATGAACGAAATTATCACTATTTCCACTGCCCACTATTACGGGAAGGCATACATGGCAATCCAAATGGGAAAAGGGGGAATTTTTGGACGCAACGCTGGACGTAAAACTCAACGTAAGTGTCTGTGTGACTGCAGCATAATGAAAAGGTGGCGGAAGTAAAGCCAACACGTGACTCCGCGCGGCACTTAGACCTATGTTGTTTCACAGACAGGTATACTTGGTAATATTTCACAAATTGCCAGGCCAGCAGCAAACATAAAAGCACAATTTGACCAATCAGGTGGTATTATGACTGGACCAGCTAAACGCTTTGAAGATACGGGCAGCAAAACAATAATTACACCAATGGATGATTGTCTTTTGCATAGGCCCACTATATTTACTGCACGCATTTCATAAACTGCATAGTTTGGCAAACAGATTTGCTCCGTCATTCATTTTCAGCTTAATGCACAGACCCTCAACTCAAAATTTTTATTTTGTTGGTCAAATTTCTGCTTTGTTAACTTTGCCTATATGCCTTTCAAAGGAACTTCGGCTACAGCAGACACTTTTCCTGGACACTTTGTTCCCCGTTGGTCATGTCAGTTGGTGTTGCTGTAGGTTTGAGGGTGATCGAAGCCACCTTTCACCGTACCCTGAAAAGTGCACGGACATCACAGACCTTGCGCAAGAGTTGCATTCGCTCTGCTTTACAATTCCCCCATATTAGGCCAAACTTAAGCTACGTGCAGTCTTTCACCCATCTGAACAGAGTTCTTCTACTTCTACATCGGTACTTGGCCTGATACATCAGCTAAGATAGTAGCCTAGCTCAACTACATAAGCGATGAGACCCGTTTGTTTTTATTAAAAGAAGAGGGTGTCCACCCAAAATATTGCACCTCCAAGTTAAGTCTCCGAAAGTTTATGGACTGTCTTGCAGATTCGCCTTGTTCTATTCCTATATTACCACTACTACGAATTACTACTTCCTCTACTACTAGCTTACTCTTCTACTTTACTTTACTACAACTACTTGTGCAACTACATAGTGCAATGGCGGCCCTACTTGCAGTTAATGGGACAAGTGATATCTGGTTGTCCATTACAGCAGCGTGTATCTTTTCACTGATGACACCAATAGGCCTGATCGGAAACACTCTAGTAATCGTATCTGTCGCTATGTCGAACAAACTCCGTACGAAAACAAATGCTTTCGTCGTCAACCTAGCTGCAACGGATCTTTTACTTGTCATTTTCTTTCCGGTTCAGGCTATCTATCTTTTCACTCAAAATGGCTTATCACTTGGGTTTTTGTGTACAGTAACAGGAGTCATCATGGAGATAACTTTCTTGGCAAGTATGAATGCTTTGATGCTCATTTCTGTGAATAGGTGGTTCAAAGTCACACAATCCGCCGCGACATACAATCGAGTGTATAGTCAAAGAAATATGGTCCTCATAATCGTCTTGAGTTGGATTCAGCCACTTCTTTGCATTCTCGTGCCCGCGATTACTGGTGTAACCAGCTATGGGTACTCGGACAAGTTGAGGGTTTGTTACCGCAGAGACAATGCCGACGGTGAGTACTACCTAGTAGTTGGCATAGTAGATGTAATCACCGTTTGGGTGCCTGCAACCATATGCACTGCCATTATCTTAGGAGCCTATACCAGCATCGCCTGGGTCATCATCAAGAGACGTCACCAGGTCGCACCAGCCGGGGGGCGACGAGGTGTCAAGGGTACCACAACTCTAGCCATCGTGATTTTAGTATACTTAGTGAACTTCGGGTTTATTTCTATATGCGAAGCTGCCATACAGAACACCATTGTTTGGACCTGTGCTAGCGTCTTGCTTCTCAGCAATTCCATTGTTAATCCGTTAATTTACGCATGTAAGCATTCTGTTTACAGACAGACTTTCAGATGTATCATCAAATGTCGCTTTACAGAAATACCGGAACCGTCACGTCAGCTAAGAGCTATTCTGCGTCACCGGGAAAACCCTTGACATGCTTTAGGTGACACGAACATTCATACATCGCCTACGGGGATGACCATTCAAGGTGGTTCTCATTTTAAGCGCAATTGTAGGTCCGTGTTAACTTTGATCTCTGTGGAGCTGTCGTGTTAACATCACCAAGCGCCGGGGAGAATATCTGGACAGTCGAAAAGTCGATGTCAACAAGATCGCCACTAAAGTTTTTATAATAATAAATAATAATAATAATAATAATCATCATCATCATTTATATAGCGCCTTTTCTTTAAAAAGATGCAAAGCGCTTTAAATACATAAACATACAATAAAAGCATGATAACTATGTGATTGACAAAGTAAAACAATTAATGAATACAATTAACAATATAATAATCATACAATGTAAAGACAGTAGAAATAGTAAACATCATTCGTTTGGCAAAATGTTGATAAGCGGGAATTAACGGAAAAGGTGGGCTTTGAGGGATTTTTTGAAAGTGTTGAGAGACTTTGCATTTTTTACGAAGTAAAGGGCCTGTCCCACAGAAGGCGATCGTTGTGGCGACAGCCTGCGAACCACTTTTTAATACCCATCGCCACCATGTGCAGGTCCAATCGCCTATAATGCTATAGTCACACAGAACTTACGTTGAGTTACGTCCAGCGTTGCGTCCAAAAAAGGTCACTTTTTCTGCGGATCCCCACGGATACCTTCCCGTCACGCCTCAATAATTAGAAAATGTACGGGACAAAATGCGGATGATACGAATAGTTACGACCAGATACGGACACTTACGTCCACTTACGAATAACCTTACGAGTCTACTCGGTCTTTGTTTTGTCCGACTTCCGGACATTTCTGAACACTTGCGGGTATCTACATACGTATACAGATAAATGGGAATTGTAATGAAAAATTATATATCTCTCTGATCAATGAATGTGGGTTTTTTTTAAACCTTCGCTGATAGATTACCTTTCCTATTTCTGCTAGTCAGTGGCGGATACGGGGTTTCAGGATAAGGGGGGGGGGGGCGCCACCAAAATTTTCAGATTTTAACATGTACAGTCAATGAGCGGTTTTCAAGTTATAGGGGGGGGGCGTCCCCTGTGCCCCCGCCTGGATCTGCCATTGCTAGTTATATGACTTCAAAGTCCTACCCCAGTAGCAAAGACAAAGGCTGAAGAGGGCTACAGGACAACAGACGTTGATCCAGGGGGCAAACACCCTCCCACACCAAAGAGAGAGAGAGAGAGAGCGAGGGGGGCCCTAATTAGGTTTCAAACCACTTTTATATCGCTTCTATATACAGGCCATTAAAGAAGAATCGGTCCCTAATAAACAGACAACAAAAAAAAAACGAATTGTTTTTTATTTCTTTTTTTATTTCTTTTATTTTTTTTTTGGGTTGTAAATAAAGGAACCAATCAAAAAATAAAACATCCCAGAAGAGACAACATGCAGCGAAATCCCTAATTTATGCAATTGCTTATTAGATTATATTACAGTTTTTAAAGAAGTCTACATTTTTCAAAAGTTTAACTCCCATTTATATAGAAGAGGGAAAGAGAATTTCAACTTAGGGCCCTCCTTTTTTTGCTCTCACATTTTCCTCACGTATATTGAGGTAATTATAAAATTTAAAGGCAAAAAAGAATATAATGTGGTTTTTTTTTTTTTTTTTTTTTTTTTTTTTGGGGGGGGGGGGGACGAGTGCATAACTTTCCTTGCTTTCAATCATTATATAGACTATTTTTTGTTCACTCTCGCATTCTATCATTTAGAAAATATGAAATTGTACCCAAACAGCAGGCCCGTAACTAGGGGGGGTCATTTGTTTTTGGTCACCCCCCCCGCTGGGTGCAGGGGTCCGCTTTTTGCTTATCAATTTGTCTGGAGCCCTATTGAGCGACCTTAGCCTACCCCTATAGCCAATATTTTGGTACTCTTCTTGAGGGCCGAGGCAGAACATTTTTGAACACCCCCCCCCCCCCCGCTTATCGCCGGCCAGCGTGACGTAAAACAATTTTGATGTACTTTTTTGTCCACTTTTGCAGATTTCGAACCCTCCCGTAAAAATCCTAGTTACGTGCCTGAACAGATCAGACTGCCCTGCTTTCCTAATTATTAAATGGTAAATAGAGTTTTTGCGCTGTGCGCTCACGTGATTTAAATGACATAATTTAAACAAATGGATATCAATAACCCTAGACTGGGCATCGAGCTCTAAAGAGGTCATTATCATGTTTATGCTAGGGATTATCCAACTAAAGCGAATTTTAAACAAAATTATTCAATATATTCTTGTCATATAAAAAAGGGGGGAAATTATTAAGTTATAAGATTTAATTGCAGAGGAATTCAATCAAATATGGTTTCGAACATTTTGTTTTCCATTATTTCTTTTATTGAGTGGAAGCTCGCTTGAATTATTAGGTTTTTTTTAATTTGTCCCCCCCCCCCGAGCCCCCTCCCTCTAGGAAATTTAGGACCTACCCCTCGAAGCTATTACATTTATATAACCTCTATCCATGTGCAAACAAGAACGGATGTTCGGGAGCTCCAATACGTGAGAGGACGCAATTATCCGCAACGCTTAAGTGTTTGTCCGCAGCCTCTTAAGTGTATTGTTTTTGGATATTGTTCGATAGTTTAATTACGGATAATTGCGAATACTTACGGTGGACGCAAATAAACGCAAATGGACGAAACTTCAGAATTTTCCCGGATGTTCTGCGTCCTAGATACGGATAGTTACGTTCATTTACGGAAATTGACGTTTAGTTACGGTTACTTACGTACGTCGGCATCCGTAAAGATGCCCTGCGAAATTTTGAACATTTCAAAATTTCGCAGGCTTGGCGCCGTCATTGTGCGTACCGATACGGTTCAGTTTCGGACAGATACGTATACTTACGTTCTTTGCGGATGACCGCGTCCATGCTGCGTTCATGCTGCGTCCACTCAGCCAAATCTATACGCAGCGGACGTAACTAAACGTAAGTGTCTGTGTGACTGTAGCATAATGCTATGGCCCCATTATGGTCCCTACAAGCGGGGGCGCCCCAAAAGAGTGCCCCCTTTTCAGACACACACACACACACACACACACAAAAAAAAAAAAAAAAAAAAAAAAAAAAAAAAAAAAAAGTCAATTTTATGACGTCACCTGTGAGCGCATATATTCTCCAGTGATATACAGACTCCATAAATTCCCATTTTTCGGAATATGAATTATTTCACGTCTGATTGCATTGATGCAATCAAATGCAATCAAAATATTTTCAGACACACGTTTGAAAGAAGGCTCATATCTCTGTGTTCAATGGACCATATCGCACAAAATTAAAGCCAGTTGTATAAAAATAAATGCTAGTTTACGATTATAAAATTATATACAATATGATTTGGCAATTTTCAAATTATACTCATTTAGAGTGCCTTTACCATATTTTGTGGGACACGCTGTATACACTTTTAAGACGTATTTTTTATGTGTTCAGTCGCAGCTTTAGAATAAAGCAACTAACTTTCGTAATTATGTTATTTTGCAGCTACTTGATGGATTACACTAGGTGTTAAAAGAAACGGTTAACATTTTTGTTTGATAATAATCTTTGTTTGAAAAAAAAATGAAGCTCTTATCGAGTCTTTGTAAACATAAAAAAGGTGTAAATTAACGAATATCAATATTCAGACCAAGAATGCGATGAAATTTCCGTAGATAACCATTATATTGAACTGACTATATATTATGTATATATATATAAATATATATATATATATTATATATTTTATATATATATATATATATATATACACACAACAAAAAAAGTAAGTCCCCCCTTAATCAAAATGATGTAACTTTTGATCCAAGAGGAGTTTTACGAATTTTATTACATGGGCTTGTAGGTAATTTTATCAGCTTCCATTTTAATGAATATTACTGAAATTCGTTAAGTCATGCTTCAATGAACACAGTTAAAAGGCAAAAATGTCACTTTTCGAAAGTCACAAGGTTAATTTCATAACTTTAATTCGATTTTATTGGAACAAATTGAACATTTTTAACAAAAGATTTATTCAGAAGGCTTGTTGCACTTAATTTCTAAGACATTAAATGACTTTTGCATTAAATTTCACGGTTGGATGAACATGAGGTAAAATTTGTAAAAACTGCATTTTTTACACATTTTTACTTTTAAAAATTATTGATTATGACGGAATGCAATCTGGAAGAGTGTTTTAAACAATATCCATCAATTCACGGTTGAATGAACACTTAATAAGAACAAAAAAGGATATTTTCAAATTTCGTAGGTAAGTATTGTTCCGTTTTGTGTAATAAAATCATTTTATCAACATTTTTTTGTGATATGTATGTCACATATTTTTTTTTTTAATGATGCTATGGCATTTTATTAAAAATCACGCTTCAATGAACACGTTATACGTGAAAAGTCATTTTTTTTCGTTTGTGGACCAAATTCAATCGCTTACTTTACATAATTGTCACAGACCTTCTTGGATAGTTCTTTTGATTTGAGTTTCACGAAAATTCCAGTGTTTTATGCTTCAGTGAGCAGAAGTTATTAGAAAAATATGAAAATAAAAAATAATTTCAGAGCTCTGGCCCGACCCCGTGCCTTATCAAATTCTCAATTTAGCATTTGTTCCTGGTAGTTAACACCACCCTAAAGTTGTGTGCCAAGTTTCGTGAAAAAACTCCCAGTAGAATTAACAAAAATCATCAATGAAATTAAGCCGAATTTCAATTTTGTTAAAATTTTGATTTTCTCTCCATTGACATTGTGTACAATCTCGAAGAAAAAACAAGCCCCAAATCAACAACCGCCAAACAATATTGTTTGGCGGTTACGTTTATAAACTCATCGACTAACTTATGTGCGAAAATGAGATAAAACATTTGTGTCATGCATGAATAAACACACGTTAAAGGCAAAATTGTCATTACAAAAGTCACAAAAATCACCTTTAAAGTGTGCTCACTCGTCCATGACACGACGAATAGTGCTCATTTTCTCACAAAATGTGTAGATATTGTTGATGATAATATCTGATGTCGATTCTTTGAATAAAATTGTTGGATTTTACAATTTTTGGAGGCCAGGACATATTTCTTCAAATTGTGTTCACTCATCCATGAAAAATAGTGAAATGTGTCGGGATTGGTGTTAGATGATCAAATTTTGGATGATAAATCCACACACAAAAATAAAGACAAGGTAAAAAGAACATTTTACAAAAATGATATTTTTACAGCCTCTAAAATGACCCTTGTGAATTTTGAAAATGTCCATTTTTGCTTTAAACGTTGATCACTCATGCATGTCTCAAGTGATGGATGTGATTTTTTCACAGAAGGTACTCAATAAATGGATATAACTGCCCTGTAAATTATTGTACTCAAAACACGATAGTTCAAAAATTACATCATTTTGATTAGAGGGGGACTTACTTTTTTTTGTTGTGTATATATATATATATATATATATTATATAAATAGTGTACAATCTATCGCGCAATATACTGGATTATAAGTACGACAAATACTAAATTATCCCGAGAGCAGATTTGTTTCTCCGAGGCCGCAGGCCGAGGCGAAATTGATCTGCCCGAGGGATAATTTAGTATTTGGAGTTCATATAGTCCAGTAATGTTGCAAGATGGAGCGTTCACTATTTATTATAGTAAATAGACCCCGAGATCTTTGACTGAACCTAATCTGGTTTTATCTTTTCCAAAATATTGGTGCTAATTAAGCTATTATGACGTAGATTGCTGCTCCGCGTATCCATTGTTATAAGCTGTTGTGCGCACAATTTTACTGTTATTACGCGCTTGCAATGAGGCAAACGCACCTGGCAAACGATAGAATCGATACACTCCCCATTCATTTAACACGGGTTTTCCCCGTCCAAAAACCGAAAGTTATATTGTACATAATAAGAGTTTCATTCCAAAAGGGACTAAATCCACTTTTGGAGATTTCGAGAAAATCAATGATTTTGATTTATCACTTTACCGTGAACCATATGACTTAATTTTGATACACATGCTAGTACAATTGCCTTAGACCATTTTAATAACGACTTAAAAAAAATCTAGCTATAAAATTGTATTTTTTATGAATTTTTGAAATTTCAATTTCTATGGATTTAGTCCCTTTTGGAATGAAACTCCCGTAAATCGTCTATTTTCCCAATTATTTTGCCTAATTTAAGTTTTTGGTCAGCTAAAAATGTGTTTAAATGTTAATCTGAAGGTGTATGAATAAAATAAAAGTAAAAATTATAAATTTTGAAGAAATTTTTTTTCGCCAAAAATTTGATTTTTAGTCGGTTCAAATATTTCATTCCAAAAGGGACTAAATCCAAGAATATTCATACAATTCTTAAAAATTAATCAAATTTATTCAAATTTTCTGTCAAGATCTTAGATCAATATCTACAGCCTGTGTGCAAAAATCAGAATATATATCCGACGGGAACATAGTTAAAGTTAAGATATTTAGAATCCACAGACTGGATTTAGTCCCTTTTGGAATGAAACAGAAATTTGAAACCTCAAAATATTTTTTTCCAAATTTTTTTTTGGAATACGATGTTGGGCATTTTAATCCCTTGTACAAGGTGCATATATTTAGCTTAAAAAGTGAACTTTGGTCAAATATGGATTTAGTCCCTTATGGAACCAAGTTCTCTGTGTACAATATAACAAATTGAAGGTAGGTCACGTGGTACTGATTTAACCAACCACAACGCGTATTTTTATACCACTATTTACTATATTTATATATATATATATATATATATATATATATATATATATATATACATATATATATATATATATAAAATGAACTTGAATCGAATTTAAGTGAATCGTCGCTCATAAAGAGTAGACGACACACTGTCAATCGCAGAGGGTTTCGTACCGTCACCTGTCATGGATGAGCTCTTATCATCTATATCCTCAACATCCTTCTAAAGATTTCTTAAGAGTTGATGATCGTATTGTCGAGTATTAGCGGGGAGTCTCATTGTGTTAATACAAGGGATGGTTGAAAGGCCACTAAAAACACTTCTTTGTACTTAGCTAAACACGTTCAAATCGTCCCTTCAGTGTGTTCCCGCTGTACGCTTTCTTTTCAAGATTTAATATCATTAGGGTGTTATCTAGTGTTATCTCAAAATGCACGCTCGCTCAAATCATTCCTAGTGTTCCCGTCATAAACGCTTTCTCGGGATCCCAGATTCCAGATATAAATTTGTTGTCCAAAATTATTTTAAAATAATAAAATAATAAAATAAAGATAATTCAGTTTCATCCTTGTTAAATCCCTAACTGGTCACGTAATGAAATAAGAAAAATGGTGCGTGACCATTGAGAGTTTATTTCGGAAAGTTAGTAAGACAGGACATCATGAATAAAAATTAATGTTTAACGTGCAGAATTAAGTTAGTTTTCTACTTAATAAATGCGTTATAATTACATGAATTACATAATCAAAGGAATTTCATAAGCCATTAACATAATCACGATAACATGAAAGAAACATACTTGAGAATTTTTCATCAATTTACTGTTTAGAATCATTGCTGATCAAAATCATCGCCGGCCCAATAGTGGTGGATCCAGGATTTGATTATGGGTGGGGGTGCGCAACCGTATCAATAAAGTTAAGGGCATAGCCCCCCCCCCCCAAAAAAAAAAAAAAAAAAAAAAAAAAAAAAATGAAAAAAAATGGGGAAAATGAAAAACAAAACAAAAAACTCAAATTTCTAACATGTATACACACAGAGACACTTTTTTTTTTTTACAAATCAATGAAACATAGGAACCGAGATAATTTTACAAAAATTAGGCATATCTAAAACGTTTATGTAAAATGCGAAATTAGGTAAATTCTACCCGATTAAAGTACAATACTGTAAATGCTACTATTGATTTCCTTAATTTGGGGGGAAACTCCCAAATACCTTTAATTTTTTAATGATTATTGTTAAAAGTTTCGTGATGTAGAATCTACAAAATTGTAAAAAAATGTATATGTCAATATTCAATGAGTGATAAAAAAAAAAAAAAAAACATAAATAGGGGTTCACACATGTGCAGCCCCCACCCATGGATCCGCCACTGCAGCTTTATTCTAGTATGGAAAACTTCAAGAGAAAGACAATCTTCTGAGTTAACATAATTCATTATTCGTTAATATCTCTCCCTTTCTCTCTCTAAAAAAAAATGGATCTTATCCAATTAAATTTTTGTAATGTTGTAATAACCGCATCTTAATAGAAAAAAATATTAATCAACATTTTATTTTTAAGAACCAATGAGACTTTTCAGATTTCAATATTTTTCCAAATTCTTTTGTCTTAAGATCGATTATCCATGATCCATTATATTTTTTTAAAAATTATATTATCCTAGTTTTTTTTTTAAGGATAAATAAAGCACAAATTACAACAAAAATCAATAATTAATCAATAAAACAAACTCCATAGAAACAAAGAAAGTATCTCACTTGATTTAATTTTGATTTGATTACACCCCAAATTTTAGATCGTGATTTTTGTGCATCAAGTGTAGCACAAACTTGTTTATTTGTTCGTTTGTTTGTGTGTTTTTTTTTTTGTTTTTTTTTCCTCCTGATTTTGGGTTGTTGTTGTTGTTGTTGTTGTTGTTGTTGTTGTTGTTGTTGTTGTTGTTGTTGTTGTTGTTGTTGTTGTTTGCAACAGAGTCAGATACAATGGAACCAAAGTAAAAGCAAACCTTGTAAAATTATAGGTTTTATAACACCATTATATAAAATTCGTGCTCAATTTCCCGCCCTTTCCCGACGATATCGATCACATCGATTTGAACGAGGGTGGGCCAATCGATACCATACGTTTCACTTCAATAGAAATGCAACTCTCTTTAAATAGAATCATAACAATTTGTTGTTTTTTATTCGGAGTTATCATTTGTAGCCCCCTTCAAAGTACCCTTGAAAAAATCAAATAAGAAGATAAAACTTGATAAAGACATGGATGGATTCAGGGGTTTCAATTACCTACGTACTTGGATTATAGTCAACATCTAAACAAATGCTTTTGGATTGTATAATCTCGTTTTAGCCCGTATGCGTCATGAAATTGTTATCCCCAACTTTTCCATGAATTTTGTATTTTGTAGGAGTTTTTTGACGATTATTATATTCTAAATATCTTTTCTGAATTTGCACGATCTAAGGTCGTATGGAATTATATGTTATCTTCTCCTCACACGCAAAAGCTCTCTCTCTTTCTCTCTCTCTCTCTCTCCATCACTCTTTCACGTGCCTGTATAGATGTCGTTAGAGGGTGTGAATGTTTGTTTGTTTGTGTGTGTGTGTGTGTGTGTGGGGGGGGTGTATGTGTGTGTGTGAGTATGTGGGTGTGCGTGTGTGTATGTGACAATTGAAATTAAAAAGAAAACCAATTTATGAATCCCAAACTATTTTACATATCTTGAAGATATTAAGATAAGATAAGATGATTTAATTTTTATGATTTATTGACTCTATTGACCCCTTCTCGCGGTATGAGAGTACAAATAACAAAGAAACATATTTACAAATGATATACATACATGGACCGTCTATTTCCCAGAGGTTGAAGTGCAAGCCCCCCCCCCCCCCCCCCCCGCCATATTATCATTATCCTCATTCCCTTTTAATCGATATATAACTACATGTTCACTGTCCGTCATAAAGGTGAAATATTATTTTGCCGCTGTAGCGACATTATTCTGGTCCGTCTTTAATTTCTTGAATACGTTTGTCCCTGCTTTTACTTTTCGGGACCCTATCTATATTTTGAACATTCTCCTAACCCTTTACGGAATTTTTTTTGCCAAAAAAAGATTTGTCAACCCCCATGATGCCCATTTTTGTCATTTTTCTCATTTTGGGGCTCCTTTTTGTTTACCCGGCCGATCAAGCCCCCTTCAGTCCTACCCCCAGGAAACGCGTCTGAGGTTTATCCTGGTTTTTAAGTTAAATCTAGATTTATATGGAAAGGCTTGAGTCTTGTGTTTAGGGGAGGGGTTGAAATAAGAAGTGTGATAGGTGAAAATTCGGAATATTTTATTCCACCTTTATGCTAAAAACAAAAGAAATACATAATAACTTTTAACCCTTAATTTTTATCATTTTCCCCTAATTTTCTTTTAAGCCTTGATGAAAAAGGTTTTAAATTGTAACTATTAATGATATTTTATTTTGATTTTTGTTTGGCTGATATTTTACGATACAATTTAGGGAAGATAGAAATTTCCATGGTGTAAAAATGAATAAAATCAATGTTGAACCCCAATCAAAATAAAACTTAAAGAACAATAACAACTCTACACCTCAGACGTGTTTCCTTGCGGTAGGACTGAGGGCGCCTTGGTGGGTCGCGTAAACAAAAAGGGGCCCCCAAAATAAGAAAAAATGACGAAAATGGCCATCTTCTTGGGGTGGCAAACTTTTTGGAAGAAAAATCCCCAGGAAGGGTTGAGGAAACGTCTAACATATAGCCAGGATTCCGGAAATTGAACGCGGTGACCAACACATTCAATAAAAAAAAAAATGTTCCACCTTTATGACGAACAGTGTACCATACATGAGTCCAAATTCGCCTCCTCTAAAATGACGCCTCCTCCTCCTCCCTCTCTTTTTCTTCCGCACATCATCCTCCTCTACCTCCTCCCCTCCTCATTCCCTTCCGCATACTCATCATTTCCCTCCTCCTCTTTCTCCCCTCTCAGTCCCCATGACCTCCTCAACATATCCCTCCTCCACATCCTCCTCCTCTTTCTGCCATTCTCCTCTTCCCCCTCTTTTTCTTCTTATCCTTCCCCTCCTCCCTCTGCTAACATCCTCCTCCTCTACCACCTATTTTATTTCCACCTCCTCCACCTACTCCTGCTATTCTCATTCCCCTGCCTACATCCTCCTTCTTTTTCTCATTCACCTCATCCGTCTCTTCCTCCCCTCCTGACACTATCCTTCCTCAACTTCCTCTTCCTCCTCCTTTCCCCCTCCACATTTCCCCTCCCCCTCCTCCTCCTCCCCTTCCTCATCCTCCTTTCATCCTCTCCTCCCTTCTCTTCATCCTATTCTCCTCCCAGTTATTCTCCTTCCCTGTCAATCACGTCACATCATCCAAGCGACACGCGCTCACTGTCAAAACATTTGTTGACATCACGGCTCTTGAGCTAATGAGCCGAGAAATTGTCAACAAACAACACTCTTTCAGCCTTCAAATATATACAGAATACTATAGATTCAAATCTGTTTAGTAAAACCAACTTTAGTCCCTTGTGTGATTAATTCAATTGCGTTATCGTGTTTTGGTGTTTGTTTTGGGGATGAAAAACTTCCGAATTGTCTGTCAATCTTAAAGCAAAATGAGTACTAAATACCACGACTGTAGGCCTACAACTATCATGGAAGTTTAGGACAATGTGACTGCAGACGTGCATTGTTTTGTGATTTATGTTCTTGATATAAGTTGCCGATATATAGAACGGCAAACGTTTGCTTCTCACACACGCTTCTTGGTTCAATGTTGATTATGAATCATTATTCATTCTTGAATCTTTGTTGCATGTGTCACATCATAACTTATATTCAACCAAAGTATATACAGCGACTTTATTGCTATTTTACTATTCTCCCAGCGGGTCTTGCATAACACTGCTGCATGTAACGTTTGATTTCTTTGTATACTATTATGGAATATGCACGTGGAAAATAATTCAAAATCAAATTTAAAAACAAAAATGCAGAAACAACTACTCGGACAGAGGTATAGAGAAGATATATATATATTTGTACGTAGTTCAACAGAATGGGAAGATGTTGATGATGTTAACCACTTAGCTCTCCTCTTCATTGAGTCTTAGTTTTGAAGTGCAAGCTGATAACACAAGCGAGGTATATACTTGAACAACGGAAACAGTGATTTCCGTTCAAAACAGAGATAAAGATGGAGATGTGGAAATGAATAAAAAACATTCCGGTCGTACAAATGTGGAACTTCTCTTACGTTCGCACTAATTCGTTTTAAATCAAGAAATATAACAGATGAGTTGACAAGCAAAGATGTTACAAATGTTAACCACCCGATCATATTTTGATAGATGTGGCACGCACCTGCGGTGACGCACTGTATAGTTGTGACCATCGCATAACGTTTTTAAAATGGTTGCCGTCTGTTTTTTTTTTTTTTTTTTTTTTTTTTTTTTAGTGTACATGTATGACGCATTTTTGTCTTGTATGCTTCAGTGCATAGAATTATGATGGGGCTCTTAATAATAATAATAATAATAATCAGTTCTTTTATAGCGCACACCACATTGATGAAAGCATGTCCCTATGCGCTTACAACAAGAAAGGAAAGGAAAACAAGTAAAGAGAATTACAAATGCACTTTTTATCAACATACTTTATCAGGTAGCCTATAAGTTATTATTAACGAAAATAATTTTATTCTATTCTCACAGTTTATTCATTCGTTCGTTCATTTATGAACATGGACAAATGCATGATACAATGTAAAATGTGCACAGACTTTTGAGGGGATAAATCGCATAAAAATAAAAAGGCGACGAATGATAACAGTAGATTTCTAAAGGGGGATACGGTAGGATGGGGAGAAAGCTATAGGTGAAAACAAATAAGCCAGTTGTAATAAGAGGGGTAAAACAGTAACAAACGAGAAGGAGATAAAAAGCGAGTCTAATTAATTCTGAAGAAACATTCTGTTCTGTCTGTATACACTAGTATACTAAGCATGGTAGCTCTCTCGAGACATCATTAGCAGTCCCAAGAATTCCCGGCTCGCGTGTCCATTCCGTCCCCGACTACAATCTTAAACAATAAGCCTTCTGCCGGGCTGAAGAAGATCTTTAAAGACAGTGACGGGTCCAGGAGGTGCAAGAGGTATCCGCCCTCCCCCCCAAAAAAAAAAGTCTCCAGGAATCCTAAATAATGAGCGTCCGCCGAACTGAAGAATATTATTTTGTTGATAGAATGACGGATCCAGGAGGCGCAAGAGGTACCCGCCCCCTCCCCCAGAAAAGCCCTTGTAATTTTAAACAATGAGCCTTCGTTACCCACCTCCTCATTTAACATGTTTTAAAAAAATTAAAAAGAAGGGGGGGGGTCCTCTACAAAGTGCCCGATCTCATACAGTGAGCTTCCTAACGAGATAAAGATTTACTCCAAAGAAAAAAAATATATGTGGTGGATACTGGCTATGCGCAAGTCTTGCCCTCAAAATGGGCTGCTGCCGGAATAAAGAAGATTTGAATAGAAGAAGATCCATGCGTTTTCCTTGTATTGTGTACAGAATGTTTTGCAAGTATTGCAGACAGTGTTTTTTTATTTATTTTTTTTTTATTTTATTTTTTTTTATTTTTTATTTTCATTTGCCGATTGATAAAACAAAGACAATCAGGAGACAATGAGAAGAGTTACAAAAGAAGAAACGGGGATATGTAGACCAAGAACTAGGATGGTATCTGAATTAAAAGGCGTTATAATAAAAGAGAAGGCCAAAGACAGATAAGTGAGAAGAAAGAGAGGGCTATCACGCGCCCCTTCTATCTCTAAAACCTAGTTCCGCTGCTCTAAGATGACTTGAGGTAAAATGAGAAAGGGGAATGGGGACAACTGGGGATGAAGGAAGATACAGCACGAGCTAGATCAAGAGAACGCAGTCAGGGGATTCCAAATATTTATTGTATCATTCTTTACAATCTAATCGTCGGATATATATTTGCGGTAGGTAGGAGTAAGAGGAGTAGAGAAAGAGAGAGAGGGTTGGAGGGGGGGTGGATAAGCAATTGCCATGGGGAAATAACGAAGGGAGAAAGATGTGATGGAGAGAGGAGAATAATAGGAGAAAGATATGGAATTGAAAGAAAAAGGATTGACGGATAGAAAGAGAAGAAGGTATAATGGAGGCTTTTTATTAAAACAGACATATATAAAGAAAAAAAAAGAGTATGACTAAAATGATTGTAACCATATATTAGCGTTTGATTACTGCAAGGAACTCATACTCATGTACGTTAGATAATTAATCAAACTCTTGTAGGTATTCGTTATTAAGTTTTAATAAATTAATTTTCAGTTCCTCAAATGTCCTGATTTTGTTAACCTATGTTCTTGTAAAACTTAAAACAGGGGGAGCGAGGGGGCTTCAGCACCCATTTTTTCAGTAAACGTGTACAAGTTGTTTAAAATGTTATTTCACTTTCTTATAGCAAATTGGATGAAGTTTTTGCTCCGATTATGGGGATGTTCTTTGTCTATCGATATATCCAGCGAAACTACAGATGCTATCTCTAAACCCTCATCCACCTCTCTCTATGTATTTCTATTCCCTCTACATTTTCTTAATAATCTGTCTTCTTTCTTTCTCCCTCTTCTTCCTTCTCTCCCTCCCTCTCTTATACTCTGCCTTTTTTCTCCCTCACGCCCTCCCTATATGCTCTGCCTTTTCTCTCTCTCTCTCTCTCCCTCTTTCTTTTCCTCTCTCTCTCTCTCTCTCTCTCTCTCTCTCTCTCTCTGTCTGTCTGTCTCTCTCTATCTTCTCTCTCCCTTTCACTGTGTCTCTTTAGGGTGGTATCTCACTTCGCGGAGACGTCTCCGCGACGGATAAAAAGTATTAGACTTCTCCGATGTCGCACGTCTCCGCGGCGACGTCTCCACGACAATTTTCAAAAACTGTAACAACTTTGTTAATTTACACCACTATGGGTGTCATTTTAACAATATTTTATGGGTGTTAAAAACGTGACACTAAAGTCTGGTGTTAATTAACACCATTTGGTGCGGTCCTCTTTAGAACTCCACATCACTGGTGTAACACTGGTAGTGTTACTTTTAACACCTCAGTTTTTGCAGTGTACTTAATCATTTATTAACCCCTCCCATCCCTCAAAAAAAAAGTCGGTAACCTCAAGCATCATTTAATTTTCAAGCTTCTTATATTTACTTTTACACTTTCCCCTTCCTTTTCTACTCTTTCTCTCTCCCCCACCCCCTCTCTCTTTCTCTTTCTCTTTCTCTCTCTCTCTCCTCATCTGCAATACCCTGATTAATGTCAGCATCTTTGTAGCAAGCCCAGCGTGACGATCCTCTACTGAAATATAAAAGAGATAAAACAAAACAAAACAACTTTCAATATCACACTGTGCGTCTTAACTAATGAGATCTCTATACGCGTGTTTATGCCTTAATCCTAGCTTAACGGATTAACAATATACGATCAAAAACTCAAATCTTACGTTGGTCTGCTAGCTAATAAAGTCATCTTGAAAGAACCAATTACGACACTTCTTAGGCTTCTGTTGTTGGTCTAGCGGAATAAAACCTTATATAAAAGTAAAAGTTGAATTTGTTTGAAAAAAGGTGTCAGAAACACATCAGTGGACATTTTATTGATTAAAAAAAAAGAAAGACAATTTTATAGGGCCTAATTAAACACTTCGAATATTTGAAAAATGTGATTATTGATATGAAAAATAATCCATCAACAAGGCGGTCACCTATTCCCATCCTTCTAATGATACGCTAAATAAAAGTTCTGATTATGGTAGCATATTCTGGTAGGCCTATAGCCCAAATTGGCCTGAAAATATGGTCCTCACGAACCAGGTTTCTTACCTCTCATTTCCAAGGTGTATATATTCTTCGAGATTTTCCGCTTAAAAAGTAAATAAAAGGATAATTAAATCCTTTGCGAACGGTTGAAAACCAGTAAAAACTGTTTGAGAACGTTTGCGATAATAGCAAAAACTGTTTGTGATTCTAAGCGAACGAGATAAACTTTGATTGCGTGGAACGTGACAAAATTAATTTCAATTGAGAATTTTGACGTTGACCCCCCCCCCCTCCCCTCCCCCCTCCCCCCCCCCAAAAAAAAACACATAACTTAAAGTCCCCATTTTCATGTGCGTTCAGTGTGGTCTCAAGTTTTAAGGATATTATTTCAACAAAATATAGGATCAGTTTTACAAACCTTTTCTGTATTTTTTCTTGGGGCAAAAATTAATGTGGAATGCATTGCACT
Organism: Paracentrotus lividus; assembly: GCA_940671915.1. NCBI lineage: Eukaryota > Metazoa > Echinodermata > Echinoidea > Camarodonta > Echinidae > Paracentrotus > Paracentrotus lividus. The sequence continues at coordinate 14,623,314 of CALNVZ010000649.1, read as the reverse complement.
TTTAATGATTTTAAAGAAAAAGCAGAATAATGAAATGAATACATCATTGAAGGTTAAACAAAAGAAAAACATCAAAGGACAACGAAGGTATTAATGATTAAGGTTTTAATTTTGTAACACCATTTGCAAGCTGCTCTCGCGCGTATGGTGTAATTCAACCTAAATTGCCATTTAAAAACAGAATACTTAAAATTATTTCACCTGTGTATTGCCCCTACTCTATGGAATAAACTCCCACCCAATATTCAAAATGCACCGTCCGTTGATTTATTCAAAATCCTTCTCAAAACTCACCTTTTTAAACTGTAATGTATAACACACTGTATGATTATGGAGGCGCACCCCAGTAGTATATATTATTTTTATTTAGATTATTTATAATGTATAAATAATATGTTTAGATTGAAATCTGTTATAATTTAAGTTAACCCGAACAACAGAGCGATTAGAAACACCAGTATGAAGAGCTATATAAATGAAATTATTATTATTATTATTATTATATTATCATTGTAAAGTATCATATTCATGTTTATATAATTTACACGCCTCTATGAAATAAAGGCGTGTTTTTTAAATCTATTTAACCATGAATATATGAGAAAAATATTGACTTTTCAGTACACAACAGGATTAATAATGGTTTTATATTGATGAAGTTCTCTTCATAGAGAACAGGAAAACCTTGCAGAACACCGAAAAATGAATAAAAACGAATTACAAAATAAATCCATTTACAAGAGGGTGACCATTATTCCAATAATGACCGGATCTAAAACTATGCTACATTTTACCAAAGTTCTTTGACACAGCACGAGACGTTCAAAGCATATCATAGTACGATATGCGATTCACGATAACCAAATATTATAATAACCCTCGAAAAGAAAGGAAAAAGAGTAAGAAAAGAGAAGCATATCGTCATCCGTCTTTGTTGATACGCAGGCAAGAGCTAATGCCTTTGTTTTTATGCCTATAATATCTTGTTAGTAAGACAAGAGCACCTGGGCACGGACAAATAAATGAACTCAAAACAAAAGAATAGCCCGTCCTTAATGAGATCCCTTGATGCCGGACACAAGGGGACTTAATCGCCTTCTTCATTAACGCTGCTTCGAGAAGAAACAAAGAACGATGTTCAGGAAGAGTCAGCTAAGAGCAAGAGGGTTGTTAGTTTAATGTAAAAATATATGAGTTAGTGCCATTCTGTGTCTAATGTAACGGTATGCATCACGCAACAAGAGAGAGAGAGAGAGAGAGAGAGAGAGAGAGAGAGAGAGAGAGAGGGAGAGAGAGAGAGGGAGAGAGAAAGAATGGGAGAGGGATAGTGAAATACAACGACAAATAAACCCACACATCTGTTGACTCAATGGAAAGCAAACGAGTTAGTGTCCTTCTGCAAATAAAATATAATTTCTTGTAACACTAACACAAAACAAAAGCTAAAATATTTTAGACTTTTTAAACACATTATCTGTTGAGGGCCTGAAGGGAAGAAACATACGAGTTATGCTACAGTCACACAGACACTTACGTTTAGTTACGTATTTGTTGCTTAATATTTCTTTAATCTTCTATTCTATCATTTCTTATGTATTTCTTTGTTTTATTGTATGAACGAAATTATCACTATTTCCACTGTTGACTATGATGGGAAGGAATCCGTAGGGATCCGCAAAAAAGAAAATAATTTTTGGACGCAACCGGACGTAACTCAACGTAAGTGTCTGTGTGACTGTAGCATTAGCGCCCTTCTCGCTCCCATGAAATGGTATGCTGCAAAAAAAACAAAAAAAAACACACATACAATAGGGCCAGACAAAGAAACGAGTAAGCGATCTTGTACCTTTTAGTGTGGGCACCTATGTCGTTTCGTTTGCAAGTCATGTTAATGTTTGGCAACATCTATATATATGTTCTACTTGATCACACGAATCAGAAAATATATGTCGCCAATTTTTTAATTGACCTTTTGTGACCCAAAATGAAGGTCAAAGGTCAGGCTTCATTAACATAAACATAATTCTGTTCAAATTGTGTCAAATTTGGTATCAAATTGTAGGTAATGTTATAACTAGCAATTAAGTCAATTATCATTTTTTCACCCGACCAGTCAGTTTTGAGCAATATGCAAATTAGTTTATTTATGCATAATTGAATGCATAATAGAGTCAAGTTGAACGGTGATCAGACACAACATATCCATAGACAATATTAATAAACACTAATCAAGATTAAAACGTGAATCATACTAGTCTAATATTGTAGCCACATTCTGGTGACCCTTATGACCTTGAAAATAGGTCAAAGGTCAATTTATATCATGATTAACAACCTGGAAATGGCATTAATTTGGCAAAAACCGAATTTCCTATGAACTTTGACCTTATTTCTAGGTCAAATGTGTCAACTAAAAATATGTCGAACTCTATTTTTTGGTTGATGGCATCATGGAAAACATATTCAAGTTAGTTGCCAACAAAGTTAAGCTTATACGACCAACAGGTCAAAGGTCAAAGTTCAAGAAAGACGTTTTGGCCAATTTTTTTTGTCTTGACCTTAGTCTTATTGGGCCGTATTACTTGAAATATGTTATTGAACAATGTTAATGTGTTCTACTTGATTCCATGAACCAGGAAATATTCGTTTTCATTGACCTTTGACCTTTAAATGAGGTGAAAAATCCAAACAATACACAGTTTCTACTATTTCCAGGTTTTTTAGCGTCATGTTATTTGAACTTTGACCTTAAGTTGAGGTTGACCTTTTGTGACCCAAAATGAAGGTCAAAGGTCAGGCTTCATTAACATAAACATAATTCTGTTCAAATTGTGTCAAATTTGGTATCAAATTGTAGGTAATGTTATAACTAGCAATTCAGTCAACTATCATTTTTTCACCCGACCAGTCAGTTTTGAGCAATATGCAAATTAGTTTATTTATGCATAATTGAATGCATAATAGAGTCAAGTTGAAAGGCGATCAGACACAACATATCCATAGACAATATTAATAAAAACTAACCAAGATTAAAACGTTTGGGACTATTTTCCGAGACTCATGTAACGTCGCAAAGACTCAGGAGACGTCTCCGCGACAAGTTTCAAAACCGTCTCAAAACTGTCTCGAAACCGTATCAAAGTAGTCCCAAATCCGTCTCCGCGAAGTGAGTGTCCTTGTATATTTCTAAAAAGTTGTAATCATGATAGGCTCACACTTTAAAAAAAAAAAATAAATAAACAGAAAAGCGATGTCAGCAGAGTCGCCATACAAAAATGTAATTTAAAATAATAGTTTTGTTGTAAATTTCTCCTCTAATAATTAATGAAAGAGATGAAAAACATCATTAGAGTTCTATAGCTTACATATTTGGTTAAAACGGAACAAATGTGTTACTCCTGATGTATATTTCGTATTTCTCAAGTAATTATTTGCAGAAGAAATTTACAACAAAATTGTTTTTTAAATTACATTTTTTATGGCGACTCTGCTGACAGCAGATTTGCTGTAAAAACACAAATATTTTTTTACGGTGCACGTATGGGAGTTTAAAAGAAGAAATTGGAGGATTATTGAGAGGAAAATTCGGTCTTGATGTCAAGTTAATTTGAAGGTATAGCAGAAAAGATTTGAAGGGACATATTTATGAGAGTTTGAACGAAATCGGATGAACATTAAGAATTTAGGGGAAGAAGAATAACCAGAATGAATTGAATGTTACCAACTTTAACCAGCCTGTAACCACTATTCGCATGGGAACTTGTATTACAATGGAAATCAACTTATCAAATGCTTGTCACGTTGATTGGAAGAAAGGAGAAATAAGAAATGGGTTTCTATATGATATATATCTTAAAGATATATAAACGAAAACTTACTAACAATATGATAAACAAAAATATACATCTCATAAATTTATGAAAGTTGTAATTTCTCTATGTAGGCCTATGAGAATTTGAAAGATTTGAACGCAATCGGATTAACAATAGGATGATCTCTGTAATAACTAATGCGGCGGTCACAACTCGTCGTAGGCTACGGGGCACGTGCCATCAACGTAGCCTGCGTTGCATGTGCAATGCACGCACAGGTCCTGGGTCAACTTCTGCGATTACTGCGTTTCTGTAGTAAGGGTATTGTAAAAACTTCCTGCACGTCGTACATGCATTGTACCTGCAAGGTACCTCCGCTGCACGAATTTTCTACGAAATCCATCGTAGGGAGTTGCACGTCGAAGGTACGGCGAGTTCTGACCGCCGCATTACGGAGGAAAAAAAAAATCGTCTCAACAATTTATGTAACTTGTAATTTCTCTACGTATGACAATTTCAAAGAAACGTATTGACAGAATTTTTAAGTGGAAATCATACATTTGTAGGTAGTTGATTTGACGTCAATCAGAAAATTTCGAAAACAAAATTCTTGTTTATCCAAGAAATTGGATTAAAAAAGTGCTAGTTTTGATACCCCAGTCTTTTTAGAGTTACGGGGAACTCTCCGGGAACTCTATAGCCATTTTCTATCCTTCACACACGTACCCCTTACCTTTTCTAGCTGATTTTAGTATTTTATACCTAAATTTTCATCTAAATAATTCTAGGATGAGCCTCATGACGCAGCAGTGGCCATTCAATGGCTTAAAATCATTATGCAAGTGTATACCTCCCACTCTGTGCAAAATTAACTGTAGTTTTTACAGTAAAATACCGGCAACTCTGCAGCATGGTAATTACTGTAATTTTATTTTACAGTAAGCTATACAGTAAGTAACTGTAAATTCCCACTTGGTGCAGGAATAAAAGCGCTGTCCTTTTTTGTTTTTGTTTTTGTTTTTGTCTTTACCGTGCAGCAGTTGTCGGTAATTTACTGTGAGTGTAAAAACTATATTAATTTTTTTTAAAGAGTAGGGGAGACCGGGTATGGAAGTTACACGGGTCAGTTGTTACAGTTCTCAGTGTGCTAAGTTGGAACAAGAGAGTTCGTGCTAACTGGCATCTATACACAGCCTACACATAGCTGTGATGAACTGCCGGTCGTGAAGTTTCTCCGTTGTTTTATTAAAAAGTAAATCAACAAAAACCATTTTTTACAGTTCCAAGTGAATTTTTGACAAAAATTAAAATTTGTAATAGTTCTTACAACTGAAGGCACATGATGATAGTCTGGTATTGTGAATATAGTACATGTATGTCACTAATATACCCCTGAGCCATGCCCTGCATTTCTGCTTAATGGCTTTGCTACAGTTGATTTTATGTGTAAAATCACCCATCATTGCCCGTGGGGTAGGTTGTTACAACAAGCTACCCCATGTCGATGTAACAACCTACCCCAATTACATTACACATGTAAAGTAATTTTGTTTCAATTTTCAGGTGCTAATGTTTTGATATTTCTATCATTACTTTAGTCTATTCTACAGCTGTACTTGATCTACTGTTAACGATACCAAGAAACTGGAAAGTTGAAACAAAAATATGGTATAAGAGATTTACACATTGTAACAAATTATCCCGTATACGGGGTAGGTTGTTACAAAAAAATGTCTTCATTAATTTAGCTGTAGTTAATTAGTGTTTACATGTTTTCAAGTTTCATGTGCCTCAGGTTTTAGCAAACATAATAGGCTAACTACAGACCCAAAATGGAGTGTGTGAGTACTTTCATTAGAATTATCTGGCCCAAAATGTGAATTTTGTAACGTCCATACCCGGTCTCCCCTACAGTTGAGTTGAAAAAAAAAAAAAAAAAAAACTTCCACAGACTGGAATGTGCAATATTGTGGATTAATCCTAATGTAATAAAAAATGCACTTCATTTTAAATGTTTAGGTATTTAATTAGTTAATTGGATTATTCCGAGGTCATCGCTAAGACTTCAGCCTTAGACTGAGCACTATACCTAACCCTAAAACCTAACATTAAATCCCTTTGCAACCTTGACCACAATTCTACATCTTAGACGAAAAAAGAACAAATGTCGCTGGAGAAAATGTTGGTTCCCCATTAAATTGCTATCATCAGGCTCTTCCTACAAATATTGAACTTTTTATATGAAGCTAACCGCTCAGGTACAAAATGTTAAAATCAGGAAAAAATAAAGTTAATGTGCATAACAATGCGTGTGTAAAAGATAGGAGATAGCTGGACTTCTCCTGTAAGTCATTAAAATGACAGAACTACCTAAATATAAATAAGGGTTTGCAAATATATTGTGTTTTATATTGTGTTTGTAGAAAAAAATAATAATAACAAAATGTTCACAATATTTCGTCAGCAATATAATTTTTTAATATTTTGACATAAAAATGTTGTCCTCTTCCAATGCATACCACAGCAGTTATATCATGATTGGAGTCGTTTAACCCAAATAAAATGATAAATCAACTTCCAAATGGTTTATCCTTACTTCTTACTTATAGAGGAGATTGATTTTTAACGAATATCATAAATTAAAAGAAAAGGCTGAAGAAATAAATACATTGGAATACAATTTCTTAGATGGAACATGCATCTGATAAATTTATTTTACAGGAATAACATATTTTTCTCATTATACTGAACAAATCCGACACATAGATAAATGAACACGTTTGAAAGTGGGACTGGGAGAAATGCCTAATTAAAAAAAAAAAAAAAAAAGGTATCCCAGCTCGTCATAATGAGAGTAGACTGTATTTGATGATATACTCCTTGGAAAAGAGTTGCACATGATTGTCACACCAGAGGCGGCGGAACAAATATGAAAGTAGGGGATCACGATGGAAAAGGGGCATTTTTCTCAAAAAAAGGGGCACTTGAGATCAGAGGCATAAAGAGAAAAGTATTCGGATAAATAGGGGGTGCGCAGAAAATTTGCCTTTAAATTTACGCTTTTAAGAATTTTAATGGCTTTGTATTTTATTAATGATAAACAAAAGGAATGCGATTGAATTTTGAGGTAATTGTGCATTGCAGACCCTATTTAGTATCCGCGAGTGTGAGCTGAAATTTGTTAACCTGAAAATTTTAGTTAATTGTGCTAGAAATTACTATTTAGTATCCGCGAGCACGAATGAAAGAAGCGCGAGCCGAAAATTTTGAGTTTATTGTGCATAATAGACCCTAAGCCAAAAATTGGGGGTTGTAAAAGACATATGGAGTAACTTTTAATACTAAAAGTGCCCCTTTTTAGTATAAAAATGGCATTTTATTAGCTAATAAAAGGGGCACTTTTTGGACATGAAAAGGCCCCCCCCCCCTGGTTCTGCCACCTCTGTGCCACACTAGCCATTTAGAGGAGTGGGTGCTACAAGGGTTCCAAACCCCTCCCCTAAACAGATTTTGACAAATAATCACCAAATGCTTTGGTACATGCCATGTATGCATCATTAAAGGGATAGTTTAACTTTATTCAGGATCTAAAAAATAAATTACTCTTTAAGGCTGGTGTATAGTTTCGGGAGTAAGAAAAAAATACTTTTGATTCGCATTTAGATAAATTATGAAAGATTGACTCCAATAACAATAATAAAGCAAATTATAGTACTTGAAATCTCGTTTTAGAGTCTTTATTTCATAATATAAGTACAAAAAAGCTAAGTCGGGGATCTGACTCATGTTAGCGCAGTTACACACAGATTGTTAGCATTATTCACGCCGTAACCTCCGGCGTGCGAAACTCTCAGCAGAGGTCTAAACGGCAGTTACATACGCTTCATTCAAAAATTTTCAATGAAATTCATCGGAAATAATGAAAGCAATGTCACAAGATCTCTCACACATATCTTTTAGTGCAATGTGGACAACATGAGACTATATTTTATCGGTTTTGTGCCAATTCCTTTTTTGTTACCAAAACTATACACCAGGTTTAAGCTAATTCTGTAATCATAATTGCAAATCTTTAGGTCAGACGGGAATCATCTGAGATTTTGAAGCTTATTGGCCGTTAACTGCTGAGATATTGCTGGCTGAACATCACCGTAATCATAAGTGAACCTACATGTAGGCACACTTAAAGAAAATCTAGTGCAGTGGGAAAGGTGAACCAGAGGTGAACAAAATAATTGTGAGCTTTCAGATAGCTTTCAAAGGTATTTAGGAAGAATTTTATAGTAGAAAGATCCACTGAAAAGGATTGCTCTTCAAATGCCCTCATAGTGATAATGTGACAAAAAGCTGATATGTTCATTTGTGTGTACATGTACATGTAGTCCCACACATGCATTTTTGAGTGCAGTGCATGTTACTCTCTGAAGAATTTGGTAAATTTCTGATAATTTTCTTGATTCCAAAACCTCACAGCAAATAACAGTTCTTAGGTGCATTGTTATCAACTTTTCCATCACTTTGAGACAGTTTCTTCCACAATTCAATCTCATGACCACATAACAGTTCCTAGGTGCATTGTTATCAACCTTTTCCCTCACTTTGAGACAGTTTCTTCCACAATTCAATCTTTATGACCACAGCACTAATTTAGCTTTAATATAACACTGCAGTCTATGGAGTGAAAATAATCACTCTCTTACTAATTGTAGTGATGCTTAGAAGAAGTATTTTCAAGGTTTCCTCTTGAGACATTATGACATGCGCTGGGAGCATGTATGGATGTGATGGTCCGAGGGTAGATGCCCTGATACAATAAGGACAAATTCTTCATATATCATTGCTTGAACCTGATTTACAAGATATTTCACAGATATCCAATCTCAAAATATAAAAATTATAGTGCAAGTTGTGCCAAAAGGACCGTTCATACATCATATTTACAAGATAGCAGCACCAGAGAAATAGAGAGAGAATATTATCTAAAAGAGAATTGCAAGAAAGAGTAAACATATTCTGTTACAAAATGTTTTTCATGCATATTTGAAATCCTCTTCATGCTAACTATTTCAAAGCCGATTACTCCCCTGCATTTCCTGCAACAACGTTCCTTCAGAGCTTCTTTTCTTGGTCATTTACATCAGTCATATATATGAAGAATTTGATTCCAAAATGGGCTAAATCCACTTATGTAAAACTTCTGAGAAAAAGACTTTTTAGGGTCAAATGTTTTACAGATGTCTCTGCAAAAGTGATATCAAAGGGTGCATTAATTTGTAATAATTGCTTTCAAAATTTAGGTTTAAATTTTTGTTCATAGACAGATATCAACCTGAATAAGGGTGGAATATCAATTTTTATCAAAAGTGGATATAGCCCCTTTTGGAATCAAACTCTTCATTTGTAACCATAGCTTAACCTCTTGCCTGCCATGCAGCCTACATTTAGTTTGAGCATGTTAGGGAAGAATTCGTAGTTTCTTGAGGTCAATGCAATTGGAGGTCAAAGGTCAACTCATCTTGTTCTCAGTTCTGCTTGTTCTCATAAGAGCGACTGATGAAAAAGTTCCTGCACATCATGAAGCAACATATACTGTATTTGAGTGGGTTGCGCCAGAGTTCATTGTTTCTTTCGGGTCGTGCCACTTGAGGTCAAAGGTCAAATGTCAACTGATGCTTTCTTTTCCTTGGCTGGCGTTTCATCTTGGTAGTAATCCTCATATTGGTAATCAGTGTAAGGTACAGAATACGGCAACAATCCTGAATGAAAAAAGAAAAGTAGAAAGAAAGATGAATTTATTTACAAATATGAATTCTGGTCCAATACCAGACATAGATATTTGTATCTTATTTGGTTTCTTGGTGTTGTAACATGTTTTGAATAATAAATGCAAGCCTTGAGTTGAGATTATAAATTTGTATATTAGCCTTTAAAGGTTTCTTCAAGTGGGTGAATCATACTTTGGATTTTGTTTTGAATACAAATGCTAATCTGTATTGTATGATTATAATTTTTAGTCATAACAATCAAATAATTTCATGAAGCCAAACAATACATTTTTTAGATTTGTTATCTTACAAAATGATTGTTTTGAATACAAATGTTAAGCTGATTTTAATTTATAGTAAACACAGAGTTAAATAGCTTTAATGAAGCCAAACAATTTTAGAGATCAATGAATTAATGTTTTCAACAAAACAAAAACATATTTTCTAAAACAGTGGTAATTGTTTTGAATTGAAAGGCGATATGTGAAATTGAACAACAAATACTGCATAAATTACCAATTAAATCTTAAAAGCTGAATTGTACTCTCAATAAATATTTGTTCGGGAAACAACTTTCCAGTGATAAAACTGCATTTTAGTCATACTTTTTCAAATTTCGGCACAAAAGGGTTACCCTATAAAAAAAAAAATGGAACTAGAAATGTATCAGGAATGACATTGTATAAATATAGGAAAAGATCTCACAAAGAACATTAGAATGTTGCCAATTAAGCTTCATAAACTGAAAAAAAAATATTTTTAAATGTTTATACTTTTGAAAATAAAACATAAATCTCACTCACCATATTTCCTTGCTTTGTCTATCGTTGCACATAACTTCTTATACTGCTTCCTACATACACCTGGAAACAGATTAAAAATCAGTTTAATGTTATTCTCTTATTGTCAAGAAATTAGGAAAACAATACAAACACGAGGACAAATATTAATGAACCTCAAGGGGGAAGGAGAGGAATAAATGTGAGGGAAGAAAAAACTTTTGAATAATTGTAAATTTCTTCCATCTACTTAAGGATAAAACTTTGATCACAATCGGATATTTTTGGGAAGGGATTAAATGATCAAAGTATTGTCAATGAAAAATACCACATTCTTGTATTAAAAAAATATGATCCATGATACAATCATGGAGTGCTTATCAGATGAGGGTTCCTATTATAATATATTTCCTCACTTTTCCTTGAAGCAATTTCAAAATTCCAGGATAAATATTTTGACCTACAATTGTGTATTTTTATGCATCATGGCAAACAACGGATTGACAACTTCTTATCAAATTACCTGACCCTTTTCTCCTTTAGAGGCATTTTTCTTAAAATTCCCTGACTTTTCCCTGATTTCCAGGTAGAGTGGAAACTCTGCAGACCAAAGTTTTGAAATAACCTGCAATTTATGATTGCATAAACTAGCCAGATTAGAGAATATCACTCTTTTTCTCTCAATTATTACGCTAAATTGGGCAAAAGTCACATCATCTTGATCCTATTTCCAACAAAGCCAACTAAAAAGAGATCAACTTCACAAGGATAAGCCCAATACACTCATTCATGCACACCATAGCAGTGTTCAGCTTAATGGTAGGTTGTACAAATTCTCACTTTAGGTGGTGAATTTCAACTTTGATTGAATTCCATTAAAAAAAATATCTTTTTCTTTTATTGAAACTGACAGGGCAGACTTTCCCTTTAAATTGTTATTTCATTACCAGAGATATAGCTTAGAAGTTACTTTATGATTGTATAGAATATCATGTATTGAACATCAAAACATATTACAAGGAGATTTATTCGGATGGTGACACCATAAATGTCAAAGAAAGAATAACATATCAGCCTCAGACAGGCTGTTAAATAGATTTACTGTGTGGTCATTCCAAAACAGGTCGTTAAAGTGACCTACGTTTATATACATAACTACTACTGAAAACTAACTATAGATATCCATGGTGCGTTTAAAAATACAAACTAGAATATCTGCATATATACATCTATTAGACCAAAGTACTTGGTTTGCCCTCTCTCTCTCTCTCTCTCTCTCTCTCCCTATCTCTCTCCCTATCCTCTCTGCTCCCTAGCATCCCTTCCCCGTATACATGTATACTCCCTGTCTCTCTTTTTTTTCTCTTCTTCTCAACATCAGTATATCTCTCTGACTATTTTCTCTCCCTCTCATTCTCTGTATCACCTAAACTCAGTTATACAGTCCATTCCTATTATTATGAGATACTTGGGACCAGACTAATTATTGTAAATACAATTTTTATAGCTTGCACCCAGTGAATAAGAACGCATGTTCAATCTGAAAAAATAAGACAGAAAAAATCTTGGAACCAGCGGGATTTGAACCTCTCATCTACTGAAAATTGTAAAAAAATTTAAAAAAAATTGTATTTACAATATCGAACTTCCCCAGCAAGCCTTTATCATTCATCGCTGTTATTTTCACGCGATTAATTTTTCGCACTGAGCGGCCTAAAAATATGTTCACAGCAGGCGTGGCCCGATGGTTCCTGCCCCCCCCCCCCCCCTAGCAAAAAAAAAAGCGAAAAAAAAAAAAAAGCGAAGTAAAAATAGATTATGGTGGGCGATTGACACCCCAACTTACCCTATAAGCTGATACATGATGACTCTTTGATGGCCCAGGCCAAAAAAAAATTAACACTACCCCCCCCCCCCCCCCCCCCCCCCGGTGCACCGCCGCCGACCCTCTTTGCATAGTTGCATTTGCGGAGGAATCGCCGATGTAACGGGAAAAAAAATTTGGGTGTACCAAAATCTGAAATTTCGATTTTGGGCCCCCCTCTCTAATGAAATCCTGCATCCGCACTGGCACAGGTTCTTAAATTCGCACTGCATGTTCGTAAGCTCGCAATTGAACCCATGCAATACGTGCATAGGAAATCATGCCTATACATTTGCTGATTTTTTAATTTGTGCCTGCTGCTCTTTACGCGAAAGCCTCAAAAATTAGTGTACCGCGAATATTTCCACGAATACAGTATACTGGATACATAAGGTTGGCACAATGATGCATTAATATTTGAAATTGAAATCAAAAGAATTGTCTTTTCTTGTTGTATCTATGCTGTTTATTTAACAGGATTAGACCGTCCCACTTCTCCCCCCCCCCCCCTCTCTCTCTCTTAAAATATTTTCAATTGTGTTCTGTTCAGAGTATGCAATATGGAATGGCGGCTTAACTGCAATGCCTATTATATTAATATTTTAAAGGTGATTGGAAAGGGAATGAATTTTAGACAATGTTGACTGCAATCATTTGCCGTAATCATTTCTCCATTTTAAGTTATCCCTCAAAGAAAACTATACTCTTAAATAATATACAAATTCATGTATGTAAAGCTAAATGGATTGGTATTATAGAGGTATTATAGAGGTATTTATCATAGTTACACATGACTATCTTGATATTCTGTTCTTACTTAACACTCTCATGTACCTCTAGGAAGAGCTATTGTACTAAGTTTTGAATAGAATCATCCACCTACAAACTAAACACCAACAAGCTTGAATAATTCCCATTTTTATTGTTATGAAGAGCTCATTTGCAAAAGGGGTTAGATCAGTTTTTTATCAAATCTGATTGATCCTGTGATCGATGGTTGTGTGAATTATCAACCCTTTCACGAACAGGAATTATATAAAGGCTAATATGATCATATTTTCTTCTGCAAATTGATTATACTTTGTTTGCTTGTTTTGTGTGGTTTCTTGTTTTGGTTGTTTTATTGTTATCTATAGACACTTTCAACTAAAAGTAAAGTGTCCAAAATCAATTTAAAAAGACATAAAATATGTTTAAAATCATTATGATTGCCAATTTGCATGGAAAGGGACTGATCTTGATCATGTCAAACATTGCAAACTGAAGAATCTAATTCTTAATTTCCCTTTTTTAATTCCTGATGCCAAATGCAAAGTAGCAACAATACAAAAAATAGACATATTGTGTGCAGAAAGTTCTTTCTGCTGGTATATCCGGAGGATTTTTTTAAAGCTCTGACTAAAAAGTTATCAAGTCAAGCCACAAAACAAGGAATGCAGTGTTAAATGGGTTATTAGGGCCTCAAAACTTCAACTTTAAAGCCAAAACGAACTAGCAGCCTTGTATAGCGCCACCTCAAGTTCTCAACTACCAGATTCTGCCCCGATTCCTAACCCATAATTCAACATCCTAAACAGTGTAGTCTTACAATACAGGCCCATATGAAAGATAACAAACTTTTTCACTACTCAATTGATTCACACCGCAATAATTATGTTACCAAGTAGCAAAACACATACTTTTCCCCTAAAAACATTTTAGTTTCCCAATACAAATTAAATTGTAGGTTAATTCATCCATTTTTTTGTTAATAGTTATCTCAAAAGGTATACTTTTAGACTATCTATTTATAACACACAGTCAAAGAGAGTATTGCTCATTTCGCTCTCGCTTTAAATTACAGAGAATAGAATTTGTGGGACTGACACAACGAATTACTTACCTGTTCTGTATGTTGAGTAGATATTCCATGAATGGGGGCAGATGAATTGTTCTAAGAGCTTTACATTCTGTTTAACAGGAAAAATTAAAACAAAAATGATTATGGAGAATCATCAATATAATTGCATGTCGTAATTACACAATAAATAGGATTTTGGAACTGAATAGAACAAATAAGGCCTACATGCGAAACAAACATGTATCATAATATTTCAGACAAATTGCAGTTTCTTTCAGACTAGTTAGCATTTTTTTTTTTTTGGGGGGGGGGGAGTTAACCATGGGATAGTAATCTAGAGCATACAAATTGTCTCTATGCAAATTTGCATCAATGAAATAGTAGGCATTAAATATATAGGCCAGAACTTACACAGCATCACATAGATATAGTGCATTTACTTATTAAACCCTAAATAACCTGAAATATATACCAATAACTGATTTCTTTCACAGCTTATATTAAAAGGATATTGAGATTCGGTACCACATAATCAAAATAGATAACAATGGTGGTGGGGGAGGGATAATATAAATTTCAAAGTTCAACAATAAATGTTGGGGGTGGGGGAGGGATAATATAAATTTTAAAGTTCAACAACAAATGTTGGATCTGTGGGTCTGAAGATGTCCATTCTTAAAATTATTCATTAGCCAAATTTCTTACCTTGTAATGCAGGACTAGATTAGAATCTCTGCAGATTGGACAAGGGTTCCCAGCAATACTCTTGCCTCTCTGGAAAGGAACAGAAGGATGACACCAAATTCCGATTATAACGAGCATGGATATGATCGGAATATGTTATTACAAGGTAATTATCATGGTCCCAGCTAAACAAGTACACATGTATGTTTCTATTGGCTTTATAGGTTCAGAACAACAAATTTTGTAAAACCAAGGTACGTGTATTTGAATTGATCAAGAGCATCTCATTTTACCAGGAGAGGACTGTATTAGATATTTAACTTAGAAGGTAATACAAGAGATGGTAAATTCATGAAGCTGAGAATTATAGTCCACTTCCATCACTACATTGTGTCCAAGAAAGAACTAATCACTTTTGAAACGGCTCGCAAATAAAAATTATATGGTTGTTGGGGGGAAAGATTCATACGTAAAGAAAGCTCATATCCTCAACTATCATTTGAAACAATAAAACAACCAAAACACTTTTGTGAAGGACACAAAAGCAAGGCTGTGCAGGATATGCATTTACTACCTGCCTATGGCACGCCATGAGAGATAAAAAGCAATAATGGTGTGAATCGGCTAACAAAGACAAAATAAACTAAAAGTCAGAAATAGACATCAATATTATGCAAAAATGTAATTGGCAACTTTTCTGTTTTGTCTTTTGTTTTATTTTGTCTTTGTTCCTTCGCAGCGTCATCGTTTTTGTGTCCTTCACAAAAGTGGGCATTGCTCATTGAAGCATGCATCATTTCAGACTTTTTGGTGCAAATTGATAGTTGAGGATATGAGCTTTCTCTAAATATGAATCTTTTCCCCAAAGAACCATATTTTTTTTTATTTTGTAGCCATTTAAAAAGTGTATAATTCTTTCTGGGACACACTGTATAGATAAATTAAGGCACTGTTCATCAATAATAGTAACAATACCATCAATGTTACTGGACAATATGAACTCCAAATACATTTGTGTGTACTAAAATTATAACTAGTCCAAGTCTATTTCACCTCGGCCTGCAGCTTTGGTGAAATAAACATGCACTTGGGATAATTTTGTAAGTGTCGTACATATAATCCAGTATATTGTATTCTAGATCATCCACTATTTATATAACGTTAAAAGAGAAAAATGAAAAAGTGGCAAATTAGATGACTTTGGCACATTACAACAATGTATATAGCCGAGTGTTACTCCTTTGAGAATCTCTAAAGATATAAAACAAATACAGTCTGTGTCAAATAAAATGGTACAAGTGGAAAACATTTTTTTATAGTATGAAGATTAATCACAACCTGGTATTGTTTGATATTTTTGTAAAGCAGGAAAATCAGACTTTCTTCTGCAATTTTTTTCATCAAATTTGGGGTTTTAGTTTTTGAGATATGACTAGTTTTCTACAATCAAGAAAAATCCATTAAATGCTCAATTTCAAGTTGTTCCTCGTCGCACAAAATTTAGCATAACTTTTGTTTTACGAAAGCAAATTATACAGAACAAAGCGTATCAGCAGGGAAAATCTTTTGGCTTTATTTTGGTACCACATACACACATTATTTGAAAATATTTCACACCTAAATAATTTTTTTTTCGACTGTACCATTTTTTTTGACACAGACTGTACATGTACACAAGTTTCCCTTCATTAGGGTTTCATTTTGTCTTAATAAAACCAAAATAGACTCTGGACAGTGTGTGAGGGAAATACAAGGCCTGCAATTGGTGATTCCCCTCCAAAAAATAATATATGGTATTAAAGCAGCCAGACTAAAGAGGGCAGTATTAATCTTATCCACACTGCACAGCAACATTCTCATAAGACTTCATACAAAGCCTTTATTTCCAACAGCAAAACTTTTTGTCTCTGTTCTTATTTTCCTCTCTCTGACAGGGAACTATAGATGGCAGCATTCAAGTGCAAAAACAATAAGCATCAACCAAGATCTTTAGTGCCATGCCCATGGCTGACTCAAAGTATACATTTCTCCCTTTATGACAATATAACTGTGTTATATAGTACCGAAGTGTGATGTCATAACGGTGGTGTTTTCATGGTTGCTGGTTCTAAACAATCTTGTGTTGAACAATAGCCACATGATCGGACCGAAACCTGTTTGTGTATGTGCCCGAGTCTAGCCCTTGCTGGATCGCATTTAGGCTAAACCTCATGCACATGCTTTTTTGTTTAAAATCAGTAACTGGGACGACGGGCGATTATGACGTAAAAACTTTGGTACTCTACACACACACACACACTCTCTCTCTCCCACTCTCTCTCTCTCTCTCTCTCTCTATCTCTCTGTCTCTCTTTCTCTTTCTCGTTCTTTTTCTAAAAATCTGCTCTTCCATACCCAGGGACAGTAAAATGTCTATCTATGTAGAAGGCAAGACAGCATTTAATACTTAACCTCATGCACATGCTTTTTTGTTTAGAACCAGTAACTGGGACGTCAAAACTTTGGTACTCTATACACAATCTCTCTCTCTCTCTCCTTCTCTTTCTAAAAATGTGCTCTTCCATACATGGACAGTAAAAGCATTTAATACTTTACTCCATATCACAGACTATCCATAGTAATATAATCATGCACCTATGGTTTAACTTCATAAATAGTGGCAAAACTTTAATGTACTATCATATATGCATGGAAGTGAAACATAGATTCCAACAAAAATGAGAGTTACTTACAATACACATCCTCCTTGTTTTCTGTAAAGACAAAAAAATACATATTTATAAGTACATTGTAAAAGGCAAAATATAACAAAAATGTTTTTTCCCTACAACCATTTTGTCCTCTATTATATGCTTTTTCTTCCACTGTCTTCAAAGGATAAATTAATTATTGACACATGATGCTGAATTAGTACCAACAAATGTCGAACTCCTTTCTAAAGTCCATTATGGTGTAGAATTTTTTATTTAAAAGGAGCCATCTTTTCTTATCTTTTGGGTGGGTAAAGGAATCCACATATGTCTTTTCCAAATATCTAATTAAAATGTTGTTAATCTGAAAATCCTAACCTACTCAGCACCTTATAGAAGTGAGTATACTCTATATTAAAATAGCAAACATATGTCAAAGTTGCATTTTTAACAGTCAATTAGTACCCACATACAAATCTGAGAATATCCACTGAAAACAAAATTGACGCTAAACAAAATTGAACAGTAAGGATGTTATCACTTTAGTGAGGTACTGTATTTGCTGTTATTTTCGCGCGATTAATTTTTCGCTCTTAGAGGCCTCAACACATATTTGCGGGTTCTTAAATTCGCGCTGCATTTACGTACAAACGCAATTGAACCCATTCAAAGCATGTATAAGAAAGCACGCTCATTTATTCGCTTGTTTTTAAATTCGCTCCTTATGATCTTTGCGCGAAATCCGCAAAAATTAATGTACCGCGAATATTTCCATGATTATCTGATATTTTTAGGAGATTATTTACCATCGGTGGTATCCTGCCTTTATGGTTCCTTTTATAATTGGCCCAAACTGGCTTATCCCCATATCGCTCTATGTAATCTGAAAAGAGATAGAAACATTAAAATTATTAAAAATATAAAATTACACCTTTAAACCAATATTTTCATACAGTACCTTTAAATACACACATTGAAAAAATAGATAGATGGCAACATTAAAATGTTTTAAAATAATACACACATTTTTTAATGGTTGTACTTAAATCCCTATAGCATGGGTTGCGGAGGATTTTGAAAGTGGAGGGGCTGATCCGAAAGTGGAGGGGCTGAACAGGCTGAAAATCACAAAGCTATGGTCATTTTTTCGCGTTTTTGTACATGTTTGCTGAAAAAAGTGGAGGGGCTGCAGCCCCCCTAGCCTTTGTATCACAATTTGGGAGCCTATGGCATTCCCAATTTTCTGTGTAGAAATACTACAGGAGCTTATCTTATAGATTCAAGCAAAAGCTTTCATGTATTTCATTCAGGAATGTTTAAAAATATTCAGGAACAGATGATCCTTATATGAAACTACGAAAAATCCAACTTGTGCCAGATTAAAGGAAAGTTTTGCAAAATGACCTCAAGTGAAAGATATTTACTACTTTTATAAGCTTTAATTCATGACAAGGGCATCAAGACAAACAAAATGATTGTGTTTCTTTAGAAAAACTTAGTATTTTCTTAAATTACAATTATCAAGAACTTCAGTAGAATACACATCAAGCAATTATGTTCACACGAATGAGTATTGCCTCATACCTTCACTATTCAAGTATTCAATTGCTTGAAGAAGTTCCTCTTCTGTGGGTTCCTGCTGCTTTGGTTTGTTCGATTCTGATTCTTCATTCATCTCATCCCATCTTATGACGGAGGATGCTATCATCCGTCTGCTCATATGATTTAGGGCCTGTAAAAAGAGATGAATAAAAATTTTTTTTGAAGAAACATCTTGACATCTGCAAACTGTTGTTCTTTAGACAAATGTTAAAAATCAAATGGACAGATAGAGTTAGCAATGAAAACCTACTCAGAAGAGCAAATATTAACCCCAAACTACTTAGCAGTATAAGAATTAGACAGTTGAAATTTCTAGGACATTTATTACGTAAAGAAGGTCTGGAGAATATGTCATTGACAGGAAAGATGGAGGCAAAGAGGAGAGAGGAAGAAAAAGAATACTGTGGATGGATACCGGCAGCTTTAAAAATGGCAGGAAGAGAGAGGAGCAAAAGATAGAGGATTGCAAGTTGTAATGCATAAGACTAGAAACAGAGAGTTGTGGAACACCATGATCGCCAAAGTCAATTGATACAGCACTACAATAGAATAGAAAAAGAGACAGAAAGATAAAGAGCAAAGGGAGATAAAGACATTACGAATTTGAATTATAATGGTCATGTTTATTGGACTAGATAACGCGCTGGTCTGAGTTCATTAGTCAAAATAACATGCGTATGAGATAACTTTAGTAATTGTTTGAAGCCACGACCATGCAGCGGAGTGGCATTGGACAATTCTGAAGTTATCAAATGCGCTTGTTATTTTGACTAATGAACAAACAAAAGCCGCACGTTATTTGTTTTATAAAATGAGATATATGGATCCTTGTCATTTGATAAATAAATGAATGTCCGAATAAGATTGAAAGTCACCCGTAAAACAACTTGAAGTTGTTTTTGTTTTTGATTTTTGATTTTTTTTTTCTATCCTCATTTTTTATGATGATCATGAAGCAAAAAAATGGCATCAGAATTGCTGTTTCAGTGTAGTTAAATGAGCCACATTCGCGGTGATTAGTTTGCAACACGCATGCGCAACATCGGCAGCAGCTATATACTCTACACGCTAGTATTTTGACAGAGATCGGAGGAGACTCTGAATTGGACTGGAAAATACAAGATTTCTTCAAGTGCACACAATTTTTTAGGAATATCTGATTTGCATCTAGTCTGTTTAGGTAAGTGACATTATATGAATTATATTTTTGCTATATTTTACTAATTCTTAGTGGTATTTTTAACCATTCCAAATCGCACTTTAAAAATTGTGTAGGGTTTCTTTCAGGACGCTGCCACAAAGTGGCAGCGTCCCGGGGCTATCTTCAGTGATGATATGTGCGTATGAGAGTTCCTTTTGCGACAGCCACCCAAATTGAAAAATAAATATGTGGAAATGGTTTAGGCCAATTAAAAATGATTCCTAGTTTCTCGTCCGGATTTTTCGAAAATGAGGAGGGGGTGGTTTATTATTTGATATTTGATATTTTTTTCCAAGATGGCCGCCGCGCGTACAAATCTATATAGCAACTTCTTGATTCATGAAATTTGATTCGTTGTCCCAAATGGGTACATTTCACAATATTCAATTTCAATTATGCTCTACAGATTTCTACATTGTTATTGATTAATGAGAAACTTGTAATTTTTTTTATTATTATTAAATAAATGAATACAGCCTACATATTTTATAAAAAAAAAAATAATAAAAATACTAGTCTATTTGAATTAAGTTTACTCAGAGTTACTTG
Source organism: Paracentrotus lividus (assembly GCA_940671915.1). NCBI lineage: Eukaryota > Metazoa > Echinodermata > Echinoidea > Camarodonta > Echinidae > Paracentrotus > Paracentrotus lividus. The sequence goes on along the minus strand of CALNVZ010000649.1, from coordinate 14,602,528 downwards.
TGTTTCATTTATTGCGTGTGAATATATTGTCAGTACAAAAGCCAAACTACCCAGTAATTCACGGTGTATAAGCTGCACCCTTGTATAAACCGCACCCAAAAATATGGACCCTTGCCAAAAAAAAATAATAATAAAAAAAAAATTTTTTTTTAATAAAAAAAATTATTAATTAAAAAAATAATTAAGAAATTAATCGACAAATTAATAAAGTATTTCAATTCTAAGTAGAGTCTAATCTTGTTTTTAAATGAGAAGCAACAAGGGCAGGCGAAGTGAAGACAGATCTAACGTTAGGCCTAAACAAAAGATTTTTACGCGACGGACTCCGTGTATGGAGGCTGCCATATTGAATGAAAACGTAAACAAGTAGCGCTTTTTCGCTGATAGATGGCGCTAGATTGCTGCAAAATTAAAATCCATCAGAGATCGCTGCATGAATGTACTCTGCATGCACAATACGACTGACTGTACTGTGATCCGAGGGGTGCTTGCTTGCTACGCACCGTGAATGCGCGCGCACCGTCTCGTGTGTGTACTTCCCTGGGGTGTACTTATTCATTCAATATGGCTGCCTCCATAAACGGAGTCCGTCTAAAAATCTACCTCAGTTTAGTTGATTAACTGAACAAGAAATCATGGTAATGTTTGTGTTTTTCCCCCGATTTGTGATTATTCCAAATCCTGTGATTTGTCCAACTTATTGTCCTCTTTTTTAATATTTAGACTCTAGGCCTATTTATTTTTTTGACAAAATTAGTTAGAACTAAGCCTCGCCAATCCTATCTCCTATAACCCGCACCCCCAACTTTTGACTTTTTGCCGACGGCAAAAAGGCCAGGTGGGTGCGGCTTATACACCGTTAATTACGGTATTTTGTAGCAAAAAGGCTTCAAGGAAATACAAAAACATGAAATGCATTTTTTACCCTTTTTTAATTGCATCTTTTCTTCTTTTTTTTTAAAATATCAAATATAAAAAAAAAGGAGGCGGCCGTAAAAAAGGAAGCGGGCGGGGACGAGAAACTAGGAATCATTTTTAATTGGCCTTATAATAATATTTTAAACATAGACTAGGGTTAGGGTTATATTAACTATAGACAGCGCTGGCGCCGAAGGCGACAGCGCTGTAGAAGGGATTTGTTCATTTACGTTGAATATTGATGGGTGACCTTTTTGGAAGGGTCGACCCGGAAGTAGAAAAAATCGCTGTGCTTTTGAACAGCACGCATTCGGCCCGCTAGAGCCGCCTGCTCTAGCCGCCTAGCTAGCTTGCTAGCAGACGGGCGCTCGCGACCGGGGGTCTATATCGCCATGTACCGTACCTGCGATATGAACACAAGTTACGTGTTTGGAACTGATTTTTGCCTTCAAATATCAATCACTCATTGTTATGACAAACACAAATATGTGGAAGAACCTATCTGCTCTTGTATCTTGGAAGTTACATAAATCTCAATGTGAGTATCAATTTTAAAAAAAAATATTACTTGTGAGAGATTTGGGGTATACCAGCCCCACAACTAATCATCCGTCAGTTCCCGTCGCTTCGCGACGGGGACTGGTCAGTTTAGGGTTATATCAAAAATAAATTTTTTAATAATTACGGTAAAAAAAAAAATACAACTTGCAATTTATTTAGTAAAAAAAATTAGAGGAATAGTGGGAATTGAACCTGAATCACCAGCGTCACTGTCTCACCACTACACCAGAGAGATGACTTGCAAACTGCCGAGGATTATTTATTCTTGAATCAATCTTTGAATAGAAAAAAGCTGGACGTCCGATATATTATAGACGCACATGCGCACAGCCACAGGTGTGTTGTTATCAATTTATTTGGAGTGGCTGTCGCAAGAGGAACTCTTTCCGTGTGTTTGAGTGTATTTTCGAGTCTTTTTTTTAAGTATTTGAGTCAAACCTGTCCACGCTAGCAGCACCACTACGTGGGACTACTATCGATTTTTTCCTACAGTGTTAGGTGCATAACAACACTTCTAGATTAATATTGTTAAGAACAACTGTATATTTTTACGTACCAATTATCCTTCTTGTTGCCTATAACTTTTTTTGGGGGTCTGTCTCCACTCGATGTCATCAGAAAGGTTTGAAGTTGGATAGAAGTCAAATAAATCGCTGGTTCTGCAGATAGGAACTGAAGGTTTAGCATTTCTCCAACTTGTAGAACTCACGTCGTATGAGGGCGCTACGCGATATTAATTCGTGGAGTAGTCGAGTAAGTTACTTCCGACCAGCTCACTACCTATCTCTCCTATGAATCGGGCGTGACTTAGCTTTTCTCCAAATCTGAGGATTTATAGCTATAGGCCATCGAACTCACATGTAAATAGGCCTAGTCAGTAAATGTTCATGATGTTGAGCATGCACTTTTTATTAGTTAATAGCCCCCTAAACCGACCAGCCCCGTCGCGAACGACGGGAACTGACGAACCAGTAGACATATTTGGCAAGTTTTGAAATATCTATACATGACCCAAATTTCGTGGTCAAAAATACCTTATTTTGATTCATACTACATGAATCAAATCTTTTGAAGTTTTTCCTTGAATTGTGACATCTGCGAATGTTTCACATGAAGTATCAACTATAATGTAGAAAAATACAGGAAAATTGAGTCCATCAACGTATATTTCTCCGTGCGTGCCATTGTCTTCGCACACAGAGTTTAAATACGTCTTCGCACAGTAAAATGACGTCATAGAAAATGGCAGATGGCACCAACATATGAGAAGAGACAAGGCAACGGAAAATTCAATTTGGTAAGTCAAGAAGCTCTTATATACTTTTATTTTTAGTCGTTGTTACGCGTGAAACATTATAGAAACTTACAACAACATTTTTAACATTAGATTGATTAAATTGACCAGTATAATCACCTGATCGCACATCACTGCTGAAAATTTCGCTGTAAATGGGGGTGGTGGAAGTACAGCCCCGTCGCCTTCGGCAACGGGGCTGTGTATAGTTAATAGCCCCCTAAAAAAAAGGGGTCACATTATTTTCTTCCAAATTTGAAATGATTAACTTAAAGGTAGTGTCAGCCTTTTGCAGGCAAAAATATTAAATTTCTAGTTTTTAGAGGATATAGTAGTATACCAATGATTATATCATCCCACGGTGCGAACCGCTGACCGTTAGCGCAGAGAATAATGCACGCTGATGCGCCGTGTGTATATTGCTGTGTGCGATCCGTGCCGCCGCGCTTAATATCAACGATGTTGATGGAAGAGCTGGTCAAATTGGTAGTCAGATTTGTGTTTCGTATTACTGATTCTAGGCAACCTTTGGCAGTAACGATTGAATAGACAGTTATAGGTTCGATCTATTCTAAGTTATGCAAGTTGATTGTTTCGCAATTTGTGAAAGGCTGAATCTACCTTTAAAACAATAGAAACATTATATCCGCCTTCCCCCCCCCCAAAAAAAAATGGGGCAATATGAAAAAAATATCGGCCCCAAAATTATATTTTGGCCCCCTATTCCTTTTTTTTTTTTTTTTGTTAACTTCAGACCCCTCCCACTCCTCCCCCCCCCACCCACCCCCCCCCAAAAAAAATTTGTGGGCCAATTTTTTTTTCATTATTAGAAATAAAAAAAACAAAAACAAAACAGAAAAAGGCGCCAAAATCTGGGACTTTTTTATTCAGAAATTTCATATTTAAAGAAAAAAAAAGTGGGGAGAGGCAAACAATTTTTGGCCACTTTAAGAAAATTAATGGCCCAAAAACTGTTGCCTCTCCCATTTTTAGTTTTTTTTTATTCGAACAAAAAAAAAAAAAAAAAAAAAAAAAAAGCCCCTAAATTTTGGCGCCCCATATTGTTTTTGTTTTGTTTTTGTTAATTTCTAATAATGAAACAAATCGACCCTCATTTCTTTTTTTTAGGGGGGGGGGGGTTTGAAAGAGTAAAAAAAAAATGTCAGTTCCCCGCCTCCCCCCAAAAAAAAATCAAAAATAAATTGGCCGTCCCAAAAAGGCCCAACTGAAGAAAAAAATAGCTCCACTAAAAAAAAGGAACCCCAGACATGATCCCATCCGTGGGAAATAAAGCCCACTGTAATACATCTATAATGTAACGGTTTGCACAAAAGACTGACAGTCCAAACCAGATGTCATCAATCAATCATGTTTAACCAAAAGATTCTCTCATTGATCTGCCTCAACTAAATACGATGTAACAGTACTAGTTTTCAGTTTCTACCCATTGTCGATTCAGTAAAGAACGATGATATGGATGTTGGAGTCAACTCACACGATTACAACGTAAGTATGATGTGGTACAGATTTGTCTTTGAAACGATGCCGAATTTTCAGTATGGTGAAGCTGATTTGCGACTCTTAACAATAGCGCCATAGCTACACGATGGTAAGCATTGGAGGCGATTCGGACGTACTCAGCACTCTGTGTCAAGACCAGCGGTGAGTTTCTCTTTATTTTTCTATCTTTATAACTTAGAATTGCAAGAATAATATTATTCATACAATTATATATTATGGTTAATCAAATTATTGCATTTCTTTCCTAGTTTTCTTAGCATAACCTATATTGGGTCTACATTTTTTCCTACAACGAAAAGTACCTTATTCAATACGAGGTCAATATACTACTGTATATTGATCTCGTACATATATGAGTGAACCTGTCCAATCTCGGCATTTCAAAATTAAATTCAGGAACTTTAGTAAACTATTCTAAAAATAAAATCTCAAAACCATCATAAAATAAATTCATGAATCTAAGTTCGTGGACATCCCATTGTCATTGACACGCGTGTCAATTATACAACACATGTCCCTATCAGTTGTCCAAGAACTTAGACTTACGTACGACGGTTTCGAGAAACGAGCCCCTGGACTGGTACCAATTTTATCTTGTCCACGTAGAGTCGAACGTATTTACTACTAGTCTAATTTACATCACATGAATTTGAACACGTGGGCCTACAATTTATTTTTAATATATTAATGTTCACAAAATTAGACAATCTAATTAAAGTTATGCATCGTTACTTACATCGTTCCGTGTTGTCTCTTTCCTTCTGTATAAACATGCACTGATACTAGAAAAGAACAGCGGTTTAGTGCGTAGAATAGCATTTCCAACTACTATACGAAAAAAATTATTTGCTCGTATGGAAGCTGCCATTTTGTTTGATGGTCGGCATGGTCGGTGATAGTAGATAATTATACAGTATATTAGAATGTGTATTTATTATGCATGTTAATTTAATTATTCAAAATATTTATATTCGATATTTTATATATTTATTAGGCTTTCGATGATAAAAATTGAGAATTACAGCAAAATGTTATAGAAATAAAATAACTATTCCAAAATGTTTCGTCATTAACACGTGACTTTGCGCATGCGCATAATATTTGGGCGTCATTTTGTCAGATCCAGAAATAAGCTGCAAGCCAGAGGCACGCCGATTACAGTTTTAGTTAGAATTCTACTAATATTCTCCCATTTTGGTCTTGGGAATTAAGCAATGAATTAGCTTTCTTTTTAGAACCATAATGAAGTAAAATTTTCAGTACTTTTCTGGTTTGTTTTGGAATAATAGGATAAACATTGGCCAAGATTAGGAGGCAATCTCTGCCAAATCGGGAAAACACGCACATGAAACGAGGGGAACGGGGATTTTGATAGAAAATGTTTGGTAATATGGGGTAAATGTGGCTTTTTTAGAGATAATGCCATGAAAGAAAACCCTGGAGCTGTACCCAGAAATATAAGCCAAGTATATGAACACGGAGAGATGACTCGAGATTATCTGAAAGAGGGTGAATTTAAAGTGTAAGTTGTTCAAACGAGCTTGAGCATATTTTGTTTGATCATGCCAAGTGCCATGTTTTTCTTCACAGAAATGATCGTCGTGCTGTTTCACAGCATTGATTTTCACTTAATTTTACTCATAAGTGGATGGAGTTCATGTTATTTTGGCCCTGTCATTGTGTTAGCGCATTATTCCTGACCAAGATGATGTGGATCATGGAAACTTTACAAGACTTCGTCGGTGAAATTGTTCGAGGAAAGAGGGACGGTTCTGTCTTCATTCGACGAAGTTCCACACGCCATATTGGTTCCGTCGTCGGCCAGCGCCACCGGAATTGTGTATGCAAATTAGCTGCCTGGATATGTTAATGAGTTGGCACGCTGCCAGGCCGCGGGTTTAGCTCGGCTAGCTAGCTCAGCTCTGAACGTGCTGCATGCCTGCTTGAGTTTAGCTCGCTGGCCTGGACGCGCGGCCTGGATGAATATGCCTTCATGGGCATGATGGGGGATTACCCCGAGCTCGATTTTGTTTGTTATCTTTGTAATTTTCATCTGCTCAATGCCTAATCGATTAACTGTTATAAATGTATTTCCGTTAATTAATTATTGTTTCTAAATCCTGTAGATTAACAACTGTGAGCGAGTCTGAGATTGTGAGAAAGTTTTTTTTTTAAATTGGGTTTGCACATTTTGTAATTTGTGTGTGTGTGTGTGTGTGAGTGAGTGATAAGATTGTGAATGTGATGTAATAAAAATGATCTAATTTTTTGTTGTGCAAGTTTAAAAAATAATCTCAACTTTATAATTATAAAGAAAAAATAATAATTTTGTTAATTTATTACAGTCCGAGTCGTACGTGTAGACGGGTCCGCTCAATGTGTACCCTAGTATTTTCTTCAACCTTAATTTACAAAAAAAAAATAATGTTTTGCTCAGCACAGAGACACAAGGATATTGAATTAAGCGTACTAACTTAAGGGGGACCCAGTTCTAGCTCTTGGTAAAGCAGCAATAAAAACTAAAAAGGGGAGTAGAGTCTAAGTCTACTCAAGAAATTTTCACCATGGATAGAATAGGCTCTATCATTACTGGCACCATTTAATTTGGGGCAGGGGGGGGGGAGGGGAGATCAACAAGTGGAAAGACCAAATTACTATGGCATTTTCAATTTTAAAACATACATTGCATATCGAAAAAAGGGTAATCCATTTTTGGAGGGACCGTATTCCCAACTCGTCCATTTTGGATAGGCCCCCTTTTCATTTCTATAATATATTTGAGACGAACTCCTCACCTTTACAATGATACATGTACGAACCCACATGTACCTTTCTTGAATCCTAAATGTAAAGTATAAGTTAACCAAATAAATTGCAAATGAAGTCGATAAGTACAAAATCCATATTTCCAAGTTTTTATCAGAAGATGAAAGCCTGGGTCAGTGAGTGGATGCTTTCAGTGGAGTAGCATGTCATCGCACACGATCCTATTCAATGCTGTGGACAACGGACAGCATTCACTCGGTCTTCTTTCATTTTCTTAAAACTAGGAAAAAATTGTTTCTGTACTTGCATCTTTGCAATTTACTCAGTTATGCTTTACATTTATGATTTTAAAAAAGTATTGGAAAGGTGAAGAGTTACTCTTTAAATATGATGCAACACATCAAAATGAGAGACAAGTCGACAGAAAATAGTTGAAGATATTGGCAAACTAATCCCTTTTTTATAACTTTCACTTTATCTTTTTTCTTTAATTTTTTTATAGAACACACATGAAACATTAAAAAATCAAAAGATTTCTTTCCCAAAATTAGACATCATTATTTTTCCCATTTCATTTGCTCTTTGCTGAAAGGCGACTTGTCTCTCATTTTGATGTGATGCATCACATATGTTAGATATGAATAGCAAAAACAGATTAGCTTGGAATATGGGCCCTTTAAAAATGAACCTTTTTTTTTAATGAGCACTGAATATAGTCAACCATGCCCAAGTGGTGCATGCTGGTGGCATGTTTTCAGGTTGTTTTCCATTAGGTCTTTATAGTATTATCTCAAGATCCACTAATCTGATAAGATTTTGGAGCATGTAGGTCAAAGGTCACAGAGATCAAATTGTGAAATTCCATGTATTGAGTTTGGTATCACGAAAACTTGAGAACCAGTTGAGATACGAGCTTCAAACTTATTTTTGGTATGCATCACCATACGAAGATGGTCTAATTACATGTATGATGTATGTTGTTCAACGCTTTCATCTTGTTTTACAATGCGCCTCGGAATAGTTTAACTAGACAGATGGCGCTATACAAATGCGTTATTATTATTATTATTATTATTATTAATTAGATTTTGGAGTATGTAGGTCAAGGGTCACAGGTATAATTATGAAAATCCATGTATTGATTTTGGTATCGTGATATCTTGTGAACCATGTGAGATATGAGCTTCAAACATAGGGGTAGTATGTATCACCATAGGAAGACGATCTGATTAGTTTTTTGAGTATGTAGGTTACAGGTCAAATTGTGATATATGTATTGAGTATGTTATCGCGATATCTCAAGAACCAACTGAGATATAAACTTCAGTCTGTTAACCCTAAAAAGACCGGGGGGTTTGAATCGACTCCCCACCCCTTGAAATTTTCTGCGACCATACCTTTGGGTGAAATTTTTTGACGCTAAATGACTCTTTACTTTCAAGTCTTGGGCATCTTTTGAAACCATTTTTGTGAAAATATGGCATACAGTTTGGACGCTGCACGATTTTCAAAAATATCTGTCGACCAAGGCCAAAAACGTGATTTTGTGTACAAAGTCGATGCAAATAGAGTTTTCTCACCTAATTCATAAAGATACGATTATTTTCACTTTCATTGGCTAAAATCAACTTGTTTTAGCATAATTATGCTTTAAAAAGATTCTGCAATCAATTTTGCTCAAAAAACAAAAGGTCAAAAACAAAGAAATACATAAGAAATTCGTAAAACAAGAAAATACATAAGAAAATGCTTTTGATACCGATTTTTTTTTTTTTTTCAAGTGTAATTGTTAGGAATGCTACAAAGAATATTAAGACCAAAATTTAGCGTTCTAGGAGCTTTATTCACCGGTAGTGAATTAGAGCAAAAAGTACGAGTTATGCATAAACTAGCATAATTAATTAAAAATAAATCTCATTTCAGAAGAATTAACTATACTAACTTGAAGATTACATTGCACGATCGGCGACCGAGATCCTCGGGGGGGGGGGGGGGGGTGGATTGTCCAGATACATGTACCGTATTCTACATGGACAACTGAAGAATAGCTATTATTATTATTATCGAGTAATTTTAGATCCATGGTCGGTCCTGAGTCGTAAGGTGTGCTCAGGCCTTTAGGTTGTGCAGGAATTGGCTATAAAGTTATCCGGTTTAGAATTGTTGATTTTATGATTTAAATAGTGATCCGGATTTATAAAGTAAAACTTTGTCATTTAATCACAATTTGATAGCCAGCCTTTAGAATGTTTAGACAGTAACGAACCATCTGGTGTTTAGCCACTCTCCTAGGATTGAATTTCATATTGGATCATCAATTTTCATATCCTTTATACAAAAGTGAGTGTTGCTCGCTCAAGCATTAAACATTTTTAGTATGATAAAGATCTTGTTAGCTTATCAATCATTTATAGATTTTGTCTCGCCTGAACGAAGTTCGGCAGGGACCTAGTAATCACTTTTCCTGTTGGTCTGTTAATCTGTTATGAAATTGTTTATAGTTTTGTTTTTTGTACTTGCTCTCATTTCTTTATTTCTTCATCATTTGTGTTCACACTTTAATAGTATGTTATATTTTCAGGTTGTCCGTACGTCCGTCCCGCTTTTATTCTGACGATAACTTAAGAACCGTTTGACAGATCATCGTCATTCTTGGTACATGTGTGCGTACTGGGGTGAAAATGATCTGATTAGATTTTGAGGTCAGAGGTCAATAAATAGGAAAAAATAGCTTGTTCTCACAATAGCTCAAGAACCATTTTACTGATCATCTCCATACTAGGTACAGGTGTGCACACTAGGGTAAAAATGATCTAATTAGATTTTGGGTTCATGAGGTCAAAGGTCACAGAGGTCAATAATAGGCGAAAATGGCTTTTTCTCGCTATAACTCAAGAATTGTTTCACTAATCATCTTCATACTTGGTGTATAGTGAGGTGACAATGATTTGATTAGATTTTGGGGTCACGAGGTCAGAGTCCAATAGGTGAATATAGCTTGTTTTCATGATAACTCAAGAACCGTTTAATGAATCATCTTCATACTTAGTACATGTGTGCATACTGGGGTGGCGATGATCCAAGAAGGTCTTAGAGGTCAATTTGTTATAAAAAAGCTTGTTCGCATGATAACTCAATAACCGTTTGACAGATCATCTTCATACTTGGTACATGTGTGTATACTGGGGTGACAATGATCTGATTAGATTTTGGGGTTATAAAGTCATGAATAGATGAATGTGCCATATATTTCTGATCTTGCAATGGCGGAGGCATAAATTTTGACCGTGCGCGGTTGAGGATTCATCTAGTTAAAAGTGTATTCATTTGTTTCTGAGGAACTTGGTTCATTATTATAATGCAAACAAAATCATCTCTCCATTATCAAGTATGTATGTTTTGCAAATTTCATTTTGTTGCTCTTCATGTACATTATAAACAAGTAGCCAAACATCACACATTCATGAATGGTCATTTTTGTATTCAAATGTTTTGAAATGCCCTGTCCAGAGATGCCACTATTCAGGAATTTTTATACTCTGAATTTCCTTGTTTTTTATTTAGTTTCAGCTCTTGTTTTTTAGCTATTTTGCCCAGATTTTCACGTTTTATTTTTCAGGATTTTTTAACATGGTTCTGAGTGACATCTGTGCCTGTCTGTTATAATTTGTTTCATCGAACTTTTATGGTACAACTCTGTTTTTAAAGAATGCACTAAAATATTGGGAATCCAGTGTGCATTTCTTAGTTGTTGTAATGTCAGACAAGATTTCGGGTTGTTAAGAACAACCATTTTTTATTTGTAAAGCATGCATAACCTAAATATAAAAACTTGTATTGGAAAGCTCAAATGCAAAGTACATTTGTTTGTCTGACCTACATACATGTATAGAATTAACTTATATGTTTAGGTGAAATTGGTATTCTGACCTTTGAATTAAAACTGTTGGTAATGGAATCATTTTTATCTAGGCGCAGCCCTGCATGAGGCCACTCAATAATGCTAAATTGTTATTAATATTAAACCTGGTGTTTAGTCTTGGTAACAAAAAGGAATCGGCATAAAACCGATTAAATATAGTCTCATGTTGTTCACATTGCACTAAAAGATATGTGTGAGAGATTTTGTGATATTCCTTTCACAATTTCCGGTGAATTTCAGTGAAATGTTTGAATCCAAACACAATTTGTAACGGTTTTTGAGACCTTTGCTGGGGTGTCCAGTCCCCCGAACTTCCCGCATGAATGGAGCGTAGCGATTTGTGTGTATCACCCACACAAGAGAATCCCTATTGGTTTTCCATGTGAACGCCTAGTGCACAATGGGATGAGTCGGATCCCCGACTTATCTTTTTTGATACTTATATTGTGAAATAAAGACACTAAAACGAGATTTCATTATAATATAACTTTCTTTGTTACAGTTATAGGATTCAGTCTTTCATATTATCTAACTGTGAATCCAAATTAAATTTTTCCTTCTCCCAACACTATACACCAGCTTTAACCGCACTCTTTCATCCAGAACTACATGTACTATAAAACTGTATAATGTGTGTGCTCAAAATTATATCAACTTTGTCTCTTTCATTCTTGGCCGATGTCGATTACGATTGCTCTGACTGATAAAAGATGGATTATTCTAAACATAATTTACTCTTTAAATTTTTGTAGTGGATGTAAAGGTTTTTGTTCTAATTTAAAACAAATTTTCTATGAAATGGTATAATTTATGCTACTGTATACATGTACATTGTAATCTTTTCTTCAATAACAATTTAATTTTAAAAAATTATTCGCAATCCCTGTATGAATACATGATGGCCCTTATAAACTGTTAAGTTTGCATGGGAAGTCTAGAATTGGTTTGTATTTGTGGGATCCTTTTGTTTGATATTCTCCACAGGAAAGCTTTTCCTCTGTACAAACTTTATCTTCGTTTCAGAATACGGGCCGATGTATTTTGCCATCAGAATTTAATAGAAGTACATTGCAGTCCATTCCCGTTACATGGTGCTTGGTACCAATACTATTGCCTCGTAACAAATTCTTGTTTTTACTAAACATATACATGTAGACACATGAGCAAATGTTTTGAATTAGTTGAATAATTCCCCTGTGAAAATCATGAACTAGCATCCATGCTTATTGTAACGAGAGTGGACTTACAAGTTGTAACTTCTGTGTAATTACCCCCTGAATTGTCAATAAGGCATGTGTGTGCCAGATATATTCTAATTTGTTTTTATTCTTTTTCTCCCCCATTCTTTTCTTCCCTATGCAGGTAGCAAAAAACATTCAAAGCTACAACCAATCCCTAGAACCAACACAGCTCAAGCTACAAATATATTCTAAATTAGAATATATACTATTCAATAGCAATGGTAAATTGATACAGCGGAATTTTTGTTTAAATACCCAGTAATGCAATGCTACATTTACATGCTAGAATCATTATGATTACTGTGCAAGTTAATAAATTAAAAAATATAATAAAATAGTAAGAACATGAGTAAGTGTTTCATTTCTATTGTCTCTTATTTCTTCCATAAATGAGAGTCGATAAGGAATGATTCTTTACTATGATGTTGATGAGTAGATAAGAGAATATTCAGACATATTTATTTTAACAACTGTTGATAAAGGTAAGAGTTATTGGCTAATACCAAGTAAGATTTTGCTTTAAATGTTTTGCTTTCTATACAAGATACTATTTATGAACAAAACCTACAAATACATATATAATTGATAATACCCATGAAATATTAAAACTAAATTTTTAGAATTGTTTACCTAATGAGGATGTAAATTTACACGTAAACTGAACACATTTCCAATTCCTGTTTTTGGAGAACTTACAGAATGAAAATTCTTCTCAGTATTTTACCATCTAAGCATAATATGAAAGATGGTATTCTTACATGTCATGGTATTTTTGCGGTGACTTTATTTTTGCGAATTTACTGAGTCATCACGAAAATTTTCACTTCAATACAAGGCTATTTATAGTATTAATGAAATCATCACCAAAATTGTGAAATTTTGCTCTCGCGAATTTCCCCAACTAGTCCAAAATCTTGAAAATATTGGCTTATACAGTACGTGTATATGATGGGATTATTCTGTTATGTTCTCCCAAATCTGGAAATGGGCTTGAAGGTCAAAACTGTAGAAAGAAAATTTTGGTCTCTGATTTCATAACCTACCCCACATTCAAATCATATAAGGAAACTATATGCTAGGTGTTGAAAATATGGGCTAAATAAAAACTTTTTTTGAAAGTCCTTGATATTTCCACTACATTTCCTCAGAAATCCTGAACAAAACATATACATTTGGCAGTTTTTACTTTTCATTACCAAAACTAGGTAATACTCTAGAGTTTAAGGACGAAAGGAAAGCTTTTCATGAATCAGTGTTGTCAAAATATTTGAAAATAAAGGTTGTTAGCACTCTAATGAATCCTTGGTTTTGCTTAGAGGGTCATGCACCACTGAACAACTCTGTCCTAAAGTATTTTGGCAAAATTGTAGGTAGTTCATATCTCTTTCCCCTTGGGATTCCTCATCTTGGAAAAGTTGAAGATTCTCCTTCTTTTTCACCGACAGGTCTGTTTGGCCAGTAGTGTTCTCTGGGTACTTAATTACTTGATACAGTCTTCTGCCTTTATAATGAGCACAGATACAACAAGATCTAGTTTAATAAGGCAGATATACAGCTTCCGATTTCAAAAATTGTGTGTATATGTGTCTCTTGGTATTCAGTGTGAGGTTTTGTGTAACAAGGTAATACCATAGTCAAAGTGGCGAGCCAGACTCCAAATCAACAGTAGGTTGCCTTTCATGGTAATGTAATATTTTGGTCGATCATGTGTCGGTTTGGAGTCTGTTTCACCGGTGTGATTACAGTATTGTACGCTTGACCCCTAGTACCTCATTATAATGGGAGAGAACTGTACAAGGTAAAATTAACCTAGATTAGTATTTTATCTTTCAAATTGTCAAATGGTTTGAACAAAGGGCACACTCATACAATTTGCCAAATTAAGAACTCTAACATTAGTTGAGCAGCTGCACTTTTGCATATCATTTTCAATACAATGTTGTTTATTCGTGCGTGACCACATAAAAATAACCAACGTACCTTTGAAAAGCTAAAAATCATACTAGTCAACATAAAGGAAACAAGTATTTTGTCCACATTTCATTAAAAGTTTCCTCATTTCCCTACTTTTTTTTCTCTCTCTTTTTTTTTCTCCATATCAATATTTTGACCTTGGTTTTATGATGAAAGAGTTATTTCATCTTTAGAAAAAGTAAAGGAAAATAAATAAAATATGCATTGTTTAATTTTTTTCAATTTATACCTGTAACTTGGCTTTTTGGCTTTTAAAAAATAGGGTGCCAGTAAATTAGAAGAAAATGATACTGTACAATAACTTGGATAGCCTAATTTGCAAAATGTGAAATCAGCAACTTTGTATTCATATCCTATTCCTGCAACCTGCCACAATGGGGTTTTTCTCTTCCTTTCCATCTTTCTCTTTGTCTCTCCTATATCATTTTCATATAAATAAATATAAATAATATTTATGCAGGTATTGGTTATGTGAATATGGGGCAAAGAATTTTACATAGCTTTACATTTATAAATATTCCCCCCCCCCTTATGGAGGTATTGGTTATGTGAATATGGGGCAAAGAATTTTACATAGCTTTACATTTATAAATACTCCCCCCCCCCCTTATGGAGGTATTGGTTATGTGAATATGGGCAAAGAATTTTACATAGCTTTACATTTAATATATATACCCCCCCCCCAGGATAAAATAACAGAAATACACTGAGGGTGGCACATTAGTCATGCATCATTGTCTTTTTTTGGGGGGGGGGGGTGGCTTAGCCAAATGTTTTCCATGGCAAGTGGTTTTGATCTTAATTCAATTAAAGGAGTATTTAAATGTGATGCAGAGTAAGTTCCTTTTATAATGAAATAATAAATCAACATTTTAAATATATCAATAGCAAGACAGGAACTTTGAGGAAAATATGTTTTATAATTGGAAATGTGGGCACCAACGGAATTGGATGATGGTTAACAAATTAGGCATTAGTGGGGGGGGGGAATACTGAGAGATGCCTACATTTTGTTTCAACGTACACACAAATCCCTTTTACTACAAATTACTGCTTAAAGAGAAAGGGCAATCCCCCATTTCCACAATTGTACAAATATATGAACTGCAAGATCTCATACATTTGTAATGAAGAACTTTGCAGGGTACAATGAATTCATACCGGATAATTAACAGGATTTGTCTGCTTCTAATTAAAGTTCTATATCAGAAGGGTATACCATAACACCCCCACCCCCCCCCCAAAAAAAAATACAATCCCAACCAATATAGTTGGAAGCTGAAGATAATGATATGTAGCATTTTATGCTGCAAATGTCTATTTACCTATTCAGTGGTGCAGCTTATATTATTTTCTGTGTTAAGAGATATCTTTGCTCATTATAACAGGAGTAGATTGTAATAAAAAATATCTGATTTTACCAAAGTAAATAAGTAAATAAATGGCATGTTATAAGATGCATAATAAGCCATTAAGGGTCCAAGATTTCCCAGCCAAGACACTTTGTATTACCAAACTTGCTTTCAACTAAATAGGTAGTATTATTTACATGTACTTCATGAACAGATTTTTAATGAAGAAAAACAAGCTGGGTGTAAATCATTTTCATAACACAAGTGGAAAAAACAAGTTGATTCATACCTCGAACTCAACTCCATAACTTCACTAAATTGTCACACACACTGTACAATGCATACTGAACGACACCTACATACGTAGTGTGGATTAACATGTACCTCTTGTATGCCCAAATATGGACATATGATTAATAGTCTAATGCTCAGACAGCATTATGTAAATGTGTAGATGCACTAGACATGGAAACCAATGTATGTGCTCTTACAAAGCGGAAATGATTGATAGTCTTGTTTTTCAGAGAGCAAAGGATGATAGCATGACACCCACACACACCCACACAAAATGGGCAAGAATAGAAACACAAGTATGATAGTCTGGTTTCTAAAAGAAAACATTGAAATAGGAAATACATATCAAGGGTTCTTGATTGGACTACATGTGCATATATTTTGTGATAGGGACTATATTTCTGCTGAATTTGATTTTTTAAAGATATTTTTTTAGCTATTTATTAAATTTTTTTTTCCAATTCTAATTCAGATTTATTCTATTGATATGTGATTGATCAGACAATATAAGAATACTCACAAAAAATATATTTATTTTGTTCAATTATTTTTGTAGACTTGTTATCCGTCAGAGGAAATGACTCATACACACACAATGCAAAGTCCATAGGGCCTAAACAAGTAGTGTATTACTGTAAGCAGCTGTATGCAGTTGCACAGACAGAGAGCTATTAGAAGCTACACTTTTACGCTCTATGGCTTATTAGATATTGAGACGTCGTCAATAGAGGGATGTTGATGCTCTAATGATTGAGAAAGTTAGGCCTGGCTTTTATGAAGATGATTATGAACTTGTAAGATAAAAATAGATTAACATCATTGTGCTCACAATGCACCCCCCCCCCCCCTTTTTTTGACATTTTATTTTTCTCTTTTTATTTAAGTGTTATGTGATGGCTTGTGTTAAGAATGGTTTAGAGACTCTTTTTTTTTTTCCATTGGTTTTTTTTTTTTCTTCTTTTTTCTTTTTCATTTTTTTTTTTTTTTTTTTTTTTTTTTTTTTTTTTTTTTTTTTTTTTTTTTTTTTTTTTTTTTTTTTTTTGTGTGTGTGGTGGGGGAGGTCTTTCAGTTTGCCTTTAATATTCCTTTTTATATTATCATGATATAGGCTACTGTTTGTTCATTAGTTACTTTCAAATATAAAGGGACTTTGATGAGCCCTGTAGGTAGTGTAAGGTAGGGATAAGTAGGGAATATAATTGTAGCATACAATAACATTATAAGGGGACGTCTTTATGAGCCCCATAGTATAAATGCTACAAGATATGATAAACCATAGATTAATTGCTTCTCTTTGACCCCTTCTATGCTCCCATAATAATTACCAACATGTATTGTTTTTATTATTTTGAAGATTGGAATTATGACCTTTTTCGTTATTTGACCTTTTTTGTTATTTGTTCAAGATTCAAATTGATTGCTAACAGTTCAGATCAGAAAATTTACCCCAATGGCCTTGCGTGCTATATATTGACATGAAATATAGACGAATATGATTTGGATTTATCATAAGGCTATGAAATCATTCATATCTTGACAAATTCCCAACTGAATTATACGTTTTTATTATATTCACCTGATAGGGGTTTCTTTGAAATGAGCTTCAAAGTTATTGCTTTTATCTTGATTCTAAAATTCAGTCTTGGCCTAAAACATCGCTAAGACTTTTGGAGCATAGAAGGGGTTAAATTTAGCATATAATGGGGACAATAATGTTATCTGATCATGAGCCCCAGCATAGGGATTGTAATTATAATATTCTATGCAAACATGTGCATTATAATACTTCTAAAGATCTGTTTTGGTCATTCAATCCACTCTTTTCATGTCAAGGCGCTAGGGACCCATCTCTCATACTAAACCCATGTAGACTCATTTAAAATTGGGATTATAATTTTTTAAATAACAAAATGATGCTTTATGCTCATTGTAATAGGAAAGGACTGTAGGGGTGTATTGCATCTTTAACATAATAATCTAGGGGAAAATAAAATGTGATTTTCCGTAACTTACTTTACATAAAACTTTCCTGCTCCTGAAACCGTGAAATTCCATGAAACAAAGAGTTTTATTTCATTTAATTATTCAATTAGGGAGAATCTACAGTTCACTATGTATTTAATTTCTTAAAGTTCCAAATATAACAAAAAAAGAGGAAAATACTCTTCAAGGTTTTTATACAAAAAATCTTTTAAATGTATGTTTTAATACAGGAAGTACCTTTTTACACTTCAAGTGGGGGAAAAATGGCCATTAAATTTTGTATGTTTTTCAGAATCGGAATCATTGTTGGTCATAGCAATATTAAATAATTTACTGAACTGTAGATACTTGTTAACAATTAAGGTCTGTCAAAATTGTACTTATGTTGGGCATTTTGTTCTACTCATTGTACATACATGATGCGAAAATAAATCATTAGGATATTAAAGAGGAAATACACTTGTAGATCAGATATACAGTCCTTTCCTGTTACCATGAGGTGCTTGGGACAAAGCCAGATAACATCTTTAAAAAAATATTGTTAGACTCCACACATTGCACATAGACACATGGGTGAAATAGAGCCTGGAGACTCGTTATGATGAAATCTCGCATCCTTGCTGTTTATGACAGATTGTATTAGAAAATCTAAGAACAAATTACTGTATAAGCCAATATTTTCGCGTACAGATATTTTCGCGATTTTTGACTAGTTTGGGAAATTCGCGAGAGCCAAATTTCGCGATTTTGGTGATGACTTCATTACTATAAATAGCCTTGTACTGAAGTGGAAATTTTCGCGATGACCAACTCGCGAAATTCGCGAAAATAAAGTCACCGCAAAAATAACCACTTATACAGTACATCTTTTATGAGCTCAATATTCATCATTGATAAAGTGTACAAATATAATAGATTTGAAGAATTTAAGACCCCCCCCCTTCTATCTACACACCCCTTTCCAACTCTGTTCCTGTTTTGCCATATAGTACAGTACCCACATACAAATGAAGGCCAATTGAAAATGACCTAGGTGGCAACCAAAATTGTTTTTTTCTTGTTTCTTTTTTTTTCTTTTTTTTTTTCTCTCTTCTTCTTTCATCTTCTAACACTGTCTGGTATTCTCGAAGGATGACTAAAGTTAGTAGACCTACTAAATACGTCACCATGTTGTTTGAGACAATTGAAAGACCTACTATATATGTATTTAGTAGGCCTCCTTAAGTCACCCTTATAAAATACCTGCCATTCCCTGTACTACTGTACTAGTTTTTAATACATTCAAACCAAGAAAAAAAATTGTTATTGTTTTTCATATTTTTATTTTTTTTTGCATCATTTATCAGATTATCCCAGAATTTGATACAAATGTAATCTCTGGTCATTTTTTTGTATGTATTCATAGTCCTATTTTCCACATTCAGCCTTTTATCCCGGCTTGTTAAACAAAGTGGTAACATTGCCCTCTTTCGTTATTGCCCTATTTCATGGAGAAAAAAAAAGCATACTAATCGACCATATGTCTCCACTCTAATTGATAAATCTGCATAAATGGTGTATGGTATGTGTGCTCAGATCTCCAAATAAAACCTTAGAATGTGTGTTCTTCCCTTGATAGACTGTTGCATTTAGGCAAAAGTTAGGATTTTGATTTTCTTTGACCATCATCATTGCTCCAGTTCTGCATGTTGCTCTAATAATATGAGATTCACATTTCTTCTTTATTTTGACGGATATTTCATTATCTGAGAAGTGTGTTTGCAATAATTATCATCAATAAAATTACATACATATGTAGATCTCACTTTAATTTATGTATTATGCAATCTTCAAATTTATAGTTTCAATATTTATTTACCAAATGCATATTT
Source organism: Paracentrotus lividus (assembly GCA_940671915.1). NCBI lineage: Eukaryota > Metazoa > Echinodermata > Echinoidea > Camarodonta > Echinidae > Paracentrotus > Paracentrotus lividus. Next base: position 14,582,831 of record CALNVZ010000649.1, on the reverse strand, counting down.
ATATTGAATTCTGTTTATGTATATTTTTTGCAATGTTGGTAATAAAAAAATAAATACAATACAATACAATACAATATGCAAGTATAAAGAATCAATGGCTTGTGTTATCGAAGGGCGACCAAAGTTAGTAGGCCTACAAAATATGTCACCCTATGTTCAAGACAGTAGCAAGCCCTACTAAATACAGATTTAGTAGGCCTACTAACTTTAGTCACCCTTCGAGAATACCTACCTTTGTCTTTTAATAGGTTCTAGGAATATCATCATAGTTAAAATACTAAAGAGTCGTCTATTTCTCTCCATCTTTTTAATCTTTTACCCAGGCTCCCAACAATCCAGTGGATCCGAACCAGCTTCTCAAGGCCCTGTCTTCCCTTCTCTCAAAGGATGGTGGTATCAAAGGAGTAACAGAAGTCACAAAGATACTCATGTAAGAATCATTCCTCCTCAAAGGTCTTGTTTCTTTTTATGGGGGGGGGGGGGTCTTAGACACCTTTCTTTCCATGCCTCGGTCAAGTGATATGTAAATCAACAGGTCTGAACAAAATATTACATTCATGGGGTGTACCATAAAGACTTGCAATTGATAAGTTACGATTGGTTTTTGTCGGTAGCCTCATCATGGACAGGATGCTCCAAAGCATGTGGAAATAAATGAACGAAAGTTGATGATCTTTATCCTAACTCTAGCCCTAACCCTACTCTTAATCATATCCAAATCTTAATCTATGACTGTTCCTGGTTTCCAAATGAGGCTATCGAGAAAAAATAAATTGAAGTCTTTGTGTTACAGGGCATCAGTGTGGTAATGCAACTTAGCTATTAACGTTTTCATACCCTAGTCACGTGGCAAGTCTGATACCAGATGATGAGAGACATAGCGATCAATCATGTTACTGCTGCTATTTAAAATCATGTTGATAGGTCGGTTTGATAACTGTGTGACAGTTTGGAATCTTTTATTGATATTATTCTACTCTTCCTAACTAGTAGTTCTTCCTCTTGAAAAAAAAGTAAGAATTGGGGTGGGGTGGAGCCAAAAGGGCCATTCCATGACGCTAAAAAAAAAAACATTCCAGAAGCAAAATGTCTGAATGATGAAATCTTTCATGGTATTTCATTCATAAGGAATTGACTGATCATTACTGCATTAAATCAAGGATGTTTACCCTCACCAGTAGAGTCAATAAGACAGGGGTCCAAAGATCATCAACAATTAAATCGTTTTGATCAGTGTGCTTGAGTGACAATGGCAAGGTGAAAGGTCATCGCACTCGAAAGCACATGCTACAGAGTCAGACTTTGAACGTCCCTAATCTAGATGTTTCATTCATATATTAACAAAAATTACATTCATAAGCTCATGGTTGTCGGTAACGGGGGCAGCTCAAGAACTGAACACTGAAACTGTATTATAAGTTTATGAATTCATGCAAGTACGGTGATATGAGTGTTGTGAAGAGTAGCAGATAGATCATCTACTTGTATTATAAGACTGTGGCATTCTGATTAGGAAATGGTAGATTTTGAGTAGTTCAAAATTTGGGTGATCCTATATTTACATAAAAGTAACTCCCTTTTGGCTTTCAACCGATAGTAGGATTAGCAATTGTGAATAAGTAGTAGTCTGATGTACTTACACAGTCTACATTGTCACCCAAGTCTACAAATATCGGGATTTTTTTTTTTTTCAAAGCGACCATTGTAGTGGGATAGCCTTTTTTTTACGGGTTATGCAATACATTTAGGAGGCAATGTGACCTGTATTGAGAGGTGGCCAATAAGAAAGTTTTGCCAGTATTTTAATAAAATAATTTTATTTTTTGACAGATTAATGAAGAGTGCTAAAAAGATGGTGAGTCGCTGTATCTACATGAACATCCTCATTGCTACAAAGGACAGCGCTGTACAGGAAAAGTAAGTAATCATGCTCTTTCCAAGATTTTTTTTGTTAGTGCAGAGGCCATTTTGAGAAAAATTTCAGTGGTTACCCAACGCTCAACACTAACATTTTTTTTTGGTTGCCCTGCCGGGCAACCAAATATCCAAATTTTCCAAATTTGGGAGCCCGAATCAATAATCTGGTTGCCCGAAAAAAAATATGATAATAAACAAAACAACAAAGTTTCCCCTTCTAATATTAGCGAGGGAGGCGGTTGAGTTGGTGAGGGGAAAAAAAATGGGTCGGGACTGGGAGCTACTTTTCTTTATTTCATCTTTTTTTTCCATTCATAATTCATACACCAATTTTGTATGCCGTTGATGATGCAAGAAATCGATAAATTAAAAGCTTGACAATCATTTTCTTTAGAAATGAAAAATTGCCATTAAGAAAAGACGTCAATGACTGATGTGTAAAAAAAAATAACAAAACAATGACCGGTAAAAACTGAACTTCGCTCTCAAAAAAAATTTCTATCTAACAGTTAGTCTAGGAGATCTGAACAAAAATGTAAATTAGACTTCTGTTACAATGGAATTCAATTTTTCTGTGGTCTAGTTTAATTTAAAAAATTCATCCACCATTTCACCAAAGTATGCTAAGATAATTGATTTCATCAGACAATCACTGCATCACTTTTAAAGATGATAAAAGTAGGCCCCTTCAAAGTTTAGAAGTTCCGAAATGCATTTGCTGTCAGAGGCTCTCACTGACAGATTCTGCCCCAAGACTTCTGGGAGGAATACAGCTCAGTTCATGCTACAAACAGTGCAGACATAGCCACAAAAAAATCGATCTTTTTTTACTAATTGTGAAAACTAAATTTCAGATGTAACTGGGGTAAGAGGTTTCAAGATCATATTTTCTAATGCTCATTTCTTGAAAACTGGACACCCAAGACCAAATTCTAACCTTAAAATCTATGAGCAAAACCTTCAAAAAATGTCAGTCCACACCAATTAGCACACATGGGACTAGACACAAACGATCGGTGTTTTAAGAAATATCAGGGTCATTTCTGCTCTGATATTTGACTTAAAATTAGTTTTAATATCACATTTAGGTGTTTGGAATAGTCCTCAAATGTTTTAATACCTACATACCTAGTGTTATATTCCAAATTTTCCCTGTGCTGGCAAAAAATTTTGAGGGTCAACTCGGGCAACTAGTTTTTTGTAATTCCTCTGATCTGAGGGTCCTGGTAGGTAATCTAGGCGCCCCGGGCGCCCGGGCGCCCCTTAATGTTGAGCCCTGGGTTACCCTCATACATGTACTACTATTCTTTGGTGTAGTCGAGCATATTGTAGACAAATTTCATTGTCAAAGGACATAAGTGATGAAGCGAAATTTGACTCCTTACCTCATTATTGACTGTCTATATCCATCAACTTATTAGTATTACATGCATATTCGATGGTAACCGATCCAAAAATGACAAATGATATCATTATTTGAGGGAACAGGTCGCTCCCATTATAATGAGGTACTAGGGACCAAGCATATTGCCTCTCTATAATAGAATCTTAAGGCCCGGTCCCACTGGCGGGAGGATTAATTGCGTATGAGTTGCGTATACAAATTTCGTTCATCCGCAACAAAAAACAAAAACAAAACAAACAATCCGCAATTCATACGCAAATCATCCTAAAAAGCCAGTGGGACCGCGCCTTTATTCTAGTCTGAACAGTGAACACATAGGTTTACATAATAGAATTGTTTCGTTTTATACATGCTTGATGTAACAAGAGTGGACTGTACTTCTCTGTGTATGGTTAGCAGTACATAATGGGGTGGTAGCAGAGAGGTTTTAAAACATTGTTTCACTCACTATACCCTGCTCAGGTTTATAGCAGCCGGTGGCTGGGATCTTCTGAACTCCTGGCTCCAAGATGCAAAGGTAGAAGAACACAACCCAGTCATCCTGGAACTTATTAAGGTCTTCAAAGAGCTTCCTGTTACTATAGATATCCTCAAGAAAGTAAGTTTCAAGCCTTGGTTAGACTAGGTGTGGTCCTGTCTTAGACCTGAGGCTGTTTAGCATTATCATAGCACTTTTACATAGGTGTAGTTATCCTAGAATTTACAAAATTCTTCAAAGAGCCTCTGAATTGATGCCGTAGATATGTTTAAAAAAAGTTGGTTCCAATCCCTGGTTAGACTAGGCCTCGTCCTGTTGTAAACACGAGGCTGATTAGCATTGTCAAAGCAGTTGTAGTTATCCTTGAACTGATTGAGGTATTCTTGTTACCATAGATATCCTCAAGAAAGTTTCAAGCCTTAGCTAGGCCTGGTCCTGTCTTAGGCCTGGTCCTGTCTTAGGCCTGGTCCTGTCTTAGACCAGGCCTGGCCCTGTTTTGGACCTCGTTCCGATTAACATTGTCAGAGACCTTCTTGTTTTACCAGAACTAATCAAGTTCTTTAAAGAGCTTCCTGTTATAATAGAAATAGTCCTTGGCCACTGGAGCATCTCTTTTACTTGTATTGATTGTTTGAATTTTCCTCTTTTATCTATTTCAGAATAACACTGCCAAAATTATCAAGTCATTCAGCAAAGCTGAAGGTGAAGATGGTAAGTTACTTTACTGAGGGGGGGGGGGGGGGGGGATGACCAATGAATTCGACAAACTTATTGAAAATGGCTTCAAATGATGTCTTGTTGATAATCATGTCAAGACTTACGTTGATTAGGCTTGGTATGCATTCTTATGTCCACTGTTCATGTATTACCTAGTAAAGGGTAAACTCGTTATGAAAATGTGCTGATGCTGTAGAAAACATTTTAATGTATAGATTTCAATAGAAAATTAGTAGTGGCAAATTGTTTTGCTGGTAACAATTATACTAGTTATTTTTGGAAAAAAATTGTGGTATTCTAAGAAATAATCCAGGAAATTCAAATCAATTTCCTTTGGCCGTGGTTTCATCTGCACATGTGCAGTTCATTAGTTCCTTATGTTACCTGATGATATTCTGCCCAGGCACCTAATGCTCTGAGATATAGTGTTGGTCCATTAGAAGTAAAGTTCTTGAATAATTGATGTCAGGAGATGCTCTCTCCTGCAGTTTCTCATGCATTATTCAAAACAAAGCAAGAAATGCGTCAAAAATGCGATAATTACAGCAGCCCTTGATACATAAAAAAAACCTTATGAATAATGTTTTCTGAATTCCTAATTGTCTCTGCTGAGACATGCATTCACTGTCTGTTCCTGTGTATGGTGACACAGTGTGAGCCGTTGTAAATGTAAAGGGAGTGAATTTCAATGAATAAAGCTTGATTAATTTCATAACTTCCCAGTCTTGCATGTATTATTCTACTTCCTCATACATGTACATATTCTCTCACCCAAAAAGTATGGCTTATTTCAGAACAGTTTAAAAGCTCCCATTTTACTTCCTGTGTAACCTATTCTTAATACATTCACCTTTAATCCCCTGTCACCCTTGTTGTGATTATTACTGTGTTCAATGTGTATAGATTAGGCATATATTGTAGGTGAAGGCTCAATTGTATATCCGATCTGATCTTAGACATCCTTTTATTATAACCTCTGTCTGGTTGAGTTTGTCTTAATAGAACCAGTCTAGCTGTTACATGCCCAAAGGAGCAGAACATTGTTGGTGGACTGTAGTACAAGTTTAATCTAAATCTGTGGCATCTTAGTTTGTTTGGTTAGGTTTTAGTTAAAAATAGAAAACAGGCTTGAACGCTTGTGAACAAATGATTATGTATTGTAAACACACCATAGGTGATAGACCCTATTGTCTGATCTTTCTGACCCCTTAACCTTTGTAACCTTTGTATTGCTTCCTGTTGGTCATTGGTCATGCTCTCTTGATTTTCTTACCATTACAGAACTCAAAGCCATGGCAGATGACCTAGTCTCTACATGGAAAGGTGTCATCAGGACTTCAAATATAGGTTAGTTCATTGATTGCTTGATTGATCGATCGATTGAAGGATACATTGTATTTCAAATGTGCAATGAAATTACTGTTTTCACTGTCAGAAGGCAGATGATAGTAAAAAATTTATGTGGGTTTGTATTGCATCAAGAGTGTGTAGACATAGATTTTTCAAATTTAAGGCTTTAAAGAATACAATAATTTTGAATTTGTATCTATCCAATTGTATTGTCCGACATCCATGATCCATAATAATGTACAATATAACATCGGCAACATGAGCAAAATTATCCAATGTAGACTAATGCAGAACAAAATGAAAATATCACCTTCCTAATGTACAGTGTTCAATGTATACATTTAACACGTTTCTTCTGTAGTAATCTTGACCTTTTGGTCTTTGTTTATTTTATTTTTTATTTTTTTGTAAGGATTCTTTTGAAGATGAAAAAGTTAACGTTAAATTCACTGCCATCAATTTACCTTCCACATTCATAATTATGTTCATTTCCAGAAAAAGGAGAGAAGACTGACAAGAAGGTCAATGAGAAGTCACCTAGCACGAAAAAGAAGCCCAAACCCAGGAAAATAGAGAAGACCCTTAGCAACGACAGAGACGCAGATGATGAGAGCGATGAACCACTTGCCAAGAAATCACGACTGGGCTCAATCCAGGATGAGCCGATGGATACAAGCGATGCAAGCAAGCCATCAAGAGTGAGACACCTCAGTGATTCAAAAACAACCAAAGCAGGTGCTGCAACCACAAGAAAAGGCTCAACGGAAGAACCTATCAAAAAGGAAGGGGATGAGAAGAAAGATGAGGCCACAAAGAAGAAAAGGGCCACAATTATGAGACCCGCTCATACGAAGATACGGTCGACAGGTATGTACAACCAAATGCAAATTGCGTAATTTGCAGTCAGGCTATGATCCCTTTATTATAATATCTACATTTGAATGTATTTCAAAAATCTTCTTTTTAATCAAAGTGAAATTCAAATTTGTATTCTTCCAATATCTGTGTATGGTAATGATCAAACTTTTTTCTTCCAATAGCTGTTTATGGTAATGATCAATTGCTTAAATGATGTTTTGAACAGAAGTTTTTTCTGATCTTTGATCTTTTATCACAGGCTTGGAGAAAGATGCTGAACTACCTCTACCCAAATTCAAGAAGAAAACCCCTGCTGCTCCCCCTCCCAAGATGGAGAAACCTATTCCAACAATTACAATCAGGAAAGATGGGTAAGCACTGGAATTTAAGCTTTCTTATTATTTTAATGACCCCCCCCCCCCCCCCCCCCCCCCCAGTTTCTTGCAGAGACCCTCCCCTATTGACACAAAGGAAAAATGGACTAGCACTGGAATCCTTATTTTATTGTCACCCTGCCCTCTGTGTCACAAATACCTTGTGGCTAAGGAATTCTGATACCTGCATGTTGTTAAATTTGTGTACCTATCAATGTATGGCACTCATATGTAACATCACTGGAAATATTTTTGTTTGATGATAAATTCATAGAAACAAAATTCTTTGAAAAATAATAGCTTATCCGGATTGTCTGTAAAGAAAGGGGAACACTGGAAATCATGCAGATTATATAATTTTTTTTCCTTGAAACCAGTGCAGATACCATCAACCGATTTATTAACCCTTTAACACCTAAACCGCCCGAGACCGCCCGTCTTAAGCACGCTATAGTCAAAATAGTATCAAAAATAGGTGATGAAACATGCCCATACTTGTTGTGGATTACCCATTGGATGTGTGCTGTCCGATTCTGCACAAAAAAGTATGTTTTAAAAACAATTCTTACTGAAAAAAACCTGATTGAAACACAGCATAACCCGTTCCACTAGTGATTAATCTGACACTTTTCAAAGTCTCTAGGTGCTAAAGGGTTAACTTGTGATGAAATGCTACAAATTTTAGTTGTTGTTTCTCTCTCTGACAGTCCGCTCTTCAGCAAATCTTTGTCTCCCACTGAGAAGAGACCCAAGCCAGATGAGGTTGCCAAACCAGGAGGGCACGGCAGGATAAAGATTATACCTGCACAAAAACATAAATGTAAGTTATCTAATCTACCTGTAATGTTCAAATGCACACCTACTATTAGAAGTGTGATTGTTACGGCCTTGACTTTCATATCTAAGAACGGCACTTATGTTTGCAAGTTAGCTCAATGAAAATATTTTTTAACATCCTATAAAAGGGACTAGGGAATTCTGGGGAAGTCCCTATCCTAAGGGTACTAGTAGACCGACTTGTGCGTGATTCAGATAACCCATTTAACCAACCATCGCTCCTTGCATTACTGTCTCCTTCAAATTTAAAACCTTTAATGTGCAGTGTGCATGAAAAAGCTTTTTCCATTCATCAGCAGGGGGAAAAATGAACTTCAAGAAGTTAGATATCAATAAATGTAATTAATTTTCCATGAGAAAAAAATTCCAACTTACTGGATGCTACAATACGTTATGCCTGTGTAGCTTGAATTAGGGTTACCATTTTTAATCAGTGTCATTGGACAAAGTTAGCATCACATGTTCAAATCTAAATTTTGAAAGCTAAGTGAAATATATATATTTTTTTGTTTTGCAGGCAGTCTAAACTTTCTCACATGACATTTTGTATTTTCTTTGCACAGTACAAGAAAGTTCAGGTTTTTTAGATGCCCTCAACGCTCCTAGTCTTGTAGTCAAGAAGAAGATCCCTAAGAAAGTTGTAAGGACCAACTCAACGGGTTCCAATAAAGCCAAGAGCCCCACTCCTCCAGAGGTAAGATGCTAGTTACAACAGTGACACACTTGGTATCCACAGATTTGCTCTCATAGTTTTTTCCCTATGCCTTCCAGATATTTTATTATTGACCTCTTCTATGAGACTCAATTATAAGTTTACATTCTCACTATCTGTTCCCCATAGATTTAATCTTCTTCATGATATTAAATTTAGGTCCCTTATATTACTTCTGAAACTATACTATTTTGTTGGCCTTATGCCAAAAACCTTTGCATTTTTAAAGGCCATTCATATTGAACACATACTAGAAATGGGAAGGACCTTTTGGCACAAGGCCAGAGATTTATGCCTTCTATAAATGATATCTGGTATGTAATAGGGAACATGTCATTTTTGCATTTCTCTAGCCTTGAAAAATATGTGTATGTAATTTGCACCATTATTTTTAATTCAATATTAAATCATTTTATTCAATTCGTTTCAATTTCAGGAGATCAAAGTGGAACCACCCAAATGTAAGTTAATAATGAAAATAATTAACATTTATGTAGCGCTTTACAAAGTGAAGATAAGAAATATAAAACATACTGAACATAAGTAATATAACATATGATATAAACATGTACCATCAGTTATTTAACAGAATAAATTTGCTTACTAAATTACAATAGTATGGTAAAAACTCTACTTTAAAACTGAATATGTATTTTTTATGTGCATGGGGGGGGGGGGGGGGGGAGCATTACATATTCCAATGGGGAGATTGTTAAAGTAAATTATTTCTACTTTGAATATGGTACAGTTCTGAACTCTTAACCACTTTTGTCGTAGTAATTTGTAAAGACCTTCCACTTTTAATACTATTTAACCTTCAGACCGATATATTATCCTATTTCTTCAAAAATCAGAGCTTCAAATGTAAATCCAATCGTTATTGGTATTAGGATTAGGTCCTCTGCCGATACATTATAAATAAAATAGATGTACGACATCTAACTAATGCAATAAGAAAGATATTCACAGACAAGTTGTCAAAAATGTATTATTTTATTCAAATTGAAGCTATCTGCAAAATGAGGTGGACCCATTTTCATGACCACCGAATAATTCAAAATTCACCCTTCTGTTCCAAACCAGTTTCCTTCTATTCATCCAACCAACCGGCCGATGAAGAGAAGAAGGAAGAAGAGACCGAGAAGGCAGAAAAGCCGGAGCCCCCGGTTGCCACGGCAACCAAGGATGAGGGAGATATGGGGGAGGATTGGAATGAGGAGAGACCCATCACTGTTGGGAGGAGTAATCTCAAGTTTGGTCCCTCAAAGAGCAAGAAGAAAGTTCGCTGGAAGGAGGAGACTGACTTGGTGGATGTGTATTACTTTGAGCTGGATGAGACAGAGAGAGGCAAGGATGTTTTTTAATTTCCCTTTTCTTTCTTTTTTTTTTTTTTTTTTTTTTTTTTTTTTTTTTTTTTTTTTTTTTGGTGTATGTGTGGGTGTTTAATCCGCAAATACCCCAGACACAAAGTCAAAAACCACTTTAAAAGAGTATAATCGATCATCTTTGTTATAGAAATTGCTCAATATTAATTTAGCCCAAAAAAATTTTGTTATAATCTTTTCTGTTCTGACACCAGTGAATGTAAGATCATGATGGAGAAGCAATGTAAATAAAGTGCCTTACCTTGGTCGAACCACAACCTTTGACCTTTCTTATAATAATGGTTTCTGTGTTCTCTATTCTTTTCATTCAGTGAATGTAAACAGGATAAAGGACTTCCAAGATGCAATGCATTCAGAGATAATGATGGAGAAGCAGCTTATCAAGAAAGCCATTAAGATGGGCCACGCTGAAGAGGAGGATAAACCCAACGGCAATATCACGCTAGAGTTCTTCCCGGTAAGAGTTTTTATAAAGTATCTTCCAAAAGTAATGGCCAATACATCAAATCTCTTAGAATTTGTACAATCAATGCTCAATTATGACTTTCTTGATTTCTCATTTTTGTCATGTTCAAATTCGTAATCAGCATAGAAGCTGAAATTCCCCTTTGAGGTCGTATTTCCACTTTAACCCTAATTAGACTGGGTATTTTTGAAGCTGGCCAGACCTGGGGGGGGGGGGGGGGGGGGGCTAAAAGCCCCCGTCCCCCCCCACCCTCACCCCCACGCCCCCTCACGCCCCTCAGATTCTTCGGCGTATGATTGCGCGAAACATCGCAGATAAAATCGACACATATCGTCAACCATTGGACGTATCGCAGAATCGTTATATTTATTGGTTAAAAAATTGTTCAAATTTATTTTTAACCAGAATTAATTATGCTATTTATGCCATAGAATCATACTTTTTGCTCTAATTCACTAATTATAGCATTCTTATCATTGTATTAGAAAAATTCCGGTATCCAAATTGATTTCTTATATGTATTTTTATTGTTTTTTGAATTTCTTATGTATTTCATTGTTTTTTTTTACCTTTTTCATTTTTTATCCGATGGAAATGTCGGCGACATTATTTTGGTCAAAATATCAGCAATCAAATGATTTTATAGATAAAAGCAAAATTAATCAGCTCAATTTATGAATTTGATTGAACACAATTTTGCATTGACTTGGTACATGAAATCACATTTTTGGAGCAATTTTTGGTCTGACGCATGGTACAAAATATTATGCATAACTCGGTGACCGGAACCGCGTCGTATTTGGGCTAAAGAAGATGCGCGAGACTTCAAGAAATAAAGTCTATAAATCGCGGCCAACAGCTTCATCGCAAAAAATGTTAGGACCTTTTAGGCGCCCCCCCCCCCCCAGTCCATTAGGGTTAACCCTATTCTGACTGGGCTTTTCAAGAGGAATTTTGAACTGGGGGAGGGGGTCAATTTGACCCCCCCCCCCACCCCCCCAACCCCCCCGATATCTCGGCCGCGATGGTCGATCGCCGCAAAATTTTGCACGAATGTTGCACATGTAAAGGGTATGCGCTGATATGTTTTTTTCAATTTTGTTTATTCTTATTTAATTTATGCGTGCTCACGTATGCAAATTAGATGCTTTTTTATTGAAAACGTTAATATTTCATTAATAAATATAGTTATGAAGCTCAAATTTTTATAAAAATTGCTGAGTAGCAAAGTCAACAATATTGAATAGACAAATTCAGAATTTTCAAATTAATTCTTTTGTATTCTATTGTTTTTATTTCTTATGTGTTTCTTTGTTTTTGTACTTTTTTATGCTTGAAAAATGTTTCTTGATCAATATAAAGACAAATCTAATCAATCAAAAGGCTCAGAAGGCATAATTATCAGTGTTAGAAAGCAATTTAGGAAAAGCAGTTATTTTGTACACAAATGCGTGCAAAATGACGATTTTCAATCAATTTTGGCCTGACATGCGATTACATTATGTTGCGTAACGCGACAACGGGGTGTCCGATTATTTCAAACTTGGTGTCAAAAGTTGCGGGACACTTGAAAGAAAAACGTCATAGAACGCCGGGTCGCGATTTGCGGCGGTTGCGCGGCAGTCGCGGATTTTGTACAGGGGGGGTCAAATTGACCCCCCCCCCCCATTCAGAATAGGGTTAAAGTGCTCCCTCCTTCCTTATTAACTCTAATACTCGCCACAGATTAGCATCTTGGGCTGCCATATTGGTTTATTTTGGTGATGTTACATACATTGCACTTATAACAAAAGTTGACTGTGTCTATTGGTATCCACTGCATGTTTCAGTGTTCAATCAAAGCAGATATAGAGTTTAGAATATCCCTCTTTTTCCCTTTTTTTTTTCTATTGTTTTAACTGTTGTAAAAATAAAGTTATGGTCTTGCAACTCTAAGGTTTGAGATCATTTGCAAATTTTCAGCAAAATATGAGTTCTAATTGGGTACTGGTTGGTCTTTTGAATGATCTTTATTGCAAACCTTTTAAGCCCTGACCTTCCCATTTAGAATAGTCGTACATCTCTCTAAGCTCTCTCTTTCTCTCTCAAACAGTGGAAGAGACCAAGGCTGATGGACCTACCTGGAGTAGTGGTCAACTATGGGTGTAACAGCCAAGAGAAGGCTGTCCAGACCAAGAGAGAACAAACGGTCCTTCGAGAGATCTTCTTTGATCAGATGAACCTTCCTCTAACCCCTAAAGAACCGGATCCAGAGGCCAAGAGAAAAGCGGAGGAGACTCGTATCATACCCCTGGAGGATGTAAGTCAGATATTTCCTCTCTCCGCCGCATTTATCCCAATATCTTCATCTTAATCTCTTCCCCTTCTCATTCTCAAAAAGAGCTGGACTGGAAGATCAAGAGAGGTACAGCAGAGAACAGTGGAAGATGTAAATTATTTTTCTTCCATCTGCATCCCCATCTGTCGCTCTTATCTTGCCACTCTTGGCCTCGGCAAATTCCTTTTATCAATAGTTTTAACTAATGAAACAGCCATGGCTCACCTGTTTTATGGTAATGGTATTGCCTTTAATTTGTAGTCGTGAATCTGCCAGCATGTTTAAAACATCTTTAAAGAAGTGTGTAGTATTTTTGTTAAAACTATTTGGAGAGCCTGTAAAGTTGCTGATGAGCATTTGTATAGATTCTAAATTCTCTTTGTTTTTCTTTCACTCATCCTCTTTTTAATTCTTCACTCATCTGTCTATCTCTACCTCTCTGTCCCTCCTCCTCTTCTCCTACTTCCATCATTTGTATTTTTCCTCACAGGAGGCCGGTGGAGGCCAGCCAACATTGCCTGTCCCAGAACCTCTTTTCCCTCCTGACCCAGCCCACTTCATGCACCCCCCGGGACCCGCTGCCAGCGGTGGAGGAGGAGGGATGGGGCACGGCATGGGAGGTCCAGGAGGACCAGCGTTAATGGGACCCAAACCAGGGTTATTAGGACCAGGACCAGGAATGCATCCTGGTGGTCACCCAGGGGGTCACCCAGGGGGTTCCCCTAGAGGACCTATGCAGCAAACACCACCTCATAGACCACCCGGTCCAGGTCAGGGGAATACCCCACCCTCACCCAACACCACTATCAAGAATGTCCAGAATCTCTTGGCCACATTGTCGGTGAGTATATATCTTATATCTTTTTAGTTTATTTTATTTTCTCTGTGATTCTTCTCCAGAGTGTAGCTCTAGATTGTTCACCTTTCACGATCCTAGACAAAATGTAGATTTTATAACCTTTCTCTTCTTGTTGTACCGAAAACTTGAAAATCATAGGGCGAACGATCACCTACTTTTCAATAAAGGATTTTTCTATGAATTATACTTTGTTGTCCCCGCCGAACGTGTTCGAGCAGGCGACTATGAAACGGGCTCCGTACGTGTGTGTGTGTGTCCGTCCATCCGTCCGTCCGTGCGTCCGTATGTGATCAAAATCTTCAATTTGCCTAATATCTTCCACATTTTTCATACCGATTTTTCGATTCCGTTAGCTTATATATGATAGCACTAGGTGATGGCTTCTAAACTTCCTCACAGAATTTTGACCTTTGACCTTTGACCCTGATTTTGACCTTTATTGTACATTGGTTACAAAATGCTACTCCTTCGCCATTTTTCCATCCGATTTCGATTTTGTTTGCTTTATGAATATCGCACATACGTGAGGACTACAAAACTTCCTCACGGAATTTGACTTTTGACCCCTTTGACCTTTGACCTTGATTTTTTGACCTATATTGTACATTGGTTACAAAATGCTACTCTCTTCGCCATTTTTCATCCGATTTCGATTTTGTTGCTTTATGATATATGCCTAGGTGTGGACTACAAAACTTCCTCACGGAATTTTGACTTTTGACCCTTTGACCTTGGGACCTCATTTTTGACCTATATTGTACATGGTTACAAAATGCTACTCCTTCGCCATTTTTCAACCGATTCGATTTTGTTTGCTTTATGATATAGCACTAGTTGAGGACTACAAAACTTCCTCACGAATTTTGACTTTTGACCCTTTACTTTGACCTTGATTTTTGACCTATATTGTACATTGGTTACAAAATGCTACTCCTTCGCCATTTTCATCCGATTCTCGATTTTGTTTGCTTAATGATATAGCACTAGGTGAGGACTACAAAACTTCCTCACGGAATTTTGACTTTTGACCCTTTGACCTTTGACCTTGATTTTTGACCTATATTGTACATTGGTTACAAAATGCTACTCCTTCGCCATTTTTCATCCGATTTCGATTTGTTTGCTTAATGATATAGCACTAGGTGAGGACTAAAAACTTCCTCACGGAATTTTGACTTTTGACCCCTTTGACCTTTGACCTTGATTTTCACCTATATTGTACATTGCTACAAAATGCTACTCCTTCGCCATTTTCATCCGATTTCGAATCCGTTTGCTTAATGATAGCACTAGGTGAGGGCTACAAAACTTCTTCACGGAATTTTGACTTTTGACCCCTTTGACTTTTGACCTTGATTATACTTATATTGTACATTGGCTACAAAATGCTACCCCTTCACCATTTTTCTTCCGATTTCGATTCCGTTTGCTTTATGTGATAGCACTAGGTGATGGCTACAAAATTTTTTCACCGAGATTTTGACCTTTGACCTTTATTTTTTACCTATATTGTTAATTGGCTACAAAATGCTACTCCTTCGCCATTTTTCATCCCATTTCGATTCCGTTTGCTTTATGGATAGCACTACGTGAGGACTACAAACTTTGTCACGGAATTTTGAATTTGACCCTTTGACCTTTGACCTTCAATTTTACTTATATTCTACATTGGCTACAAAATGCTACCGTTCACAATTTTCATCCGATTTCAATTCCGCTTGCTTTATGTGATAGCACTAGGTAATAGCTACAAAACTTCTTCACAGAAATTTTGACCTTTGACCTTTGACCTATATTGTTAATTGGCTACAAAATGCTACTCCTTCGCCATTTTTCATCCGATTTCGATTCTGTTTGCTTTATGTGATAGCACTAGGTGAGACACAAAACTTCTTCACATAATTTTGACTTACCTTTGACCTTTGACTTTGACCTATATGTTACATGGCTACAAAATGCTACTTCTTCGCCATTTTTTACCCGATTTCGATTCTGTTTGCCTTATTCGAGTAGCACTGATCGTGATATAATGGGAATTTTACATTATCGGCGGGGACATATATTACGCATCGCGTAATTTACTAATCCACTTGTGTTTATTGCATAGCACAATAGAATTGGCATAATCCCTGTTGAGTTTTTTCTAAATCTTACCTAAACAAACCCTATTAACACAAAGAACGTGAATTGATAAGTGTCCGCAGACAGGAAAATAACAATTAATTTCTGCCTTTATATTCAGGAGGGTGGAGCTGAAAACTCAGGAAGTGATCTCCTCAAGAAAGAAAACCTTGACAAACTCAAAGAAATGCTGGAACCATTCAAAAACCAAAATCCTGGTGGTAAGTTCCTTTGTCTTGTATTTTTATGACATATTTGTTTATTCTTTTCCTCTCAAATTCTAATCAAACATTCATTGTATTCACATTTTTCTCTGAAAGAGAACTTGTTATTCTTGGTCTGTTGATAAATGAGAATTTCTTTTATGAGAATGGATTTAAAGAACTCTTTCATATGATTGTTTCATCAAATATTACTGTGATGAAGGACATGACTGTAACGGTTTGATCCCAAACTGTATAACATCATACAACCAAGATGTCTTTGCAGGGTTCCCACACTACCTGGAAAACTTTGAAATCAGGGAAAAGTCAAGGAATTTATGAAAAATTCCTCAAGGAGTTATCAGTCTGATATTTGCTGTGATGCATCATTACTGCAACGCTTAGACATAGGTCAAAACGGTCCTCGGATTTTGAAAATCCATCAAGGAAAAAATCATGGAATTTTCCTAATATTGTGGGAACCCTTCTTTGGCACCAAGATGAATGTTATTGGGTGATTTGAATGACTGCCCCTGCAGTCATTCATATACACAGACCCTCCATTCAAGTATAAATTTAATATTTGACTGACTTTAACTTATAATAAAAATATCCATACTAAAAGTGCAAATATTTAATTTTGAATACCCCTTCCCCTAAGAAAAAAAGAAAGAAAGGGGGGTGGGGAAAATGCAACAGCAATTTGGCATGACCTGTGAACCCTGACCTTTATCTCTCCCACAGAGAACCAACAGAGTGGCGGTAATGGACCTCCATTCCACCCTGGTCAGGGAGGACCCCCGGGTCCCGGTGGACCTGGGAACTTTGGTGGTCCAGGAGACTTTGGACCTCATAACGACCATGGAGGTCCCTTTCCTCCTCCTATGGGACCAGGACATGGCCCGGGACCTCCCTTTGATGGTAAGCAATGGATTTCTGAAAATCACCAATGTTTAAGGAATTTATTTCTGAGAATTACCAAAAATAACTTCTCAACAAACCAAAGTAATTTTAAGGTGATATTACCCCTAAGGAGATGTCTTGTGACTCAGGTACATCGCAGAGTGGTCCCTGCGACTGGAAAAATCTCATAAATATGAACATTTTTGATTTTCATGTGACTCCACAGAGTCTTGGAGTAGCAAACTAGGGAGCATTTCATCAAAGGACTTGTCGGACATTTTATCTGACAAAATTGCTCGCAGCCAATCAGATTTGAGCATTTCAGTAGCTTATAACAGTTTGTCGGATAAAACGTCCAACAAGTCCTTTGATGAAATGCCCCCCTAGTCTCAAACCAATCTCATGGCAGGTGAGATACCACAATTACACTCAAAGTTCAAAACTGCAAAGAAATGATAACTGACATATGATTTTGGTAGAAAATAATAGCTGATTATGAGACATATCAGATTTTTAAAAAGCAAGATAATTATTCAATTTTTGCAAACAGTTTGCCCAGAAAATTTGGTTTCCACTGATGTTATAATAGTATTCAAGAAAAAAAACATTAATACAAACAAAAAATGTCATGTTTATGGAAATAGATAAATTAAGGAACATGCACAATAAAGTGAAGTGACAAAGGTGATTGTGGTACTTAAATAGATGTACATGTATTCAACATGACTTTCTAGTAGCTTGTCCAATTCCTATAACTGAATTTGTATAATTTCAGGTTAATTTTTTTAGACATTTATTGTAAATATACAATGATAAATCATAAAATATGTCCTCCATTTTTTTTACATATTCAATTCAAATCGTTCCATTCTCTCTTGTGCTCGGTTACCAGGACCTGGCATGGGGCCAGGTGGTCAGTTCCATCCGCAGTTTGGACCGGGCCCGGGTCCTAACTTCAACGGTCCTCCAGGAATGGGCATGGGTCCACATGGCAGGGGAGGGGGCTTCCCAGATAGAGGACGTGGACCTCCAGACAGAGGGATGGGCCCTAGGGGGCCATGGAGAGGGGGACGAGGACGTGGTGGTGATAGGGGTGGTGGTGGTAAGTGTTTCCTTTCTTGCTCTCAGCGCTGTCCACTCCAATTATAATTAGGGGCTCTGGATGAAGCAAATTACAGTGTTATAATGAAATCTTGTTCTTCTAAACATGTGAAACATTGTAGTCATGGGACTGGGAAAATTACCTTGTTATAATCAACTCTTGTTTCGGACTGTAATTGCATTGAATGGAAGGTTTTATTATCATTTCATCGCAGCCAGTGGCTGAAATGAGAAGTATTTACAGAGTAAAAAACATAATATATAAATATCAACAGTGAAATATGTAATGTAAATCATAACTGCAACAACAGTGGAAGTATACAAATATTTTAGATAGAAATGTCCAATAACAATAATTGCCTGTAACAAGACAAATTTCTTATTTGTGATGTGTAAACATAAGTTTTCAGTAGAACAAGGTCTCATTATAACAAAGTGATTGCCTTATCTTTGAGCAGATTATTATGAAAGCAAGAGGCTGTAACTGGGTTTTAAACTTTTCATTTTAAAAAAAGAACATCAGCCTGGCATTATGTTTGCCCCATTTGGCCTTGTCCTCAAAATGTCTGCTCGATTGGTGCTGTTATAATTAAGTTATATGAAATAAATTTGAAACTGGTGATATTCTAACCCTAAAGTAGATTCATCAAGTTTTTTTAGATTGAAAAGGTGTTAGTTAAACATGTGTACCTTTTAAACTTCAAAGCTTTGTGATACATTATATAGTTCGACTGGATACTTGTTACTTTCTGATACTTTTCTTGTTTGGTCATAGATTGTATTATGTGTTTAAATTCAATATTACTTAACTAACCCTGGTTTTGCATTTGCATGCAGTATAACATTTCAACCCTCCTAATAAAATGTTTCCATTGACTTGTTTGTTTGACAGGTTCGAGGCAAGTGTGCTACCATTATCAGTCAGATAGGGGCTGCCTACGAGGAAACAAATGCTTCTTTCTCCATCCTGGTAACAACCAGCCCAATTCATGACGACGCTACTCCTAAACCGCCCTCTATGGGGCGTATCCACTGCTATCCGTCCAATATCAACTGGAGTGGAGAGAGGAAAGATCATACGGAGACAATATGGACGTTTTGAAAACGAAAATTAGTCTGAGAGAGAGACCTAAATCATGCCAAAAAGAAAAGAAATTTATTAAACTAGCCACGAACTAGGAGAACTGTTTTGAATTCAGTCTCGAGGATTAATGAAGCTGCATTGACGCCTGTCACAAATTCCTACCAACTCTCTTAGTGCTTGATTGACTTCGGGTTTTGCAACTTTTCTGCCATTTATCAACATAGTTCATCTTGAAAAGGATACATCGGGCATTCAACGGTTTAAAAGTTTATCCCACCGGTATCGTGAACCTCTTCAAGCAACAATTTTCTTCTAACTCTGAGACTCTGGACCCATTTACGACTGAATTTTCTCATTCACATTGGGTTTAATTTCCCGACATAGGTTGAAAGAGATACAAAATGAAGACTGGTGTGAGAAAGAGAAGAAGAGATCTCGGATAGATTCTTGGGAAAAAATATAAATAGTGTATTCAGAAAGCAAAACACTTTGAAACTTTACATGTATAGTCTTTTAAAACCAGATTTCAGAGTACCACAGTAAGACAAACTTATTAACTTCCTATCTATGTGATATTGTGATGCAATTGTACTTCAAAATAATTGTGCCCTAAGTATTACAAAATGAATGTCTTCTTGACCTTTTGAAGGCAGTTTGCTTCAGCGTTCAAAGCTAGAATTATTGAGAGCAACGGAAACATGAAGGAGATGAATCCAACATGGCTGATATCAAGAATTTGCCTTTTCAACTCTTTCAAGTCATCAAAGGCTTGTTCCAAATGGGATGAATGATATGCCATTGCGCTAAGTACCTTCTGTGTGGAAGGCGACAATCTCAAAAGATTGTAATTAATAATTTATGAAATAAGTTTGGCACCCTAATAGGAACCAAAAGAGGTTGGATATTGCGAGTAAAGTTTGTGATTATGTTGTATGTGCAAACTGGTTGTCTTCTAAAATCTGCAGTTTATAAAAGCCTCCTTGCATTATAGTCATTTAAGAATTTTTTTAAATTAATGCAAAAACAATCAAGTGTACAGGAAAGTTCAACTTAGAAACGATATCCGCTTGGCTACGCACACAAGTTGAAGGGTGGTGCTATGTTCAGATCAGCCTTATTCTGGAAAGACAGTGTTTTGTTTTGTATGTCTCTCTTGAAAGGATCAACAACCTTTTCATGATAATGCTCTTGCCTTAGGTAATATTACAAAGTGAAAAACAATCGAGGTGTAAGCTTTTGTTGCCATCACTATTTAATTCGTGAGTAATGTCTTCACTCAGCCAAACTGTTCCATGTGGCGATATTCCTCGTTGGTTAATTTTGCAAATGATAGAGCAAAAAATTTATGGTGCTGAAATTAGTTCATCATTAATTTGATTATTCAAAATTCATTATTCAAAATTTTCTTCTATTGATTGCAGAAGGCATTATTGAATTGCTTGATTTATTTTCCACAATGTGGCAATGTATCAGACACAGCTCGATGTTTCCACAATTTGTCAGATGGAGCAGAAAAATTGAGAATGAAATATGTTGCGATAATTTGAAATGAATGTCTTTTGTATGATTTAATATAGAGAGAGGATTATATTTTTATACAAGCAATTATGACATGATTTCTGAATTTGTCGTTATTGCATCTTGAGTTGGTTCTGACTGAGAGAATTCTCCATAGCATTTCGTGGAGTGGATGGATACCAGTGTGTTGATTCTCATCTCACAGGTAATGGTGACTTGTTTTGGTTAGGGACTAATTTGAATAAATTAGAGATATGCTTTTAGGAACTCTAAATAGACATATTCATTAGGAATTAATAACTCGTTAGTGAATTTTGAAAATGAGAAGTGACAAAATTAATACAAGGAGTTAAGATTTAAGGGGATTCTTTAAAGCCGATACGAACTAGCAACATTATATAGCACCACCTCAAGTCCTCAACTACTTGATTCTGCCCTGATTCCTAACCCACAATGCGTGGTCTTATAATTCAGGCCCATTTGAATGAAAACACACTCTTTTACTACTTAATGAATTCACAGCATGATAATTATGTTATTAAGTATCAAAACACTTACTTTTCCCCTAAAAACATTTTAGTTTCCCAATACAAATTAAATTGTAGGTTAATCTATACACCATTTTGTTAATAGTTATCTCAAAAAGTTTACTTTAAGACTAGCTATTTATAACACACAGACAATGAGAGAGTTGCTCAGTTCACTCTCGCTTTGAATAAAGGAAGAGGATTATATCAGTTTTGATCGGGTAAGGAACAAACTCAAAAGAAGGAGTTGTGAACAGAGAATGAGAGATTAAGATTTTAGAGCAAAAGAAAATTGTTGAAGAATCTATTAAGATTATGAGAAATTAAAAAAAAATAAATTCTAAAATATATTTATACAAAATGACAGAAAGGGATGAGTTACTGCAACAAATTAAGAAAAAAATGAAATTAAAAATAAATCCATCATCGCACATGAGTTATTAGTTAGTTACTCGGATGCACACACATTATACACACAATAAAAACCTGAACAAAACCAATGTTTCCGTATAATTTAGCATTTTCTTTTTTTTTTCTCTCATTTTTTTTTTCTTTCTTACTGCTGCTTTTTTCTCACCTGAATAATTTTGTGTCTATATATTTACACATTCAAACCCACATGGGAATATGACCCACAGAGAAAAACAAATGGGAGGGGGGGGGGGTGATGAAGAAGAAAAAAAAAACGAAATGAAAAATGGACAAGTTTTCTGATTAGCTCAAAGTCTAAGTGGGATATATATATTTTAAAAAATAATAAAAATTTAAAAATCCAAGATATGGAATAACAATTGTCATTCCTATTTAGTTTGGAAACTTAATTCAATAATTTATATAGAGCAAAGGCATTTAGGGTGGAAAATTATGTAAAAGCCAAATGCGGATACATCGCCCCCTAAAATAAACAAAAACAAAAGCAAACAAAAAACATTTAAGTATTACTGTGGGATTATTTAAATGTACCGGTGTATAATTCAATACAGAAAAGGTTTTGATAAATGAAAGTATTTAATCATTATTAAGTATAATCCTCTCCAATTTTGCTGTGCTCTTATTAAACACATCACCTGGGGGGCGTTTCATCAAAGAACTTGTCAGACATTTTATCCGACAAACTGTTATAAGCTACTGAAATGCTTGCATCTGATTGGCTGAGAACAAATTTGTCGGATAAAACGTCCGACAAGTCCTTTGATGAAATGCCCTCCAGGTGTTTTTCTCAAAACTTTCCCGTATCAAAGGGTAGGTCAGTTATTCCGTTCTGAACATCATAAACTTCTCGTACTGTCGTTGTACTCAACCCCCCCCCCCCCCATCTCCATTCAAAATATATCCCTCCCCTCGTAAGTATGTTATACATCATACCATCATTTTAAATTCATATACGCAATTCCACTCGTATATTTACATTAAGCATTGTATTATTGTTACACTTTTTATTTTAACAGTTCATGTAATGGGCTGTGCTAGTGAGTATATCATTCATAAAGCATAAACAAAGAATTATCGACAAATTGATAAATGGGCCACAATTTATGAAAATTCAAATCGTTTAGACAACTTCGTTCATAGAAGGTAAAAATAATACAAAAAAATCTGGATTTAACAATAACAAAATCACTTAAGTGCCGCGTGAATATGAATGGCAGTGTTTCGTTGTAAGCTGTTTAGCTATGTACTTTTTTTCTTCTTTTTTTAACGGGACGAACGAAAAATTTAATTTCAACGACGAAATTTGATATGGCATAATTATACTTTGTCTTGTAGAAACGGCTTCGCACAGAAAATGAAAAAAGTGACTATGCATATTGTAAAATAATGTGTTCATACAATCGTTGCAGATGTTGATTTAAAAAAAATATGTATGTTCTATTTTGTGCTGTTAAAGTCAAACTTTGGCATGATTGTAAGATATTGTAAATGTTTAAAAATAAAGTCATCGCATAATTTGTACTATATTTTTGGTCATTTCTCCGATTTCATTTTGTTCCGTGATTACAATGAGTGAATGGATAAGAAGACGGATTGAATGTGAGTGGTGAAAAAGGGAGAGTGGGGAAGACAGGACGAGAGAGAGGGGGGGGAGGGAGTGATGGGGAGACAGGGCGAGAAGAGAGATGGGGGAAGACAGGACGAGAAAGAGAGATGGGGAAGACAGGGTGAGAGAGAGAGATGGGGAAGAACAGGACGAGAGAGAGAGGGGTAGGGAGAGATGGGAAGACAGGACGAGAGAGAGAGGTGTAGGGAGAGATGGGGAAGACAGGACGAGAGAGAGAGAGAGAGATGGGGAAGACAGGGCGGGAGAGAGAGAGGGGGGGGACGTTGGGAAAGAGAAAGAGAGAGAGAGAGATGGGGAAGACAGGGGGGAGAGAGAGAGAGAGGGGTACGTTGGGAAAAGAGAGAGAGGGGCGGGGGTACGTTGGGAAAGAGAGAGAGGGGCGGGGGTACGTTGGAAGAGAAAGAGGGGGGGGTGGAGAGGGAAAGAATGGTAGGCCGAAAGTGAAAAGAAGAGAAAAAGATCACGAGAGAAAGATTTCAAGAGAGGGAGAGGAGATGGGGGAGAAATTGAATTTATAGAAAAATTGTACTCAATGAGAGCAAAAAAAATAAAAGGGCAATTTTTTTTCATTAGTAGGCCTAATACTTCTCCGCACTAATTATAGACTAAAGTCTATGTAGGTCATACCGTAACCTCTCATAGCATTTGAAGCACTGCGGCCACACTTTTAGGTCCTTGAAAAGTGTTGCATTTTTCTCTTCTATCGTGTTACCTTTCCAGTATTTTCTACACTACATTATAAGTCGTGCACAGGGACCCAACCCAGTTGCGTTGGTCATGTGAATACATACGCACTGCCAAAAATATAATTTTGTGGGAATATTGAATTTGATAGGGATATTTTTTAGACAAAAGCCCTCCTAAAATTGGTTTGAAGCGATTCGGTAGTGTGTACACAATATCTGATTATTATTGATAGCAAACTAAATTTAGCCATAATGAACTAAAGAAGAACAGAGAGAGGGATGGAAAGAGATGCAAAGAGAGAAAGTGAGGTAGATAGAGAGAGAGGACGAGAAAGAAAGAGATAGAGAGAGCAGAGCGGAGAAAGACAGAAAGAGACAAACAGTCTGTGTCAAATAAAATGGTACAATTGGAAAACATTTTTTTAGAGTATGAAGATTAATCACAAAAAACCTGGTATTGTTTGGTATTTCCATAAAGCAGGGAAATCAGACTTTCTTTACAATATACACATCCACGAAGGCGATACTTTCCAGAGTACCTCTACCAGCATATCTCATCATACCAAGGGGAATATCACCTGCACTACTTCTAATGTTGTATATTTTATCACTTGCAGAGTTTGTAAGATGCAGTATGTCGGTGAAACCAAGACCACTCTCAAAAGACGCTTCTATGGGCACAGATCCACTGTCACCACCACCAAGCTTGACACCCCAGTTGGTAACCATTTCAACCTTCCCAACCACTCCATCTCAGACATGTCTCTACCATGTCTACAGGGCATTTAATTTTTAGGTACCCGTCCTGATTCTGTCCGTATCAGCAGATAGAAGTTCTGGATGAGACGTCTTCGCACTATTCAACCTCACGGTCTCAACATTCAGGAGGGTAATGACTAACTTCTATTTTCTTTTTTTTTTATATCTTTTTCCCCCCTTCCTTATAGTTTAGTTATTTTGCAGTTGTTTGTTTTATTTTACTAATACATTTTGTTTCTCATATCCATTCTTCTTTCTATTTTCTCCCTTACAGGTTTGGTTCACACGTCTCTTTTGTTTTGTTTTAGTTTGTTTTTTGTTTGTTGATTTTTCATGTCTCCCCCTTGTTCCTGTTTCCTGTTTCACTTATATTTCTTATCTTCTGCTTTTTTCCCCCTTTACTTTTTCTTGTAGGTCTACAGCACACTGGTATACTAGATGTTCTTTTCCTTGGCTCCCCCCCCCCCTCTCTTCTTTCACTATTTTCAGCCCTTTTGCCTCCACTCTAATCCCATCTTTGTTTACTCTCACCTCCCTCTCCCAGCTAATCATCTCTCTTTTGTTCCAGTTTGCTGTTTGATCACACCTCTTCCTGCTTTTTGATTGGCTGGCTTCTTCACACCTTTTATATCCCCCTTTTGTTCCCTTTGTTTTCTTTCTCCAGGCTTCCCATTTATAGGTGCAGCTTTTTTTTTCTTTCTCTATATCCATGTTTGTTCCCTTCTTTCTGTGTCATTTTTTCTCTGACGAAGATTCTGCTAGGATCGAAAGCTCAGGCTCCTTTTGACTTTAGTTTTCTACAATTAAGAAAAATCAGTTTCTTGCACGCCGTACGTCCCATGCCTTTGTGTAGGTTTCGCATAGTGGCCATGAAAGCACTCCAGTACAATAAAAGTGTGCAATTTTGATTTGTTCCTCGTCGCATAAAATTTAGCATAACTTTTGTTTTACAAAAGCAAATTATACATAACATACACACGTTATTTGAAAATATTTCACACCTAAATTATTTTTTCCCCGACTGTACCATTTTTTTTTTTTTTTTGACACAGACTGTACAGCTAGATGGAGGTATATGATCATTAATTTTGTGCGGGGCAAAACAAATTCTGAAGTTATATGAAACCAGAGTAAATATATGCCAGGCATAAAAGAATAAGAATTATGGCAAGATGGAGAAAAAAAAAGACAAAATGGGAAGACAAAATAAAACCATGAGAAAGAGAAGAAGGAGGGAGTCGGGTGGTTATAAAATGCGGCCTCGATCATCATAAACGATTCCAGACCTTTAGCAAATAATTATGTTTCCTGTCAAAAAAGAAGAACGCGCTTCCAACTTACGTCATGAGACGCACAAAAAAGGGGATAAGAGGTAATCTAAATACATATCACCATGACAACGCTCCTATTGATACTATTATCCATATCCACTTGGTGACAGTGTCTGAAAATGGCACAGGAGTACGAGTAAAGCAAGAAGGGCAGAAACTCTCACAGATTGTGGAACAGGTGTCAAGTTTTCTTCATGGTTTGACTAATCTACATTGTTTCTTTAGAGCATTTTAATTATTTTTTTATTACAAAGAAAACAAAATATCTTGTCAAAGATTGCTTTATACAGATTTTGTTTCACTGAAAAATAGTGTGGATAAAAATGATCGGTGCAATGAATAGAAATCTGATCTAAATTTAAATCATTTTAGTCTTTTCTACATAATGCCGCTGTCAGATGAGAAACTGATAACGACATCCAGTCTTTGTCCGATGGTTGTGCGTTTTCTTCTGTACGTGTCCTGTACTTGATCGTTTCTCGTACGTTTACGTCAGTTGGAGGTCTTCGCCAAATCGCATATCCACATGACGCATTCAGGTCAACTAAACCGCATAGAATACGCATTAGGAACGGTCAAAGGGCACAACCATCGGACAGTAAGGACAGATCTCGCTATCCGGTGAATATGCCCAAAGATACTTGGCCGCTTTAACGGACAGCACCGGACAATGCGCGTCCACCAAAGTGTAACAGTCAAATAAGTGTGTCTAATTTTTGTCTCTGACAAACATTCTACTTTACTCTTTATTCAACCAGCTCTAGTTTTCTTTTAGTCTTATTGTAAAATTGTTTCAGCAGTTCTTTGTTTGACATGAGGCGTTCAGCTGATGGGCCCGTGAAAACTGGTCGAGCAAAGAAAAGGGAGAAAGATCAAGTAGAGAGGGTAAAAAAGAAATATAAACACGGAAATTGGCGGGAACCGACCGGGATAGTGCAGAAGACATAATTATTTCGGATAGGTGGATGAAAATAAAATTAAGAGTGATATGCAACGATTACGCTTAAAATCATGGGGTAAATTGAAATATATTTAACATGCATAAGAAAGAGAGGAAATGAAAAGGGAAAGATAATCAGAAAATGTTAACATGAAAGGGACGGGAAGATAAGATAAATGTCGAAAACAATTAATAAAACAAATACTTTTAGAGCAAAGGAAAGATTTGGTCGAGTATGGAAGGCAAGTATGAAAGTAGAAGAGAAACGTTTCTGTTCAAATAATGAAACTCCTCTCAAGAACAAAACAAGAAGCGATAAAGAGGACAAGGACTTTGAAGATGGGTAATGAATAAAGGTAACATTTTAAGACAACAACCTTAATAGCCTTGACCCAGTAATCCAGCTAAAACTGGGGGCGCATGAGTACCTACTTGGGCTTAAATGGGGTACGCGAAGATACCTATACCACGTCAAGTGGAGTGTAGGGTCTTGTATCTTTTTTCTTCATTGCTACTCTGTATTCTCAGGCGATGATAGCTTACCCTAAAGAGCTTTCCACCAGATCACATCTCCGTATCGTACAAGAGGTCCGTTACAATGTTGGCCGAGAACTAGGTTTAGATCTGAAGTGATTTGCCTCGATTTTTTTTTTATCAAGGTGTCTCAAGTATCTGACATAAGATTTGCACGGTTCATCTGCAATTTGGTACTGGAATCGATCGATTCAAGAGATCTCTTGCAAGCATTCGTCTTAATTCTATTTTCATGCATTGGATTTGAATTCTCTCATATTTCTGAATTTGATCGCATTTTAAAGTAGTCAATATCATATAAATAATTCTTTTTCACATACAAACAGAAATGAAGAGAAGGGGAAAGGGGCGACGAACACATTTTACCCACCTTTTTTTCATATTTGTTTGGTCTTTTTCTCATTAATACCTATTCATTCCCCTTTTTATCTTTATCCTTTTAATAAAATGTCGGCGCTACCCTCTCCCCTCTATTTAATATCTTATTCCCTTTTTCTTTTGCTTCTCTCTCTCTCTCTCTGTTTGTCTCTCATGAGATTTGCCCCCCCCCCCCCTCTCTCTCAACCCTCTTTTTTCTCTCTCTTCTGTTTCTCTGAAAATATTTCCTTTCACGGTCTACTTGTCCCTCTCTCTAATTCTCTCTTCTGTCCCACCTTTTCCCATTTTCATTGTTTTCTTTTCTCTCTCTCTCTCTCTCCCTCTCTTTTGTCTCTCTGAATTTTTCCTCTCACTGTCCATTTCCCTCTCTTTTGGAATTTTCCTTTCCTCACTCCTCTTTTTTGTCTCTCAATTTTCCCTCAAACTCTCTTCTTGTTCACCTCCCTCCCTCTTTGAATTTTTCCTTTCACTCTCTCGTCTCTCCGAAATTTTCCCTCTCAGTCTCTCAAAATTCACTCTCTCTTTCCATGTCTCTCTTTGTCTCTCTCTCTCTCTCTTTCTCTTTCTCTTTCTCTCTCTCTCCTTGTTCCTCTCCCACTAACTCTCCTCTCTCCTTTGTTTCTCTTAATATTCACCTCTCACTCTCTCTTTTCCCTCTTTCCTAGGATAATTCTAGTACGTCCAGTAAAAATATCTGATACATTCATACATTCAGCATACAAAGCAAAAGTTTTCTTTTATTATCCCAAAAAAGTTCTATATTTACTCATGATCCTTCTTTATATATTTGAAATTATGATACAAAAATTTGGTTTTCTTCTTACTACATATGTATTCAAAGCATAAGTTCTCTGAATAAAATATGCACCGAATGGCAGGCCTGTGCACTTTACATGTGGGTATACAAATAGCCACCTTTCTTAATATTATCATTATATCCATGATTTACAGAGATAGTGCTATATCTCTGTGTTATATTCATTATATACATTTGATAAGATCAACAAGTGTCATATGCTGCCATTATTAGCTGATCTATAAGCTGTTATTTTAGCGACTGACAGCTTCTGCTGCATATTTGCATGTCATTAAATTAATGTATTTTTACATTTTTGGGACATATATGATTATTAAAGGTCTACTAAATTAGAAAAATAATTGTCCATTTTTCGTTAGAAGGAATCATCAGAAGTCCCATATTACCACCCATTCTTTTTAAAAACACTTTTGATAATTAGTACAGTCAATATATGGTTTTCAACCTCACACTAATTGCAACAGAAAATCTGAAACATGTATCTTGATCAGTAAAATCTCCTCTACAACATATCAAAAGTCCTAAGGATTTCGAGTGTGGAAAGGGGTCAAAAGGTCAAAGGTCAATAAAGGTCATTTGTGGCCTTATATCATGTAAAAATGATGTAATGTTATGTTTGTTTTCAACTTATTAACTTGAAAATTAGTAAAGCATACTTCCAGAACTGTGGTCAATTTATGTATAACAATATGCAATAAGATGAGCGTTTTGGTAGTAACCATATGAAGGTCAAAGGTCAGAGGTCAATAAATGTCTAAAACGTGTGAAAATGAAAAGAAATTGCCGTTATCCTAGGCATAACTTAACATACAACTATATATAACAGTCAATATGGTTCAACCTCACAAAATATGAAACATGTATCTTAATCAGTAATATCTCCTCTACACATATCAAAAGTCCTAAAGATTTCGAGTGGTGTAAAGGGTCAAAAGGTCAAAGGTCATAAAGTTCACCTTTGGCCTAAAATCATGTCGAAATATGTAATCTCATGAGATTTTCACTTATAACTTTGAAAATTTAGTAAAGCATACTTAACAGAACTGTGGTCAATTATGTATAACAATATGCAAATAGATGAGCAGGTTTTGGTAGTACCATATGTAAGGTCAAAGGTCAGAAGTCAATAATGTCTAAAACGTGTGAAAATGAAAAGAAATTGCCGTTATCCTAGCATAACTTAAAACCCAGTACAGGAATGTATTAACCAAACTTAGTTTAATTTGGTTAGTAAATATTTAGGTTAAAGGTCAGAGTCAAATGGATATCCAAAATCCTGTGAAATGATGAGAAATTTCTTTTATCCTATGGCCAGCTCGAGATCTATATATAGAAACTGTCACCCAAACTTTAGCCTCTATTGATACTTAGGCATGAAATTTAAGTGGTTTTGGTGACAACCATATTAAGGTCAAAGATCAGAGGTCAGTAGATGTCAAGAACCTGTGAAAAGATGAGAAATTTGTTTGTTTTACATGAGGAATGCTGACTAAACTTGGGGAGTTAAATTTATATTGATACTGAGGCAAATTAACATATATGGAGCACACGAGGTGACAGTTATTACATGTCAGAGGTCAGTAGATGTCAAAAATCCTGTAAATATGATGAAAAATTTAGGGTTCATTGCATGTGTGTATATTGAGAGACAAATGAACTTTGCAGTAGTGACAACTATATTTTGAAGGTCAAAGGTCAGAGAGTAATATTTTATAACAACGAACGTTGTTGTACCTATAACCCTAACTGAGATCCACTTGAAGGAGTGTGAACACAAACTTGTTTTGTTATGTATATTGATAGGTAAATTTATGACCTTGAGACATGTTTAGGATCAAAGGGCAATATCCTCCACAAATTATAAGAATATTACTTTTGTTACCTTTGTTTAGCGATAACTTTATGACTTTAGTACACAACTACATGTAGGATAATTGCAACCGACACTTGGATTAATGGTGTTAGAAATCTTGAAGCGACCAAGAATAATAATCGTTAATCAGTTGTAGATAAACATTTTTTTAAGTAATGGAAACACAATATCATGAGAAGATCTTATGAAAATGCTTTAAAATTAGGCACAATGAGCTGGCTCATTATAAGTGCATCCTTGGCAAGAATAAAAACCATCCCTGGAATATCATATCTTTATCTCTGGCATGTCTTACAGTCATTTCAACAACTAATAAGTTTTTAGGTGAATATCCATTAGTATGGAGCCTGCCTTTCTCCAAAGAGAAAGCGCCCCATCCCCTCTCAGGCGGTCGTTCCTGTGATTTCTCGGGAAAAGGGGTGCACATGTATTTTAGGGTCCCAGTTCAGGGGGAAAATTCTGAAATCATTGAAATAATGGTCTCTTCGCATTTCCCCCAAACTGTTTTTTAATTAGGGGTAGTTTTGAAATATTTTTGGAGCAATTTAATAATAGGGTCCCGTATAATATAATGAAAAAATAATACCGCTGGTAGAGGGGTAATTTGCTAACTTCCCCTCCAAAAGTCTGTAAAAGGGGATTATGTCTGTAAAAGCATACCATCTCCTCAAGTGAATTATCATTCCTTTCCCTTGATCAGTGTATTGATGATTAGCAGAGCCTTTCACCTCACAATTTTTGTTGACAAAAAATAAAGAATAAGGCAGGGGCAAGGGTGGCATTTCGGGCCACAGATCTACATGTAGATGTATGTTGAAGGCAAATGTATCTAGCATCACAGTAAAGGTTTATTGTCATGGAAGAGAAATGTTGGACGACTTAACCGTACCATTTGTGAAAATGAAAATGCTCGACAAAATTGAAGGCTTTTATGAGAAAATGTTATCTCAATTTAATTCTAAGCCCTGTAACATCATAAACATAAAACATATTTATGGTATACTGTGTACTAAGAGTTACACTCGATGGCCCGAATTCACAAACGTGGTTTAGTTAGTCCATGGTCTAAATCAATTGTTTAAACCACGGATTTAGACCATGGTCTAAATTTTGGTAATTCACAAACCACCTGATTTAAGACCATGGACTAACTAAACCACTTTTTGTGAATTCGGCCATGATCTTATCTCTTTATGTTACACGGAATAGACCTACCAAAATAAACTAATAGCCACAATGAGATCCAAACACAATTAATCCTGACTGCTAGTATTCAAAATGATCTTAAAACATTTGTTACCAGAAAAGATCAGCATAATGTAGTTCCTACAATGTTTGGTAAAAAATCAATCTGGCAATTACTTTTGAATCCCTTCATACTTCTCATGCTTCAGTGGCGATCAGGCAGGGGCACAGGGGACGCCCTCTATAATACTTATACTAATTGATTACATGTTAAAATTGGGAAAACCTTGGCGGCTCACTACTCATGGGTCAGGCACCCCTCTATTTTCAAATCCTGGATCTATAACTGCGCTTTTTGCGTAGCATGATATTTTAATCATTTTACATATACTGTTTGGTGACCTATCGGAATATTTGCAGTGTTACACGTACATCAAAATCATGGACTATTCAACAAGGCTAGGTTGAAAATCATTTTATTCAGTGCTTCTTAACTTTATCATGGAACAAAACTATGTACATGCACATGTACATGTTTTTCATTATTTTGACATAGGTAGCTGCCCAAAAGATCATTATATCATTAGTCCCTCTTTATACATAATCAACCGAACTTTTTAATAACATTTGAAACAAACTTCTCGTCATCTCATGAGTAAATTTGTCTTTCGTCTTAATTGACTTTAAATTCTTGAAACATACTAGTTACGTTTGGCAATAATCAAGTGCCATGAACCGCAATAACCTTCCTAATTATCAAGTGCTTGCGAAAGTAATTGTGAAGACAAGGATTTCATTATACTGAAAAATAGTTTACTGTCATACATATGTGTCCTTCGACTTTGAAAGAGTTTACCATCCGCAGGTCATTGGCTCATCCCCATCAGTAGTCGCCTTTCATGTGTTTTGGACAGGATTTAAGCTAAAAGATGAATTTTAATGACCATTGCTCTTTGCATCAGTTGTCATTTAAACTTGTATTTTCATCTCTTACATTCATACAGAATTGCTTCAAGTTGTTTGACATACATTCAGAAACTATCAGTCATTGGCAAAACATAAAGTGATTTCTCATCTTTCTTTTTTTACAGGAATTAGACATCATTTGGTGACCCTGACTCTTGAACCTTCATGGAAGTCACAAAAAACATTATTTTATTACCTTTATAAATGATAGATCAAAGTTGTTGTGAAATGCCCCCAGTTATGATTACCCCAAAATCTTAACAAGTTCATTTGCATTAATTGACCCAAATATTATTGACATCTACCTTATTGACTTTAAATAGATACCGGTAATGCAAAGCCTTCAAAGTTTCATTTTCAACATCAAGATTGCCACTGGTTTGGTTGACATTATTTTAGTTCGATCTCAAGTTATAGTTAAAGCCAAAGGAACTTTCAACAGATTTACACAGGATTTTGGATTTTTTATTGACCTCTGACCTTGACCTTCAAATATTTATTCACACCAAAACCTTACAGGTTCATTCATATACAACGATTGAACCAAGTTATGGTTGACATACCTGTAGAGGGTCCTCTAAGTTATAGCTAGGACAAAGGAAATTTCGTGGCATTTTCCCAGTTTTGACGTTTATTGACCTCTGACCTTTGACTTCAAATGGTTACTACCAAAACCTGTCCATTTATTTCTATATATATTGACGAATGCTTTGCTAATTTTTCTATTTATAAATTGAAATAAACATAACATACATCATTTTTACATGATTTTAGGCAAAAGATGACCTTACGACTTTGACCTTTTGACCCCTTTCCACCATCAAAATCCTTAGGGACTTTTGATATGTTGTAGAGGAGACTTTACTGATCAAGAATCATTTTCACGATTTTCTGTTGCAATTAGTGTGAGGTTGACCCCTTTTTTGTCCTAGAATGACTATACAAATTTATTATGATTCATTTGAAAAGCCCTAATTGCCATCCCGCTGCCATAAGCCCGCCCCTAAAAGCTTCATCGAAGCGATATCGTAGTCACGTGACTATGACGTATTGTGAAAGCCAGCTGCAAGACAGTGTGTATGCCGTGTAGAGATGCAGGGAGCGCCCGAGCTGGCGCGGGGCCGTACCATCTGCTCCCGTTGCACGCGGATCGCATTATATACTGTTCTTTAACATTAGATTAGTCACTAGAATGATGTTTTGGACACGATTTCATCAATAAATGTCTAATTCTTGTGTTATATAGGGTTGTAGTAGACCACTGAAGATGCTAGGGCCTAGCTTTTATGCTTGCATCGTTTTCCAAAGAAATGAAAGCTTTTGGAGTTTGGAGAAGTAAGT
Organism: Paracentrotus lividus; assembly: GCA_940671915.1. Lineage (NCBI taxonomy): Eukaryota > Metazoa > Echinodermata > Echinoidea > Camarodonta > Echinidae > Paracentrotus > Paracentrotus lividus. The sequence continues at coordinate 14,548,830 of CALNVZ010000649.1, read as the reverse complement.
CAAGCTTACTGAGCAGATTGGCTACGGGCCACAAAATGTATACTAGTACTTGCAGTGATTTTGCCGAAGTTGACTTTAAATAATTTAATTCCTAATTCGATATGAAGGAAATGAGAATATTGTTGAGTAGGTTTAGACCTACTGACAAGTAATAACATCTCTTCTTACTTACAGTTTATTAAATAGAGGTCAGTTGATGAGAAACCATGGATATACTGGAGGAGCGAAGGCAGAATGAAAGTAGGACAGTTATGCAATACTAGTACTAGTAGTATATACAGGGCGACGAGATCAGACTATACATGTAATATGAGGCAGTGGATGTGTATTCGCATGCTACTCACTATGCAAATATGACCTCATAGAGGCAGATATGTGCTAGTGCGTGTCGTGTATGTATAACTAAATACACACATGACATGAATTGCCCTATAGCTGCCCTATCACCTCTAAACTCTAACACATATAAACTCACAGTCCATGTCACAGACAAACGAGGATGTTTGTAGAAGAATGATAAAATTACGCAGATTTGAATATTTTGGGGCAAAATTGTTCACTGATGATATGTAACAGATATTTCTTAGGACCTTTCATATACTAAATCTACATTCATTATTAGTCAATTTGTTAGTTCTCGCTTGCAAAAGGAGTCCAATATTGCTTTGTGTAATAGAGCATTATGCCAGTCGCCGTTTGTTTTGGTCTTACTTTCAAATACGTCATTCCGCTAATGAACCAATCAGCTCACAGGTTTAGGAATGTTACCAAAACCTATAGTTTTCACATTTTTCGTCAATTGAGACTTTCTTATGAAAAACAAATTTCACTTTCGTTTTTAGAAGGTAAGTATCCACTGAATAAGCCCAATTTGTTTTTCTAATTTAGTAGACCTTTAATAATGATTTGACTCACAAAATTTGCAGAAATAAAACCCTAATAAAAACAATGGCTTACAGAGTGGAAATAGGGCTGAATGCATACAAAAATACTTTGCTTTTTACTGGGATGAAACTTATTTAAAAATCAATTCCAATACTCATTCAGTCCAAATGATAAAATAAACTCTTATGACAATAACAAAAAATAACATATTATCATAACAATAATCTAATGTATAAGAACATTTTAGTGAAAGCAATAACTTGCTTTTATGCATATGTCCAACTGTAGGGGAGAGCAGGGTTATATGGAACATTTTTCACAAAAATGGCCGTAAAACAAAAGCGAATTTATTTGAAGAAACAATAAACAATCAGCTTGAGTGTATATCTGTATGCTACAAATGTACCCCTTAAAATTCTTAAACTTAGTGATGATTCCGGAAAAAAATCCATCTTCGACAAGACCATGTCAAGTGTTCCAACTAACCCCATACACGGGGCTAGTTGGAACAAGGTATGGGGTAAGTTGAAACATTGTTGCTTGGTATCTTTCGAATTATATTTAAACTACCTACAAGATTATTGCATGAGTTCAGCTAACTTGCTTTATTGATTCCAATTAAAATATTAAATATTGGTGTTAAAATTTTGTTTTTACTTCATTTTTTATTACACTTGATAGCATACACTCACAAACAGATATTCTGAAGTCCTGTGAAGTAGCATTCTGCAATATATTTTGTTTAAACCAAAATAAAATTGTCCAATGTGCACTAATATACTTGTATAGGAATATTTCGGAACACTTCATTGAATTATATGATTTTTATTTTTGTATTTAGCTGAAACCTATTTACTTAGTACATGTTCCAACTGACCCCGTTAAAAATGTTCCAACTAACCCCAGAGGCCCATTTGACATTTGTAAGCTTACAGCACAAAAGAAGGACAACAACATGCCATATTTTTAACCTTGTTTTGTAGCTTGGTATACCTGTTTGTTATACTCAAAAACTGGCCAACTTAATTTATTATCTTCTCTGAGATAATAAAACATTTGTAAAAATTTCAAAATTTACTCAGAGGGTGAAAAAACAAACATTGCTTTCTAACTTCATGAGGCTTGAAGCATGTGTGCTGTCTAAAATGTGGTGGATGGCAGTTGCTAATAGCAACAACCTGAGGGTAGATTTGCATAAATATATTTATAGCCGTTCAAGAAAATGGCAATGTTTCAACTAACCCCGTGTTCCAACTAACCCCAATCTCCCCTACAGAATTAATTGGTCCGAGATCATAGGTAGTTGGAACCCCCATTTTTAAGGATGGCCAGCTGCTCTGAGGATAATTCTTAGGAGTCTTCTCCATATGGTATAGTCTCATCTAGTATCATCCGTTTGGTGAGATGATTGTTCCTCTGGAGGACCTTCCTCTTCTTCTTCTTCTTCCTTCTCTTGGTTTGTAATCTTAGAAGAACAAGCATTGTCTTTAACTTCTCCTTCTTCCTTCTCTTCCTCCTTCGTTTTGAGAGACTGATAATTGTCATCAATTTCACCATCTTCACTCCCCTGCTCTATTGTCTTGAGAGAAGGAGAGCTGTCTACTGCTCCACTACATGAATGATCCTTGGTATCTGTTATAGACATAATAGAATATTTGGACATTTATGTTTCTTAGACCACAAATTTTTGATAAAATCTTGTTTGAAAATTTATGGTTTATCATCCAAGAGATAAAATGTAGAATCCATCGTAAGCTTTCGTTAACCCACCTTGATATGTTTTAAAAATAGCAGAAAGGAATGAAGAAAATGACCATCATTTAGTCTGTAAAAATGGGAATCTCTTTATTTGTTTGGCTAAATAAGCACTAAGGAAAACAATAGAAACTTACAGTTGATATCAAAGTGATACATTTTTTTAAAACAAAAATCTTCTCCTATTTTTTATGTTCATATATATTTTTTTTAAATAATGTTTTAGCCTAATGTACAGATTCATGTGTGCAATTCTAGAAGATACAGTCAACCTTGCCTAATTTAAACTCACATAAGTCAAATAATCACTCATGTCAAAGGACTTTTCAAGTCATCCTTTCTTTATACTTTATGGTTTTTAACCCTCCATAAGTCAAATTTTGTTTTGTACCGGTAAGTCAAACTATTTCTTTAATGTCAACAAATTCGACTTACACAATGGTGATTGCACGTTTAAATATTTAAAAAGTTATTGAATATAATATTTTAAAGCCAGTATGAACTAGCAACCTTGTATAGCACCCCTCAAGTCCTCAACTACTCAATTATGCCCTGATTCCTAACCCATAATGTAACATCCGAATAGTGTAGTCTTATAATTCAGGCCCATTTGAATGAAAACACATTTTTTCACTACTCAATGAATTCACAACATGATGATTATGTTACTAAGTATCAAAACACATACTTTCCCCCTCAAAACATTTTAGTTTTCTCTATACAAATTGAATGATAGGTTAATTTATACACTGTATTGTTAATAGTTATTTCAAAAGGTATACATTAAGACTAGCCATTTATAAAACGCAGTCAATGAGAGTGTTGCTCAGTTTGCTCTCCCTTTAAGGGATTTTGTCAAAGAAACAGTTCACAGTGGCTACTTACCTTGATGAAGCAGTTGATACTGATCACTATGTTCATGCAGGACAACATGGAATGTAGGATATTCCACAATGATCTTTCCTTTCAAGTTATTTCTGATGGTATTGTCTAATGATATATTGTAGTACCTAAGGGAAGAAAGAAGTATTTTGTTTGATTAAGGTTCTATTGCATTTTGAGTTTTAAAAAAGCAACTTTTAGCATAACATATATAGGCTTCCTTCTTAAAAAAAAGCATCCCCCTTAAAGAAGTAACTTTTAGCATCTTATTTACTACAGGCTTCCTCCCCCCCCCCCCCCCCCCCCCACAACCACCATCACCACCACTACCCTAAAAAACACACACTAACAATAACAATCAACAACATCACTATAATTAAAACAAAATTAGCATCAAACTGAAGTTGGTTTATCTTCAGCATCTTAAAGCAGCACTCGCACTGGGAGAAGAAGAAACTTTGTGAGATATTAACTCATCTCAACATGTAAACATCTTCTTTTAATGACATTTTGGCATTATCTTTGAAACCAGAATAGTACAAATGACATAATAAACATGAGCAGAAAAAGCAAAAATCACTGACAAATATGAATTAATTTCTGGATGTTGAATAATAACAGTTTAAATGAAAAAAATTGTGAAATCTATAAATAGGCAATGCTGAGAAAAATATAAAATCGCTATTTTTATTCCCAAATTGACAATTGTTTGGATGTATTTTATAAACTAGATGAATCTTCGACCGCGCACGGTCGGAAGGCATGCCTCCGTATTGCCACATCGGAAAAAAAAGGCATGCGCATGTTTGAGTATTTTACATCCATTTATACCATGACATCTTTGAGATATTGACCCCAAATCTATTAAGTGTATCATCAGAATTATTTCAACTCAGGAAGGATGGCTACTGATGTAATGAAAATGATATAACATGTTAAGTTGATCTGTCAAAGGTCCTTCAGAAATTGCACAAACGAGTCATTTACATAAATAACCAGTGACCTTTGATGTCCTGACCTCAAAAATCTAATCAGTTCATCTTTCCTCCCACATGACCCAAGTTTGAAGTTGATCCATTAAAACGGTTCAGAAGTTACAGCAAGAACGTGCCATTTTAATGTATACAAATGACGTCTGTGACCCTTGACCTTTGACTTCATGACCTCAAAATATAATAAATTCATTGTCCCTACCATATGCACACATGACCCAAGTTTTGATTGTTCATCCATCAAACTGTTCTTAAGTTATCGCAAGAACAAGCCATTTTCACGTACACAATGTCCTCTGTGGCCTTTTTGAACTTTGACCTCATGACTCTAAATTCTAATCAGTTTATTGTCCGTCCCATATGCACATATGACCCAAGTTTGAAATTGATCCCGTCAAACGTTTTTTAAGTTTATTGCGAGAAACAGCCATTTTCATGTACACAATGACCTCTGTGACTTTGACCTTTGACCCCAAAATCTAATCAGTTCATTGCCCCTCCCATATGCACACATTACTCAAGTTTGAAGTTGACCCGTCACACAGTTCTTAAGTTATTGCGAGAACGAACCATTTTCACGTATACAAATGACATCTTGTGACCTTTGACCTTTGCCTATGACCCTAAAATCTTATCAGTTCATTGCCTTCCCATAGGCACACATTACCAAGTTTGAAGTTGACCCGTCAAACGGTTTTTTAAGTTATGGCGAGAACGAGCCATTTTTCATGCATACAATGACCTCTGTGACCTTTGACCTTTGACCTCATGACCCTAAAATCTAATCAGTTCATTGTCCTACCATATGCATACATTACCAAGTTTGAAGTTGACCGTCAAACGGTTTTTAAGTTATGGGCGAGAACGAGCCATTTTCATGCATACAATGACCTGTGACCTTTGACCTTTGACCTCATGACCTCAAAATATAATAATTCATTGTCCCTACATATGCACACAATGACCCAGTTTGATGTTCATCCATCAACTGTTCTTAAGTTATCGCAAGAACAAGCCATTTTTCACGTACATTGTCTCTGTGGCCTTTGAACTTTGACCTCATGACTCTAAATTCTAATCAGTTTATTGTCCGTCCATGCACATATGACCCAAGTTTGAAATTGATCCGCAAACGGTTTTTAAGTTATTGCGAAATAAGCCATTTTCATGTACACAATGACCTCTGTGAACTTTGACTTTGACCAAAAATCTAATCAGTTCATTGCCCCCATATGCACACATTATCAAGTTTGAAGTTTGACCCGTCACACAGTTCTTAAGTTATTGCGAGAACGAACCATTTTCAAGGTATACAATGACCTCTGTGACCTTTGACCTTTGACCTCATGACCCTAAATCTTATCAGTTATTGCCTCCATAGGCACACATTACCAAGTTTGAAGTTGACCGCGTCAACGGTTTTTAAGTTATGGCGAGAACGAGCCATTTTCATGCATACAATGACCTCTGTGACTTTGACCTTTGACCTCATGACCCTTAAAATCTAATCAGTTCATTGTCCCTACCATATGCATACATGATCCAGTTTTGAAAGTGATCCGTCAAACGGTTCTTAAGTTATCGCGAGAACTTAAAAACGGGACGGACGTACGGACGGACGGACGGACGGACAACCCGAAAACATAATGCCTCCGGCACCACCTTCGGTGGCGGAGGCATAAAAACGTAAATCAGCATCAATTCCCTTTTTTTGTGTAAAGGTTGTAGGCCAAAATAAAAGTATTGGTGCCAATTTGAGGATCAAAAAGTGATTGATTTAGACCTTTGGAAATCTTGTATGTGACATACCTGAGAGTATTGGCAGGTCTGTCCTCTACTTTCATATACACCTGTATATCATCTATGCCTGCAGAACAGTACTTCTTTAACCTGCAACGAGTATACAACAAATATATCATGGCTGAATGAAAGAAATGCAATAAATAATCGCTTCAGTATAGTTGTCACCCACCTTTTACCCTGAAATATCTGATAGGCAATTATATCTAACAGAATTTAAAGGGAATGTATGACTTTGTGGAAGTTTGCAAAATTTTTAGCTTTAGTGAGCACTATGCTGTCAGAGTATGTCATAATGAGTTAAGATGAAACCCTGAAAATTTCATTTCCATAGCTTCATTACATACCTAACAATAAGTAAAAAGGAGCAAGTGAACGGAAACAAAAGATTATTTTTTGTCCATAGACTGCAGTGCTATTTTGAGTGTCCCTTGGTATGCTTATGAAATGGTGATATACATTTATCAATATCCCGATGATTAGACAACTGATTGGCTTCAAAATCTATCCATCCCAATGAAGAAATCAATAGATAAAAAATAGCATGTACATTAATTTTGTGTGATTAATATAATCTGAACCACCAAATGAGAGGAGATAGACTTTTACTTATTAGAGAAATTGGTATTTAAAAAAAATATTGTTACAACATTTGTTTGTTTGTCTGTATTTTAATATGAGCAGTTTTAAAAGACAAATATACATTGGACGATGAATTGTGAAAAATAACATAATCATGGCAAAGAGCACAATTTCCTTGAGTTTTTACCATTCCACCTTTATTTCATGGTTACAACGATAATAGTGGGACTGGTACTCAAATGGACGGAAAAACTTTGAAAATCCTCATGCCTCCAAGCATCACTCTTTGCAACAAAGGGCACCCCAAACCATGACAGAGAGAGATGGAAAGCATTAAAAAAAAACAAGTTGACAAATACACACACAAAAAAAGAAGGAAAAAAAGGCTAAGAGGAAAATGACAAGTTCGTCCTTCAGGTGAAACTCTTTGAAAACATGAAATAGAATATCAAGTGGCACAAGACCATCTACATTTCATATATGACCTGAGGTAATCCGTAACCCGACCTTTGTGACCCATAGTTTGAGGTGTGTGGAAGCTCGAGGTTAGAATGTAACATAACTGTGTCAATTGTGATCGTTTATGTGGCCTACGTGAATAGATGCACCAAGGTTCAGAAAAACTAGTGTATTTTGAAATGTGATCAGCAGAAAACGGTATGGACTTGGGCATAAAGAATGAGAAAATAGAGAGTGAAAAGAGATAGACAGATAGACAAGCAGAGAGAGACAGAGACAGAGAGACAGAGAATGTATATGTTTGAGTAGGGATCACTGTTGATCTCAGAGTTAAAATCAATCACTTGAAAGCTATCACAGCACTGTTCAAGTATCTATCAAGAAGTTGTCAGTCATTGTGATAGCTAGATGTACTTGAACAGGTATTTAAAGGTAGTTTTCAAATTTTAACACAATTAAAGATGAAGTTGAATTACCTATGAAAGCATATTTCCACATTGCAACTGATTTTATTTGCATCTATTCACATGGCATGAAATACTACTTATAAAATACATATTGTTATACAAATATGTTTATTTCACTTCATCCAAAATTCCAATAAATGTTTTGTATTATTTTGGAAAAAAAGAATTATTCATGAAAGTTACAAATAAATTTGAGTTGTATTAAACTGAATTAAATCAATTTACCCACATCCCTGAAAGAGGGACAAAAGTGATCAACGTTTCAAAAGTAAACACAATGCAGTGCTTAACATTTAGCAGAGCCTAACTCCACTAGTGCCTGCTACCTTTCTTTCAAATTGCCACACAGAAGCATGACAATATTCTACAAAGGTGCATATACTTGCACTTGCACTGGAACAAGATAGTTCTCTGATACCTACACTGAGGACAACCACTCCAAGGAGAACTTACCCAAAGGACAACTAGCCCTCAGGACAAATACCCCAGGACAACTACCCTGGGACAACTCAACCCAGGATAACAACCCTCGCAGACAAATACCCTCAAGGATAACAACTCTCTTGTACAACTACTGTATTCGTGGAAATATTCGCGGTACATTAATTTTCGCCAATTTCGCGCGAATATATAGGCATGATTTCCTATGCCTGTATTGCATGGTTTCAATTGCGAGCTTACAAACATGCAGCGCGAATTTAATAACCAGTGAACATGTTTTGAGGCGGCTCAGTGCGAAAAATTAATCCTGTGAAAATAACAGCGAATACACTACCCTCTCGGACAACTACCCTCAAGGATAACTAACCGCTGGACAAATAACTCTTTACCCTATGTAGTTGCTCTAGGGGTAGTAGTCCCAAGGTGTAATTGTCCTGGATGGTAATTGTCTTTGGGCATAATTTTCCTAAGGTACTTTCATTAGGAGGTAGCTGTCCTACAATTGGTAACAGACCTAGAGCATGGCTATCCTCGGGCAGTTTAACCGGCGGTAGATGTACAAGGCAGGGCATAAATTCCCCACGGCCATCGACGGCATGGCCTTCATTGCCCTGGTCTCTGGCCGTGATGTCCAAGAGAAAATGAACCAAGACACTATTCATATGTCACTATTTTGTCACATTAAAGTCTCAAAAAGCAATACAGACCATAAATTTTATTTGATAATCCTATACAGAGGTCTTGGCAGAGCTCCCCCGACCTCCCGGGGAGTTAATGGCCGTCTGACAGGAGTAATAGCAAGACATCCCAGTTTGTTTAATTCCCACTGACCTGGGTTTTGGATATGCTGGAAGTTATCACATTTATTATTTTTCAACAAATCTGTCAGTATGTAAACAGAATGCGATAGTTACATTATATGGACAGCCAAACAGAATTTTCATCGCCAAATCACAGTGGAAAGGAATTTTGTATTTTCTCCAAACAGAAAAGGCAATATTTTTAAACAGAAAATAACCACCTGCCGACCTGGCTCTTCTTTTGAAAAAAAAAAGGCCTTTGATGCCTTTTTTATAAGAAAAAAAATGGCTGTGGATGCCCTTTGAATTTGACAAAAAGCCCTAAATATTGGAGGGAAAATGGCCTTGCCCTAAAAGTAACAAAATTTAAGGCCTGCAAGGGGAAGGTATATATGTATGGCCATGTGTTTTAAACTGGGCCCCCATATAGGTGGTGCCGTTACATTTGCGCGACAAGCACAAAATGCAAAAATGATTATAAAATTTTTAAAATAATGTGCCATTATGGGCTTATTTTGGTACCATTGAAGGAAATATATCTCCAAATAACTTAATATTAGAAAGAAATACCAATGGTGCACTCATTTACAAGTAATTAACAATTAATTAACTTTGAAGTAGCCATTTTTGGCACGGTGGTGGAGGAGGAGGAGCATGAGGAAGGAGCATAAATTTCTGTTGCATTAATAAATCAGGTTTTAACATCATAAATCAACATAAGACCAGTTAAATTGGAATATTATATCTATCTATTATAACAGTGTGCTTAAAATATGAAATTAAGAATACCTATATAGGCTAATAAGTTAATCATTTAATTAATGTAAAATCAGTAAAATAAATGTGATTCAACTTGTCTAGATTGTGGTCGTCATAGTATTTCTACGATTCACAAAGTGAAGTAAAATATTAGTTGATGCTAGGACATGGGTTTATTTATCAGCCTACATGTTTAATTGTATTCTCACTACCATTTACCTATGCTTGTTTACACAAAACAGAAGAGAACTGTAATAATTGGATTGAGTTATTATTGATGATGCACAGCAAATCCAACCACCCAAACATACTTTGCAGAGACATAATGTTAAGCATTTAGAAATATCAACCCATGACCTACATTTAAACGCATGAATATCACTTCAAGGAGGTACACGTACCTGCATTTTTTAACGATAATCCTAAATTCTATTGTATTGTCATTCTACAATTTAAAACATGAACATCACGCATTGGCTTGATATGCTTTATCTCACCAGGTACAATGTAGATCGTCTCAGAGATACCTTGCACGGGTCGGTACATGTCTCAACAATGAACCAGATCAAATTATATGTTTGAATAAGCATAATGTAGATATAATTTTTATTGTAGAAGTATTTGACAGTATAATTCATGTAACCCTAGTATAACTTCAAATAGGTTATTAAGACAAAAACTGTGTACATATTGGAAGTAATCATGCATTACACATTGATAACATATTTACCCAAATATTTCCTATCAGAAATTTTCGCTGAAAGATGATCGGCAAAAATATTTTTAAAAAAGCTTACCCATAACAAGTTATACATTGTTGAAAGGTCTGACTCTAGAGATTCAAATATGCAATGTCTTTTGTTGTAGGTTGAAATTTTGTTTCCATGTAACACTTTTTTGGAAGTACTTTTTTCAACCGTTTTCGACATATTTGGCTCTGTAACTCTTATGACTCCCCATATCCCTTTTCTGATAAGATATTTTGGATTCCTCAGACAATTCTCTTTCAGAAATAAATGAATAATACTTTTATAGGTATAAGAATAGGTCTTCAAAATGTAAAAGAAGAATATTTGATTGAATAAAAACGGTACAATTCCTTGGAAAACTTGGGTTGTAACAGAAAAGGGCCCACCTCATAACGCATGGCCGTATGAAAAAAGACATACCTTTGACGTACGACTGGATCAGCCCTATCTGGATGCAGGTATTTGTGTAATGCTTCCCTCAGAACAGTCTCCTCACTGAGCCTTGATATGGATGAGAAACAAGAAGAATTAATATTTGATTGGGTGGTTGGTTTATTTTACCAGACTACTAAGGAAGCAATTAAATGCTAATCAGTAAGCCTATCCCAGGGACTTTGTAATGGTGTTAATACCCAAAGGGCATCAGTGCATCAAGATGGTTTTGAATCAGTGATCTTGCCTTACAAATCCACTGCTCCTCCAAATGAGCTAGCGAGTGGTATGAATAATAAACAACTACAAATTCCTACAGTGCACAACATGTATATCTGTAAGTGTAGAAAATACACACAAAAAAGCAAAGCTCAAGTTTTCTTCTGTGGCAGCATAGAATGCTTTTTTTTTCTTGAAAGTAAACGTGATAATCTTCAAATTAGCAACTCATAATTAAATATAAATTTAATATTACAACCATTTTACAATTTAATACTTTATCACCAAAAGTATTGCCTAAAATTTCAAAAGCAATCTCTATCAAAATTTACTTCTTCCTTTTAAGGAATAAAAGAGAATGAGAAAGCTTGCAAGTTCAATACTCTATATAAATTTGAATACATCTATTCAACAAGGAGATATCTACGTAAAACAAGTAGGATGCTTACCTAATATCTGTGAATTCAGCATTAGCTTGAGGAAACACCCACTTCACATGCCACATTATTCTGGAATAAATAGGACAGGATAAAGATTTGTAAAACATGTTTTCCCCCCTAAATTTATGAAAGTGTTTTACCTTTAAGCCAGGTCCAAACCCTGTCTTGGTGCATAAAGTTAATTTCCTTGTTATTTAGGAAGGGCCATATTTAAACCTTCTCATCCAGTACAAAATTCCATATTAATGTATTATTGGCCTGGTTAAGAAAAGTTTAGAACCAGGCCAGTAACATACTGACTTCAATGGGGCATAACAGCTATATATGAGATCATACCTTGGGTCCTGGGGGGCATTTCATCAAAGGACTTGTTGGACATTTTATCCGACAAATTTGCTCTCAGCCAATCAGATGCTAGCATTTCAGTAGCTTATAACAGTTTGTCGGATAAAACGTCCGACAAGTCCTTTCATGAAACGCCCCCCTGATTCCTACAAAACTTGGGCAGGAAAAGCTTTCATCATACTAGTTTGAGGAAGCCACACACAACAGTGAAATGCAAAACCCATTTTTTGAAAACGTCACAGTTCTGTACTTTTTATACAGTGTAATTAATTTAATTTGAATACAAAATTTAAAAAATATATATACCGAGTCAGTCAAAAAAAACTTTACACCTAGAAAAATATCAACAAAAAGAGAACCAATTTATAATCCCTAAATTATTTTACATATTCTGAAAGAGTAACTCCTTCCGCATCTTGTGGTACCATTTTTGTGTGGTAAGTCTTTACGGTTGGATGAACACGACGCATTGTTTGCGAACATGCAAATTTCGAATTGTGCCAGGGTGGGGATAAAATTAAAACAACAAAAGCTGACAAAAAAAGCAACTCCATCATGAATAAAATAGCATAACTTTTTAACGAAAATGTCTTCCGCTCAATAACTTGGCAAGGGTGTTGTTACACATATTGACTACATTCTGTATGAAAATGAGATAAATCTGTAGAGTCAGGCATGAGTGAGCACACGTCAAAGACAAAATAATCTCTTTTCAAAAGTATCAGGAGGCCTGTTTAGGTCTGTCATTCGCAATTTACTCTTTGATATCTACTCATTCGTGCATTACTTGACGAGTCAATCTAATTTTCATACAAAATGTAGTCAATATGTGTAACAACACCCCTGCCAAGTTATTGAGCGGAGGACACTTTCGTTATAAAGTTATACTATTTTATTCATGACGGAGTTGCTTTTTTGTTAGCTCTTGTTGTTTCAATTTCATCCACACCCTGGCACAATTCGAAATTTGCACGTTGGCAAACAATGCGTCGTGTTCATCCAAGCGTAAAGACATACCACACAAAAATGGTACCAGAAGATGCGGGAGGAGTTACTCTTTCAGAATATGTAAAATGATTTAGGGTTTATAAATTGGTTTTCTTTTTATTGACATTTTTCTAGGTGTAAAGTTTTTTTTGACTCACCCGGTATATTCTGGAATAACATGAAAGATGCTTTAGAATCCAAGTGTCTACTACATTCCAATCATCTACGATATAGTTGTGGGTCTGTGTTCACCTTTTATCTCCTACTTTTTCTTTTAATTGAAGCACATACTGACACAGTGTTAATAAAGCATGGAAATACACAAAAAAAGTTGTATTATCATATAATAATTATTTATTACTTACACTGTAATTCGTTTCTTTTTGGTATCAAATTCCCGCAACTTCTTAACATTGGTTGAGTTTTCTTTGTGCTTTGAGAAGTAATGTGGTAGCAGTCTTAGTCTGACACCCCTTTCAGCTGCCTTCTTGCTTACAGTCTTCCACTGAAAAATGAAACAAACAACCAATTTCAGTAAAATCATAGAAATCAAATATTCACATTTCGAAATGTTACAAAGTATTCCCTTAAACTCACTTGTGAGCCAATTGTTCAACATGTATTTAGATTCATCACACACCTAATATTACACATAAAAATTAAGAAAAATTTAAAAGAGTTTTGATACTACCATGATCAACTTGTTACATTTCTCTCATGCAGGTGAACTCTTGGGGACACTTTTTCACACATGAATATTCATGATGAATGCAAGTCGGTTTCACCTTGGATAAAGACTAAGAATGAGACATAAACTATACAGACCAAACTAGTTTAGCGAGACCAACTCCAAACCAACACCAAACCTTTCTCTAAGCTCCCCCGGGAAAATTATAACAGGATTACTGTCATTACATCACACCATCCGATATAAAATGTATTTCTTCTGTATATTGCATATGAAGCCTTTTTGAAACTTACTCTACCATTGAGGTAACCTGGCTTGTTCTTTACATCATTATTAGCCGAGTATCGTTTTCTGTCTACATCTTCCAATAATCGATAATCTGTAAAATAAAAAGAAGGCGAAACTTGTTTGAAATTGTAGATTAAACAAAGCTAGCTGGGTAGAAGATAAAGGAAGAAGCAATTCTTTGAAAACCAACACCTCTCTGACTAGCATAGCCTAATATAACGAAGTGGTAATTTTTACTAAAGGGATTAGTCTTTGTGCCAAGGCACAATTTGAAAGTTGCCTAAATATTGTGTCTTAAATTCTCATCTTATACTTATAAAGAGATTGATTAACTTGAATCTTAAGTCTTTATAACATAGAGTCATAGAACTCTATTAAAACCATGATTAAATCTTGAAATTAATTCTGATGGAACATACGCTACAACACTGTAACCTAAAAACAAGTGCAAAACAAAATGTTAGTTATAAGTATGCTTGTAGCTTCAGGGCAGAATGCTGATTTGCTGATTAACCAGTTGATGACAGAATTATCTCATTCTCATAGGTTTAATACAGGGAGCATCTAATTCCTTTCGTCAAAGGGTTAACACTGCATCATGAATCAGGTTTCTTAAGTGTCACACTCAAAATTTTCATCCTAAAAATGTTAAAATAAATATTTCAATATTGTTGTAGTTCAGATATTTTGAACAATTATTAATTTGCTATCGTCCATACCCAACATCAATCTGCAAACTTGAGTAATAGGGTCACTGATCTTGTCACCACAATTACCTCTAGAGTGTTGGCTAGCCAACTCAGAGCACGATGTCAATATGTTACTTTTGATCTCGTAGCCCAGGTGCAAAAGTATGGGTAGAATTTTGCAACTTGGTCTATGGTTTTTTGTCCAAGGTTTTTCTACTTTTTGCAATAGCTATCAACTCTAAATTTAGGTACCAGTATATTTTATTTAATACTTCACAGCTTTAAATAACAATCAAGGAAAAAAAAAACACCTCTGATTATTTCCCTCTCCCACCAGAAATCTGGCGGTGAACTTGTTGAAATTGGACAAATCATTTTACATTCAAGATGAGAGACAGAAAAACAAATCAGGGATATTAAAAGGAACATCCAAATACCACTTTGTTATAGAATAATGAAAAATTGAGTTTAGTTTCTGAAAGTCTTCTCATTGAATTCTTCCATGAGACCCATATGGCTTAGATGCATGTGGACTGTCCCAGCCATCAGGCTTACATCCAAGTTCAAATGCAAGCAATGCTGAACTTACCACTCAGAAGATGGCTCTCTGTGAACTCTTTGATGGGAACAAACGCTGTCTTATCTCGAACTCCTGAGCATCCGCTCTGTGCCTTGTGGTTCTTTACACAAGAGAGGCTTTAAGAGAGTGTGACAGAAAGAGGAGACATGTGTTACAATATAAATTTGCTCATATTCAAGGTATTAAAACACACAAATTGTTGATTCATTGTTTTCTATCCAACAGATTAATTGCCTTCCTAATTGAAATGAACTATACAAATTTTAAAAAGTAACACCCATGATTTTTCCCTATGGCGAAAAAATGCCAGGGAACTTGTCATGAAATTAATTCAAAACATGATTATTATTCACCCTATAATTTAATCAAATTAAAATCAGCAAGAATAGTAAAAAGAACATCCAAGCACCTAGTTATTGAATAATGGCAAATAAAAAGGTATATTTTAGTAGCCAAGGGCCTAATGGAAAATTAAGTTCATTTTCTGAAAGTCTTCAAACTGATAGATAGCTTGACCTACGTTTAAAAAAAAAATGATGTGAAATTGTCTTAATGGGCGAGCACTCACCAGCACGTTTTCATCTGGCATCTTGGACATGTGTACTTGGATGAATTCAGCTCACACATCTCGCATTTACTGTATTTTTTAGTAAGAACAAATGTTAGAAGATAATTAGAGTCTGGATCTACAGTTTTACTTTCACACATGTAGGCTGCCTCTATACATCTCATATAAGTTAAAACAAGGTCATTTAATTCAGTCCATGGCTACAGGGTCATCCACTTTTGTTAACTTTTTGCCTGCTTTCTTCGACTTGCAGCACATTCAACTGACTGCCAAGTTCGCTGAAGGGCATGATGAGACTGGACCCAAGTCAGTTCAACTAGAAGTCATTCTGTCAAAATCTTCAAAGAGGTCTCGCTTAGAGGCCAGAAAGTGTTTCTTCAGTAACAGAATGGTGGATGACTGGAACAGACATCCTCATGAAATAATTGACTCAACTTCTATCGATGTCTGAAAACTTAATTGGATGAACACTGGAAGACTGAGCGATTCAACCTCTCATAACCAAACTGTCTTGAACCATTGATGCGCAACAACAAGTAGGTCTAATGATATACTCAAAGTCAGAGGCGTTGGAAGACTCTGAGAATACAAAGCATTGGAGGGGCAAGCCATTGTTAACACACAATAGTTTGCCCCTCCAATCTTTTCTTTTCGCAAAACCTTCCAACATCTCTGCTCTACTCAATGTAGACTTCCATAGATAGACTAGACCCACATATAGCTGCAAACCAACATCAGTCAGTACTGAAAAATGGCTGTCTGTCGCCCTCTTTGTGACTGAGGAAACTTCTCAATAATAATTAGCGAAACCAGCTTTAAATCTACCTCAAAATAAATTAAGATAATCTTTAGTCTCATTACAATTTAATTCTTCCATTAGATATTTATAATTTTGTTTAGTAGAATTTTTAGACCCTTTTTTGGATATGCTACTTGACTTGGCTGGAGCTGCTCAAGACACTTATCTGCATTGACTTTCCATTGGATGAAAACTGCTGCAGTATGGGACTTCCCAGTGCAAGGTCAATTATGAATTGACCATGCATAAGTGTTTAACAAGTGGACTAGACCAAGGATCACAGAATCTACCTCTCCTTGAATCCAGATGATGATGATGATGAAGTTTGAATCAAGTATCTTCAGCATTTTTGAAGCTGCGATTCAACTGGAAGAAGAAGTAACAATCCATGCACAATACGAGGGATGAGCGCAATTTAATCCGCTGGCGCTGTTCGCACACACAAGTGACAGATAATAGCAATGACAATTGGCAATGTTTGTGTTGCATCGTGTAGTGTTCAGATTTGTATCCCTATTGTTTACATTGAAAATTAGAATGGGAAATTAAATGATCCAGGCTATATCTTCCATTTCGGAAACCATCCGCACAAATTCTTGTACACAACTGAATGGGGGGGGGGGGGTGAGAAGAGGTAACCAGTGAGTGTGAGTACTGTGACTGAAATAAAGTGCTGCTGAGTGCTGCACAAAGTGAACGGTGGTTACCGATATACACAATTATGCCATGATCCATCGGCAGAAAGCTGATTCAGAAATTAAGCCAGGGCAATTTAATGTGACAGAGGGAGGGGGGGGGGGGTCATGTGCGTGTCGTGCAAAGTTACACACTTGTGCGTGTGCACAAGTTACACACATATGACACAAACATCTTTTGTTATATGTGGGGCTAAAATAATATAAAATTTCACAATCTTGTCAGTTAACTAACAAAATCTCATTATCAAACCGAAATCACTAATGTACAATTATGTATATATAATTTATACGTACTTATTTCCATCACTAGTCGGAAACGGGACCAGCGGAGTCAGGCTATTTCCCTCAGCAGTTCCCATTTTGAGGATTTTTTATGTCGGTAATCGCAGAAAACGCATGCAGAATCTAAATATACAGTCTTGGAAACTAGACAAACAAGAAAAGAAAAAAGGAGCTCGATGCAACCCGAATCTAGCTTGACATAATTATGCAGTCTTTTCGTTTACAAGTCGTTGAGCCTGAGGGATAATTTCCTTACCAGAGAGTATACGCTATAGCCTCACTCTCGGTCAGGAGTCCAAACTTGGGGGGGGGGGGTCTATCATATGAAAATAATGTTTCCTACGCAATTTGGCAACGAAAGTCATGAAAGATAGAAAATTAGAAAAGGGTATTTCCGAATTCCCCCTATAAAAGTTATTGGGGACATCAGAAATATGCCCGGCCTTTTATTTATTTATTTATTTAATTTTTTATTTTTTTACTAATAATATAGTTTAGTTTCAATTCTGGTTTTATTGTTTATTTTGTTTGTTTTGTTTGTTTTATCTTTTTTCACTCCCGACCACGGTGGGTGTTAGTTTTGGAATGGGAGGGTGGTAGAAATATGTTGGTTTTTTTTTTCACCCCACCCCTACCTGTTTTCTCAAATATGGATTGACGCCCATGAACATGATACTTTCAGTTTTTATTATGGATCTTACGTAATTACGATCAACTCTTGCCTGCAAAATAAGTAGAAAAATTGAGAGAAGAAAAATATTTTGATAAATGTTTAAGTTTGGCGCAAGTTTCAAAACAAAACAAAAAGGGGAGAAGAAAATGAAGTCCTTGGAAGTGGAATAAGAATTCCAGGAAAATTTATTTAAAAAATTAATGAAGTTTGTTCATTTACGCTTTAGGCAAAACTGGTATGTCTTATCAGGCGCGTATCCAGGATTTTGCACCCCGGGGGGCCCGACGTGATTTTGGCACCCCTGTGTACTTTTCAAAAAATAGCCCCCCCTCCTCCCCCCGCCGAGCAAACATGGGCCTACGGCTTAAATCCATGTTGAAGGATTTTAAGATGAATTTATTCTTTTTTTTTTCTAAAAAAAGAAAATTTATATATATACTAATAATTTTAAATACGAGCGCGAAGCGCGATCGAATTGTTTCTCTTCTTTACCTCCAGAAAGCATTGGGTTTCAATTTTGTTTAGCTCCTCATCACAATATCATATGAACGGAAATTGTAATTTGTCCATCAAAATGATTTGAAAGCAAGCCATACACAAATATTCGAAATTCGACCATCAAGTAATGTGTTTTCGAACCAATGTAAATTGATGTTTTGCAGGTCATAATCCTCATAATCTGGTTACAAGAAAGAAAAATAGGAGAGCGCGAAGCGCGAGCGGAAATTTGATGTATCGGAATGATCTGAAAGCGGGACATTTTATGCGTTCCTCAGGAACACAATGTAATAACTCTTGGAAAAATGATGCGAGCGCGAAGCGCGAGCGAAAATTTTGCTCTATGAGTCTATGTATAGAGACCAGAAGTTTAGGACCAATTTGTTGCCCAGCAACGAGTGTTCCCCAGTAAGTTTACATGTGAAAGAAAGATGAAATTGTAGATAATTCTGCTTCCCTCCCTAAGTTTAAGATAAATTTGGCACCCCTAAGTTTAAGCTCAATTTGGCGCCATGCATGTATATTTTAGGTAAATTTGATGTCCCTTTGTTTAAAATCAATTTCAGGTCAATGTGAAATGCAAAAAATGTAATGTGTAATTTAAAAAATGTATACATTGATACATATATTGATGGTATCCCATAATGTAAATTCTCTCAAGAGGAAAAACAAAAGTGAGCGCGAAGCGCGAGCGGAAATTCTGATGCATTCGAATGACATGACATTTTATGAGTTCCTCAGGAACACAATGTCATAACACATTGGGAAAAAAATATGCGAGCGCGAAGCGCGAGCGAAAATTTTGCAATGTAAATACAGACCAGGAGGCATGGAATTTTAAAATTTTGCTCTACCTACCATATTTTAAAGATTTGCAATTTGTTGCCCCCGTAGTTTCAGGCAAATTCGGCACACTTCCACAAGTCTAGGATATAGTTGGAGCCCCTATAAGTTAAAGATAAATTTGGCGCCCCTACATTTGAGCTCAATTGTGGCAAGTGCCTTCAAAATAATCTCCAAAAGATTAAAAATCGAGCAGCTCGTATTATAAATAACACCCCTTGGGATTCGTCGGGAAATTACAATTTAAATAAACTTGGATGGGATACACTCGAAAAGAAAAGGAAAAAGAAGATTGCTTTAATGATGTTCGATATACTAAACAATAATGGCCCTTCATATTTAAGTAATAAATTTGTTTTCAAAGAGAGACCGTTTAATACGAGAAGTGGAAATCTATGCATTGATACAATCAAAACGAAAACAGAATCTGCAAAACGGACATTTTTATACAGAGGGGCCACATTATGGAATTCTTTGACCCATGAAATTCAAGGGGCACAATCAAAATACACTTTTAATAATGGTCTCAAACGGTTAGACAATTTATAGCATTACAATATACCATAGTCATGACATAGAACAATGTCACTCTTCATTTAATTTAGATTATTTGAGTTACATAATATACATGTATGTTCCTCCCTCCCAATTTCAACAGCTCTATTTAATATATTTTATTTCAGTATAATGTTTAGAACTAATGTGAGTGTTTGTTGCCTTTATTTTGTAATTTGTTTCTTTTGTAACTATTCAAACTTTAATTGCTCCATATACGTTTCAAATCATATGATTATGTACATTATGTTGGTTTCACTATGTTTATATCTATATTTTTTGGTTTGTGTTAGGAGCCTATTTCAACCAACATATACGTTCTTAATTTAACTGTCAATTTCCATATATTTGTAATTATTACTACATTCTCATCATCTGTAAGTCATCATAATACACGATTTTGGCAGAATTTCTAATTATTCCAATTTTATGCCAAACTATGTGTTCATGGTATAAATAGTGTTTTCACAAAATGTTTTCTTTAAGTTATTTATTGTAATTTTAGTGTTATTGCATTATTTATATTGTTGCATTGCTGTTATATTTTGAGTTATATGTATTTTTTGTCATCGTAATGTTTGTATTTTTATGTTGAACCTTTTCGAAATGTGTGTATTTTTATCACGGCCCCAATGGAAATCAAATAAATTCAAATGTTTTGATGGTTAGAATCCCATAAATTATAAAAATGTAAATTCTGGTAAAAAGAAAAACAAAGGCAAGAGCAAGGAGCGAACGGAAATTTTGAAGTATTCGAATGATTAGAAAACAGAACAGTTTATGCGTTCCTCAAGAACACAATGTAATAACTCAATTTCAAAAAATAAATATGCGAGTGCGAACCGCGAGAGAAAATTTTGCTACATGGAAGTTTACAAATTTGCTCTTTCTACATAGAAAACATTTTAAAGACCCCTTCTGTTGTTTTTTTTGCCCCTTATTTTCTGGTAAATTCGGCACCCTCCCTAAGTTTAGGATAAAGTTGGAGCCCCTAACTTAAAGTTAAATTTGGTGCCCCACCATTGAGCTCAATCTGACGTCCCTAAGTTTAAGATCAATTTGGCGCCCCCTT
Organism: Paracentrotus lividus; assembly: GCA_940671915.1. NCBI lineage: Eukaryota > Metazoa > Echinodermata > Echinoidea > Camarodonta > Echinidae > Paracentrotus > Paracentrotus lividus. The sequence continues at coordinate 14,527,603 of CALNVZ010000649.1, read as the reverse complement.
AACTTCAGGTCAATTCGGCGCTATAAGTTTTAGATCATTTGGCGCCCCTACATTTGAGCTAAATTTGGCGCCCCTATGTTAAAGGTCGATTTGGCACCCTCTAAGTTTAATTTCGATTTGCCGCCCCCTAAATTTAAGGTCGATATAGCGCCCCTAAGTTAAAGGTCGATTTGGCGTCCCTTTTAATTTAAGTCGATTTGCGCCCCTGGGTTTAAAGTCGATTTGGCGCCCCTTTAAGTTTAAGTTCGATTTGCGCCCCTAAGTTTATGGTCTATTAGTGCCCTAAGTTCGATATAGCGCCCCTAAGTTTAAGGTCGATTGGCGCCCCCTTCTAAATTTAAGATCGATTTGGCGCCCCACCTTTGTTTCAGGTCAATTTGGCACGCCCTCAGCTTCAGGTCAATTGGCGCCCCACCTAAGTTTCGGTCAGTTTGGCCCCCCCCCCCCCCCCGTTTAGCTCATTTTGGCGCCCTCCCCTAAATTTAAGTTCGATTTGCGCCCCCTAAATTTAGCGCCGCTAAGTTTAATTTGCGCCCCCTCCTAAATCTAAGGTCGATTCGGCGCCCCACCTATGTTGCAGGTCAATTTGGCGCCCCTATGTTTAAGGTCGAGTCGGCGCCCCCATTAATTTAAGGTCAATTTGGCGCCTCTACTTAGTTCAAGGTCGATTCGGCGCGCCCTAAGTTTAATACATTAGGCGCCCCCTCAGTTTCAGGTCAGTTTGTTGCTCCCACCCAAGTTGCGGGTCAATTTGGCGCCCCTACGTTTAAGCTCGATTTGGCACCCCGTAGTTTAATGTCGATTTGGCGCCCCCAAATTTAAGGTCAATTTGCGCCCCGAAGTTTAAAGTCAATTTGGCGCCCCTTAGTTTACTGTCGATTTGGCGCCCCCAATTTTTTTTTTTAATGTCGGCGCCCCTTTAATTTAAGGTCAATTTGGCGCCCTTACTTAGTTCAAGGTCGACTCGGCGCCCCAAGTTTAAGGTCAATTTGGCGCCCCTAATCTTTTTTAAAGGGTGCGACCTCCACCCCCCCCCTCTCTCTCTCTCTCTTCTCTCTCTCTCTCTCTCTCTTCCTTCCTCTTTTCCCTTTTCTTTTTTTTTCTCTTTTTTCTTCTTTTTTCTCTTTCCCTTTCTCCCTTTTTCCTCCTCTTTTCAGCGCCCCCCTGCATGCGCGCCCCCCGGGGGGCCCGGGCCCGTAAAGCCCCCCCCCCAGAATACGCGCATGCTTAATGTCTTTTAAGTAGTCTTCTAATTTCCGAAACTTGTGACCCTCCTACTAATGATTCTTAATTTGTGACTGCAAGAAAAAGACATGAAATCGGGAATTAGGCCTACCCTATTTTCAGCCTGGAAAGAATCGATGAATAGTGAAGTAAACGACCAATACCTTGAAAAATAACATGCTCCTTGATTATTCCTTGAGTTTCTTACGTAGATTTAACTTTACACAACATTAACATTAAAAAAATAAAAATTACGTCTTACTAACTCAAAATTGAAGTGTCAATGAATTTGCTCAAGCTTTTAGTTACAATATACATTTAAGAAAGTTCAAGTGATTCTAACTAGCTTAAGTACATTTAACTTGAAATAAGTAAATTTATTTAAAATACTTATTACTTAAAAACAAAGTTGAATGTACTTATATTTTTCAATTAACGCCTTATTTACATAAAACATGAATATTCATTAAGAGCAAGTGAATGTTAACATTTTTCAATATTTGTCATAAATATATTTCTGTTTGACATTGTTTGGGATTAGGGTGTGTAAAATATTTCAATTTTTCGTTGAAGCAAATAAAGAGCAACATTAAACAGCCACTCAACTGAAAATTCTCCTTTTTTAGGTTTTAGGAAAAAGAATGAAGTCTTAAACGATGTCAGTGGACTTTCGTGCTTAGAAAGTCCCCTCTCCCATTAAAAAATATATATATATATGCAGTAATTTTTTTAACTCAATTGAATTAAGTTGGTGTAACATAATTCACTTCAGTAAAATGGCTGCAAAGAAAATTAGTAAATTTTACATAAAACTGACAAAGTTACGTATAAATACTTAAAACAATTGAGGCAATTTTCCCCTCAATCTTATTAAGTAATTTCAACAAATAATTTTTTACAGTGTAGGTTACTCAAAGTGATATTTCTTTCCGGTCATAAAATTATCTTCCAAAAAAAAAAAATAAATAAATAAAAATAAATAAATATCTAAACTGAAACAGAGGGCTAGCTTTTCGGAGTCATTTCTCAGCTCACCTTATAAATGTATTAATTTACAAAAAAAAAAAAAAAAAAAATTGTTTAAATTTCCTTTTATATAATTTGCACTATTAAATTCTGTTTATGATATATGTTATTAAAAACGAGTGTTTTTATTTGTATTTTAATTGACATTTCCACAGCATCGTCTATATCTTTTTCATTTTCCAATAATTATTACAATTAAAAATAAAGTACCAGTGCTACCGTGTAAACGTAATGATGTTTGTATTTTCTAAAATGTTATTTTTGTTCCGTTCTCTTCGTTTTTCTTCATTCGTATATACAGTTCAATTAGTGAATCGTCATAATGATGTATTTTGCACAGACCCAGACATTTTGTAAATAAATTAAGAAATTGTGAGAGAAATAAAGTTAGGCTCGACAACCATTAGTTTACCTTGAAATCAAAACAATGTTTTTTGGGGGTAAAGGGCAATTGTTTGATCGTAAAATTAATTTTAATTTGGGTTTGGAGATGGGCCAGGCCCCCTTGCCCCAACTGAATCGGCACCGTGCCGAACTCTAACCCATATAGCTATTCACTATATCATATAGCTATTCACTGAACATGTGCAAATGTTATTTACACAACGAAAGCCAGTACGAACTAACAGCCTCGTATAGCACCACCTCAAGTCCTCAACTTCTCGATTCTGCCCTGATTCCTAACCCATAATGCAACATCCTCATAATGTAGTCTTATAATTCAGGCTCATTTGAATGAAAACATACTTTTTTTCACTTCTCAATGAATTCACACCTCGATAATTATGTTGCTAAGTAGCAAAACATATACTGTTCCACTCAAAACATTATATTTTCCCAATAGAAATTAAATTGTAGTTCAATTTATACACTGTTTTGTTAATAGCTATCTCAAAAGGTATACTTTAAGACTAGCTATTTATAACACACAATCAATGAGAGTGTTGCTCAGTTCGCTCTCGCTTTAAAACAAAATTATGTTTGATCATCGATAGTTGTTAACCATGAGGGCGTTCTCTATGAATCTAGCTCTGTTCTGTCTGATCTTGTCTCTTTATCCAATAGGCCTACAGCTTCATACTGCAGGGGACACCCCCCCCCCCCAAAAAAAAAAATTGATTAGTTTTCAGTAAGGTGCAAAAATATTCGGTGCTGCATGCGCTGCATATTATTTTCTTTAATTTGCAACTTAATAATAATAAAACAAATAAAATGAAACGCGAGCGCGAATTTTGAGCTCTCAAAATTAATGAACAAAATCTTGTAGATCCTAATACCGAATCGATTATCAACGCAATTATAAAGCATAATATATTTTTTTTATTTCTCACAAAATGTTTTTGGTGTACATGCTGAAATTTTTGGGCACTCAATGAAGCCCCATCTCAGAGGTGTAGTAACTTTTAATTCCATACCACATAGATCACCCCTTTTGATTTAGGCCTGAACTTTTTACCATACCAAAACCAACCAAACGATTTTTCATTTGTATCTATTAATTATTATTATTATTATTATTATTTTTTTTTTTTAATTATTATTATTTTTTTTTTGGGGGGGGGGGGATTTGCGAACTTTACAGAGCTTCTTCGAGCCTATTGTTTAGAATGAGATAGGATTGGCATATAAGAAAAACATATAGGACTACATATCACGATCTATTGAGTGAATGGGCGCGAAATTTAATTATGACACGCTTCCTTTGTAGATATATTCATACTTCGCTTTTGGCGCCAATCTGATAATTGTTTAGCGAGATCCGGACCGAGAGTTTATGTATTATTGTTCGAGGGAGCGCAGCGACCGAGTGAGAAAAATTTAAAGTATACACACGGAGAAAATACACAATATTTGCTAATAATGGCCAAATTGCATGTTGCTAAATAGATTTTCCTTCCTTTATACGATTGACATGCTGAAAATGACTTGAATCTCTCAGAGAATAGCTGTAAACGGTTTTTAGTGTTTTTGTCTAATCCGCCCCCAAATGGGCCGCTCGGCGTGCGGAGGAGCTCCTATCTTGTGACGTCACACCTTGGACAGCTCGAACAGCTAGCCAGCTGCTCTGAGCTTGCGCGCGCAGCTTGATGCATGTGCATGTACTGTACGTGCATATAAACGTTAACACATAGCTTGCACTGTACAAGCTTGCTATAGCTGCTGTGACTCGGATTAATATGGCTCTTTTATCACAACTGATTGCACCATTGGACAAATCATAAAGGGTTGTATATCCTTAGAATATCATGTTTTGAGATATTGTTAACGATTGTGATTATTTTGTAGATTTGAACTTGCCGCGATAGAATTTTGAAGAGTTTGCAATCATGTAAAAGCACGAATTGCCTTGCTCATCTCTCACCGAGGGGCCGTGAACGTGCGGCCCGTTGATTTGCCCATTGACATTCGGAGATATAATGCTTAAAATTCCACGTAAATTTATAGTGACTTCATCTTAATTATTCTGTGTTGAATCTATATTGATTTTAATATGATTGTTTCTTAATCTGAATCCTCCAAATAAGGTTTTAGAGCAAAATATAATCATTCCACGTCATGATTTCCCAACTAACTTACACGGATTAACAATACCATCATTATTTGACAAGGTGGTCATGTCACATTTCCTCCAAAATTCCTTATTTATCGAAATTCAATGGCTGAAAGACCAGAAACGTCCATAAAATAAAATCAGTACATATTGGAGAGACAAATATTTAAGAATCAATTATGTAAGCATGATTTGTTTGCAATATTACGGTTCTACTAATTTAGTTTTGCTTAATTCTTACACACGCCAGCGGGATACAGTCCGCCAGGAGCGGATGGAATATACAGTCGTCTCTCGTAAGACTGCTGCATTTATCACAAATGCAAAATCTGTCAAATCCATTGCAACAAGTCGAATCTACAAAATAATGTTATTTCATTCTGAACAATATCTGAAACCATGAAAAAAGGTTCACATATACTGTAACTGAAGAACTAAGGAACTATTCCATCCGAAAGTTTGGACGAATATTATTATAGATAACGGATGAAAGTATCTCGGATCTGCACAATAATATAAAGACTTACAAAACCAAATGAACAATTTCAAGATTATGATAACCTTACAATATAGATATATAGGATAACTGGTTATAATAATTTGTCATAAAAAAAAAAAAAACTAAAAGTGTGATTTGAACAGTCCATAATGAAAAAAATGTCGTGCTGAGGATAGGCCTATTTTAATTATATTTTAATATAATGAAAAAGAATACATTATTGGAAAGAATAACTGAAATATATAGACAAATGATAGAGGAACAGTCGGCAAGATATATCATTTGACCAGTTAATTAGTCAGGGCCTGGGGTGAAGCATGAGATAAAAAGAAAGAAAGAAAGTTTTGAAGAATCACAATGTGCAATGTACGCAATATAGCACAGTACAGGATACGTGCATACAGTGGACACGGTACGGGTGCCCAAGGTGTGACGTCATAATCTCGACGCCCTTGCGGGTTACCGCTGAAGCCTGAAAATGGGGGCCCGTCTTTGAAAGGTGATAACTCCGATCTAAAAGAGATTATGACAAGGGTTAGATATTCTGAATCAGTAAAGATTTCCGTTTCAGTGGTATGAGTTTGGTTGCAATCAAAAGCAGTTTTGACTCTCCAGTTGTCTACTTTAAGCGGATTTATCCGTTGAAACCGTCTCTTCTAGAGAGTATATGGGGGGGGGGGTAATATTACAGGCAGCACTGAATTCGATTTTTTTGGGGGGTGGGGGGGATTTCAACCCCCACCCATGCACTATCTTCGTCTATGTCTTAATTTAATGGTTTGATTATAGTCCTATATTTTTTTTCTAATGGCGAAAATTTGCACCAGCAGCACACTTAGTAGTATCATTTGCTTATTCGGTAATGTTTCAGGAGAACTGGTGAGTAAGCAAAATGAATTCCACTCAAATAAGTTATATTTTGTGCAAAATGAATTCCACCTTGTGCAAAACATCATAGACGAGATTATGCATCTAGATTATCTAATACTTTATTATTTGACCTCCAGCTTATTTTTAAACCATATGTATAATATATAGCAGGGGCGTATACAGCGGGGGGGAGGGGGGATGGGGGATGCATCCACCCCAACTCAAAAGGTGGGGCATGGCATGTACAATCATCCCCCAGGTTTCACAGATGATACGTATTTTGTTCGCATCATATTATTACAATTGATCTATACGTATTAATATATTTATTATTATGTCTATTTTTATTGTTATATTTATTGTTATATTTATTATTATATTTGTATTAATACTTATAATTATTGAATCATCAATATTATTATATTATTTGCAGGGGAACAATTAACCTAAAACAAATGGCTTAAAATTAAGTTGAACTAGTAGGCCTAAAGAAAATTTGGTGCATGCAGCTCCCATTATATTTTGCACAATTATCCCCCTTCGTTCCAGCATATTTGTTTATACAGTGTGTTCCTAAAAAAAAAGATAACCGAAGTTCAAAGGTCAGTCATTTCAAAAGTACATGGTTTTTTCTTGTAATTTGTTTACTAAAATATTAAGTAACTCATCAGCTTTAATTTGAGATATTGCTTACGTCCAAATTATCACGGGTCACAGAGTTAGGGTCCTTTGAAGGTGAAAGGTACAAAACCCACTTTTTCCAAGTTTTTGGTTTGTAAGGTACCAAACAAACTTTTTTTTTGTGTTGAATTTTTTTTCGGCCTAATAGGTAGACCTACTGGTACCCCCTCCCGTCAGAAATTGTTTTTACTTCTTTGATAATCCATTCAGTATGGATGTATTTTTATTATGGAAGATTCGGTTCATTAATTTACCTCAAAATTTTCGGCTCGCGCTTCGGGCTCGCATGAAATGTTATATTTGCAGAGAAAATTCGGCGCAGCCCTCCAAAACAAAAGTGTGTCTGTCTGTATATGTCTGTTTGGGGGGGGGGGTGGTGGCTGGTGGGGTTAATCTTTTTAGTTACCCTGCACTATAATTTTACATCTTTTTGAATTGGCAATGATAAGCCTCTGGACCGCAAATCATACCCCCACTTTGAGGACCTGTCTACGCCTCTGTTGTATACCTGAACACGCCTCTGACTAAAAAATATTAGTCTAAATGGATATCAAACCGCATATCTTCAGGAGCGAACGTGTTCCTAAATGGAGTTGGTATCGTAAACAGCGCCAATGAAGGTTTGATTCCAGCTGGTACATTTTATGTATACTCTCTGTGCACGAACACATTGGATAGATACGTGCTCCGCACTGATATTGATGATCGTACGTGCATCCATTTGCGTGACGCCTAGTGCATCATTACAGTGCGGTATGTAAGCCGCGTCGTTAATCGTCTGTTTTCGTGCACCAAATCTGCTTTTGCTCTTCCTTCTCGACTATTTTTTTGCTTTCGTCTCAGTCTCACACTGGATACTTCGACGGAGGCCCGTGGAGCTTCCAATCTACTTGGACATCAAATACACTGCTTCTGGAATGCAATAGTTGCACCTGTCTGTTCAGCCTACGCCAATCCAAGCTCATCTCCGGTCGTGCCCCACCAGTGCTTGTAAGCTTCGGGGACTGGCGGCCGGTATTTCCAGTGCATGCTGATTGCTGTCGTTTCGTCGTGTCGCCTTACTCTTTGATACTTCATACTCATAGATATTTCTTCGCATACGGTTCTAAGATCACGTTGTCAGTCTGGAAATGCATGGTACAATCGCTGCTTGGATAAGGCAAGGATATTACTGTGTGTAAAACTCAAACAACCGATAAAACCGACCCGAGGTTTTAATTTGTCTACGGAAGATAGGAAATCACTTGGCGGGAACAAATCGATATCAAACTGACCTCCTCGGTGAGGCAATCGTTTCATTTCCATGTACTAGATGCCTTGTCTTATTTCATTCAATCCACTCGAGCCTGAACCGAATTTTCTATAAAAACAAGCATTTCTGCTCTACGGAAATCTATGAACAAAAATGAAAATGGCGAGGCATAAATGTGATTTTTATCGGGTGCTTTCTGTGGTTATTATCATGGCATCTTGTCTGGAGGTCGGGTTCGCTTATTTCGTGTATAACGACTCCAGCCCGTTTGCCTCCCAGGTGCACCCGAGTCGGGCCGATATCGAGGCTTCACAGGCGCAGTCTGGCCTGACGGATCTTTATTTCGGGGGAATATTTCCCATGCGTGGTGGGACATGGGATGGGGGACAGGGGTGTCTCCCTGCTACCATGTTGGGCTTAGATGATGTCAATAACAGGACTGACATTCTGCCTGGCTATCATCTCAGGATGCTTTGGAATGACAGCATGGTAAGTGCAGCAATCAATGTCTTTAAAATTTTCAAGCAGGCATTATTATATTCTTCAAGTCCAACTCAAGGGCCAATGCTTTTACATTTTGACCTCTGATGATGTTCCATCACAACGAGGAGTTAATTAATGTAAAATATGAAAACTATACACTGCAAACGTATTAAAATATTAATCTATAGAAACAAGAATCTATACAAATGATCAAAACAAATATTTAGGCCTATTTATTTATTATTATTCCTATTATCATTACTTTCATTTTTTTTTTTTTTTTTTTTTTTTTTTTTTTGGGGGATTTCTGTCTGGGTCAATAATAAAGTTTAAGGAAAGTTGAACTATGGGAAGTGTATTAAATTTACTTCAACCCACAATTTTGTATGGTAGCAGAACTGTTTTATTGTACAAAATTAATCAACACTAAATTCAAATGCTTTCATGAATTGTGGAGCATATTAAACCTTCATAACAAAAAATATAATTGATATAGAAATGTAGTTCATGGTAGATCAATTTAAACTGGTAAACCTAATTTTTGAAGAGATTGATATCTTTCTGCACTTAAGTCAGTAATAATCACATTTGTGTTTTTTTTCTTCAATAGTGTCTTTTTTAAGGGTGATCTTTATCACTAATCTGATAATATCCTCAAAAATATTTGTGCAACAAAGAAAAGAACTATACCAGAAATTTAAAACCATACCCAAGTAATCATTTTACTTTCTGATTTAAACAAGATCAGAATGTGCTCAGCGAAGGGGATAAACGGTAAAGATCTGTCTTTTAGCAGTCAATCCAATTAAATCAGAAGCAATGGAAAGACAGAAATCCGGTCTGTCGCCACTCAAATCTTTTATCATGTTTGCTATCCTCTGTGCATACATCTTGGGCAAATCTTTTTCTAGTCGGTCGAGTCGGTCTAACTGAAGTGTGATTGGGAGAGGGGATTGATGGTTGTTAATCAGATGAGGATACGGGAGATTAAACTCACACCATCCTGGTTAAAACTTGAGATGAAGAAAGGTGAGAGAGGGGTTACTAGATATCTTGGTGAAATGTGACCTCCACTGTGATCCGTAAGGGCATTCATTTTAGTTTGCGAGGATGTAGAAATGAAATTGATGAACTGTATAATAAGTTCACATCTAAAGAAGAGAGAAACACATAAGAGACATTCAGGTATGGAGAGTGGTAGTGAGAGAAGAGAAAAGTAGAGACAAGAGAGAGAAAGAGAGAGAAATGAGGGAGTAAAGTGAGATCAGTAATGAAAAAAAAACATGTTCATTGAGGATAATTGATTCTTCTAATCCTATATAACAAGAGTATATATTCACGATATAGATAATTTACCACTTCAGTTAACAACTCCTATAGTATTATATTAGAATTGCATCAATATCATCATCATCGTCATCATCATCATCATCACCACTAGTCTCTACCAGTTTATCATAAAATCCCTAAGTAACTAAGCAACTAACATAACCTACATTAATACCCCATCATTGAAATCATAGAACCATTATCATCAGGACACCACCACCCGTACCACCACCAACACTACCACCACCACCACCACCACCACCACCACCACAACTACCACCACTGCCACCACTACCACCACCACCTCTAACACATCCATCTGTACACTTGTCACTAAAACTGATACCATCCCTAATATCAGGAAGAACAAAAAAATAAAGTCACAATTTCCAGAAAATTCTATATTGTGAATATATACATGTATGTACATCATGACAATGCTTGTTTTCTAGATCAAAGCTTAGAAATTGACCATTTTTCATTTGACTAAGTACTCCTAAGAGACCAGTGTGTTTATATTAAAGAAATATTTATGCCTATTGGGATTTTCCATCTTAAATGTTTGGGGCATTCAGTGTACCCCCTTAGATGTAAACTTGAAGGGAGCAATTTCCTTAATGTATTTCTATTTTGCAAAGCTTTATAACTTCAAAAGGTAGGCCTGTGGGGAAACGGGAAACACGTGTAGTATTTATTGTAAGTCTGTGAGAAGAGAAAACTGTATGAAATTGAAAAATATAATATAAGAAAGAATATTGACTGTGACGCTTATTGTTTTAGATCAGGTGCTCTATCTGTATAATGGTGAAAATAAAGTCTAGCATTAATCTAACACAATTTGATTTACAGTAAAAATCTATTTCTCAATTTTTTCTCATGAAGCTTATACCATTCAAAGTTTAACAGAAAAGTATATCTGTCAGCAAAATTAGATGTAAGGATGATATGATCTGAAGGCTTTAAGTGTTCTTTTCCCTCCAAAAATGAATTAATGTACCAAAATACATACTAAATGTTCCTATCTCATGTAAATAATGAACAAACCATCTACATGTGCCTGGAGTCTATTTGTAAGAGTATTGATTTGGAATATTATACATTGAATTGATGATGAGGGTTAAGTTGCTACACCCTTCAACTCTTATAGGATGCGCAAAAGGTTTCACTTTTGTCTGGTCTTGCATTCTGAATCATGACCTAAGGGTGGTATCTCACACTTCGCGGAAACAAAATTGAGACAGATCTGCCGGCATGGCATTGTACCAGCTTTTTCCGCGACGAAATCTTTTGTGCAACGTACAAAAAGTTACGTGATACAAAAGACGGATTAGCCAGCATGTCATTGTACAAGATATGTCTCCTGTGGCCCCAAATATCTTCGCGGAGACAGCAGAGGAGACAGATGTAGTGCAATGCCATGCGGGCAAATCTGTCTCAGTTTTGTTTCCGCGAAGTGAGATAGCACCCTAAGTATTGATTTTAGACATTCTACATTGAATTGATGATTAGGGTACACCCTTTCCATTTGTGTAGGATGCGCAAAAGGTTTCACTTTTGTTCCGGCTCGCATTCATTACCTAAGTATCTATTCTAGAATTCTACATTGAATTGATGATGAAATTTGACTGCTACACCCTTTTCATAGGATGCGCTGAAGGTTTCTCTCATGTCTCACATTCATTACCTAAGTGGTTTGTTAACGAGCTACTCTAGTCATTCGGAATGCTCCATCATCTATCATTTATCAGCGACAAACTTTCCTTGGTACTACTTCCATCTCAGAACATTCACCCTTTATTTTAAGTGTAAGCATCCTTTTTATGCTTCTTTTGGCTCACAGGATAGTTACGCCCTTTCCCATTTTGGCCGTCTATCATTTGTCCTTTATCGTCTTGGTTGAGTTGACATATGCAGGTTAGCTGTACTTTGCCAACTTTGCAGTGCAACGTTTATGTGCAAAAACTTGCCTTGATATTTTCAGCTCAAAATTTTTACCCAGTTATCGAGGTTGTACATCCATTATATGCCTACATGTAAGTTTGTAATTTATAGGAGAATTAGGATTTTCTCAATTCTTTTTATAAAATGTGGGATGAATCTAAAGATTTTTCACAAGATTCAATTGATGTTATGAGTCATTAATTAATAATGATAATACAGTTATCTGATAAATATCGTAATAGTTTTTTTCAATCATTTTCAGTAACTGATTAAAAATATATTCATGCACACTTGATTAGTTATTATGGAAAGGACATTTAAATAAAATGTGTTAAAGATCTATAGATTTAGATTGTAAAAATCCATTTTTAGCTTTCAAGAAAATGAGGTAACATTGTTTGAAAAGAAGGAGAGGGAGAGAGAGAGAGAGAGAGAGAGAGACAGAGAGACAGAGAGAGAGATAGAGAGAGAGAGAGAGAGAGAGAGAGAAAGAAAGATAAAAAAGAGGGAATTTTAAATAGACCTCCTTTCCCTATTGTTCCATATTTGCGAAGGTTTACACAAATGTGGTACATGCATTGGCTAGCGTATAGGCTGTCATCATTTTCTCTAACTAAATTTCATCTGAAAAAAACATTCCCTTTTAAAAAAAAAATCTGCATCTAGCCTTAGCTCCTGGTATAAATTCGTGCCAAATGGTAGAGCCATGCAGTTGTATCTTTGAATGATATTGATCACTATAACATTGATATGAGCTTTGCAAATAGAGAAATTGAATTGAGTCCCGAGTGGATTTCCACGTACGTCACTGGACTGCGGCAAGTACCCTTGTATGCATTTAGCAGTTGGAGTTTCTCTTATTCAATTATTTGAATTGTCTATTGTTAGTGCGTGTTGGAAATAAGGCCGTCTCGGTGTGGTCCCATGTTGTTCTTTCACAAGTTCACCCACTGCCCCATCTATATATTGTCGGTATACTGGTCCCAGAGTACAGATGTTTAGGGGTATTGTCTGAGAGGTGTCAAGTCCTATTGGGACATGTGGTTTCAGTATCAATCCTGTGTTTTCCCCTCAAACTTATGTTTTCATTATTTTTTCACATTTCCAAACCTACATGCACCTTTTTTAGGGAATTTCCTTTTTGACTTTACAAGGAAATATAAACCATTAAATTTCGTTTCATTATTATGTATATGGTATGGACAATATTTGGTTCTTTTCAAAGTTGTATTTTTTCATGGTCAGTATACAATTTTTCAGAACTTTTTTTTCACACTACGAGCCCACATGCAACTTTTATGGGAGATCCCCTTTCCAACTTTTTTAGAAAACAAAAACCATGAAATGTTAATTGTACGATGGGTATACATTATATTTTACTACAGCCTTTAATTCGAAGTATAGAAAGTGGATGGATTCTTCAATTATTATATTTGGAATGATCATACTGAGATAAACAATTATGCTTTTTGACAATAATTATACACAGTGTCTGGTTCTTGTTCTTATCTTTCTATGTGCACATTAAAATATACCAGTGTATTTTCATTCAATTTATAAATAGGTGACTTGCGCTATATTTTGTTTAAAGAAAAAAAAAAGACTGTCAAATCTAAATGGGTGATTTATAACTTTGGCGTGTTGGTTGTATTTAATTGTAGCAGTTGATAAATTTTAATCACTCATATAGTTTATTGCTATTAAATCAAAACCATATGCTCAGAAATTGGCTGATCTAATTCAGAAAAGTGATTTATTGGATGTACTATATTCACATGAGTCATTAAGCTTATTGTTCACATACCAACATAGCCTGTGCACTTTGTTTTCTGAGGAAAACATACAAATATAGGACTATAGTCTAGGACTTTTAACAAGTGCTGGTTCACACATGTTACAACTGCATTCTATCCTGAATATCTATAAAGACAAAGACAAATTTATAGGCCGGTATTCTCAAAGGGTGACTAAAGTTAGTAGGCTTACTAAACGTATTAGTAGGCATACTAACTTTAGTCACCCCTCGAGAATACTGGCCATTATCTTTTTTACCCAAAAAAGTTTTGTGGGGCTACCTGTCAGCTTGCATGAAAGTCATGGAATTTGCTGGAGCATTCAAATTACAAATGACAGAAAACTGATTGCTAATGCTTTATCAATATCTGTTTTGATTCCACACATTCATGCCATAACTCCTGTTTCGTTATTCAAATTTTGGTATACATTGGATCCTTTGCTTCCAAACGAATAGCTACATTGTATACCAATTTTGGTATACCCATACACATGTACAACACATTTTATTTGCATGGACTCTGGTGTGCAAGAAAAGGGCAATCAAAACATGAACTTTATACTATTTATGAACTTGTGGAAAGATACATGTAGATCCTGTTCCCAAATCTCCCTTTTGTACTCCTGTTTGATTTATGCAGTGATCTCTGTTACCTGACCATAATGATAAGATAACAATATTTATTGTTTAGACATTGAACTTTGGCTATTTGGGAAAAAATTTGCTCCCATAACTTTATATCAACATTAATTTTTTGCAGTTCAAATACTTATCACCGTATCAAAAATGAATTATTTTCAAATGATGAGATTGCATTAAAAAATACCTTTATAAAAAGGACTGTAAACTTTTGTAGTTTAGACTTTGAACAAGTTATGAGTATGATATATCCATAAATTCTTTGCAATACAAAGTACTTACACATTTTCAAGAAAGAAGACACTTCTCCTTGTGTTTGGGTATGGTTTTGATTGGTTTGTGTCCTTTATTCTAAGGATGATCTTATAATTGCTTCTGCATTAAAAACCTAGTTTTCTGTCTTTTGTTTACCTTGTATGATGCGAAATAGGAACCATATTGCCTTGCTCAATATTTACAAACATATGAAAGCTGAATCTCACTGGGCTCAAGGGAATATGTCAGGCTTCTCTTAAACAAGGTTTTTGGTACAAGTAAAAATAAAAGTGAATTAACAATTTCCATCAATTTCTTGGTATCATCCTACATTGTTGTAATAAACATTAACAGTATTCTTAAATGGGGCTTTCTTGTTAGATTATATTTAATGTGTACTTTTAAAGTACTTTTGGACACTACTGAATTGTATGTACATACTTTTTTGTGGTTGAAATATTTGCGCCTTACACCTCTATCATTTAACAGAAGGTCTACCTAATATTTTTTGTATGAAAGGGAAGTGCAAATCACTAGTCTCAATTAGTGCTCCTAGTGTCATTGTTGACCATTAAAGTGAAAGGATTGATAAAAGGATGTTCCTGTTTGAGGTGCTAAAAAATTATATAGGTCATACAAAATCATTCTACTGATTTTTCATTTTAAAATGGCACTTGCCAGATAATTTCTAGCAATTAATTACAAGTGTGCTAGCAATTTGCAGGTTTAAATTAATGACATTATAGAAGTTTTCCGGTGGTCCTGCACGACAAGAATGAGTTTAATAAACATTTACGCATAATAAGCAGGAAAAAAAAGGAGAAAAATAGCAACACGTGCTTGTGAATTGGACCTTGAAATTCAGAATGAACTCTCTTTCACTTGCATTTATGTGTATAAAATATGGAACAATGGCACCATAATGATATCATGTGCATGATTGCATAAGAATCGCATATGATCCTCACACAAAAGAAGAATGGAATATTCAGGAGGAAAAAAAGAAAAATAGTCCTGGTTTTGACCTTTGATCATAGCTTGATTGACTTAGCTGTGACAGGACTATACTTGACTTTGATGCATGCAAAGACAAACTAGTATCAGGCAGTCAGTCTGTACACACTGCTTACTATGGGTTGCCCATAAATTAATATTATCTCTTTCTCTTTCTCTCTCTCTCTCTCTCTCTCTCTCTCTCTCTCTCTCTCTATCATTTCATCTTTATCTCTTTCTTTTTCCCCTCACTTTTTGCCCTTTTTTCTCTCCATCTTCGTCCCCTCTCACCTCTCTTTCTGTTTATCTCATTCTCATACACACACTGCTAAATTTTGTGTTTTAGTTTAGGAATGAAATATTGGTGAATTACCTTATTTTTATGTAGATTTCCATCTAGATATTTATTTACTATTCATAAGTAAATTTGTCTGTCAGTTATTGAAAATTGTATATACCTTAAATAAGAAATGATTTACTATATGTCTGCCCCAATCAATATTTTGCTACATCTGTCTTTATGTAATTGCCTTTAAAATTGTAAATTTATATTGTGTGTTGAACACTGTCAACATATTTTCTTGTTCTCTGCAGAATTATATGGGCCTATGAAGGAAATGTTGTATGACCTGCGTCTCTTAATCCAAGTGTATACCCAAGTACTGTATGCCCTTTAGAGTTAGCTGTGAAAATTATGTACTTAGTCACAAAATAAAAAAAAAAAAAATCATGTATCATTATCTCATACATTTTATTGCCATTCTGATTGCTATGTATGGAGTACACAGGATGAAGAAGGTGAAGTCTGCCTGAATTTCACTCTAAATTCACAATTTTCCAATATTTGCTCCTTCAAATATGAAAAATTTCAGTCTTCTTTTTCTTTAGATCGTAACTAATTACAGCTAGGAGAAGAAGGCTGATTCTGCCCTATGAGGCTCATGTGTCCCGAAGTATAGCACAATTCATTAAAACATCTTGAACTATAGGCCTATATGACAGTACTAAGAACATTATTTTTCGCTAATCAAGTTCTATCAACATTTCGGTCATACATGTACAGACATGCCAAGTTCAAAATTTTTTTTTGTGTGAGATCATTCACATCGTGTGTTTGAAAGCGATGCGCACGCGGCGCGCGTTACCACATTTGCGCACGCGCAGCAGTAATTTGTATACAAAGAGGCGCGCACGCACGCTACACACGTTTCACGTAGTAATCTATCTTGCATACAATGATCGCCTGCTTGAAAACATCTCACTTGCAATTGATGCACAACAAAACTGCCGATATTTAGGGTTTTGAGACTCTATAATAATGCTAATTTTTCTCATTTTGCGTGAGAAATGGGGTGTTCTGCGTGAGATCGTGAAACGGACCCGAAATGCGTGATTCTCACGCAAGATGCGTGAGACTTGGCATGTATGCATGTATGTATGTTCAAAACTTTACTTCTCATAGCTACATGTAGGGTAAGAAGGCAGAGTCCTCTCCTTTGATCTTCATGTGTGCATTCATATATAATGTGTCCCTGGATGGGCACTGTGTATAGTAATTTAGACCTCGATCACAAGGCCAAAATGCTGTGAACCCAATAGTGCAACATGCACAGTGGGCCATCGAAGAACATCTTTAATAATAGCCTCTTTGGAGGCATAAGGGTGTTACGTGTACACATTAAAACATAGTCAAGGTTCTGACTCTCAAGAAATGACAATTTGATGACCCAATCATATGACAGTGGCATTGCCACGATTTTGAGATAGAAGGGGGTAGGGGCACAGAGAGCAATTTGAGATTGTTGGTGTGCCGAACACATTTCTCATTTTTCATCTTCCCCTCAAAATAATTGGATGCACACCATTTGCCCGTGTAAATTTTTGTATTTCCCTTCAAAATAAGTTGTGTCCTTCTTGCCCTTGGGCCTGGCTCTGCCACTGATGTAAGCCTGTTTTGCTTTGTGTGTAGTGGAAACATGAATGAGCGCCATGTCACGTACTTGGATATTGAGACATACCCCCTATTGAAAGAATGTTGCTGGGCTTTTTCTTTACTCAGCTTTGTCAAACTTAAAGGGGCAATGTGTACATTCTCTTGAATTTTCTGCTTCATAAAAAACCCTAGATTTATACTTTCAGACTAAAAATAGTTAATTCCTTAATAAACACATTTTGAAGTTCGGTTGGTCTATTCATCATCACAAGTAAATTAAGATTTCACATTGGGAACTTGATTATTATTTTTTAATAACTAATTTCTATACGGTATTGTAATTTGACTTCAGGGAGGCATTATTATGTAGAGCCAATGCAAATTTTATGAGAGAATAATT
The DNA here is from genome assembly GCA_940671915.1 of Paracentrotus lividus. Taxonomy (NCBI): domain Eukaryota; kingdom Metazoa; phylum Echinodermata; class Echinoidea; order Camarodonta; family Echinidae; genus Paracentrotus; species Paracentrotus lividus. The sequence continues at coordinate 14,509,732 of CALNVZ010000649.1, read as the reverse complement.
AACCCAAGGTCAGCATTTGGAAATAGTATTTATATCCTGCTTTTTCATTTGCGATCAAAACAACTCCGAATTACCAAAAATAATCTATATTACTCTTCCTAAATGTCTAGGTCATTCTACTTCGCCATCTACCTGTGCTTAGAGGGACGATGCTAATTAGGGAAAAGGGTTTTGGGCCGTAGTTCTCTATATAGCAATCAAGTTAAAAATCAGAGGAGGATGCTAAATTATTATTATGTAAAGGGGGCAAAACATGCAGCTCATCCTACTTCTAGTATAATAGCAGAAGCCGGGAGCCGGTGCCTTCCTCCAGCACGGTTTATACCACAAATATCATTTGGCCTGCTTCATAGGCCGGCTTCTACAGCACAGCAGTAGGGATGTCCGAGTGTAAGACAACGACAGCATACATGAGCAAGCATGCCTCGTTTTATGTGTATCGGCTTACCTCACCGTCTGTGTGCACTCGTGTGTGCCTGTCATCCGTCCGAAGATAGCATTCAGATTTTTTTTTTTATGTTTCAGAGTTGAGAGCGTAGTAGTTTAAAAGAGGTCAGTTGTTATGTGGGAGATGCATGGTTTAGGTGGTGTGGCGATCGAGCGAGATGGCCGGACAGTGCTCACGGATGGATGGGTGGGTGTGTATGTGTGTGTGTGTGTGTGTGTTTGAGGGGGAAAATGAACTGGGATGTCACGTTTCACTTCTACAGTTACACCAGCATCAAATTTACGTGAACAATAAACAGTGATGGTCTCTTCCCGCCTCTCTTCTCTCTCTCTTTCTCTCTCTTCTCTCTCTCTCTCATCGTTCTCTCTCTTTCCATATCTCCACCTCTATGTGTCATCTATTCTTTTTTTTCCATCTCTCCTTTCTCCCTATCTTGCTTTTCATTTTTCTATATTGTACGCAGCTATTTCTTGTACATCCATCCTCTTTCTCCCAATCACCCTCACTTGTACTGTTCATATTAATCTTGCTGTCTTTCAATCTTTTTCATCTTTCTATCTTTCCATCTTTCCTTCTTTCGATCCCCATGATTTGCTCTTGCTCCCTTGCTCCCACAATGCATCTCTCTCTCTCTCTCTCTCTCTCTCTCTCTCTCTCTTGCCACATTCTGCATCCTGTAAATGACTGTTAATCTTTAAATGCCTCTAGTATTCATGGAAGGGGAAATAAAAGATGCACTCCATCAGTATCTCATGACATTTCTTCAGAAGATAGTCCATATATATTAGCATTTCACTTTGATAAATGAAGAAACTAAAAATGATTAATAAAGCTACATGTAACTTGTTGCAGCTCTCTCTTTTTATCTTGGTGTCTCTTTCTCACTTATCCATAATTTTTATGAATGAGTGTTTTTGATGGAATATTCCATGGTGAAATATAAGACACCCATATCTCTCTATTAGCATTCCATTTTAAAAAAGGAGAAATTTAAAAAAGGCACGTGATAATGCTACTTACAGCTTTCAATTTCTGTCTTTCTTTCTCTCTCCCTCTCACTCATTTTATGAAAGAGTGTTTCTGACAGATTGCCTCATACTTATATACATATTGTATCCATAAAAGACTCTTTAGAGCATACTAAAATTAGCATTCCACATGGAATAAAATGGAGAATAAAAAAGGATTATAATGATAATCACAGTTTTCTCTAGCTCTCTGTCTGTCTGTCTCAGGGAAGAATGCAAATGACATATCTCTTTTGTTACAGAGAGAGTCTAGCCAACTCCATGAACAGCAGATATAAACATGGCTCATTTTCTTTTGTACTGCTTTGTTAGGCAAGTACATTACGCAAAAAAATAAGGCGTTACACCGACGTTTACTGAAACAGTCGACTAGACTCTAAGCTATATAAAGCACTATAATGCTCATCATTGACCAACTTTAGATAATAAGGACAAACATGTTTATTTCTCATCCTTTTACTGGGGCCTACAGACTCAATAATATATCAGTTTCAATGTTATTGTAAAGAATCAGCATGTTTCCTCTCATATAGGTTTAAACAAATGAAAAGGAATTGTTCAGAATTCATTCATAACATATAATCATAGTTCCCTTCAATTCCTGAAGACATATCTACCTAAGAAATCAAATGTATATAATGATCAATAGTATTGCCAAGGTCACATTAATACTTAAAAATTCATTTCATTTGACCTGCAAGCTCTCCATACTGTAGTCTGTTTGTCGTTGATATTTACCCGCTAGACAAAAGACGGATCTGTGAATTGGCTTGATAGAATAGGGCTGAGCATTCCAATGTTTGTTTTATCTCTCAATGCCAGTACACAGATCGAGAACAGCGTCGCGATAATGATATCACCGTCAGAATATGTTTGAACTGGACAAAACTAGTCACTTGTAGTGTTTGTAGAAATTCAATGCGATATTCCAATCACTTTTTCCACCATTGTAATTTATAATTGGCAATGAATTTTTAGCTTGTCATTGTACACTGTATATATTGTAACTTGGTGTCTTGTACTTTATTTATTGTTTATTATCAAATTGACAAGTAATTTAAGGTTCATGCTCTTCAAGCATTTTGATAAGAAATTCTGAAAGAAGGGAAAAATTCCCTTTCATGTTTATGAAATGTAAATTTTGTTATCTCTTTTGCTTTTGTTTGTCACTAACTTAATTCTTAGCATGACTCATAATGCTCATTATCTATGTACTCTGAACTGTATTGTGAAAAGAATTTATGATAAGAAAAAATATTATGATGTTCCCTGAGACTTCAATGTCATGTTATGTAAAGTATGTTTAATTTATGACCATTTTCTCTATAAAAAAAGGGGAAAAAATATGAATGTTTGGAAGTCATTATTCATTAATGCAAAAATGATAACTAATTCACGAGGTTTGAAATCCAGGCACCATAAAAGGCAGGTGAAATCAGGGGGGCATTTCATCAAAGGACTTGTCCGACATTTTATCCGACAAATTTGCTCTTAGCCAATCAGATGCAAGCATTTCAGTAGCTTATAACAGTTTGTCGGATAAAACGTCCGACAAGTCCTTTCATGAAGCGCCCCCCTGTTGTCCTACACATTTTGAAAGGAAAGATTAAATTAGCTATATGGAGGTTGTTTACACAAACTTCATGCAAGGAGCTATGATTGATGGTTATACGAAGAGCAACAAACAGAAGAGGTACCTCCCACTGAGAGGGGAGGGGTCATGCTTGGATGACTTTCATGATATCGACAATCACAATATTTTTTCTAAACCTAACTCTCTTCTAAAATGTATTATTTATCAATTTTAGATTGTGTTTACAATAATAATTCTCATTCCCCCCTCGTCATACCCTTTCCCTCCTCATTATACCATTTCCCCCCATTCTCTATCCCCTGGACTCCCCTTCTATGTTGCCCCTATCCTAACCCTTACCCTTCATACACCCTCCTCCTCCTCCCTCTGTCGCTTCCCTTTCCTGTTTCGACTCGGACCTGAATCCGCGTCCAACGTTCCTTCAAGGAATTATGTCACGTTATGTAGCCCTAGCTTGCTAAATCTAATAAACACATGCTCTCCTTTTATCCACCATCCCCAATTAGAGTATCTACTACCGATGCCGGCCAAGCATTCAGCCTAAGCAATATAATGGGCTATGTTTACGTTAGCTAACCCATGTGGATAGGACGTTGTGTGTATATATGGATCGTAGCAGTCTCTTGGTAAGATAGGAGTAGCATCTGACAAATGAACCGTGCACCATATCTCGGTTACTATGCAAACAAGTTTTAGAGACTGGAAAGCGTTCCAAGAACGTGACGGGATAGAAACGGATCTCTATGGATTTAAAATGGAAGGAACTTGGGCTGAAATTATTTTTTTTGAGTAATAAAAGAAATTTTCCCCCTTCTATCCATGTCATGATGGAACATATAGAATTAAAAAATAGTATTATGAAATTTGAACACATTTACTTAAATGAAGTTACATATTTACATAACTCATAGAAAAATTACCTTTTTATTGCATTAGTTTTGAACTACAGAAACATATTAGAGCAAGCTCTGCAAAAAACAAATATGTATAATAATGAAATGTACTAAATCTACAAATATATGTGGAAAGGTTACTCTGTTAATCACTGATTTAACAGTTTTATCCAATAGCTTCCCGGCCTGACATGCATTTCATTGTTAAAATATTTGTCAAAATATAGCCCATTTGTAAAACAAAACCCCTGACTTTTCTGTAGAAGCTGTATTAACTACACACGCACAAAAAATGGAATGAAATGCATTGACTATTTTCACCAGCTAACTACTCCCTTGCATACATTTTATTGGTGTCCTATTTTTAAACATATGTCCCTATTAAAAGATACCTCAACTTGACCACAAACAGGCAAAAGAGGGGGAAATGACATGCTGAGTAGCATACACCATCAACAGAAAATATTGAAGTCGGGATGTCGTGTCAGGCTAATGTAGCCGATGTAAAAGCTATTACAGGCTCATTAATCATTCAGCACAGAACCCCAATGACTTACTCTGGACAACTGTACTTTTGTTGCGATGATTGAATGGTACCCATAATGCATCAGCTTGCGCAACGAGATAGCCGTATATGAATCGTCTTGTTATAATGACTGTGTATAAGCTTGAAGGCCAGATGAATTGATAGATGGATCAAAATCATATGCGAATGTAAGATGCAAACTGATAAGTATCTAATCTATTGAAGCCAAAAAAATGTAACAAGAGCCATAGATATATATTGAAGATAATATGAGTTTCAATGATAACTATGAACATGAATCAATGTTCCTTGTCATGTCTGTTTATGAGAAATATTGAGGATTGACGAAATATGACAATTGGATATGAAACATGTGGGTTTAAGAATCATCTTGTTCTACTTTCCCTGTTGGATATGAAAGGTAGCTAAGATGAATTGATATCAATAACTCTAAAGTATCTTTGGAAATGAAACTTATCATTTCATGCATGTATGGTGTCAGGAGTGGGATTATGATTTTTTTTTTCTTCAAATTTTTGTATTACACGTTAATTTGATGGAAAAAAAAGTGGAATTTTCTTTCTTAACTTTTGAATAATGTGAGAGATAATCTTGAGTAGTGTAAACACTGGATATTAGTCTACAGACACAATAAAATGAATGTTGCAGATTTTAAAGTCCTAGAGTAACCAGCATTAAAGAGAAATTGTATATTGTAATGGGTATATAAATACAATGGTAAAACATACTAACATGGCACTCATTGAGTGTATGGCATATTGTACAAAACTGAGTATGCATTATGCAAACTTATCAAATACATGCAAATATTCCTTTTAAATTTGTTTTCTGCTATTTAGATATACGCCAATTTCTCTTTGATAAATGACATGTTTAAATCAAAGCAAAAAAAAAAAAACACAAAAAAAACAACAAAAACAGTAACACAACTCTTATGATAATGTTGTGCGAATTAGCCATTGCTCAACTTCAACTGCATGTCCATGTAACACTCATGTCGGAATGCATTTAGATGCATATCGCGTTGATTTTCTGCTATTTTGTATTATGCAAATTTCTCTTTGGTAAATGATATGTTTAAATTAAAGCAAAAACTACAACAAAAACAGTAACACAACATGGCAGTTCTCTCAGTATGGTGCGATGTGAAGTAGCCAATGCTAACTTGAAATACATGTCCATGTAACACAAGTGTGTGAATGCATTTGAATTCTTCTTTCTTTTTTTGTATGTTCACATATTGGAATCTACTGCAGCTGAAATTGTATCCCTGTATGGATTATTTTTCAATCCCTCTTTCATCCCTCCCGTTTCTCGATCTCTAAAGAGGACAAGTGCTTACGACCCTGGTCACGTCTTTGTTCTTAATCCAAGCATTTAAAGGTTCAATCGTGACGTAAGGACAAGACATGAAATCCTCTTGGAATTCAACAAATATACACAAATGATATGGATGATTTTGAAGGGAAAAAATGACATCTCTTTTTAGCAAGAAGGGTGTTTGCTCTCTGTGTGAATACTTGTTTTTATATTTAAAAAAAATTATTTATAAATATAGATATATGAATAACAAGAATAACAGGTATACATTACGTGCACATTATTTTCCCAGCAGCTAGAAATTCTTGATACACTATTAGTTCATGTAAACTTACAATATTTGCTTTGTACATGTGCATTATATCCTTGTGGGAAATTTTCAGCATGTTTACTGTGTTTTGTCATAATTTGATTTTGGCTTGTTGATAATTTTAGGATCATTATTCATTGTATAATCCACACAAATGTGTGTAAAAGATATCTAGATCAATATTTACAAAATAGAGCAAATATAAAACTATGTGAAATATGTAAGTAAATAAACCATTTAAATTTGAATCTTACTACATTCAAAATTATTATGAGACTTGTCTTTTTTTTTAAATACATTTTTATGACTCCAATAAAATATTCCCTTTAACATTTCTTCCTGCAAAGCATATATCCTTCACCTTTTGGCCATTATTTTCACATCAGTCCCAACGGTCCCACCCACCTGTATTGGTGTAAGCCTAGAATAGCTGCACATTAACAGACATCAATGTGCCACTTGCTCGCAATGCATGTCCTTCGCTGTTGCTTGCCAGCATTCCAACGATGATGTCCTTCTTGCTTAATTGCATGGCTCAACCACTCACTTAGCGTCTTAATCTGCAAAATATTAAATATTACCGCGTCCTTTGATTGACGGTCATGGACAAGGCCAATGGCAACTAGGTCGGTCGGCCGTCGAGATCTCATCGTCGCTTTCTCTTCTCTCTGTCATCGACCGGATTTGGGATGTTGGGCTGATGTAGATTTTTATGGTGGATGTTCATTTGGGATGGTCCTCCGGCTTGAGTGTTTGTAAGGCTGATTTGTTATGCGCTGCTTTTAGTAGTCACAGAATCATGTTGATTAGGTTTGGTACGAAGAGTGTTACTTCATTCATGAAGCAGTGATCTGTGTTGGTTTTTAGAAGTGATGTGTTGCAAGAGTTTTAAATAGAATTTGTTAGCAAACTCGCTGCAAAGTCAAGTAACAATATACTTGGAAAAACAATCCAATTCCCATTATGCTCTTAACATAATATATATATTATCACATTTTAATAATTGATGCTGCATATCATTCAATATGAGCTTTTGAGTGCATTAGAGCAATATAAATTAAGAATATGAAAATGTGAGTACAATTCATAGTACAGCTTGTAGTTTAGTATTCAAATATAATATTTATACTATTTTTGACAATGATCGATGCTGTAAAGTGATACAAATTGATTCCCTCTGTGTGTTATAAGAACTAGTCTGATATTCATACCTTATGAGATAAGTTTTAATAATACACTGTTTATTTCAGTATGAATTAGCCTGTAATTCTATTCATATACGGAAACTAAAATGTTGTTTTGCTACTTGGTAACATATGTGTTATTACTGTGGTATGAATCTATTGAGCAGCGAATAAGTGTCATTCAAGTGGGACTATATATCATAAGACTATACTGCTTAGAATGTTGCATTATGGGTTAGGAACTGGTCCAGATTAAGTAGTAGAGGACTTGAGGTGGTGATCGATTTACAAAGCTGCTGGTTTGTATTGGCTTTAAGTAGTTTTAAAAAAATCCAATGGTATTTTTCAACAGATTATGGGATCTTCATTAGATGTGAACTTCTCGGCAGAATCTATTGATATATCATATTTACTCCTCAAATTCTCAACAGTTTATATTGCAATTTCTCTCTTAGCATCTTAATTCTTGTGAAATATATGTAAGTAAAGGGAATAGCCAATTTGGGAGGACCCCTTATAACTAATGAGGGCTCGTTAATCCTCACATTCCAATGAGCAACCATTCAGAACGCGTATATACATCTATATAGTGAGAATAGTGTGAGTAGTACAAACAGTGTGTATTGTATGAACACAATAATGTCCACAGTAAAAGACAGAAACAAAGGGACTGTTTAGGGGTTAAAAGCCAAACCTTTGGATAAATATGCATGGGTGCCAAATGTGATGACATACATGTATGATCTTATACCAATCAACTCATTCACACTTTCCACTTCAGCAAAATTCAAAAACTGAAATGAAAACATTTAATTATAGTGTGAACAGCGTGAATGATATGTAAAGTATGAACAAAGACAGAAACAAAAGGACTGTTTAGGGGTTAAGAGCCTATTTAAGAGGACCCCATGTGTCGTAATGAGGTATTATTAGGCGCCAAATGTTTCATGACCCCTGTCCTTTACACAATACTGAATAAGATTGGTGATACTCGATGGTTGCATGTTAAGGCTTAATGTAATAACTAGGTAAGAGTTTGACCATGAATAGGGTTTATACTGTGTAATAAATATTGCAGCTTGTAATATTGTACATAATAAGAGCTTCCTTGGGTTTCATAGGAACATACTCAAAGATTTGTTTCTATTATTTTGTTATGAAATATTTGGGTCTCTTCCACGGCTTCTGAAATGTTTTGACATACCTCATATTGTATGTATGAAATGAATATATGTATCATATTAACGTGGCTATATTCTGTAGAATGAAAATTTATTTATTAGAAGAATAATGAAAATATGTTTTTGTAAGGCTTGTAGTAGTCGAAATTGGAGCATGATTACTTTCCGTATATTTACAATTTAAATTTTGGCTATTGTAGCTCCTTCTGATTTTTGTTGTTGTGCATTTCCAGATTAGAAAGGTAAAAAAAAGAAGAAAATACCAAGTTAGACATTGTAGCGTATATTTTGCATAAAAATGACATATTTAAAAAATGTTCGAATCACTTTCTGCTCCACTTTTACTAGTTTCTAATTCAAAATCTTATCTTAGTTTTAAAGATGACTGTGTTTTGAACCAACAGAAAAAACGGTATCAGTGTTTAATGTATTGTATGTGAAAACATCTAGAGCAGTAAATCCCAGATACCACAGTATAATTCAAATGACTTCTGTATTCGCTGATTTTTTCATGTGATTAATTTTTCGCCCTGAGCGGCCTGAAAACATATTCATGGGTTGTTAAATTGGCGATGCATTTACTTAAGAACGCAATTGAACCCATTCAAAATGTGCATAAGAAAGCATACTCATATATTCATGTGTTTTTTAAGTTCGTGCTTGCCGATATTTGCGCAAAATCTGCGAAAATTAATGTACCATGAATATTTCCACGAGTACAGTATTTCTTGATAGATATGAACAAATGGTCTTCATGATATTAACAAGAATGAAAGAATGAGGAGAAAATGAGTGAGGGAGCAAGAGGAAACGATAAGAGATAGGGAAAACAGAAAGAGAGATGAATCAAAATGCCACCTAGAGTAAAACACAAAGATGTCTTGTGACAATCGCTGACATGGAGTAGTGATGTTAATGATATAAATTCAAGTGACAGTAATGAGCCTTAGGCCGGTGCATCAATGGGATAGGAAATAAATGTAGCAGCGCATCTACACCCTATGCTCAATTACGCCTTATGTTTACTCAACCCTACTCCTTCATATCCCCGTCTAATACCTTTCAATCTTTAGCCACTTGTATAACTAGGATGTGACCTAATTGGAATTCAAATATCGGGGAGCTGCCTTAATTAAAAGAAACTCACATGGTCAAACGGTTGGCAGTCGATCTGTAGCTATGACGCTAATTGATTGACCCCACGGCACACATCTAATATTCAGCAGGACCCTTTTTTGCTATCAATATCCCGACAGCACTTCCTGGATCGGTGACGTTTTCAACGCACTCTATCGTCGTAGCGTGGGCCTCACGAAAACAATCACAGGGGGAGAAGATTGGTGGCTGCCGTTTACAGGAAATACAGTGTGACCTTCAATTTATTTCAGAGAAGGTGTCTGAGACATATGCACATGCAGAATCGTAAATGTGATTTCTGTGGTATCTTGAATGTAAATGATGAAGATAAAAATAATTTGTATGTACTACTGCCAAATGTATAGCTCCAATCACACATTTAGGAAGTTATTACCATAATTTTTTAATAATAATTAACCATAATTTTTTAAGTTGATAGCTAGATAGTGAAACAGACTGTAGAAACCAATATTAATTTGTTTTCCTTCCTAATAGACACCACACACTAGACCAGCTATCAATTTCCCCTGTATCTGAAGAACATGTTGCATGACAAGATTATCTTCCAACCAATAATAGGCTGCATTTATGTATCAAAATGTCCCTTATTTATTTGTTACCATGCCCGGTTTGTCAACCTTTTTCTAATAAATGCTGTTATTTCCATGAAAAGATTCACTGTGGCCAATAACAATGTAAATATGCTGCATTCATGTATAAAAATGTCGTCTATTTGTTTTGTACCGTGCCCATAATTCATTTTCTTTTAACCTTTTCCCCACAAATATGGTAATATCCATGACAAAATTCCACCCCAGCCAATGACTATGTAAATAGGCTGCATTCATGTATCAAAATGGCCTTCATTTTTGTTGTACCATGCCAAGGTTTTTTTTTTTTTTTTTTTTTTTTGGGGGGGGGGGACCTTTAAAAAAAAAACAAAAAACAATATACCTGTTTTTTTATATATACATTATTATTATTATTTTTTTTTTTTACTAATGCACTAAAGTGCAGAACAACATTTAGGCACTTGAAATAGATATGTCTTCAACCTATCCATTAGATTCTTAAAAAGGACAAATTATATGAATGAAATATCATGTTGTCTCTTTTAATTGTATCTGTTACTTTGAAATTGATATTCTTTGTTTCAGAATTTGTGACATTAAGATTTTGGGTCAGATTGTATGTCTAATACAGAAAATGTAATCAGTAGTGATATATGCAATCAAATTACAAATGTCGATCTTGTTTATGTCACTACAATTTAGCTGATGAAAATCCAAATAGATCTATTTTGCAGCATTCTCTGCATGATTTTGTTGATAATTTATAGTTTGACAATTCTAGAGAAGGCATTAATGAAAAAGAAGAGGCAAAAACTAGTTATTTTGGTGCATAATTTCTTAAATCTGTCATGCCCTGTATCTCAGATAAATATTTTGTTAAGTGAGGTTTTATTAGAAATGGAATGTATTTCTTCACAGATTTGACATTTTAAAATGACTATTTAGCCTTGATAAAGTAAAACGTGTATTAATTTCCTTATCAATTTGACATTTGCAAAGGCCATTTATTTTTCGTGTTCTTATAATTGATGAGCAGTAGGGAAAATTTGCTAAGATTATAAGAAAGTTGAAAATAGAACTTCCAGTTTTAACTAATGATTCGATGGAAGTGATCACGTTTTTGAGATGGAGGTTCACATAAATTACTCATGTGATGGGGGTATTTACACTGTGTAATTGAGCAGATTGTATGCGCAACCATCTTAGATTTCATAGACAAGTTTATCTCCTTTTTGACATTTTGTCTTAAATCACATTGTAACTCCCACATCCTAATTAAATATTTGATATCATTAATTGAGGGCAAGAAGAAAGTTCTATTGTAAAAGTGTATGAGTTAATACCCTTTTGGTTCCCAGTATATTTGACCTGACCGCTCAAAATCATTATTAAGTTGCAAAAAGAACAACAGAGGTAATTACGAAACAGTTTAATCTGCATAGGATATTATTAACCCATTAAGGACTTGAGCCCGAATTTACTATGGCTGAGGTCTATGGGAAATGTGTGTTATAGCAAAATAAGCTTGTCTCCAACAGGTTAATAACTATTACCTTAACATTATATTTGAATTGAAATACTTTAGCATAATACATTTTTTTAATGTCATTGGTCAGCTATTCTTGTAATGGAAATAAATGTATGATAATTTCTTTAAGCAAATGTTTAAGAAGATATTTTGGGAAACTGGAAGTTTTACACTGTCCCATCTTTGATGCTCTGTGTGCTGAAGAAAGGAATTTTAGGCTACATGATTGTATATAGTAACTTTGTCATGTAACATAGATTTAAAAAAAAAAAGAATTATTGCAAATTTGAAACAACCATTCTTATTGGTTTAGAGTGAAACTTTTATGCTATTAGTGCATGCAACAAGGATTCTGATTGGCCACTGTCAATTCCTTTATCTTACAGGGCCCTTGTCTATTAAACTATCCCAGTTTCATGTTCTTGAGATCCTCCAGATTTCTTAAAAAGTGGAGATGTGTTATAATGACAGGATGGCAAATTGAGAGCAATTTTTTTATCCAAATGGCATGAGATTTTCCACCATGGAACAGGGTGTATAGGATTTCATGTTGAATTGGTTGGGCAGTAGACCTGATTCAAATAGAGCTAATTGAATCAGAAGATACTGCTTTTCTGACTCATATCCATTTTGCGATATATCAAACATTTGCAAATATTCCCTTCTCGCATCTTCTTCATTGTCACGGATACCAATTTGCTTCTGCTTGCAGGCCCTATTTCCAATGGCAAGAGTTTCGATTTCTGGCACATTCGAGGAAATAATGTGCTTGCATTACATCGTTTCTACATCTGTTGTCTCGTCTTACATATAGGCACACATTGTTTAATTTTTTTTAAAATAGAACATTCTATGTTATACTGAGAACTACATATACATTCTCTATCGTAAGCGTGCATACATTGTATAATGGCTCCACCAAGTAATAATGTTTTTGATTGAATTATCCCGATCGCCCCCATGGAAATTCTATACCCATTGACAAAGTTGAGCGTCACCCCTGAGCATGACCAAACCAGGAATTGGGAATTTCTCTCACGGAGCTTCTAAACCTGGACGTTTTAAGGAACTCACATGAGAGATAGAGAGAGTAAGAGCGAGAGAGAGAGAGAGAGAGATAGTATAAGGTACTGTGTCTGTCAACTTGGGGTGACTATCGCTCGCCTCGCTGTGATGAGTATGTGTGTTTTAGGAATGGACTGTCATTGTTTGGTGGAGATGAGTAAACTGTGTAAATGAAAGAAGATCTCCGCTCTCTGTCTCTCTTCTTATTTCTATCTTTTGGTTTTTCTCCCTTTTTTGTTATAACCATCCCCTCCCTCTGTCTCATTTCATTGGTAGTATTTTTCTCTATCTTTTGGGAGAAAGGAGCTCTCTTTCTTTCTGCATTTCTGTATATTGTGTGATCAGAGCCAATAAGGCATACAATTTAAACTCTGTGTGTCTCACAGTAGATGATACCTTTCTGTGGCTAGCAGAAGGGCATAATATTTTTCATATAGCTGCCCCCATAATGTGTCTGTATCTTTCTCCCTATATGACTAATTATATAGTTGCATCTCTAATGTTCAAGAGAAAGAAATCAGATATGTTTTCTTTTGTTCCTTTTCTCCCTCTGTCCCTTCACTATGGAATATTCTATCAATGTGCCTCACTCCCTCTCCATTTGTGCCTCTTTTTATATTTCTATTCCCTTCTTTTAACTGGGCATCTTTTCCCCCCTCTGTATAAGATAATGAAGAGTTTAATTTCAAAAGGAACTGAATCCTTTATTGTAACTTCAAATAGATGATCAAATTTAGTGAAGGAGTCCCTTGCAAAGTGATTTCAAAAGATTCATTTGCTCGGGGTTTAAGGTTAACACTTTGTTCAAAAATCATGCAAGTACCAACCTGAAAAGTGATCTGATATAAGAAAAAAAAATTTTTTTCAACAAAAGTGGATTTAGTCCCTTTTGGAATGGAACTCTTTATATGTCTGTCACTGTGTTTGTATTCCTCTAACTCTCACTGTCAGGAGATAGATGTCTGTGATATATTTAATTTAGTGAATAAGAGTGACAATGGTTAAAAAGGAGAAACCATTGAGAATGACTTCACCTGTAGCTATTGTCATATGGGTATATGTTGCATCTGTGGACTGTAATATACTATTAAACTATGTGTTGAGTAAGCATGACATATAGATATCAAAACAGTGTTGAGGGGAGAAGGAGAAAGAAGTATTGATGAAGAAGAATAATTTTAAATTAAGAAAGAGAGAGAGAGAGAGAGGGGGGGGGGGGAGAGGGAAAGAAAGGGCAAGTGAGATATTACGGAAGGATTACAGATATAGGATGTGGGGTGAGGGATGATTGAAGGAAGAGTTATAGAGAGATATAAGGTGAGTGTGAATGAGAAGAGAGGGAGAGGGATATTAAGGAAAGAGAACAGGTGGAGAATGGAAGGAGGAGTGAGAGAGAATCAGAGAGAAAGTGTAATAGTCGAGAGGCAGAGTGGGATTCAATTGAAATTGGAAAATAAATGAGTGTGTTATGCTTCACCGCTCATTCTGAATGCATTGAATTAGCCCCACAATGACTGTTATAAGCACCTTGAATAATTGATATTGTTTCCCCAAATATCTAAATCATTCACTGAGGTGAGAAAGCCCTGTGAAATATCTTTTCCCATCCCTTCCACCCGTGGTAAAAAAATTCTAAATATGCTGAGTCAGTTTCATTGTAAGCTTTAAGGAAAGAGGGCTCAGTGCAATATTTTGTTCTTTTGTTTTCTGTTTGTTTTAAGCGCATACAGACATAAAATTATTCCAATGCGTTATGTTTCCTTTAAGTGAAATTTTGGAAATCGTTGGCTTGGAGCCAGAAGGGCGCTATTGCAAATCAAGGATGTTCCGTTGGGAGCCAGAAGGGCGCTATCACCATTGACTTTGTACAGCAATAGCGCCCTTCTGGCTCTCAACGGAACATATATAAGATGCATTATTACCCTTATAAGACATCTGAACCGGGCTATTGCAAATTCATACCGACCGCAGTTTTGATATGATATCGATATATGAAGCGATCATGGGGTATATTGGCCATATTGACCGGAATAAAAAAATCCCATTGAAAAAACACGCATTGACGTAAGGCTGCCTTTTTACAATGTTGACCGGCTGGTCGGGGGTCCTACGCGTAATTTTAATGATGCGCGTTTACAAAGAGTAGTAAGACAATGGATACGCACAGAAGCATTATTGCGTCACAATGGTTCAACTCAGAATGCTGAAGAAACAAAGAAAAGAAAAAAAAAAATCCACGACAAATGCCCAGTTTAAATCAGTTTTTCGGTTTTTGGTAACGTTATATCCTAAGAAAGCAAACTTTTATGACTCGTTGAATGACACATTCTGCAAATTATACCGAAGCATGATGTTTCGAGGGGAATTGATTCCTTGATATTTTAATATTGATGAAGACAGTGGAACATTTTGGATTCAAACATACATGACTGTACTGTAGCAGTTGTACCAGACCAGCTAGGATATGTGGTAAGTAGACTACACTGTGTGTTTTCAATGTCCTATATGTTGGAGATAGGTAGTTGAAGGATAATAATAAAAATATTGACTGTTTTTTTCGGGCAATATGGCATATAGTGCCCTTACTAGCACCATATTGCCCTCGTCTTCGACTCGGGGCAATATTATGCTAGTTCAGGCACTATATGCCATATTGCCCTCAAGGGCAGTCAATATTATTTAATAACGCCCTTATGGCTCCCAACAGACGAAATGATGATAAAATTGTTTTACTCTGAAATTTAATGTTTTACTAATTTCAAGAAGAAAAAAAACATAGTTATCCTCTTGAATGGGATAAAATTGTTTCACATCTTATGAAGATCTCTTAACCCATTGATGACTGAATTCTCCTTTTAACACCAGAATCACATGAATGGCTCCTGTTATCAATAGCTTACACTCTTTCCCCTCTCTCTCTCTCTTTCTCCCTCCCCCTCTCTCTCTCTCTGTCTCTGTCTTTTTCTCTAGTTTCCTTTAGTTCTCTTCATCTGTAGCTTTCTCTTAATCTCATAATACTTTTATCATCCTATCTCATTTACATTCCTTCTGTTTCTCTCTTTCTCTCTCTCTCTCTGTTTCCCTATAGATATATTTATTGTCTCTCAGCATATCTATCAATCTTCTTCTCAATATCATTTTCATACTTCCTTTATTTTTCCAGGGGTGGGGGGGTTAATCTTTCTCTTTTCTCATTTTGTTTATTTTTTTTCCCCATCTACTTCCCCCTTCCACTCATGTTTATATCTATCTCCCCTTTTCCTCTCCTTATCTCCGTCTCATCTTTCTTCTCTTCTGAAACTCTCCCCTTTTCTTTCACTCTTTCTCTCATTTTCCATTTCTCTCTGTATCTATTCTTGTATTCTGTGTCTCCATAAATCTCTCTTCTTTCTCTCTGATTGTAACTTAATCTCTCTTCACATTTTCCATCACCGACCCATTGCATTTACATCTCTTCCCTTTCTCCTCTATTTCCCCCTCTCTCGTACAACATACATGTGCCTCCAAAAATAAAGTCCGGTGCTAGCTCCCTTCAGTATTAATACATTGATCCTGCTTTAAGTGAAGCTGCATCTAAGAGCGTGGATCAAAGTATGGTGTCCTCAAAGGACATTATATCAGATTGAAAATGCCAGTCATTGAAAGCATGTATATCCCTTGCATAAAGATTAGCATCATGAAGCCTGGGCAGCATCTTCAATCTCGCAATTCAGCTATCCTTGTCAAAACCTTCAGATAAACTAAAGCAAAGAAAATAGGAGCAAGCAGAGGTTTCTTAGAAAGCTTGGATTTGCATTCACAGTTGCATCTGGAGTCGACATTGACGCCGGCTGTAAGAGTATTTGCTGATAAACTCGTTGTCATGGGTCATGTGTGGGTGAATCAATGGAGAAACGATGATGAGTCACATGATCTAAGATGGCGGCCTTGAGCGCGGAATGGAGGAATCTCGGTCTGTTATATATCAAAATAGCATTGTGAGAATAACAGGAAATACATTGACTACATGATTTCAAATAATAATGAGGACAGCTCTATGGCAGGGTTTGTTATGAAGGATATTATGAAGGATAATGGATAACTAATTCCTCCGAGCATCAGCAAGCACAGTCACATCAAAGGGAAATGCTGCAATGCTATGAATTGTAATAATGAGGGAGAACAATAAAAGCTTGGTTAATATTTTTTGCAAAACATCTAAAACTTTAATGTATCACACTCGATGATCATTTTGGTTTTTATAATGTGTGCTTATTTGTTATAAATCATATATAGTTAAATGAATAATATACATTATTACTTCAACAATGATGCTTTTAGTTTTTCCTAAGCTTTTGTTAAATCCGGTCATATATATGTGCTAATTAATTTAACTTTAAATGCTGTTGCATTTGTTTATAGGATATGCAAATATTAGTTCTAATGGTTATTGTGCGACAAATTGAAAATTAGGAATTTTAAATGTGCGGCAAACAAAAGATTCAAAATGCAGAACTATTATCTCTTCCCTCCCTCTCTCTCTCTCTCATACAAAATACCAGCATAAATTATTAGCATGTATCAAATCTGTATTCAGGCTCTTTTAAAACCTCATTTAATAAGACCTAACAGGAATGTTGCAATTTTTTTGTCAGTTCAGAATCTATACTTTGCATCACTGCAGGGCTATAGTGAGAGTGCATGGCTATATTTTATATTTCATTTTCTGTCTTTTATGGCATTGCATAGATGTGAAACTGACCATATTCCATCTCTGAAAAACGGGTGTAAGCTGGTCAGTTTTGATTATCGATCACTTTTTGTCTTTCAAGGTCACTAGTCGAAGGCAATTTCTCAAAGATTTTCATCAAATATGTGCAAAGGATTATTTTTTAGTGTAAAAATAGTCCAGAGGATAGGCCCATGAAAGTGTCATGCACCCTATAAGGGCAGTGAAGCTATACGCCATATATTTTGCACCCATATATTTTCATAAGGTTATTGTCTTTGCATTCACTTTGTACGGAAATACAAGGAAGCGAAAAATTTTCGAGTTCAGTAAGTCGCAAAATTCGAGAAAATAAAACTAACGCGATATATTTAGCATAAACAGTCAATATTAGGGGTATGAGAATTCAGCCTTTTAGCGGATTTCACCTTACTTTTGGGGGTTTGTTTGTCGGCTAATTTTCAGCTTTTTTAAAGCTCTTTCTCTGCACAAATGTATAGGAGCTCTTTAAATTTCAGCCCTTTTCATTTTTTTGTTTGTTTGTGACAACCCACACTCCTGAAAGCTGGGTAATGATGTCCAAAACATTTTGGAAGAACATGAATATTGTTAAACCATAATACAAAATTATACAAGAACAATATATGGTTTAATGTAAGTTGTGTAATTAGTCTCTTATTCCACACAGGTATTGTGCCAGAACCTTAACAGAATAAAACATAGTTTTACCAAATAATTATCCGCCCACTGAACAGTCAAAACAAGAGTAATTAGTATTCTAGAAATGTCTGTATTGAAAAAAACAGAAAGGGTTGTTGAGAAGTTTAATTCTTCTCTGGGGATAGCTTTGACTTTTAAAAGCGGATTGTAGTATCTATGGAAATGAGATTTGTTTACTAATCCTCACCTATATCTCATCTCTATTCATGAGACTTCTTCCCACAAAGAATGGATGATGGAGGCCGATGCCCTTTTCAAGACAATAAGTAAATTGTGCCTGCAGAGCTGACCTTAGGTTTTACTCACACGTTTGTTGCAGTTGATGTTGCAGATGACATTATTGACGCTTGTACATCTGTGGTCAGAACTATACAAGTGATATTTTACCTCGCCTTCTCTTTTATTCTTATGAGACAAATAAATCCATTGTACCTTAATATTGCCAGCATTTGAACCCCTTCGTAAAAATCAATTCTCATGAATAGAAAATATTGTTTATCAAGAAACTGAAGGCCATATCTCTTCCACCCCTAACCCTAACCCTACATCTTACACAAAATACAGCCTGGAGCAATTGTCGCTTGAGCAAATGTCGGTCCCCCACCTTTTATACAGAAATTTTAAAAACATTTTCCTATTGCATTTTGGCATTGTTCAAGCTTACATGTTCGTCAGTGGCCAGAAATCTGTGGTTTAACTATGGCCTGCTAAAAGGGAATCGATGCTGATGTTAAATTAATCTTAATTTTTGGTAGTGAAACTATTAAAAACTGCTTGAGAATGATAAATACAAAAGTTTCCCTTACAACTAAAACATGATTCCAGAATTCAGTGAAGGTGATAGGAACATGCAACCTACATAGATCGATTCCCTTTTAGCAGGCCATAGTTAAACCACAGATTTAAGCTGGGCTTAAAGTTAGTCGGCTTATGAGAATATGGGCCATTAAGTTTTACCCTTCAATTTCTGTTGTCGTTGTATATTTGAGGGAAATAAATTCTTAATATCAATAGCATTTGAAGTTCCTTTACGTCATTCAAATAATTTCCCATCTATACTGCCTGTTGAATACAGAAGGTCGTTAATCATATACCTTTACATAATTTGAACACCGTTCTCGCTCTGAACTAAGAATATGAAGGTTGAGCCTGGATCACAATAAACAGACAGCCTTAATTCTGACCATATACATCATCACCCTGTAATAACCTACAAAGTTTTCTGTTTGCTGACACGGACATAAAAATAATGCAACAACCTGAGGGGGCGGGGTATGTAATTGCACGTCAACGCCACTGGGAGGTGGATTCTCCGCAAAGACACAAAAGAGATCGGCGAGAGAACGTACGTCTGGGACTTTGCGGCTTGGAAACTGTCCGGCTGTGGACCGACGCCCACGGCCTGAATATGTCCTGGGCGGCTAGCTATGAATAATTATGCATTAATGTCTGTGCCTTTTGGGGAGGTGATTCAAATGAAATCTTGGGCTTTGGCTTGGAGAAGGTCAAGGAGAAGGTCATATCCCGGCAGGAATGACGCACAGTTATAGGTGGATCTGGTTTAACTTTTATGCAAATTCAACAGTTCAAATCTGGTCAGACTTGTGATCAGTAAACTCCTGGGAGAGATGATGTACAAAAGCTCATGCGTCTCCATGTTTCAACTCAAACAGAACCAATATAAAGATGTAATTCCAAGTATAAATTGCCAAAAGCAAGAAATATGAGATTTGCTGTTGTTGAAAAGGAAGTAAAAATTGATTTATACCGTGTGAGTAAAAAAAATAAACACTTAGAAAATTGTCATTAGATAGAAATATAATTCATGAACCCAAAACTATTATATATATTTGAAAAGAGTATCCTCTCCCGCATGGTACCAATTTTGTGTGGTATGTGTTTACGCTTGGATGGACATGGGTCATTGTTTGCAAACTTGTAAAAATTCTACTTGTGCTAAAGTTGGGGTGAAATGAAAATGACTGAAAAGTAACTCCATCCTAATCAAAGTGGTATAACTTTTTAATGAAAGGTTTTTAGCAAAAGAACTTTGCAGAAATGTTTTTACACCTACCATTAGAGTTTGTGTAGATCTGTAGAGTCATGCATGAGTGAGCACACATCAGTGACAAAATTGACCACTTTTCAAAAGTATTAAAGTGTCCTTTTAGGCCTGTAAATGACCATTTTCTCTTTGATGTGTGCTCACACATGGATTACTTTATAGATTGATCTCATTTTTACTCAAAATTTATTAGATGAGTATTTGAACAGTACTTGCCAAGTTATTTTTCTCAAAACTGTTCTGGCATTCAAATATATGCCCTTTATTAGTGTTTAATAAATTTGACAAGAATCACTCTTGCCATTATTTTCTAATCTCCTGATACGGTCTCAGGGGTCTGCTGGTTCACAGACGCCGCAGGCTATGATGCAGTCTACCAGAAATCAATTTCCCTTTTTGGGATACCCTGGGGGAAAGTTCCAGTTGAGCTGTTATTTTTTTTCTTCTTTTGTTCACGCCAAATAGTGTTATGTTATTTCTGTAATCCAGCCTCCCCCCCCCCCTCTAATGCTTTATTTCGTCTTGCATCTACCAAGTAAGAAAGAAAAAGTGGTCCACAGGTTTTCAAACTTACAGACAAGGATTAAAAGTAGAAGTAAAAGAATTTTTCTAGTACCTACAAATTGACATTATAAGTCCACTGGGGGATGCATACAAATGGGGATTTTCATTGTAATGTCAGTTACCATGCTTTATAGATTAAAAATGTTCAAATGATAGTTATAAATGTAAATAGAATAATATTTGGCTTCTAGTGAATATACTGTATAGGTTTATGTTTACCTGAAGCCCCAATATATTTATTTATGTAACTACCATGCCAGCAGTCTCAATATGAAAAATCTTAATATTGATGTTGCAATGGTATTGCGTAATTGCTTTCTCGTCAACAAGTTAAATCAAACCATGATCATGATGATCATGATCCTGATTACCATCAATATCATTATCATCATCACCAACCTCATCATCCTATTATGAATAGTGAATATATCGTCAGCTGAGAACCAGAAGGGCGTCGTTACAGATCAAAGATGTTCCGTTGAGAACCAGAAGGGCGCTATTACCATTGACTTTGTACAGCAATAGCGCCCTTCTGGTTGTCAACGGAACTTCATCAAGATGCAATAACGCCATTCTGGCTCTCAACAAATGATATGAACATGTACTATTTGTGATTGAGTAGTGTTGTCATAGTAATGGGAAAGGCAGATGTACATTTCTTTAATTATACATGTAGGGCGTGTCCCAAAGTAACAATCACATATTTTCATAATGCCTATATTGTAATTGACATATTGTCTACCTGGCTGAGAGCCAGAAGGGTCTTATAACTCCAAATGTGTGAGTTGCTCCCTTCTAACACTTCATCGAGGATCTTATAGTTATTTATGTGACCTAGTATTTGTTGAAGTGTGTTCAATAATTTGTCTTTGTCTACAATTTCAAGCATAATGGTGCAATATAAATGCTGGGGATCATCATCATCATCATGGGGGGGGGGGGAGAGAAATGCAGGAAATAAAGACATTAATTTTTTTCATTCTTAAGTTAAGATCAAGCAAGCAAATAGGAAGATGTCGTACCTGGTATTTATAACTTATTTTGAGGTTGGATATTTACACCCTTGAAATTTTGCCTAGCATTTATATTAAAAAAGATGCTAAATTATTATTATTTGGGGGGGGGGCACTTTCAACTGACATACATATTAAGAATTTGAAGGGGAAAATGAAATTTCCTTCTTAAAAACTTGTGGTACTAGCTTGTACATTCAATATCATGTCTGCTGTACACCATCTACTGCACTGAGGGGGTTAATGCCTGGAAAAGGTATATAATGTAATTTTTTTTCAATACTGTTTCAAAAACAGGACAATATCTTTCAACCCAGCTTATTCCTGGTAAAGCCTGAAAATCCCTCTGCTACAATCATTCGATATTCTAAATATTTATCTGTTAATGTCATATTATACCGGCATATCTCATATAAGTACACAAAGCTGATCATTTCTCTCTCAATAATCTACCGGCATGAACTTTTAATCAGCATTCCCATTCTACGTATGCAATTAATTCATCTTCTGTCCCAATCCCTATCCTTACTTCATCCTTCCAATTCAACTGATCCCTAGCATCAATCAACGTAGTAAATTGAAGTTCTATTGCATGCTTTGTTAGTCTTTGCCAAGCTTACTGTCAATGCTGCTGCATTAAGCCCACACTTGTCATAATTTGTACAAAGTTAATCAATCAACCGTCGACTATTATACTGGGCATACAAAGCACTGGCCCTAATCACAAGCTGTATTCTGTGTTTGCCATAGTAATTGGATGGAGGATATGTTGATTCCTTTGTTTTTTAAAGTTTGGATAGTTAATTTTGTGTTCTCGAATTGAGAAATAAAGAGGTAAAATTCTCATTTTAATCATCATTAATATACCAATGTGTCTGTATATAAGTAGGTTTCCTGTGATTCTGTTATGACCTTGACGGCTTTATTGAACTACATTGTAGTCCCACATTCACAGACTAGGAAATGAATCAAAATAGATTAACAAATATGCAAAATCGTTTTTGACATTTAAGTGCACAATTTACAAACTTTGAGATTTAAAATCATCCATTCCTTCCTTTTGGTAATGAACGTTTTTTTTATAAATAATGCAATTGTTTAATTAAAATTCTGAATGTCTTACAAATGTTTTAGATCAATTGATGAATTATGTATTTTCGCTGAGATATTGTTTGATCCTGTTGGCCAATTTCAATAGCTTATAACATTGTCTATCATGTATGCTACTTACAAAGAAACATACATGCAAGTGGCTTTTGTACATTTTTGTAGCTCGTGAAAATAAAAGAAAACAAAACTTTTCGTCCAATTTTTGCTCTTAATTCCTATTTCTGGATTGTATGGAAGGCAAATCCCTTCTTGTAATAGAGAATGTAGTTTCAATATGAAAGAATAAATCTATGTAATGAGTAAAAAACATTTATCTTTTTTTTTCATATAAAATGTACTTCCACTTTCATCATAAATATAAATTGGCAATTCTTTTGCTGTATTATACAATTTATATTCATAAACTTTTGTTTTGAATATGTCATTTATCAATTGACAAATGAAAATATAAGTGGAAAGAAAACAGAAATACCCTTTCCTAAATAAGTTAAAAGAACTCATCCATACAACATAGTCCCACTCATCAATGTTTGAGCGGGCTAATGCGGGGGTTTTAAACCCATCGGAAATTGACATTGAATGAAAATGAAACGGCCTCTAACATTTTAATGGAGTTCCAACATTGTAGTTGATCTTGGAATTTGCGTCCTTCAGGTTCTGTGTCTCCGGTGTGGAATTGAATAATGGTAAAAGGCTGAACCATTCTGCTATAATCAAAATATCTAATTGATTGCTTATCATATTTGAAGTGACATTCGTATCAGGGTATACTCTCTTGAGGCACATTAGTGTGCTATATGTATCACTTTCCAACATAAACATTATTCAAATAGGAAAGAAACATTTTTCTTCAGTTGAGCTTTGATTCATTAAGATACAAATAGCTCTGTGGTTTGCCCTTTAGAAATTAAGCTTGATACATGTAATAAGATAACTTGCAGTATATTAAACGCAAGTAAAGTAATATGTATTATTTATTTGAAATATAGTGACGCATTAGGCATATGATTTGCCCAATTTTTTTGACATGTCTATTTACTTCAGTTTTAATGTGAGGAAAGAGCAACATGCAGTGGTAGCATATAATTAAGTATTTATGAAAAGGAAAGGGTTATTGAGGTGAGTTTTACATATCAATAACTTGTAAGAAAGAGTTAACCCCAAATATATTGACAATACTTAATTAGTAATTCTCTAGGATATTCTATTATTGATAAAAATGCATTATCTCTGTATCAATTAAAGGACACAATATAAGTTCTAATTAAAAGTGGATGTTCTACTAAGCAGGACACTAAAGAA
The DNA here is from genome assembly GCA_940671915.1 of Paracentrotus lividus. Taxonomy (NCBI): domain Eukaryota; kingdom Metazoa; phylum Echinodermata; class Echinoidea; order Camarodonta; family Echinidae; genus Paracentrotus; species Paracentrotus lividus. Next base: position 14,485,443 of record CALNVZ010000649.1, on the reverse strand, counting down.
ATCATTCCATTAACAAATTTGTAATATAGTGCTATCCATGGTTCAGTGAGTTTAGGATTAACGAAAGTGATAACAAGTGAATGAAAATCAAAATTTCTAGGGCCCTATTGTTTGATGTGAGCTAGAAAGAGAGAATCTCTGTGTAAAACTATTGATGCAGACAGTAGCAACTAGAGCACTGCCATTACTGTCCCTCAGAAATTACTTTTGCAAATGATTGAAGCTGTGAAGCTGTAAGCACTGTAATTTTAGCCAGTGAGATTAATAATCAAGGAAAATGAGAGAAAAAATGTAATAAAATTAGCAGTGAGAGCATTCACCCAGTCTTGCATACTTTTTCAAAAACTTAATTCTGTTCCTGTCACATGTATCTTGAATTTATTTGTTTATGTGCGATAGTTATAAAGCAAGAGAGGTATTGTTGCTTACATGAGGAATTGTAGACATGTAGCTTTAAATTGGCAACTTTTTATTTTCTTAATACATTGGGTATTTATGAATTTTTCAATAAAAGAGGACAAATGGATGATGTTTATTCGTCTTGATTGTCTCACCTACAGTGTCCCCAAAAATTATTTGTACACTTTCAAAAAATGAAATTAAACAAATCGATGTTGGTTTGAATTTTCAATTACTATTTATATCAGATGGTAGGTAATGTCACCATCACCTGAACCCTAAATCTCAAACGTTCCATCAGTCTCGGAAGTTCTAGGCCGCCATTTGCAATTTTCATGGCCCAAAAATTATTTGTACACTTCAGAAGATTGGTTTTTAAAGGATTGTTTAAAAAATTTTGGGGGTCTTTTCCGGCTCCAAGGGCAGTCATCAACCTCCTTGGCACACTGTCGACCAATTTAGCACTCATTCCACCGCCAATACCATTCCATGTTCGCTGGAGCGTGTCCTGGAGCTTCTGGAGGTTTGATGGTGAGTCTTGAGGGCGCTGGCGCTTTAGATCACCTCCCATGTGCTAAATGGGAATTAAATATGGGATCTGAGGTGCCTTTTCTAGTTTCTAAACAGGTTTCTGCTAAAATAATGCTTTAATATGCTTCGCTGCATGCTTGGGGTCCCTGTTATGTTGGAAAACAACTTGAAGACCAATCAGCCTTTACTCAAATGGGAGCCTCTAAGAGGCAAAAATAGTCTGGTGGACATCAGTTTTCATGATGATATTGATGGACAGACAGTAAGCAATGAAATATTGCAATTTGCGACCAAAGAAAATTGCATCCAAGGCCACAGAGGCTGAGGAATGACTGTGTGCCCTCAAAAGTGTCTGCAACAGGCTAAATGGCTACATGACTATAAGTGGAATAATTGGCAAGAAAGAAGCCAAATGTAAGGGACAGTAACAAAGAAGCGTCATGCTTTTGCAAAACAACATGTGGACAAGCCTGCGGAGTTCTAGCACGCTGTCCTAAGACCTAAGTAGTGCAAAAGTGATTAGATATGATGCACGGGACCACGTGTGTCTTGTAGGAAGCTTTCACGCAGTCATGCTTTGAGCCAACAGTGAAGCACAGTGGAGGATGTTTTTATGATTTGAAGTTGTATGGCAGCCAGTAGAGTTGGAGAGATAAATTTCATGACATGGCATCATGAATGCCGAAGCCATGAGGATATTCTTGCCCTTCAGAATGGCTCAGATTCTCCCATCTGCTTCACGTCTGAATGGTCGTCAATTTACGGTCCAATATAACAATGACCCCAAGTACACAGCTAACCATATAAAAGCAATATTGCAACAGAAACATGTTAAGCTGCAAGAAAGGACACCTCGCAGCCCAGATTTAATCCCCATTTAGCATGTGAGAAGTGATCTGAAGCGACAGCGCCCTCTAGACTGACCACCCAACATCCAGCAGCTCCAGGACACGCTCCAGCGCACTTGGAATGGTGAAATTGGCGGTGAAATGAGTGCTAAATTGGTTGACAGTATGCCAAGAAGGTTGATGACTGCCCTGGTAGCCAAAGAAGACCCCCTAAAATTTTAAACACTCCTTTAAAAACCAATCTTCTGAAGTGTACAAATAATTTTTTGGCCATAAAAATTACAAATGGCGGCCTAGAACTTCCGAGACTGACGGA